>JACVBY030000633.1:0-689374 GCA_017589505.3 Metroxylon sagu
ATGTAAATCCCTTGAGAACTATAACATTTGAAATAATATGGATGGAAGTGAATGATATAATTGACGTTATAAGAGCAACCCTTCTTGGGAAAGGCAAAAACCTCTATTTCCACTCTTCCATTTGGTGTAGAATTTTGTCCTTCAATGGCTGTACATCATTGGAAGTAAGCTTAGACTCTTTAAGAGGCTTAGACTCTTTAAGAGGAACTCTCATGTAATCAGTAAGAAACTGAACACGTCGCACCCTTAGGATATCTAGTAGTTCTAAAGCTTTATTCGAAGAGATATTTGGACTAAACTAAACCATTAACTTTTAGAGGTTTATTGATTGACCTGGCTATCTACAATATTCCTCCAATACTATCCTAAAAGATAGATAGTCACCTTTTCTTACCCTTGATAGCAATAGGCAATCATTTGCAAACATGAGATGGCTTACTGATGGTTCTTCCCTTCCTAATTTGCAACCCCTGATTCAATTATCTGATATTATTTCCTGAATTCCTTTGTCATCATTTTTGCATATCAAACAAAGAGATAGAGATAGAGATAGAGATAGGAAGACATAGGGCATCCCTATCTTAATCCCATAGTAAACTTGAAGAAATTAAAGGGAGATCCATTTATAAGGATAACTTATTCAAGTTCCATGATGCAACATCATTTTTAAAGGAAAGTTGAAATGATGCATAACATCAATAAGATAATTTTAACTTATCTTGTCATAGGCTCTTTCCATATTCAATTTCACAGCCATCATAGGCTTCATCCTAGGGACCATCAGCGGTGAACGAATAGCTTTATGGGCCACTAGAATGTTGCCTGAGATGCTTCTCTCTATAAAAGCCGCCTGCTCCTCTAACATCAGCTTTGGTAGAATAGATTGTATTCTATTTGCAATGATTTTGGACACAATCATGTAAACAGTATTGCAAAGACTTACGGGTCTGCATTGAGATAGAGTCCTCGGGTTAGGGCATGGAAGTCACTTTCTAGGCCCTTAGCATTGACTGATGAGGGAAATAATGATAAATTGCTGAGCACATATCTCTTAATTAGGGATCAAAACCTTTTGAAGAATTCAGTGAAAACCCATCAAGTCCTTAGAGCTTTATCCGATGCCATATCCTTTAAAGATCTCTTCATTAGTGATCCTTGTCTTCAAAAGACCTTTCTTTTTTTCAGATAATGTGTTGTCTACTATACAAAGATTAAGAGTAAAACAAGGCATTGAAGATGACTATCTATTTTTAAAGTATTCTTGAAACACCCTCCTTATACCTACCTCATCATCAATAGTTTGTCCATTGCTAGCTTTAATTAACTTATTTTATTCCTTCTCCTCCTGATTATGGTGGACTTATGAAAAAATCTTGTATTCCGATCACTTAAATGCAACTACTAAATTCTTAATTTTTGTTTTCAAAATATATCAAGTATAGCCAGAAGCTTATGATACACTCATGGCATCCTCTACATTTTGTAATTCACTGATTTTCTTTCCCACTATAGCTAATTCTTGGAAGATATCACCAACACTTTCTCAATTCTAAGCTTTAAGGGTACACTTTGTTTTCCTGAGTTTCGTAGTGACACTTACCATAGGAGAGGCATTGATCATAAAATTTCATACATGCTTAAAAATTGAAGATACATTGAAAGATAAACATTAATTTTCAAATCTTAAAGGGATTGATCTGATGCTGCCACCTTCGAGAGAGAGAGAGAGAAAGCAAGAGAGAGCAGTGATATAAATTCACCTTAGCTATATGGCGTATAGATACATCAGAAAAGTGATGTAACCAATTATCACATGTCGCAATCCTATTTAAATACTTTTAATATTCTAACACCATTATTGCTATTATTACATAAGATAAACCTCATCGCATAATAGCTAAGCCAATCAGTTCCCTTCCTGAAAAAAAAAAAAAAAAAAAAAAAAGAAAAAAAAAACCTCTGAAACTCTGCGCTCTCCAACGAATCAACAAAAGATGGACAGCATCGTACTTTATCTTCAGCACCAGGGGTAGCTTTGTAATCACGCGTAGATGTCTAAAGGGAGTAAGGCGGCCTCTTTCGGAAGTAGCGACTAACCTCGATCAAGAACCAAACCAGACCGGCTTCTTCTGCTACGCCGGAAGGTCCTTTCCCTCGAATTCGAAACCACCCTCCTCCATCCTCTTTTCTTTTTTTTACATCATTTTCTTTCCCGACAGTCTGATTTCTTTCATACTAGCCTCCTTCGATGCCGGAATCGAACGACCGCCGATTCTAGGGTTTCGTCTGAGAGAGAGCGTCGATGGATTGGGAGAACGTGACGACGGAGGATCTGATCGACGCCCTGCGAGAAGTGGACTGGTCGTCTCCTCCGCGCCCGGTCTCCGAATTCTTCTCCAGATTCACCGTCCCCAGATCGTACTCCAGATGGAACAGCCGTTTAAAGTGCAATTTCTACTAGTATTGTCCATCATTGATTTCTTTCTCTTATTTCATGACTGATTGAAATACTAATTCGCGTGTTGAGACTTATTGGATTCTTGATTACGCTTTCTTGATGGATTAGGTCGTTTCATTGATCGATTAGATGACGTGTTTGGAGTTGTTTTTATCAGCGTCCTCATACAAGAACGTCTGTGACGAATGCTTTTTTTTTTAATTTTTTTTTTAATTTTTTTTTATGACTAGAACCGTAACAACGCTAGGCAACTTAGTAGCTTTAGCATGCATAAGTAATCAGGTGAACCAAAAAAATTTTGTGAAATAGTAGTGTTTTTCTTTTTTTTTTTTTCCTTCGAGATACTATCATTAATTTTAGTACGTGGAATAAATGCATAGGATCTTTGGTACAAATTATAGTTTGCTGGCAATAAAGGAAATTCTTTATTCACTATGTTATCTTTTGGAAGATTATATCTTGTGTTTTTTTTCCTTGTGAGTTCCAGTTACCGGACAAATTACTTCATCATGATCGTATTTATTCTGGGTAAGAAAATTATTGAGCCAAAGTTTGGTCGATGTGTACGTGTCTGTGTTGTTTCCTGACGTGTTTTTTCCCGCTCTCATTGTACTATAGGGATAGGCTTTCCTTTCAGGCCTCTTGCCATTCTTGCTACCATTTTGACAGGCCTGAGTATTGCGTTCCTAAATGATAGGCAAGCTTTTCCAATCTTCATTGTTTGGCAACCTTGATTTGTAGACAATGTAGCCATGCTGTACGCTGATATAAAGCTAGTTACGCACTTAATGCAATTGTCTCTTATCTGGCGTGCATTCTGTGTCTTCATATTGATTAAAGTAAAAAAGCATTCATCATATTGATGGTTTATAATTCATTATATAGCATTGATTCATGTTTTGTGTTTGCTTCTGTGCACCCTTAGGATATGATGGGACACAACTGGTGAGTGAAACTAACATTGAATTGCTTTGGTTAAATTTTTGGAATTTTGATTGATTATGAACACATTTTCCCCAATAAGTTGTGCATGAATCTTGATTATAGACTTAGGACCTGATTGGATGTTTGGACACCTTATCCAGTCCAGCAATCTCCTGTAAGGTCAGGATTTGTGAAGCAGGAATCCTAAAGTTAAGGAAAAAAAAAGAGTGTGGGTGAGGTTGTTTATCAGATCACTTGTCCCAAAAATCTTGGATTTGGATGAGAAAAAAATCATTTGAAAGGTGATTCACAGTGTCTGAAAAATGTTGGAATTTTGAACTCCACTGCCCCTCACCTTCACCTCCACCTCCTGACCCCTCGCCTTCACCCAAATAAATTCAGCCTCTTGTTCTACAACTTCTCATCTCTTTAGTGCCTATGCTGCCAGCAAATCTAATCCTGATAGATAATGCATTGCTTCATTGAATCAGGGCCTTAAAAGTCCTCAGAAGATTATTTGCCTTTTTGGGTTTTGGAAATCAACAATGAGATGCACACCAGACGCTCAAAAGATACTGCTATTTTGGTGTCACCATTAAAATGAAAAAAAAAGGGGCTGCATGCATACATTGTAATTGGACTGTAAAGTTTCCATGTTAAAATTGGGAAGGTGTTGAACTAGAATATGTTTGTCTTTTACTAGAAAGAGCTTAAAAATTGTGTTGTTAGCTTTAAATGTGGTAAGTCATGCTTCACTATTTCACTGCCTGTGTGGTATGAATTAGGATCAGAATCTTCATGAGATCTTTTTGATTGTTGTTTTAAAAATTCCTGAAAGTGAATTAGTGCTGATAGTTCCTTTATATCTCTGTTACCTATATAATCCTTTAGTTGTATATTTTCCCTCTTGTTGCCTTCTACAAAGAAGAATATGAGAGTAGCATGCTGTGATTTTTATATGTAAGGGAGATCTCTCGGTAGATATTCATGTTTCTATATCTAACATTGTTGAGTTACTTGAAGTTGCCATTTATCTAGAAAGGGAAAGAAAATCATATTTTATCAAAACATGGAGATTCTAGTAGGAAAAGTGTAACATCTCTTATAGACATAATGCTAGGAAAGGAGAGTTGATATGATAATTTTACAAGAGATCAAAGTAAATTTGGTGACAGCAAAATAAAGGGAATCAGAAACTATTTACTTGTTAGTATGAGAAAATACAGCAAATGGCTTTTGGATAATGGCAATGAAGGTCTAAAGCATATAATTTTAGATGTAAACAATAAATGATGGACTTAACATGGTTAAGCCTGTAGCGGGTGGATATATGGTGATGATATTATTTAAATATACTTCTTTAATGTTATTTGAATACATTCAGTTTAGAAGCATAGAGCAAAAAGGTTTTTGTTGGTGGATACTAATTGGTCATGTAAAGGTACAGTTGAAAGAATATAAGTGGGTATATGGAATGTAACTCCCTGAGATAGGAAAAAGGAATGTAATGTGAGTTGTAGTACTGGTGATTTAGCAATTTATGTCTTTACTTTGCAGAGACATGGGCACTTTCTGATCAGTTAAAGCAGAAATGCAGTAGGAAATTCACCTCCAATCTTGATTGAGATGGATGCATTATGCAAGACCAATTGAGTGAGAAGGTATTGATAAGTAATACTAGGAGGTCATTTAATGTAAGGTTGAATGTGATTCAAGAGAACATGTCGAATAAAGGTTTGGGATTAGTTTGCTAGATAGTATATCGGAGTGTGTGCTGGTTGATGACTACTTACCAATAATGTCTATTTTTATAAGGGGTACATGCATCTACTAATCCATTAAGTGGGATTAAAGAAAGCAAATCAGGACTCGCAATCAGATGGACGTGTTGAAGCAGTTGAGGTACGAAAATATTAATGTCATATTATTAATATATAGATACAATTTGGTTATGTAAAGTATTGTCTAACAGTTTATGAGAGGTCCAAGGAAAAGTTTCTAGACATAACATACTATGAATAACAGCATGTGATCTAACGATAGCAAATACCTAGTTTAGAATATATGCATTTAGTGTTTACATTAATAAGATCAAGCTTGTTACCAATACATAAACTTCTTTTAATGAGGGGGAATTAACAACTTGCCAACATGAAGTTCTATCTAGATAAGTCCACACTCACTGCATAGTCTATCAAGCATTGTAATGGAAGTACAAATATACATGCTTGCATGTGTGTGTGTGTGTGAGAGAGAGAGAGAGAGAGAGAGAGAGCTCATAAAAAACTGCATGAAGATCTGAGGGAAATAAAGAGTGATACACTGAAAGATATGAAATATCTGGTATGAAAGTAGCTAATGACTTGTCATATCAATAGTTATAATAATCATGCTGTAGCTCCGAAAGGTGAAAGGCAATTTACAAATTAGTAAAATATGAGGGAGGAAGTGGAGATATAAATCAAAATGCCTATTATTGAAACATTCAAACTTTTTGAAAGATGATGAGGTGAACTGAAGACAAAGATTCAATTTACAAAATCATTGAACAAAGAAGTTTCCAAGGGGAACAATCTTGGAGACCTTCATGGTGAATTTGTTTGTTGCATAGGTGAATTAGGATGATATTAGCTAAGAAAAATTCAAAAGGTTTTAGAGGTTTTGTTTGCCTGGACCTATATAAATATAAATCAGTAAGGAAAAAAATAGATTATAATGGTATCTGATGTGTTTATTGCACTTGCTGATATGGTTCCAGAATACTATGTACTAATTTGGTGGGTTAAGATTATAGACTAGCACTTTAACAGCTGTATGGAAACTTGAATATATCCTGAAGCTGTGGCAGCCGTGGAGCTGTGATTATTAAAGAGTGATAATAGTAATTCTGAATCAATTATCATGAAAAGATTTCTCCTGTGCTTATTGCATATGAAAGCATCTTTCTTATAATCTTGGTTAAACTTTGTCTACACCATTATTTAGCATTGTTAATTCATAACTTTCTGATGCCTTTGGTCATTATTTTTGGTCTGAATACCTAAATCTGAATAATCTAATTTATGTCTTCTGATTGTTTGAGTTTTACAGCTTTGCGGTTTGCATCTGGTGAAAAGGTAACAAGAACGCTATCCGACAGTTTTCTCCACATGTAGCTGCAAAGTTGAGGCCACCTATAACGTGAGTACACTTACCTCTTTGTCATGTAGTTTGTAAGGACTAGTTATCTCTGACAAAATTTACTGCTGAGTGGCTTGATGCTCAGGCCTGTTCTTCGTGGCCGGCCATCTGCACAAAAAGCAGATTCATATATGTGGAAGGCCTAGTTATTTTTGTCTTGGTATTCTCATCAGGTTAATCTAAAACTATCTAAAGCTGTGGATTTTTATCACAATTATATATCTCTTGATCCTGACACTGACAGTATACATCCGTATTGGTGGCAAGAATTCTCTGCTCTACAGCCAGTTGCATTCTCTGGTTAACCTCTTGCAAGGCTTCTTACTGTTCTCTGGGCACTTCTCATTGGACTGCTTGGTATAAACACAGCCCAGCTGATTTCTTAGTTGTATGGTTTTTTTTTTTTTTTTTTTGTTTTTTAATTCATGAATGTTTACAGTCCATTCTCATGTTTTTTCAATACTTTCCTGCAGCAATCCTACTTCATGCAAGCTTTTAGAACTCCAAATCTGAGAAAGCACGCCTGAACACATTTCGTGAGGAGTTTCGAACAGTGTACAGGCGCAGTTATAGTGAGCTGTAGCATATGTTAGTCCTATTGGGGTTATATGATGTGAGTAGCTTACATGTTTGGTTCCTTATTTCTTATCTTCTGTACTTACTTTTAAGTATAACTACTTGATTATCTGTTGATGCATCCAACATGTATAAACATTAATCAGGCTTTTAAGCATTGCTTGTTTTTACTGCTTGGCCAGCTGGAATCTAAACTGAAAATACAATTAGGCTGGAATATTTAATGTCTTGATAAATGTGGGATTGAAGTATTAGCGCCTCATTGATCCAGCCAATATCTCCCTTCTTCATTTTTTAATCCTCTGAAAAATTGGAATCATTGAGTTATTTTTGCCACTGATATGGGAGATCATGCCTATGTGGTAGCAGGCACTGTGTCAGTTCTTTTCTTGAGCCAGTCCACTGATAACACTAATATCTGATGCATTATGTTTGAGATCTTGTAAATATTTGAATTATATAAGCCCTGGTTATTTTATGCATATAAAGTTATATCTTCAGTATTCTAAATAAAAAAGGCTCTAAAAGGCTGTTATGTACTTGTGTGTTTTATATGATTACAAGTTATTGCAAAGGTAAGAAGGGTCAGCAAGAACTGATTATGTCATATGGACACGTTTGAATTTTGCACAAATTGAAGAGTGAACAGATATGATGATTGATTAATAGAAGCCAGACAAGGTTTTATGGAATGCAAGAAAAGGGTGAACTAAGGACATGGGGATGCCATGTAGTTTTCTGGGGATTAAATTAGTTGGTTGTCTCCATCTGGATCCCAATGTCATGCTATGCACATCATGCTGCAAGTTGGTCTGTGATACTGCAGCTTACTGTGGAAATTATGCTTCCCACAGTAAGCTACATGTAAAGAAGAACAGCCTCTATAAAATCTGGTTGAGATATGGTAAATGTCAAGGGTTGGTTAAATAAGAAAATTCAGCAACTTATCTTGGGATTGCCACAGTCTGAACTGAATAAAAGTTGATTGTTCTTCATAGAGGTTGCCATGTAATTTGTCTCATTGCATCTTTGTATTTAATCTTTATTCAAACTAGTTTTCTTCTTTTCTTCTTTTGCACTCCTTATACCTATCTTGCTTGCTTTTCTAGTCTTTGTCAATAAAAGATCAAATAGAAGAACAAGTAGGAAATTATGGGCCTACTAACATGTAACTTTAACCTAAATTACATGATAATGCATCATTGCTGCTAACTAGAATTTCACGTAACTACAAATGAACGTTCAGGACCTGTGATGATCGACTTAAACTGCGAAAGTATCATCTGAAGATTAAGTTGTGGCTTTAGAAATAGCACACTCAAAAATTCCTGGTAGTTGCATATCTTTGATGCCAGTCTCATGAAGTAAAGGCACCTATCTATTTGGCAGAAAAGGATTGTTAGATGTGACATGCAGTGGAAATGATAGAAGGTGGCGATGGTGGATATACCATTTTTAAGTACAGTGGGTGGTCATGGTGTTGCTGCATATATCAGTAAATTTTTAAAGATTTTCCCTATCAAAGAAAAGCTGTTGCTGGTCTCTCTTATTTGACAGCATAAAGTAGTGGCAATAAATAGAAGCTGGTGATGGTGGATGCCAAGTACGGTGAGCGATCATGGTGTTTTCCAAAAATATAAGCCTGCATGTATTAGCAAGTCGTTAAAGTTTTTCTCTATGAAGAAAAAGCTGTTTTTCTTTGATCTTTCAATCATCACTTATACCAAAATCAAAAAAAGCTGTTTACTAATCTCTCTTGTTTGATGGTACAGGAAGTGACAATAATAGAAGGTGATGATGTGGATATTAATTGCAATGAGTGGTCATAATGTTTTCCAAAAATATGAGCTGGCATATATCAAAAGCAAGTCTTTAAAGTTTCTCAAAGAGAAGTTGTTTACTGATCCTTCTTGTTTGATAGTGTGAGGCAGCCTTGCGACTGTCTTCTGCATTCAGCAGTTTTTCAATACCTTGGACATGAAGATAACGCATTTGGCTTTGATTTTCTTCATCTTTTGCATGCCTTGTGAGTATGAAGTTACTCTCTTGATTGACATCTCTCTCTCTCTCTCTCTCTCTCTCTCTCTCACACACACACACACACACACACACACACATGCATGCACAGACAGAAAAAAACCCAATCTTGGGCATTAAATTTAGATCTTAACCATGAACGCCAATTGTTTGGCTATGATCTACTTCATTCTTGCATACCTGTTTTCTCACAATCAATGTATGGTGTTACTCTCTTGGTTAGCCTCTTTGTCCTTAAAAAGAAGTAGGAAGGTGTGGTTAAGCAGCACCCAAAATAGGGAAACGTAGAAAATATCTCAACATGAGAGTGAAAATTGATATAATTGATAAAGCTATCGAGCTGTGGTACCCAATGGCCTGAGTACTTGAGTGGTACGATGACATTTACACTCCTTTCTTTCTCCCAAACATAAAAAAAGTCCTTATTTTTGTAGAAGAGTAAAAAAAAACAGAGAAGATTGAATTCTTTTTCCTGCAATTGTTATTTTCTTTTCTAATTTTAGATTATGGCCAACTTTAGATGTATTTTATCAGACTTTTGCGAACAGGCTAATGTAGTTTTAAAATTTATCTTCAACATCTTTTGTTCAGGTGAAGTCATAGAAGGGATGGATTGAGAGTAGTAAAATAGTGATCTTACCATGCTTCAAGTAGTCTAGTGGGGATGAATCCTTTTACTGACGTGTAACTTCAAGCCTGAGCTGCCATGCTATGATTCACAAGAGAATTTATGAGAAAACATTGTCCTATGTGCGACCCCAAGCGCCATCCAGACACCAGCAGAACTTCACCTTCCATGAGCTCAAGGATCAGAATGTGTACTTATTTCCCATGATTAATAATCCATGTATGCAAAATATACTTTATATATTATGGTTCTAAGTGATATTTTACTGTTAGTGTTCTAAATGTTCTATTTTCTGACAGTGTTCCAATTTTCATCATTTTTGTGTACATTCTTTGGTCCAGATATGCTATTCACCCATTAAGTGGTATTAAGGGCTTCGGACAAGTATGTTTTTTGAGGACTTGGACCACATAAAGCTGTCAGATACAAATACCCAGGGAGACTTCGTATGTTGCAGTGGATTCCATCGATGCAGTCATTGTAGTGTTGTGATCAAAACAGGATGTACTTTATAAGTCACGTGGTCATACTGATTGACTGCTCATAGATATTTTGATTGATCTCTTGTCGATTCTCAAATCAAATTTGTGTTTTTCTGCTGTTTATGCAATTCCTATTTGTTTATATGTTCATATTTGCTTTTATTTCAAAAAAATAAAAAAAGGAATTTATCTTTAAGAAGCTAAAGTTCATCTATCTAAATTTTGTGCATTATTATGTCGTTCGAGTATGCATTACTCCTTAATTGCTTTGTGGGAGCCGTAATCAACTCACCTATCACTGCACCTTCAGGCTAAAGCTAAGCGATATCAAGTACTTTGTTAGAAGAAGGCATTCTGCACTCTGGTCGGTATGATTTTTGTTGTCATATTATTATCATGCGGCGTGGACTTGTTGCTTGAAGTTTCTTTAATTACCTGACAATGCCAGGATGGAAGGAACTTATCCACAATTGGTTATTTGAAGCATAAGGATTTGTTTGTAGCATTAAAATCTATGCAGCAGAAGTCTGGAAAGATTCTGCCTTCCGGCAGTAGAAATTTAGGAATAGATATCATATTTAAGACACCGCTATTTATAAATCCAGCCTGACCTGCCAGCCTGACCTGCTTCATAAATCCAGATCAACAGCATAAAAACCTGGATACTCTCTCTCTCTCTCTCTCTCTCTCTCTCTCTGGGGGTGATACATGGGCTTGGTGTGTTCGAAACTTTGTGGCTTTGTGGCATACTTAACCTCCTGATCCAGTAGAAATTCTTCCTGTTTAAAATGATCTCGGTAGGCCTGGACATTAATCCCTCCGCTCATCGTGTATACGCGAGCCAGCCGCTCTATTGCAGCGTTGAAGCTTTTTCTTTAACGCCCAGCCCAGCCCATCTAATGATGGGAGGGTTTCATGGTAGCGGAGAAAGGTTTTGAACGTGTGTGTCATCGGGAAAGCCATTATAGAAAAAGCGCCATTAGCAAAGTGTTGTTGTCAGCATGTCATCTCGTGCGACTGAAGAATAATCAATCATCCACGAATGAAGAATCCTCTTGGGGTGCAGGAAAGTAGTCCTTATGCCTACCTGGAGAGCACCTTGATGCAGCGAGGTCAGAAGCCATTGATTGGCAAGGAAAAAAGAGTTGGAATACTCCAGATACTAATAATAAACCTAGCTTCAGAAAAAGAGTTGGAATGATGGATGGTACACAACAACGTTCTGGGGCGTCAGTCACTCTCAAGAAGCATCTGAGAGACCATGCCATGCCATGGAGCAAGAAATCAAAAAAATATGCGGGAAAACATTCAACCCTAATAATGAATACACATACTGGAGGTTAAATCAGAAAGGCGTTTATCTGTGATAGGAAGGAGTTTGGGGCAGAAGATTTTGGTGGGAATACCTAGCATCAATTCTAAAGTTTTTGAAATCCCCTCCTGGTGGGCGGTGATAATTTTTTCTTTAGGTTCTTACTCGGAGGATGATCTTACGAAGGTAACAACCAAAGGTCCCTTAGACTGTCGGTGGAAAAACTTTTGGACGGTGGAGTATAGGAGACCTAATTTCGAGGCATCGAGAGACCCAATCAGGAAAGAGCATTAAACTAGATGAGATGAGATTGGAAGAGTTGCATGTAGAGTGGTGGAATAGAACTAAAATTCTGGAATTCGCTACTGCTGCAGAGACTCCAATGTGACTCAATAATACAACGGATAACCTAAAACTCCTCAACTTTACTGGTGTATGTGTTCTAGTAGATTTGGAAGAACCATTGGTGTTGGGAGTTGATCTATTAGGAGTGGAGGGAGAGGACCTAGCATGGCAGCTGTTTACCTAAGTGAAGGGATGGATCTTAGTGTTTTGCTATGCGTGCAGGGGAGAATAGGGACATAATGCTCTGGAGTGCTCGTTCGCCAAGCGCTTGGGGCAGAGTCCCTACTGTGGATCGACCTACCATGTAGGATGGAACAAGGGGGGAGTGAAATATGAGGAAGAGAAATGAATGGGTGTTTGGAGCTTGGCTATTTTCATATTTTCAAAGGTGCACTGATGATCGGGTGGGACGTAGAGCAAAGACTTGCAAAGACTCGGGGGTCTGCAGCTTGTACCCGTTAATGAATCAACCACACAAGCCAACCCAAAAGGGTGTTGGAGTGATAGGAAAGGCAGGGTCAGAGGGCCAGCAGGCACAATGCGCTCTCATTCCTAACTAGGCACAATTAAATCAGTTGGTAACGGACAATTTGAGCCTCTCAGACTTCAGATTTGAAATCCTCAGGATTCGAAAGAAATTGCACTCATCACGGAGGAGATGGAGGATTCTGTAGTTCTACATGATGCCATTCAAATTCAAACTGATTCACCTTTCGATTTGCATCGCATGCATAATAATAATAATAAAATAATAATAAAAATAAAATGGTTATAAAACCATCGGTTATAAAACCATCTTATGCATAATAATAATAATAAAATAATAATAAAAATAAAATGGTTATAAAACCATCGGTTATAAAACCATGGATTATAAAAACCATCTTAAATGCGCATTTGGCATAAGTTGTTACATTTAAATTTTGAAACTTAATTTTTGAAACTTTCTCGAATCAGTTCGTTTTTTTAAAGAATTCTAACGTCTCATCCTCTATTAGTGACATTAATTACTACCTATATTAGAAGGTACATTTTTTCCTTGTAAAGACCATCGAAAAGTTCTACATCAGAGATATTAGAAAAATATATGTAAAAAAAATAAAAAAGATATTAAAAAACTCCCATGCCTTAAAAGCCTATTTTTGATTAAAAAATAAGAAATGGACGGGTTGCAGCCCCATAACTAGCTCACGGCGATTATATGCCCGAGTACAACGATATGGTTCATGGATTACCAAATCAAGTTGACCAATAATTTGCAACACTTTTCATATAAAACATATGACGAAGTTTAAAGTATCACCACTTGACATAATAGATGCATAGAGATCAGATTTGTTAATTATTCTAGAGGAACTTATTTGGATAAATAGGGAAATCTCCAAATTGTATGCATTTTCCCTTTTAAAAGATTTATATTTTACTATTTTTGCTATCCCGAAGATAAATTGTGTCCATATTAATTGTAAAGCCAATTAGGCTTAGCAGATTTTCGGAGCCAAATTAGAGAGCATGTAATCGACCGAAGCTGAATAACCAATGATTTTTCTCTCCGGTAGCCGGCAGACCAAATCTTTGAAGATGATGGGCAACAGAAGTTTCCCTTTTGTAATGGTTTAATCCTTTCTTCTTGTTATTATTATTATTATTATTATTTTCTCTAAAATGCAGTTGAGAATCGTCAATCCACGTTTAACATGCAGGTCACTGGCTTTTCTTGGCCTCCTATCATATTAAGATTACCAATTCCCATACCTCACATATTAAGAATAGTAAGCGATCATGATATCTTTGGAAAACAGGAATACGTGAATATATATTATATATATTATTTATATAAAGCAAGTCTTTAATGGTTTTCTTGGTCCAAGAAAAGCATCCTTGAAATTGTCTTTTGCATTCGCTAATTTGGTTCAGTACCTTATAAAAGCCAGGGGTTCGCTACCCTGTTTCCTTTCCAAAAAAAAAAAAAGTTTGCTTCGGTGCCTTGGACATGAAGATCGTGCAATTGACTTTGATTTTCTTCATCCTTGTAACCCTCTTTGCTCACAATCAATGTAAGTATGAAGTTACTCTCTTAGTGGACATCTCTCTCTCACACACCCTGATACACGCATGAGAGTAAAAAAAAAAAAAAGAAAAGAAAAATAAAGAGGGTCTTCAGCAACCTAAGCATGGTTATGCAATATTTCAGATTTTTACCATAGACATCAAGTGTTTGGATATAATCTACTTTATTTTTGCATGCTTCTTTTCTTTCAATCAATTTGATTTTGAAATTACTTTTTCTAGTTAGCTTTTTTTTCTCCTTTCAAAAAAGAAAGAAGTAAAGGATGTAGTTAAGCAATCCCAAAGGTGAAGAATAGAAAAAAACCTTGATATGAGTGCAAACTAATACAGTTGGTAAAGTTATTTTTGCAGCAGTACAAGTTTGAATTGCAGTTATACTAGATTGATTGGGTGACAGTAACACCCTTTCTTTTGTCAAGAAAAAAGAAAAAGGAAAGAAAAATCAATTGTGTAATTCATTAGAAAGTTGAAGTATTATCATAGTAAAAGATAAAAAAAAAAAAGGTTCAATTTTTTTTTTTCCTACGGTTGTTATTTTCTTTTCAAATGTTTTTCATTTTTTCTTTTTTGGTATCGGACTCTTGCCAATAAGCTAATGTGGTTCAAAAATTTATCTTGGACATCTTTTGTGCAGGTAGAGTTATAGAAAGGATGAATGCCGTTAGTAAACTAAAGCTTACACCATGTGTGATGTATGAGAACGGCCAGTACTGCTGTTTAATTTACCAACTTTGTTATGATACGTGGGCGATTTGCCAAGAAATCTGCCCTACGTGCGACCCCCATTGTCACCCACCACTAGCAGACCTAGACCGC
Source organism: Metroxylon sagu (assembly GCA_017589505.3). Lineage (NCBI taxonomy): Eukaryota > Viridiplantae > Streptophyta > Magnoliopsida > Arecales > Arecaceae > Metroxylon > Metroxylon sagu. The sequence goes on from JACVBY030000633.1 coordinate 14,829, forward strand.
CCATGAGCTGAAAGATTACAATATATGCGTGCTCTCATGGATAATAATCTATGTATGCTGTGCATGCATTTCCTAAAAGTAATAAACATGAGGAGCTAGATGATCTTGCACAACATTGATTGATATTATAATAGATATGCGCAAAACATGTATTGATCTATTTCTTTCCGTTCACTCATCTCCCTCTCTTTCTATTGATGGATCTTAAAAAATTCTTAAAATTTTTTCTATTTTTGATGAATCTTACCAAATCCCCAATGTAAGGTCACTATTGTTACACTGCCGTGGCAATATAAATCATAAAGTTTAATTCTTTTTTTCCACATCAGCCCAAGCACATAAGATTACTAAAGATATATTTACATCTTTTAAAATAAAACCAAGCGGCTAATATTAACAAAAGCCAATAAATAAACGGTGGGGAAGTTACCCACTTCTCTAATTTTTCATCAACAAGAATAGATGATCTTGCTCATTATTTTCTCAAATGCTTGTTTCAATGTTGAGAATTGCCAACGGAATTCAGAATACTTAAATGGGAACTTGACTGTTATAGTTATATAGTTCTTGGTACCCTGTAGCTGGTGAAATATGGTCATAAAAGCCCTTTATCCTGTTTATCTGGTTCCTGCAAAGAAAACAAGCGCTTGTAAAGTTTTTGGAAGCGCCACATCTTTGCCCTAGATGGTGGACCCTATTGAGGCAGGCAAATCTTTTTGACTGCTAACGCTAATGCTAATGAGAGGTTATCAAGCCCCTGGGCTGGAGTTGACATGGTGTATTGCTCAGTTTATATACATCATTCCCATATATTGACTTTGATGGTCAACCATTGTCACACATTGCGACATAAATATCATAAAGGAAACAAGTGTTTTGACAACTACTAACTCTAAATAACTTTTAGGATAGTTAGGACAATCTAGTAGGTACTGCTTTCTATCCAGGTCCTTCATTTCTTAGGCTCTGGAAAATAACAAAGATAATTTAATGAGTTCACACTCAATAACTAGGACTAATTATAAACTTATAATTTAAAAGATTAATACTTATAAACCTTCAAGTCCAAGCATATCTTAACTATAAACTTAGAAAACTTATGATTTCTAAATTATATTTAAGCTAGTTTTTGAAACATATCTCTCATGCTATCAAGTTGTACATGACTTTACTTGTTAAAGTTTATATGCCATCAAGATTGTCATGCTATCATCCTTAATCATTATTTTAAATTTGCATATTATCTTATTATGAATATGCCATGATCATGAACTATTTATAGGGAGATTTTTTAAAACAAATATGTTTCCTACTTTTCATAAGATATTAATATCCTAAAACAAATAAACTTCCTAATTTTAGTAGGATATTGATTCCTTTAAGAAAATCAAAGAGATAAGATATCCATTAAATGTTTAAAAATAGTTTCTTGACTTATAAAATAAATAGGTTTCCTATTCTTCAAAAGATATCAATCCTTTAAAATAAATAAACTTCCTAATTTTAGTAGGATATTGATTCCTTTAAGAAAATCAAAGAGATAGATATCCATTAAATGTTTAAAAATAGTTTCTTGACTTATAAAATAAATAGGTTTCCTATTCTTCAAAAGATATCAATCCTTTTAAAATAAATAAACTTTTCAATTTTAGTAGGATATTGATTCCTTTAAGAAAATTAAAGAGATAAATATCTATTAAATGTTTAAAAATAGATTTCCTATTCAATACCAATCTTCTAAAATAAATAAATTTTTATAGTTTTAGTAGGATATTGATTCCTTTAGAAAACCAAAGAGATAATTTTTTATTAAATATTTAAAAATAGATTTTCAACTCCTAAAGTAGATAAATTTCCTACTCTTTATAAGATATCAATCTCCTAAAAAATAAACTTATCAAAATTAGGATTTCTTTTAAAAGGGTAAAGAGATAAATATCCATTATATATCTAAAAATAGATTTTTAACTCAAAACTAACTTCTAACTTATCTAATATAATTTTTGAAATATAAAAATTTAGATAAAAACACCAAAAATCATCCTTAATTATCATCAATGGTATTTTCGTAATTCATTAAAGTTCGAAGTGACACCGATAGATGTTAGTTCATAACTTCCTCAATTGAACTCCGATTTAAATGATTTAAAATGCGATAGAAAGCTAACTTAATATCGAACATCATGAATATAAATTCAATAAAAAATTCTAACTATATTATTTTTTTATAATTTTTTAACTCAATTCAATCTAATTACATTTTAATCTAAAGTGAGCTAGCCTATAAGGGTTGGGTTTTAATGATTATGGGAACTCTTCTTCCTATTGTTGAGTTTGCTTATAATAATTCTATTAATTATTACATTGGTTGTTCTTCTTTTGGGATTGATGCAGGTATAACTCCACATATGCTCATAGATCTTATTCTCTTCCTTTTCATTATAGATCTAGTGAAGAAGCCAAAAATTTTATTAAGTACATTTAGGATATTCATATGGATGCACAAAGGAAGCTAGTTGAACAAGAGGCTAAGTATAAGCTCCAAACAGACAAAAGGTGGCATAATGTGAAGTTTAAGCAAGGAGACAAAGTGATGGTTTGGCTACATCCTAAGAGATTAACATTTGAGACATTTTATGAGCTGCAACTAAAAATGATAGGCCCATTTAAAATTTTGAAGAAGCTAGATGATAATGCCTATTTTCTTGAGCTACCAGCTGATATACAAATGATTTAAAGCATCAATGTCTTTAAATTAATTGCTTATTTCAATTAAGATAATGACATTGATGAGGAAACTAATCTTCAACTTCCACCTTTGTCCAAGTCTTCACCATTAGAGATTGAAGTTTACTCTTAAATATAGCGACCAAAAGCTTTTCATTTATTGAAAGAATAAGCCTTTTGAAGATCACATGTTCATGACTAAAGAGAATCTACAAAAGCTTAACTCAGATCTTTTTGATGAATATATAGTAAGACATTTGTTAAAGGCTAAATTTTTAAGCTGGAGGGAGTTGATGCAATCCAAAAAAGAAAGATGAAAGGAGTTCTATTCAAATTATGATTTTGACCAAGTATAATTTGGATTGGGCCAATCGTATTCTATAATTAAGACCTAATTGCACCTTATTATAATTAACATACAAGTAATAAAATTTAAAGTGTGCTTTCTTCTCTTACGTAGAAAAATTTATTGCTTATTATGGTATGAGATTACAATTCTAAAAAAGATGGTATGAGATTACAATTCTACAAAAGGTGATCAGTACGAGGTCATCAACCTCGAGCATTTTTAAAGAGGTCAAAGGTGTTTAATTGAAAATCCTTAAAAGGTTAGTATAAAGCTAATAGTTATCTTCCCCATATAGAATTACCTGCATCAACATCTCTTACATATATCACTTTAATTGCTAATGTAACATTTTTGATCATCATACCGAGGCTCTTTTCCCTCTATTTACCATTATTAATCATACATACCATTATTAACATACATACTAGAATTTTGTTTCTTATGGTTTATATATCTATTTCAACACCACTTTTATTTGATTTGCCAAATCCACATCAAAAACAAATTTTCAATTTAGTAATCATTTATAATATTAAAATTGAAGTCCAATAGTATGCAAGGTGTTCACTCGAATAAAACTTATGATCTAATTTAAAATAACCAAAATATCATATCTTTAATAAAAGTGAAAAATTATAAGAAATTTTGGATCATATGATGTCCAAGTTACAATAATAGATGAAAATGATATCTCAAATTAGGCAACCTGAAAAATAAACCAACATCAAATATAAGAGTTATATAAGATAATAAAATATGATTAAAAATATATTGATTAGGGGGATTCTCATTCAATGCAAGTGAGGATAATCAATGATCTGTAGAATAAGGGTCATGACTACTACTTGCATTAGGTGCCTAGCGCATCTAAAAAAAAAAAAAAGTCAAGTGAAAACATTAGGTTATATAGTCGTAAAAAAAATATAGACTATGATGAAAAGACTTAAACAAGGCTGTTAGAGAACATGATATGTCAATGACCTATTCTGATAAGATCCAATCGAAGACTTATTTTGATAAGATCCCAAAAATTACTTCTTACTATGAAAAAATGCTTCTGCTTTCTAAGCAACAATGGACCAAATAGCAATGTTCAACCATTTCAGAGAAGTATCAAACAAGAATTTGTTCGGGGGAGGAGGTGAATAAAAAGAAGACTTTCTTCTATCAATATCAAAAAATCTTGGCAATAACATTGATTATAAGTATCTCATGAACCCAACAAAAAAGTAAAGTAAAATAGTTCTTGCAACCACCAAATTCATGGATTTTATATAGAGAACAAGTTATTATCGAGGTGGAGGAGGTTTCCGAAACCGCATAACATGGAAATCTTTGATCTAGTAGGACAACAAATAGAAATTTACACAAAAGCCATTTTAGTTCTATTTTAAAATGAATATGTTTCACAAAACTTACATAAATCACTGAAGTAAAATATTTAGAAGGCAAATTCTATGATGCTTCTAGTTGTATGTGGATGGTGCAATAAATAAAAAAAAGTTCAAGGGTATAAGAGGATGGAATAAGGGACCGAAGGCATTGAATGGAGCTCTTGAATGGTAGAATTAAGGCTCCATTTTCCAAAAAAATATAAAAAAGCATCCTAGCTAAACCCTACATAGAATACTAACTTACATATTTAAGTGAAAAGCATAACTTACAAATAAACTAGCTCTTTCATTCTATTAGCACATATGGAAGGAAAGGAATTCTAGGGTTTTCTCTTCCAAAACCCCTCCACTCCTATTCTCATGAAGAAAATTCTATTCTTTTTTCAATCTTGGGAATGTCTGGCAAGGGGTAATGCTGCAGGAGCTCATGCTATTTGGATTGCTCAAAAAATCATGATTGGAATTATATTAGGTGCATGACCATGTGTGAGGGAAAATCTGATTAGGATTGTCCAAAGGAAAGTTGTAAAGGGTCAACAAAAAATAAAAGGAGTGTTGGCTTATTAGAGCAAACTGAGGACATGTTTAGTACATCCGATATGGGAAGAGAGACTGCAGTCAAAAGATATGGGAAGGAAGACAATAGATCGATGGGTTGAGTTCACCAAAATTGAAGGGAAGAAGAATGTGGATTTGGGGCAAAACACTGGGAGAACTACGATTCTTGATGTTACATCTGGAGAGAAAAAATTGAAAAAAAAAAGGAAAAAAATCTATGATTCTTCATGAAAGAAAAAGAAGGAAAAAAGAACCAAACTAGATTTGGGAACAAGCTTGTGGATTGGTTACATTTATAAATGTAATAATAAATATAATATAACAAGAAAAAGTGATAATACATTTTATGAAAGATGTTTACAAATAAGAGTACATTTGGTACGAGGTAAAAAGAGGTGAAAAATTACTCATTATGGATGTAATTTTTGACCTCTCTTTGAGAGTAGTAGGGTTAAAAGCAAAAATTATTGAGGGGTTGAAAAAACGGTTAAAACATTGGGACTAATTAAGTATAGCATACCCTGAACCCACTACCCAGCTTGGGTTGCGCAACATGCATGCATACTCATAGATAAACAATTCTACCACTCTCTCCCATCTTACTTTTTTAATATTAATCAAATTAACAAAATATTAATGATATTTCATCTTTTTTATATTATTCTTATTTTAAACAAAGTTAACAATTACACCTATATTTCATTCTTCATCGCACAACTAAATATAGTTAGTAGAAAAACTTTTACAAAATTAAAATTTGTACCAAAAAAAATTACTCCTATAACTTTTTGCCTCTATTTTTTATCTCCATACCAAACACACCTTAAACTTAAAAAATTATTTTCAATAATATTATTATTGTAAGCCACACAATAATAAATGTATTGATAGGTTGGTGTGGTGAAAAAGTGGGGCAACGCCCCCCATTTAAAACAAAGGTGGGAACTGCTTTGGATAGGTCTGATAGAGGCCTAATCCCATAGGTAGCAAATCATTAAATATTTGCCTTTTAATTTTTGATAAACAAAGATTTTTCATTGAAAGAAAAGGTATACTGATTCACACCTTGGATGGCTATAAAAGGCTCACTGTTTTCTCTCATTTGATAAAAAGAGGCAGCCTTTTGATTTTTCTTATCGCATAATCAACAATTACCAACAACACCTTGAAGCATGAAGACCATGCATTTGGCTTTGATTTTCTTCATGTTTGCAAGCATTTTTGCTGACATTCAATGTGAGGGTGAGGTTACTCTCTTAATGGGCACCACTCCCGCTTCTCTCTCTCTCTCTCTCTCTCTCACACAGTCACACACACATATGAGAGAAAAAAAAGAAAAAGTAAAAGAAAGAAGGTCTTTAGCAACCCGAGCATGGCCATGCAATATTTCAGATCTTAACCATAGACATCAAGTGTTTGGATATAATCTACTTCATTCTTGCATACCTCTTTTCTTCCAATCAATTTGATTTTGAAGTTACTTTTCCTAGTAAGTCTTTTTCTCCTTTCAAAGAAAGAAGTAAAGGATGTAGTTAAGCAACCCAAAAGGTGAAAAACAGAAAAAACCTTGACATGAGTGCAAACTAATATAGTTGCTAAAGTTAGTTTGCTACAGTATGAGTTTGAATTGCACCTATACTAGATTGATTGGGTGACAGTAACACCCTTTCTTTTCTCAGAAAAAAGAAAAAAAAAAAAAAACAATTGTGTGATACATTAGAAAATTGAAGTATTATCATAGTAAAAGAAAGAAAGGTTCTTTCTTTTTTTTTTTGCAGCTGTTATTTTTTATGTTTTTTGGTATTGGACTCTTGCCAATAAGCTGATGCGGTTTCAAAATTTATCTTGGACATCTTTTGTGCAGGTAGAGTCATAGAAAGGATGGATGCCGGCACTAAAATAGTGCTTATACCATGTGTGCACCAGGAGGCCAGTAACGGTCGCATGATGTACTGCTGTTTAGTCACCAAACTTTGTTATGACACGAGTGATACTTGCCAACATAACTGCGTTACGTGCAACCCCAATTGCCAACCACCACTTGCAGACCTTCACCGCCCATGAGCTCAAAGATTGCAATATATGCGTGTTTCTCATGAATAATAATCTATGTATGCTGTGCATGCAGTTCTGAAAGTAATAAACATGAATGAGCTAGATGATCTTGCGCAACATGCATTGATCTCTTTCCATTCAATCATCTCTCTCTCTTTTTGTTGATAGATTTTATGAAATCCTCAAGATTTTTTCTATCTTCGATGGATCTTACCAAATTCTCAAAATTTTCTTACCATCGATGTATCTTATGAAATCCTCAAAATCTCCTCTACTAGGAGATGTGGTGCGCTCTCTCTCTCTAATGCAAGGTCACTATCGTTACACGGCTATGGCAACATAAATCATAGAGTTTGATTTTTTTTTTCCCACACCAGCCATGCACATAAGATTACTAATGATATATTTACATCTTTTAAAATAAAATTAGATGGCTAATATATTACTAATGAATTTATTGTTACATACCTGGTCATAAGATTATATATATATATATTATAATCTATAGTTGTTACGCTCCAAACCCTAGGATGGATTTGGGAAGTGGCAACTCGCTACATGCTAGGCATGCAAGGCATCCAATAATAATAGAAGCAATCATTAAATATAGGAGCAATTGACTAATATGAAATTAAAAATAAAATAACTCTTTTATTACAATCCAAATAAGGAAATGTTCGCGCTACTTAAAAAATTAGAAAACTTTGTTTAAGTTAGGCCAATAAGAGCTTCAATCTACCCATATTCCTCTTTATTTCTTGAGCTCTGAAAAATATTAAAGAGGATTTAATGAGCTTAGTAAGTAAGCCTAATATAAACATATCATTATAAATTCAAGAATATAGCATGTCATGGTTTACTTACTTTCATGTGTTAAAATTTATATGTCATCTTGTTATCTAATATTACTTATATTCTTGAATTATTTTGAACTCATCTTTCATATCATGTCTCAGAAATTTCAGTTTCAAGTTTTCATATCATCACAGTCAAGATTTACTTACTTTCATGTGTCAGAACTTAAATGTCATCTTGTTATAAATACGCCACGATCACAACTATGGCCACATATATCCTTGTGCCACATATATCCATGTGACAGGGCCAGAGCATCATATTTGACTTTATGCATTATGGATGGAGGCCAGAGCACCACATTTAATCTTGTTGATTGGGATATATCTTTCACATATATCCTCTATAGAGGTGAATTTCGATATCGGTCATCATGTTGTTATATCATAGTAGACCGTGGCATATTTTATCATTCATAATTTATTCCTATTTCTTATTTAATTGTTGTCCATGAAATTCTTTAGATTAACATGCAAAAATATACATTCATATCATATTAGATATGTTAATAATATTAATACAAAATATTATTACTATTTTATGGTTTGCATATAATATAGCTACTTATTTTGCATTTGCATTATTAATTTATAATTATTTTCATTATTATCAACATGTACTATTATATTATCATTATTTATTTATTTATTATTTTTATTATTGTTATTATTTTTAAAATAATAAATTATGTAGAAATTAGCTAAAATCTAAAAAATTAATAATATTAAATGTTCAAATGCATATATTAAAGCATCAAAATTTATTTTGCAAAATAATAGAAGAAAATAAGCAATATTTAAATAATTTTTTTAATTCAAAAATTATATAATTTAAGAATTTTTTGAAATTACTAATTATAAAAGGCTTACATATAATCATAATTTAATATAAATTATAAAGTTTGATTTTTTTCTACACCAGCCATGCACATAAGATTACCCATGATATATTTATATTTTTTAAAATAAAATCAGATAGCTGATATTTTTAATATTTTAAAAATCAAAGAGTACCGCAATAAAAGCAAATAAATAAACGATGGGGAAGTTACCGACTTCTCTATTTTTTCATTAAAAAAAAAGGGGGTGATCTTGCACATCATTTTCTCAAATCCTTGTTCCAATGTTGAGAATTGCCAATGGAATTCAGAATACTTAAATGGGAACTTGACTGTTATACGTAGATGGTTCTTAGGACCCCACAGCTGGTGAAATATGGTCACAAAAGCCCTTTATCCTGTTTATCTGTTTCATGCAAAGAAAACAAGCGCTTGTTAAGTTTTTGGAAGCGCCACATCTTTGCTTAGATGGTGGACCCTGTTAAGGCAGGCATATCCTTTTGTTGGCTAATGCTAATGCTAATGAGAGAGGTTATCAAGCCTCTGGCCAGAGTTGACATGGTGTGTGTGCACAGTTTATATACATCGTGCTCATATATTGATTTTGATGATCAACCATTATCACACCCCAGACCCTAAGGAAGATTTGGGACATAACAATCCATAGCACGCTAAGCATGTAAGGCGTCCAATAACAAAAGTAATCTGTTCTTTTTTTTGTTTAAAAAAATTATGAACTATCATTTATAGAGGATGAAATAAAATTCTTATCATAACATAAATATCATAAAGGAAACAAGTGTTCTAATAACTATCAAGTCTGAATAACTCTTAAGACAACCAAGACAATCATTTCTTCGACTCTGAAAAATAACAAAAATAATTTAATAAGTCTATACTCAGTAAATAGAACTAATTAAAAACTTATAATTCAAAATATTAATACTTATAAACTTTCAAAAGCAAGTATATCTTAACTGTAAAGTTAGAAAACTTATGATTTTTGAAGTATATATAAGCTAGTTTCTAAAACATATCTCTCATGTTATCAAGGTGTACATGTCTTCACTTGTTAAAATTTACATGCCATCATGACTATGATGTCATCATCTCTAATCGTTATTTTAAGTTTGTATATCATCTTATTACGAATATACTATGGTCATGAATTACGGTCACATATATCCTTATGACAAGGCCAGAACACCATATTTAATCCTATGGATGGGAGTGTATCCTCTACATATATATATATATATATATATATATATATATCTTATGAAGGTGGGTCCCGGTATCAAAGTCATATCATAGTAGACCGAGGGTGACATATTTATCATTTTGTATTTATTTACATCCAATTAATCCATTATTTTATTAATCTTGTAGTTCCTTAGATAATGTTATGTGTGTGTGTGTCTATATATATATATATATGTCATTAATATTTTTATTATTGTTATTGTTATTATTATTGGTTATTATTATTTTTGGTTCCATAATAATATAAATTTTCACTTTTATATTCTACTTATTTGAATTAGTAATTTTTTGTATTAACTAATTATGCAGGAATTAAATAATAACATAAGGCATTAAAATTTTAATACTCTACTGCATATAATAAAGTAATAAAATCTAGCTATGCAGAATGATAATGGGGTAATAATGATTCACATTTTAATTAACAATGCATATTTAAACATCAACAATTAATCAAAAATTATATTTAAATTTAAAATTAAGTAATTAAATAAATTACTAATTTAAAATTAGCTTACTTATCTTTCTTGCTAATCTACAGATTAGGTCCAATTAACTTGGCTACCAATCACTTACATCACAATAATTTTATTATTATTATTATTATATTATATTTTTTATTTTTACATTTGCAATCATGGCAGCTAATATTAAATTCCTAAATAACTCACGTAGCCTAAGCCTGGACCCAACTTGGACTTGGTTGGACTAAATTAGATATAGCCTAACTAACCTGGTTCATCAGCTAGCTAAATCAAGGTCCGCTTCAAATCAAATTGAACCGGTATTAGCCTAAATAAATTGAACCAGCTCAATTCAATACCATGGATTTGAATTACCTTAGCTTGCATCAACTCAATCTAAAATAGAAAGGAGTCAGCTGCAGGCTAAAATTCGTTTGGTTCAAACTGATAAGGTTAGAATCAAATAAAACCTAGTTAGCTGGGTTCAACATTGGGTACAATAGGCTTGGATCAGGGCTTAAATAGATTGAACCAGAATGGATCAATAAAAAAAAATAAAAAAAAATCCGGTGATTGCGGGTGACCAAAACCTAGATTCCACTACCCTAAGGAAGGTCATATGAAATGGAAGGGAGGGGTGGATCTAACTCAGTGGAAAGTGTCACCGGAGCGGAGGAAGAAGTCGCCGAAGTTGCAGCGACAAGACTATTTCAAGCTGAAACAGAGACGTCAAACTTTGCTAGAACCTGATTTTTCTTTTCATTAAATCAAATGCTATTGATGGTTAAGGGAAGACAAACGAATCTAGGATTCTTGAGTTCTTACCTGAGATATTTGAATCAACTGCAACAAGGGTGTCGCTGCTTATCACACAAAAGGAGTGTCGTCTTGTTAGAGCAAAGTGAGGACATGTTTGGTACATCAGATATGGGAAGGAAGACCACAGTCAAAAAGATATGAGAAGGAAGATATGGGAAGAAAGATAATAAGTCGATGGCTTGAGTTCATCAAAATTGAAGGGAAGAAGAGTATGGATTTGGGGCAAAACACTGAAAGAACTATGATTGTTACATCATGAGAGAATTTTTTTTTTAAAAAAAAAAATGTAATTCTTTATGAAACAAAAAGAAGGAAAAAGAAACCAATCAGATTTGGAAGTTCTTGTGAGATTCAGCCCTTTTAGGGTAGTTTATTTTAAATTAAAATGTAATTAGACTGAATTGAATCAAAAAAAAATATAAAAAATTATATAATTAAAATTTTTGATTGAATTTATGTTAATGATGTTTGGTATTAAGTTAGTTTTCTAACACATCTTAAATCGGTTAACTCAAATTGAAGTTTAATTGAGAAAGTTATGATCAATTTAATAAACATTTATTGGTGCTGACAAATTTTAAATAAATTATAAAAATTACCGTTGATGATAATTAAGGAAGATTTTTAATGTTTCTGTCCAAATTTTTATATTTCAAAAATCATGTTGGATAAGTTAGAAGTTAGTTTTGAGTCAAAATATATTTTTAAATATTTAAATTAATCAGTCTCTACAAAGCAAAAAGAAAGTAAATATTTAAGTCATGATTAGAAAAATATATGTAAAAAAAATGAAAAAGATATTAGAAACTCCCTTGCCTAAAAGCCTATTTTTGCTTTAAAAAATAAGAAAAGGGTGGTGGTTGGTCATAACTAGCTCATGCTGGTTACATGCCAGTACAGCGATATAGTTCATGGAATACCAAATCAAGCTGACCAATATTTCCAACACTTTTCATATAAACATAAGACGAAGTTTAAATTATCACCACTTAACATAATAGATGCATAGAGACCAGATTTGTTAATTATTCTAGAGGAACATTTGGATAAATAGGGAAATCTCAAATTGTATGCATTTCCCTTTTAAAAGATTTATATTTTACTATTTTTGCTATCCCGAAGATAAATTGTGTCCATATTAATTGTAAAGCCAATTAGGCAACAGATTTTCAGGCAAATTAGAAAGCATGCAATCGACCAGCTGAACCAATGATTTTTCTCTCCAGCCGGCACAAATCTTTGAAGATGATGGGCAACAAGTTTCCTTCGTAATGGTTTAATCCTTACTTCTTGTTATTATTATTATTATTATTATTTTCTCTAAAATGCAGTTGAGAATCATCAATCCACGTTTAACATGGGTCACTGGCTTTCTGGCTTCTATCATATTGAGATCACCAATTCCGATACCTCACATATTAAGCATAGTAAGCGATCATGATATCTTTGGAAAACAATAATATGTGAATATATATTATATATATTATTTATATAAAGCAAGTCTTTAATGATTTTCTTGGTCCAAGAAAAGTATCCTTGAAATTGTCTTTTGCATTAGCTAATTTGGTTTAGTACCTTATAAAAGCCAGGGGTTCACTACCCTGTTTCCTTTCCAAAAAAAAAAAAAGTTTGCTTTGGTGCCTTGGACACGAAGATCGTGCAATTGACTTTGATTTTCTTCATCCTTGTAACCCTCTTTGCTCACAATCAATGTAAGTATGAAGTTACTCTCTTAATGGACATCTCTCTCTCATACACCCTGGCACACGCATGAGACTAAAAAAAAAAAAAAGAAAAATAAAGAGGGTCTTCAGCAACCCATGCAATATTTCAGATTTTAACCGTAGACATCAAGTGTTTGGATATCATCTACTTCATTTTTGCATGCCTCTTTTCTTCCAATCAATTTGATTTTGAAGTTACTTTTCCTGGTTAGCCTTTTTCTCCTTTCAAAGAAAGAAATAAGTAAAGGATGTAGTTAAGCAATCCCAAAGGTGAAGAATAGAAAATACCTTGATATGAGTGCAAACTAATACAGTTGATAAAGTTATTTTGCTGCAGTACGAGTTTGAGTTGCACCTATACTAGATTGATTGGGTGACGGTAACACCCTTTCTTTTCTCAGAAAAAAAGTAAAAGAATAAAAAACCAATTTTGTGATTCATTAGAAAGTTGAAGTATTATCATAGTAAAAGAAAAAGAAAAAGGTTCTTTTTTTTTTTTTTTTTTTCTGCTGCTGTAATTTCTTTTTTAAAATGTTTTTCATTTCCTTTTTGGTATTGGACTCTTGCAAATAAGCTAAGTTGGTTCAAAATTTATCTTGGACATCTTTTGAGCAGGTAGAGTCATAGAGAGGATGGATGCAGGCACTAAACTAGTGCTTATACCATGTGTGGAAACTGAGTGGGGCACGTACTGCTGTTTAGCTACCCAACTTTGTTATCAAACGAGGGAGATGTGCCAAAAAGTCTGCCCTAAGTGCGACCCCAAATGCTCCTCAGCACTGGCAGACCTCCGTCCATAAGCTCAAGGATTAGAATATATATGTGCTCTCATGAATAACAATCTATGTATGCTGTGCATGCATTTCCTGAAAGTAATGAACAGGAGGAGCTAGATGATCTTGCACGACATGTATTGATTTTATAATAAATATGCACACAACATGTATTGATCTCTTTTCGTTCAGTCATCTTCTTTTCTTCCCATAGATAGATCTTACCAAATCCTTAAGATTTTTCTTACCTGCCGATATATCTTACAAAATCTTCAAAATCTTTCCTACTAGATAATGTAGTGCACTCCACACCAGCCATACACATAAGATTAATAATGATATATTTACATCTTTTAAAATAAACTAGATGGCTGATATTAACGAAAGCCAATAAAAGGGGAAGTTACCTGCTTCTCTATTTTTTCATCAAAAAGAATAGATAATCTTGCACATTATTTTCTCAAATCCTTGTTTCAATGTTGAGAATTGCCAATGGAATTCAGAATACTTATATGGGAACTTGACCGTTATAATTATATAGTTCTTTGGTATCCCGCAACTGGTGAAATATGGTCACAAAAGCCCTGTATCCTGTATATCTGGTTCCTGCAAAGAAAACAAGCGCTTGTAAAGTTTGTTGGAAGCGCCACATCTTTGCCTAGACGGTGGACCATGTTGAGGCAAGCATATCTTTCTGTCTGCTAATGCTAATCAGAGGTTATCATGCCTCTGGGCTGGAACTGACATGGTATGTGTGCATAGTTTATGATCAATTGTTGTCATGCCTTAGACCCTAAGGAAGATTTGGGATGCGATAACCCGCAGCACGCTAGGCGTGCAAGGCTTTCAATAACTGCAAGGCATCCAATAACAGAAGCAATCTTTTTTTTTTTTTTTTAATCTAAAGAAATTATGAACTATCATTTATAGAAGATGAAATGAAATTCTTATTATAACATAATAATCATAAAGGAAACAAGTGTTTTGACAACTATCAAGTTTAAATAACTCTTTAGGACAATCTAGCATGTACTACTTTCTATCTAAGTCCTTCTTCATTTCTTGAGCTCTAAAAAACAACAAAGATAATTTAATGAGTTTACGGTCAGTAAATAAGACTAATTATAAACTTATAATTCAAAATACTATTACTTATAAACTTTCAAGAGCAAGCATATCTTAACTGTAAACTTAGAAAACTTATGATTTCTGAAGTATATTTAAGCTAGTTTCTGAAATATATCTCTCATGTTATCAAGTTGTACATGTCTTTACTTATTAAAGTTTATATACCATCAAGACTATTATATCATCATCTTTAATCATTATTTTAAATTTGCATGTTATCTTGTTATGAATACGCCACGGTCATGAACTACGGTCACATATATCCATGTGACAGGGCTAGAGCATCATATTTAACCTTATAGCTGAGGTGTATCCTTCACATATATCTCCCGTAGAGTTAGGTTCCGCTCTTATGATATATTTTATCATTCTTTATTCATTTACATCCAATTAATTCATTATTTAATTAATCTTGTAGTTCCTAATATGGCGCAGATTATTGCATAGTATGCCATCGCTTAGCATGGCATGGATTACTACCTAGTATGGTACGAATTATTACCTAGTGTGACTATGACTACTCCAGATATTGAAGTGTTGGATACAATATGTAAAGTCTGAAACCATTATGGGTTGAGGATATGAAAGTTGACATATATATAAATTATGCATTTGACCTTACTGTGAAATGGTGTTACTGTTTGAATTATGAAATTTGGCATATGTGGCACTATCATGCTATTATGAGCTATGTTATGAGTTATGTTAATGAACACTTGATATTTAATTGAATTTGTACATTTACATTGTTTAACGTTAAGATATGATTTAATTGATATAGGGATAATTTTGTTAATTTTACTGATCCATGATTATAAAATGTGTATATTAATTTATCCTAGTGTGCGTGAGAGGTAATTTCTTACATAACACATTATTGTTGCATTTTTTTTAGAGCTATAGGACACCTAGCCCTAGGGTTTATATTCAAGAATTTTGGTAAGAATGTAACTAGCATTTTATATCTGATTCTGAATATGTCTGAACCCTATATTTTGGATTGATAAATTATTAATGAATATTCTAGTTTATCATTGTAACTGCTTATGTTAAGGTTGGTTCAGAATTGAAGCCCTTACTCTCTAAGGTCCTTCCTTAAGGATTATGCGTTGTATCACATAGCCAAAGCTAAGTTGAGAATCCAAATCCAAATCTGATCACAATTATAGTCATAAACATCATGATCAACCCCAAAAGAAGTTGTTTGTAATATTTCCCATCATTCGTGACTACTCGAGACGCCATCCAAAAAGGCTAGCGAGATATATTATTTAGATTTTCAGACTCTATATAAATACCCAAGATCCACATGGAGCTACATGTCAATCTCTTTATCAAGAACTTCATCAAATATATGCGGCAACTTAAACAAAATTAAAAGAACATATTTTTAATGATAGAATTCTTCAATTTTATTAGATTAATAATTCAAAAATCGTAATGTACATGTTGGAAAATTTTAAAACAAAAGTATGAAATAAACAATACATTTACTATTAAAACATTTCTATTTCATCAAAATATCAAGGCATATTGTGGAGTATTTTATGTCAAATACGGAGTGCTCCAAGTTGTTTCATCAACCTATATATCAAGTCTAGACCGGATTATCAAGTATCATTTATATATTGTCTAGTGTAAGTCATCATCATTATTATTAGTTATTTTCTCAATAAATAATCAAATAAAAATATTTTTAAAATTTGTATAATCAGGCTCGACTTATTGCTATACATGTCTATACTATATTATTAAATAATAAAAAACATCTTAAATTTTTATGTTAAATTTTTTGGCTACCGTATAAATAACTGCAATTAATACATACATACATATATGATTAAGAAATTAATAAATAATTCCCATGCCTCTCCATTGATATATATGTCTCTTTCATCTATCATTTCTCCTAGATATCCCAAATAAATTAAAATCTATTTATAAACATCTTTCTCCATTTCATTTACAACCACAACCACATGTACAAAATTCTTTGTCCATTTCATCCATATTCATGATCCATTATACTTTCAAAATAGTGTTATTGGTTGACAAGTGCAAGCTCATCTAAAAAAGGCATCTCTATCAATTGTTATTTCGAATGGAGACTGAAGTGCTAAAAGAAAATGAAAGAAAATTTAGAACATTTTAAGAAAATAATTTGTTGTCGAGAGTGTATTACTCCATGTTGTTACATTGTCAATGCATTTTTGAAGGACTTTAGATCAGGTTGTATCAACTTGTGTTAATTATGTGTAATTTATTGTATTCAAAAATAAAATATTTTGATGGAAAAGATAAATCCCTTGATAGTGTAGATGTTTAGATGATATCTTTTTGTTGGACTTGAGGCGATTCATGGAAACTAGGTTTGATTGGTGGCTATGTATTGGGACTTCAGTCAAATGATTGAGTTGATTTACTATAATTGAACCTAATTAGGGCAAGTGATTGAATCAGAGGGGGAAGCTTAGACCCGATCAAACCAGATGATAAGGTCAGAGTATTGAATTTGACTTAACTCATAGAGATTGAACCTAATTAAGCCAAGTAGCTATGCAATAATACTGCATTTGACTTGAATCATGAAGATTGAACCCAATCAAGTCAGACGATTGATCTAGAATATTAATTTCATCCCTTTTTCCTAAAAATTAGGCTTAATTAGATCAGATGACTAGACTAGTAGCATCAAATTTGACCTGATTCATGATGATTGGATTAATTATGCTAGATGGTTGAGGTAGAGTGCTGAACTTGACTTAACTCATAGAGACCAGACCTGATCAAACGTGATGGCTAAGTAAGAATGTAGACTTTAACATGGGTATTGGAGGCATATACCCGATCATGGGTATTGGAGGCCTATAGGAGACTGGATGTTGAGAATTGGGTCAAATTACTAGTCAAAAACAATATATTTGGTTTGATTGTTGAGAATTTGTGCCCAATTAGTGATTGGACATTAGTGATTTGGTCATATCATCAGACCAGAACATTGCATTTGTCTTGATTGTTAAGAATTCAAACCTAATTATCGATAATCAGACCTGCAAACTGAACTCAAGTATTGAATTAGACTCAATTATTGATGATCAAGTCTATTGGTTGAGCCTAAACCTTGAGTTTAGCGCAATCATTAGTAATCGGGCCTGCTGGTCAAGCTTGGGCATTGAGATTGATCCAATTAATGGTAATAAAGCCTACCAATCGCCTAACAATCGAACTTGAGGATTAAATTTGACTTAGACCTACCAACAGAGACTGAACCTTGAGTTTGACCCCATCATTGATATTTAACCCACTAGTCAAGCTTGAGTGTTGGGTTTAATTAGATTCATGAAGATTTTGACCTAATTAATGATTGAATGCAAAGAATTAAATTGTATGGTTGACCTAAAATGTCACATTTATTCCTAGTTGAACCTAATTAGCAAATTTGACCTGATTTATATTGAGATCCCAATTAATAATGAAGGTGCTATAAACAAGACTAGCTAGCCAAACTGGAGTACTGATCTAAAGCTAGAATTAAGAATAAGGTCACTAGTGCATTGCATTACAAAGCTAGTATTTATGACTAACATGGTAACTAGATCTAAAAAAAATCAAGAATCAATACACAAAAGATAAAGACTTTGAAAAGCCCTATACCATACTTTGAGATGGTGAAGTTTGTGTATGTTCTAAGTATTTTATCTAGGACTATTTTCTCTTCCAACGTAACAAGCTATATATATCCCTAAGTCATCATTTTAAGATTTTCTTATTCAAAAATTACATACTATGAAACTAGTAGGATAGTTTAGCAGAAATGAAAAACTGGCTTTACTCGAAGATAAATTTTATTGGTCTTTGATGAAAAAAGATGTTGACATGTTCATCAAGATATATAGAGAATGTCAAACTACCTAGGGATACAAGCAAAGTACCAGATTATACCTTCTTCCCCTTATTCCTAAAAGATCAAGGGAAGACCCTAATATCCATTTTGTTCTTGAACTTCCAAAAGCAAGAGGTTTTGATTCTATATTTGTAGTAGTCAATAAATTCTCTAAGATGATACATTTTATCCCTTGTCACAAAACTTATGAGGCTTGACATATAGCTAAGCTATTCTTTGAAGAAGTGGTACATTACATGGTGTGCTAGAAATTATAGTATTATATAGAGACCTTAAATTTATATGTTATTTTTAAGAGATTCTATGAGTTATGCTAGGAACAAAACTCATATTTTCTAGTGCTTATCATCCTTAGACTATTGGTTGAACTCAAGTAGTGAATAAAGTCCTAAGAACATTCTCAAATATCTTATTGCTAATCTGTCATGCCTCGAACTCAAGGTTTGAGTTGGGAGCCACAACTATCACAAACTCATAAAAAGTTCCTTATAAATATGCAAGGTGTGAAACATGATATCATAATCAACAATATAAAGTTTCAATCATAATTTTAAAAAGTGTTCTCAAGTAAAATAAACATTGGTTACAAAACCATTATTCTGAAAATGATATTAAGTCTCAACAACTAATTCATAAAAATTCTTTTATTCTTTCAGCACATCTTGGCACTCTACTAGTAGTATCCCCATGTATTTTTTATAATTATATCTAAAAAAGAAAGGTAAAATCTAATGAGCTCCACAGCCTAGTAAACAATGATCAACTTTCTAGAATGTAATATAATATCAACATACAAATATGATTTATTAGTTGAAACAAATAATCTATAATTATCATATTCTTAATTTTCATCATGTCATGTTATCTAATCTTAATTCTCAGTGTGTTTTGTCCTTTAATCCTGTTATACTGAAATTATATCACCAGTGTTTCAGCCCTATATTTTGGATTGATAAATTATTAATGAAATATTCTAGTTTATCATTGTAATTGCTTATGTTAAGCTTGGTTTAGAATCGAAGGCCATACTTACTCTCTAAGGTCCTTCCTTAAGGATTATGCGACCGTATCACATGGCCAACCCAAGTGATGGGTTTGGGGTGTGACAGATGGGTTTAGGGTGTGACAGATACAATCCCAGGATTCCAAAGAGAAGAGGACTCTATGGGCAATGGTAGGTAAGGAGGAAGATATAGAGGAGAGCTTCTTTTTATCTCATCAAGCTGAAGGTTTTTTTTCTCCTCAACTAGATAAGTTCCATCGCATTTCTCAAAACATAGTATGTTAGTATGTGATGTACCTTATTTCCTTAAATGTGTAGGAAGAAAGGACGGATGGCTGTGATCTCATGCTTGAGATAAGCAGTTGTTAGGTTTATTCTAAAGTTTATTTGGCATGTGGATTTAATTTTATTAATATTGATTTTTGTCAAATATAATTTTAATTTTCGTAACATGTAGAAAAGTTGCTACTCTCACCCTTGGCAAGATCGCCTAGCAGCTTGCCAAATAAGCAAATAACATCACTCGAGAGTGGCATGGCCCATGATTTCAACCTGTCTTGAGTGTCGAGGAAACAAAGTGGACTAAATACATTCCAGGAGCCCTTATACATTTATAATAATTCAATACTTCACCTAATAAAACTAGTCACAAAATATTATTTAAGTTTCATAACTCCATTTAAGTATTCAATATCTACATGGTGAAATTAAGCACACAAAGTACAAATTGTCACATTTTACTTTCATTAAAGCCAAAGCTAAGTTAAGAATCTAAATCCAAATCTGATCATAATTACAGTCCCCAAAAGAACTTGTTTGTAATATTTCCTATCATTCGTGACTACTCGAGATGCCATCTAAAAAGCCTAGGCTGATATATTATTTAGATTTTTAGACTATATAAATACCCAAGATCTACATGGAGCTACATGTCAATCTCTATTAAGAACTTTATTAAATATATGCGACAACTTAAACAAAATTAAAAGAACATTTTTAATGATAGAATTCTTCAATTTTATCAGAATAATAATTCAAAAATCATAATGTATATGTTGGAAAAATTTAAAACAAAAGTGTGAAATAAACAATACATTTACTATTAAAACATTTCTATTTCGTCAAAATATCGAGGCATATTGTGGAGTATTTTAGGTCAAATACAAAATGCTCCAAGTTGTTTCATCAACCTATATATCAAGTCTAGACAGGATTATCAAGTATCATTTATATATTGTCTAGTGCAAGTCATCATCATTATTATTAGTTATTTTCTCATTACATAATCAAATAAAAATATTTTTAAAATTTGTATAATCAGGCTCGAGTTATTGCTACACATGTCTATACTATATTATTAAATAAAAGAAAAAAAAACATCTTAAATTTTATATGTTAAATTTTTTGGCTACCGTATATTCAATTACTTACATCAAAAATAACTGTAATTAATACATACATACATATATGATTAAGAAATTAATAAATAATTCCCATGCCTCTCCATTTATATGTATGTCTCTTTCATCTATCATTTCTCCTAGACCTCCCAAATAAATTAAAATCTATTTATAATCATCTTTCTCCATTTCATAGACAACCACAACCATGTGTAAAAAAATTCTTTGTCCATTTCATCCATATCCATGATCCATTACACTTTCAAAATAGTGTTATTGGTTGACAAATGCAAGCTCATCTAAAAAAGGCATCTCTCTCAATTGTTATTTCAAAATGTAGACTAAAGTGCCAATTTACTGGAACAAGGAAAAGAAAACAAAAGAAAATTTAGAACATTTTAAGAAAATAATTTGTTCTGGAGAGTGTATTACTCCATGTTGTTACATTGTCAATGCATTTTGAAGGACTTTATGTAGGACCTTGTGTGGTACTCCAAAGCCTTGATTGGGTAAGGAAAAGCCTAAGGTTTATGATCCATGAGGTGTTCATGGGGTTCTAGGGTTGATGTGAGCACTAGGGTAAAGAATTTCAGCCTTCACGATTTTTTAGGTCCATAGGATTAGGACCTAATGTTCTTGAGTCCAAGTAATTAGGTCTTAAGGGGGCTAACCTATCATTGGGCTAGAGTTGGGCCCAAGGTGAGTGAGTCTAATCACATGTGGGTTAGTCCAAGGGAGTTTTTTGTTAGGGTTTGTGATGCAGAATGTGGATGACACAAATGCAATGAAATAATATATATATATATGTATATATATATATATTTTATGAGATGGCTAATTACCTAGAAAGATCAAAAACTAGTTATGTTATACTATGCAAGACAGGCAAAAGCATACGCTGGAACTAGAACTATTAGAATATTAACGAAACTAGGAAAGTGAAGGTTAGAAAACCCTCGGTTAGGACATGCTCTCAACATTCACTAAATTAGAGAAAGAGAATTGGAGAAAGGATTTCATATACCAACAGTGATCACTCGAAGATTAAAATAGGAAGATCGCTCTGACAGGTTGAAAGTCCTGGATGAAGAAGTTGTCTACCGGAGAGGATCTTCAAAATATGGTTCAGGGGCAAAGACGACTTCCTCTTTGGCTCGTGAATCCCTGAGAAAACAGCAAGAGGAGATGGGGGCCTGTGGTTGGCGGCAGGGTTGTTTTAGGGTTTCTGGAGGGGGGTCCGGCTAGGGTTTGGGTTTGAGGAAGGTTAGAGAAGATGAAAGGAAACACTAAGGGCTTCACACCCACTCCTTCCCGGAGTACCAGAGCCTTCACAGCAATGGAAAAGAACTTCAGAATTTTCTCATTAATGGTCTTCCTTTTAATTTACAAGAGAAAGATCTTTTTATAACCCCTTCATGTCAATACAAGTTAAATCATTCATTTTAAATACATAATTGACATGGATTATAATATATGGCATGTGATTCTTCTTGAGGAGGTAGGGATCTCTGCATACTTTATCTGGGATGGCCAAAAAGAGAGAGTGGCTGCAATTTCCAAGCTTGTAGAGGAGGGGGACCACTTGAGAAAGAGAAAGAGTGGGCACCCCTTGATTTCTCCTGCCATCTTTGACTGGGCGGTAACCTTCTTCCATCTGAGGCGCATGAAGATCTTCCAATTAGAGAAGGGCAGTCAATTTCTTCCATAGATGCTAGCTAGGGGACCGCATGATAAATATGGAAGTCAATGGGCATCCAAAAGCTTCCATATAAGGATGGGCGGCATGAAGAAAAGAGGAAGGAGGGTGTTGGGATGAGGAAGGTGAGAGAAGGCTGTTAGGCCCAGAGTTAGTGCAGCTCACAGTAGACCAAGTTAAGATTATTAGAGCAAAGTTAAAGGTAGCTCAGGATAGATAGAAAAGCTATGCAGATAAGAAGCATAGAGAAGTCAAATCTGAAGTAGGAGATAGAGTATTTTTGAAGGTATCCCCTTGGAAGGGAATAATGAGGTTTGGAAAGAAGGAAAAGTTGAGTCCCAGATACATTGGACCCTGTGAGATCATTGAGAAGGTTGGAACACTTGCTTACAGATTAGCCTTGCCACCAGAACTCTCTTAGATACAAAATGTGTTCCATGTTTCGATGTGTCAGAAGTATGTATCAGATTCTTCCCATGCAATTCAGTCAGAGCCAGTAGAGTTGCAAAAAGATCTATCTTATGTAGTAGAGCCAGTGCAAATCTTGAGCCATGAGGTTAAGCAGCTCCGTAGTAAGAAAATTCCTTTAGTTAAAGTGCAGTGGCAGAATCACCAGAAGGAGGAAGCTACATAGGAGAGAGAGGATGAGATGAGATTGAAGTACCCTCATTTATTCTAATTTGAAGATAACTAAATTTCGGGGACGAAATTTCTTTTAGGGGGAAGGGTTGTAACATCCCGAATCTCAAAGCAGTATCCTAATCTTGAAGCATAAAATTTATCATGAATACAAGGGCACTTTTGAAATTTTATCAATGTCATTTGAACAATTGGTGAGGGGTATAAAGGGAAAGGATACCAAAGTCATTTGAAAATTTGATTAAGGGTAAAGTGGAAAAAAGGATCCCACCGTCATTCGCAAATTTCTTCAAGGGTAAAGAGGAAATTTGTCAAGGGCTTTTTGATGAGTGGAGAAGGGTAAAAATGCATGGTGAAGAGGCATGCCATGTGGACTTTAAAAGGGCATTTTGGGAATCTATTTGAGGGCAAATTGGGGATTTGCCAAGGCATAAAAAAAAAAACCCCCTTAATTCTCTCCTTCATCCATCGTAAGAAAAATCAAGAGAGAGGGAGAAGAGGGCGGTGGAAGAGGAGAGAAAATTTTAGTCGTAGGGAAAAAGAAAGGAAGAAGAAGAAGAAGAAGAAAGGAGGAAGAGAAAGGGAGAAAGCTTGGTGTATTTTCTTCTTGTCATCCTTAAGGTAAACCCTAAACCTTCTAAGGTTTTAGATAAATGATAAAATCATGTATTAGAGAGAAAAGGAAAAGAAATAAGAGAGGATTTCATGTTATGAAAATGATGAGGATTTATGTTTGATGGAGGAAAAGGTGGAAAACCTAGTATGTGATGTGTAGAATGAAACCTTTTTCTTATATCATTTTCATATCCAGCTTAAGAGATAGCATGATACCATGTAAGGGTGATGAATCCATGAAGTTATGAAACCGAATGATAAGAGGAAAAGGTAGAGAATTTTGGTATGCATTTAAGGGGCATGCATGCATATTTCATGGAAAAACCTAGGTGTCTGTTGCCTAAATAAATTCATATGTGGTAATATAGGTCAAGGAAATCAAGTAAAGGAGCCTTTTCAAGAGGGGTAGCAACTATGGAAAAAAAGAAATAGCATGTGAGTGGGTTTCTCATCTATCTTGTGAAATGTTTCATAATAGTATAGTGATATTTTGCTACAAAATGAGTGTATTATACAAAGTATAGTATCTTCAGAAATCAAATATGGGAAATGAGAAACTGGTTATAATGTTATTATATTTGTAAAGCATGTTTAAAAGCAAGGCATGAGTTTAAAGAATAAGTATGGATTTACAGCATGTTTTAAAGCAAGACATGAGTTTCAGACAAAGCATGAGTTTCAGCAAAGTATAGAGTTTCATGAAAAAGCATTTCTTGGATAAAACATATGTTTCAGTAAAGCATGGAAATTATCCTTCAGAGTTATATTTCAAAGTAATGCATGGGCATGCATGAATAGAAATGTTTCAAGAAAATATAGCTGATTGTATATTGGATTATAAACTTATACTTGAGTATTTTTACAGCATACAGCATAAATAGCATTGGGGCATCTATGGGGCTGATCACCCTGTAGACTGTGCCATAGCATGAGCATTGCACACACTATTATAGCCGGCACCTCCTTGCGACTCGATCATACTATAATCCCTAGGCCAGGAGGGAGTACAAGCTAGATCAGCCCAGTAGGGCAGATTGGAAGCAGCCTAGTGGGGCAAAGAATCACAGCTCAGTAAAGAGCTAGGATACTATACAAGCCAAGGTGGCTCAGAGATATTAGCCAAAGGAAGGGGCAACCAGGAGGCCAGGGAAAAAGGGGCAAGTTCACACCTGGGGTGAACCGCACATGTGAGGGGTGCCATGTGGTGCGGGGATCTTCGGCGCTCAGTACACTCACCCACTGAGAGTACACCTACAGGAGGGCGACTGTAGGAGTGTACCTTAGTGGTAGCACACCCAGCCCATCATCATGGAATTTTGTAAATGTGGTAATTCTTTATTTAAATTATATTATTAGAAGCATAAGCTAACTTATAAGTTAACTTATCTCATTTATAAAAATTTATGTTTCGATGGCGATATGTTGCGCTGATATACTTATGAGCTTTTAACATGGTTCTCAACTTCTTTTCATAGTTAGATGGTTATCCAGTCACTGGGACTTAGGTCTCACCCCTCTTGTGTTCACATGTTTATTTCATATCAGTGTTAAAAATTCTTCGGGGCTAGCAGCTGAGTTTAAAATATTCAAAGACTAAGCAGGTGGGCTTAGCATCCTAGTTTCAGTACCAAAATTTTTTTTCGTATGTGTTATTAGTGTTTGAAGAAGGAATTGGTGGATGTAAAGGGGATTGTAAGGTACTTTTGTATGTTAAGAGTGATGATTGAGATGATGATATATGTATATTTATATCTATGAAGTTGTAATTATATGATGTAAATATCAGACTTGGCCTGGAGATGAATAGTGATGTGTATGTATAAGATGTTTTTAAACTGAGCAGGATCAAATAAATTAGCTATTGTTGTTTGATGACATATGTGATTAAACTGAGCAGGTTAAATGTTATTGACATGATTATGTATGTTAAGCATGTAACTTATGGGAATTTGATAGGGTTCACTTGTGCCTTATGGTCCATACCATAAGACTAGTAGAACTCTAGCCAAATTTCTATAAGTTGGCATGTGTCTGGGAGAGGTCCCGACAATGGGTGCCCAAAAGCTTCCATATAAGGGTGGGCGGCATGAAGAAAAGAGGAAGGAGGGTGTTGGCGCCTAGATTCCTTCCTAAATTGATGTGGGCCGGCTCCTTGTTTTGCTCTGGTGATGCCATGTGTCCTGGAGTGGTCCAAGACATGGGTCATTGCATGGTTGATGGGTCTTCTCTTGAATCTTTAAGGTGAACCTTCTCTTGATTTATTACAGGACTCAATGAAAGAAAATAACACTTAACACTTGACCAACTCCTGGATTCTAATAATGAACCAGGCTAACTAGCACAACTGGACTCAACAAGGACTCTAAGAATAAAGAAAAAGGATTCTCATAAATCAAAGATCCATAAGGAACCCTGAAACCTTTGTCTCAATCTGGTGCCTGCACCAGTTTGGTTTTTATTTGACCATGTATAAATACTTTATGTATTGGCATCTTGTATGAGGCTGAATGAATGAAAAACCCTTTTCTCCCTGAATTCTTTCTTCTCCTCTCTCTCTTTCTCTTACGTGGTTGCCTAGGGTTTTCTAGGGTTTGCTGCTGCCCCTTGCCAAGAAAAGAAAGAAATCAAGGCGTCCATAGAGGAGAAGAAACCCTAGTGGCCTTCTCTTGAAGAATCCTTGTGGGACTAGAATTGCTGCAGCCTATTCCCACTTGGAGTCATTCTCTTTTGAATTTTTGAAATAAATTTAGACTTCCCATGCCCAAAAGGAGAGGATTCACGTTCTCCTCTTGCTATTGGTGAAGAGAAAGAAAGGAAAACTAGTTGCCTACATCGACGGAGGTGATTACCATGAGCGAGATCCGAATCCTACTACTACAGAAATTTTCTACAGCAAGTTCATCTTGTTTCCGCTTCTCCACACGCCTTGGCGCTAGTTCGTTGTGTGCCACACTCCAAGGAAAGATCGAGGATGCGACCCCCAACACTTTAGATCAGGTTGTATCAACTTGCACATTCGAAATGCTTTTTCAGTTATATTACTATATTTTGTGTTAATTAAGTGTAATTTATTGTATTTAAAAATAAAATATTTTGGTGGAAAAGATAAATCTCCTGATATTGTAGATATTTAAATGATATCCTTTTGTTGGACTTGAGGTGATTCTTGGAAACTAGGTTTGATTGGTTGCTATGTATTAGGACTTCAGTCAAGTGATTGAGTTGATTTACTATAGTTGAACTTAATCAAGGTGAGTGACTAAATTTGTCAGGACCTCTTCCCGACACATGCCTTCTTATAAAAATTTGGGTTAGTCTTATGATATGGATCATAAGGCACAAGTGAACCCTAACAAATTTTCATAAGTTGTATGCTCAACATACATAATCCTATCCATAACATTTAACTTGCTCAATTTAATCATACCTGTCATCAAGCAATAACACATAACCTTTTCTTTTTTTTTTTTTGGTCCTGCTCAGTTAAAAACATAATCTACATACACTTCACTGTTTACTCTCAGGTTAAGTTTAACATTTACATTTTACATTTATAGTTTCACCGATACATACATATGTACATCACCATCTCAATTACCCCTCTTAGCATACAAGAGTAACTTACAATCTCCTTTACATCCACCAACACCTTCTCCAAACACTAATAACACATACAAAAATTTAATGCTACTGAACTAAAATGCTAAGCCCACCTGCTCAATCTTTGAGTATTCTAGACTTAGCTGCTAGTCTGAAGATTTCTAACTCTGATCTGAAATAAAAATGTGAACAATGGAGGAGTGAGACCTAAGTCCCAGTGATTGGATAGCCATCTAACAATGGAAAAAATGGAGAATCCACGTTATAAAATCGATAGAAATATCGATACCACATATCAGAAATAGATACATAAACCTTTTTAAATGAGATAAAGTTAACTTATAAGTTAGCTTATGCTTCCAATAATATAACTTAAATAAAGAAATATCATTTATATAAGATCTCATGATGTCGGGCTAGGTGTGCCACCACTAAGGTACTGTTGGGAATTGTATCCTAAAGCCAATCATTTGATGATTGTGCTGATGTAAATTGCATATAAATTTATATATTAATAAAAGTTATTTAGCAGTTTATTCATTACAAGAACATCTTCTTAAAACTCCTTATGGTAATGAAGCCCTTAGGATTTTTTACGATAAAGGAGGATTTATCTTTGAAGGTCCTTAAAAATGTTCGCGACCAAATGATATACTATGATAGGGCCATAGTACTATCAATTATAGGTCATTGTATATCATATTTGTTGGTTGTCCTTTTAACCAAAGGAGTGTAGAGACACTGGTATGACATACGGATGAAAGTGTAGGAGTACATTTCACTGAACGTGACTCATTTCTGGACACTCTACTGTCAAGAGTTGATCCAAGAAGATATGGGTATAAGTATCCTTAAGACCTAAAGATCACAACCGGTGACTTGCAAGCAACTCACTGTACTTAGGTGCCGGACCACCTGAACTTTTAATCCAGCTACGGAAGGTTACTGATGTAGTCAAGAACTTGTGATAGTCAATTGTGGATCAAGATAGAATTTGACCTATCCTGTTAAAAGGAGAAATGCTTGTGTTTCAACTTAGCAAGACCTTGGTCAAGGCATTTCGTGTGAAGGTCACATGATCACTAAAGTTGAAATCACTTTATGGATTTGCTATTTAGAATTGATAGACTCTTAAGCCATCCTTAGCATTTGTGGTCAAAAGGATGAATTATACGGTAACCATTTCTTAGGGTTCTTAGAGTTTGCTCGATAACTCTTTGGCCTATCCGGACATCGGGTTCCATTGCTAGATGGGCACATCGATTAGTATAGGAAATTGTTTTTATGCTACCGGCTTAGGTTTGAACCTAGAGAGTCACACGCATTGAAGTTTCCCAGGATGATCAATTTGCTGATCAATGATTGAGAATCGTATCTGATTTAATAAATCAATTTGATTGATTGAATTATCTCAATTGGGTTAAGTACAAGTGAATAAGATTCAATTAGGTTTAAGTTTATTAGAAGGACTAATCAATTTCAAATATTGATTTGAAATTAGACTTGATTTGGAATTTAAATAGATTCAGGACTAGCCAAAATTGATTTGGGCTAGGACCATGATCTATGTGGGTTTAATCCAATAAATTCAAATCAGCTTAAACCAAAACCTAAACCCAAACCCCAAGTGAAAAAGGTTTTCTTGCATGAGGATCTCACATGATAAGATAACTAAAATCTCATTTTATGAGAAATTAAATTCTCATGCAGAATTTAATGTATAACTTTTAGTTTTCTCCAAATGAATTAATATGCCTTTTTGGTTTTCACCAAATGTTGGAATTCTAAGTGTTAGAATTTAATCCACACAACTCTCCATGCATTGACAAGTGTGTGAATTAATATGCCTTTTTGGTTTCTACTAAATGTTGAAATTTTAAGTATTAGAATTTAATCCACACAACTCTCCATGCATTGACAAGTGTGTGAATTAATGTGCCCTTTTTGGTTTCCACCAAATGTCAGAATTCTAAGTGTTAGAATTCAATAGGCTAAAGGTTAAATTTTGCCTATAAATAGAGGACATTCTTCACCAGAAATAATTAATCAAAAAGGAGGGAGAATTTTTGGTTCTAAAAGTTAGAACCAAGTGTTACAGTTCTAAGAGTTAGAACAGAAAATTCTGGTGTGATTCTAGTGTAAGAAAAGGCTTGGTGGATTTTGGAGGAAGATTCAAGTGGGAGGATTTAATATCAGCAAAGTTATTTTTTTGCGAGCTAGCACTCCTAGGAATCCAATCATTCGGGGACTTCGCGTGGATGATCCTAGAGGCCAGACATTGAACGGCTGTAGAGCACAACGAATTAACCTATTGTTCTTAAGGTAAGTGATATGATCCCTATATCTTAAGGCAAGATTCAAGACAAGCAGTATGACTTCTTATCTTGAAGATCAAGATATGATCTTGATGATTTTATTTACATGCATAATTTAGATCAAACGATCCTATAATAAAAGTCAAAGATATGATCTTGATGAATGTTGGATAGATTAACATTTAATCTTTAAGCTTCCGCTGTGGCAATTGTTGCCAAAATTTTAAAATATGCATGCCTTGGGGGTCATTCCACCCTTCAAATGGTATCAGAGCCTGGTTTCATCTTGATCTAATTTGTTGCATGAAAATTAGTGTTCTTATTAATTTTGTAATCAGAGTTAAATCGGATCACCAAGCCACCCAGTCATAGATAGATTGAAAATCCTTATTACCCCATTCAACGAGGTATTCTATGACGTGTTAAGGTGCCACTGTGATTCATTCCTCTTTGATACATATTGATGTTATAGATATATAAGCATGATAATTGCATGTTTAGAATAAAAACATAGATTTAAAAGTTTGTTGTCTATGTTATGAAATGTACAAAACTTATTTGAATGTCAAATATGTATTCATAATCATTTTAGATATGATCTAAATAAAGGAATTATGAATAGTTATATATTGCATGCGATGCATGATTTGAAATATATGAATTGTTGTTATGGAAATATGAAATATGTTTTCATAAGATGTATATCATGTAAAGAATAAACCTAAATCATGACATATGCAATTTAGTCACTAAAATTTTTAAAAAAAAAAAAATTGAATCAGGAATTCAAATAAATAAAGATATTTTGCATGAGTCATAATAAGGGTATTGGGTTAACTAAATCAGGTCCATAAAGGATTAGACCCTAAGGTTTAAATCAAATGGACTATAAGAGTATTTGATCAAATCTAAATTAATTAGATTAGGTTAAGGATGCTCTAAATCAAACAATAGTTGTAGTTGATCAAGTCCATGACTTTGATTAGACCAAATGGATGTTGATTAGGCTCTGTGGTTGAGCATGAATCTCTTAGATGATCAAGTCAAAATTGGTCAACCAATTGATGTCAAGGTAAGTTGACAAGTTGCTCTATGATCAATGACCGAATGGTTTTTAATTGGAAGCTACTCACATTGATGCATCTTTGATGAGTTAATGGCATATCCTTCCAATCGGTCTCACTTACCTGGTCAATATGGTGAACCATTTATGATTAAGATCATTTACCTAATTCAAGTTGACCCATGCCTATAAGGAATCAGTCTGACTGATCTAGGTGCCACTTAACCTGACTTAATCTTGTCTCCTTCTACTGACTTCATAGTTTCAGTGGGAGAACTTGATTAGTCAATTCATCTTCAAGTTATTAAATCCTTTAAAATTATTAGGTCCTTAAAATGAAATAGTTATATGATAACTAGGTCATAGCCTCCCATTAAGATGAGTGATAATGAGTCCAATGTCTTGATAATCATTGGAGGCACTCTATGCCTGGTGCTTGTCAACCATCGGAATTATCATTCATTATATGATAAGTCAGGGCAACCATTAAATAGACAGTCAGGTGTGCCGAGCTCCACTCGGGCTTGGTTGTCTATAGATAGGTTGCACTGATTATATTATTTAATGGTTGGACCTAACCAGAACTTTCAGTGGAGGCACTCTATGCCTGCTGAAGAGGAACCTGGGGCAAAAATGAACACTAAGAATTGTTTGGGAAAACAATTGGTTTTGAACCTACTCTTAGATGCATATGGGTTGGCCGAGCTCCACTTGGGCCTATATGCAGCCTATGTGGATCTTAGTGCCCACTAAAGAATTAAGAATAATTCTTCGAATTGGGGTGTAGAGGCTGCCAATTTGAACAAAATAGTGGAAGAATCTTTAGACTAAAGTCCAAGTCTTAAGACTGAATCAATTTATATACTAATAAAGTTTAGTTTTTCCTTATGCAGAAAATGGCCACTAATTTATCATTAAGGTCCCTATTGGATAGTGAAAAATTGAATGGTTCAAATTTTAATAGCTGGTTTAGAAAACTCAAGATCATCCTTGAGCATGAGAGGATATTGTATATTCTGAATAATCCTGCACCTGAGA
This sequence comes from Metroxylon sagu, assembly GCA_017589505.3. Classification (NCBI taxonomy): domain Eukaryota; kingdom Viridiplantae; phylum Streptophyta; class Magnoliopsida; order Arecales; family Arecaceae; genus Metroxylon; species Metroxylon sagu. The sequence goes on from JACVBY030000633.1 coordinate 47,049, forward strand.
TACCTAATGCAAACACCTATAGTTCTGAGAGAGACACTTATCAGAAGTGGCTCAGTGATAGAACTAGCATGCATTGCATCATGCTAGCAGCAATGAACGATGAATTCCATCGCCGGTTCGAGAATGCTCAGTTAGAAGAAATCATTCAAGTGTTGAGTGAATCTTTCGGTACACCCGATGATGTTGAAAGGCACAAGACTAGTTGTGCTATTTTTAATGCTCGAATGAGAGATGGGTCTCCTATCACAGATCATGTATTATACATGATCGAGAAGATAGAGCTCCTAAGCAAGCTCGGCTTTCCCCTACATGAGCAGTTAGGAAAAGATGCAATTTTGAATTCCTTGCCTCAATCCTTCTGACCTTTCCTTACTCATTATCGAATGACAAAGCCTGCAATCAACTACCACGATTTGTTGGGATTGTTGCAGAACCTTGAGAAGGACAACCAGCTCTCTAAGGGTTTGGTTAATGTGGTTGAAGGATCTAAGGCAGGGCGTCATCCCTTTGGGAAAGGGAAGAAGAAAAGGAATAAGAAAAAGGTGCAACATGCTAGGACATCTGTAAGGGGTCAGATGCAGAAGAAGAAAGTTGATAAAAGTCAGGCTGAATGCTTTCATTGCAAGAAGCAAGGGCACTGGAAGAGGAACTGTCCTCTTTACATTGCCACACTCGATCCAAATAGGCCAAAGAAGAAAAAGGGGCAAGATGTTGCTCAACAAGGTATTTATATGATAACACCTTGTAATTTTTCTGTATATGATAATCAGACCTGGGTATTGGATACCGGGAGTCCTTTTAACATTTGCAATTTGTTGCAGGGACTACAGGTCACTAGAAGATTTGAAGATAACAAAAGATTCCTCAATGTTGGGGATGGAAGATCAGTTCCAGTTCTGGCATTAGGAGTTCTTAAAATTGTTTTCAATAGAAATGTCATCGTACTAAATGATTGTCATTTTTGCCCAACATTCTTGTTGAACATAATTTCTGTAGGCCTTCTAGCCAAATGTAATTATGAAATTTTAATAAAGAATGTTACTTTGAATATCATTTTGAATGGAGTCACTGCAATGTCTAGCATTTATCTAATGGCATTTACATATTATCACAGCCTGTAAATATAGTGTACAAATCAAGTAAGCGCCCTAGAATAACTGATGTCACCGATGTTTATCTTTGGCACCATCGGCTGGGTCATATCAATAAGAATAGATTAAACAGGTTAGCTCAGGAGGGCATCCTTCAAGTTAATGATTGTAAATCATTAACTACCTGCGAATCCTATCTTCTTGGAAAAATGACCAAGTCATCTTTTACTGGAAAAGGTGAAAGAGCCAAAGAGCTATTGGGTCTAGTACATACTGATATATATGGACCAATGAGCACTTGTGCCAAAGGAGGATATTACTACTTCATTACTTTTATAGACGACCTTTCTAGGTTTGGTTATGTCTATCTAATGAGACATAAATTTGAGTCGTTTGAAATGTTCAAACTATATCAAAATGAAGTAGAAAAACAAACAGGAAAGTGTATTAAGATCCTTCGATCAGATCGAGGAGGAGAAAACCTTTCAAATAAATTTGTGACATATCTAAGGGAGAATGGGATTCTCTCCCAATAGACTCCTCCAGGAACACCGCAACATAACGGTGTGTCGGAAAGAAGGAATCGAACCCTGTTAGACATGGTTCGGTCCATTATGGGTTTTGCAAGCTTGCCAATATCATTTTGGGGATATGCATTAGAATCAGCTTGTCATATTCTCAATAAGGTTCCAAGTAAGTCTGTTTGTAAAACTCCACATGAGATGTGGTATGGATGTAAACCGGTTATTACCTATCTAAGAGTCTGGGGGTGTCCGGCTTATATGAAACGTGCAAAATCAGACAAACTTGAACCCAAATCTGACAAATGTTTTTTTATCGGCTATCCAAAAGAAACCAAAGGATATTACTTCTACAATACTGAAGAACAAAAGTTGTTCGTCAGTAATAGAGCAGTTTTTCTTGAGGAGTTCCTTGGGGAGGGACCAAATAGCTCTAATGTTGAACTTGAAGAAGTTCATCAAATAGAAGACACAACACAAACCGTTGAACCCTTAAAATCTGAGTTGATTAGATCAAACTCAAAACCCATTTTAGATGCACCATTAAGGCGATCCGGTAGAATACCACATCAACCAGACAGATACTTAGGTTTCTTGGTTCGAAACGAGGATCCTGTTGAGCTCGATGAGAACAACGAGGATCCGATCAACTATATGGATGCTATGCAAAGAACGGACTCCGATAAATGGCTTGATGCCATGAAATCTGAACTTGATTCCATGAAGGACAATAATGTACGGACATTAGTTAACCCACCCGAAGGGATAAAACCCATAGGGTGTAAGTGGGTTTTCAAAAGGAAAAGAGGCGCAGACAGAAAGGTAGAAACCTATAAAGCACGTCTGGTTGCCAAGGGGTATCGTCAACATTATGGTATTGACTATGACGAGACGTTTTCTCCTATGGCAATGCTGAAATCCATTCGGATTATGCTAGCCATAGCAGCACACTTAGATTATGAGATTTGGCAGATGGATGTTAAAACCGCTTTTCTGAATGGTAATTTAGAAGAACAGGTGTATATGATATAGCTTGATGGTTTTATATCTAAAGACGAGTCTAAAGTGTGCAGGCTATAGAAGTCCATTTATAGACTTAAGCATGCATCTAGGAGTTGGAACATATGATTTGATAATGTGATCAAATCTTATGGTTTCGTTAAGAATGAAGAAGAGTCTTGCATCTATAAATGGGTTAACGGTTCAATTATTGTATTTCTTGTATTATATGTGGATGACATTCTCTTAATCGGGAATGATATCCCTGCATTACAAGGAATAAAGATATGGTTATCATCACAATTCTCCATGAAAGATCTGGGAGAAGCATCCTACATCCTAGGGATGAAGATCTATAGAGATAGATCTAAGAGGATGCTTGGTTTATCCCAATCCATGTACATTGAAACTGTGTTAAAGAGGTTTAACATAATGAGTTCCAAGAAAGGCTATATCATGATAGGCCATGGAATCAATCTTTCCAAGAAGGATTGTCCGACAACTCCTAAGGAAAGAGAGCGTATGAGTCGAATTCCATATGCTTCGACAGTGGGATCGATTATGTACACCATGACATGTACAAGACCAGACGTGGCATACTTACTAGGAGTAGTGAGTAGATACCAGTCTGATCCAGGAGAAAAACACTGGCAAGTTGTTAAGACAATCCTTAAATATTTGCGAAATACTAAGGACCAGTGGTTGGTCTATGGATAGTCTGATTTGAAACTTATGGGATATACTGATTCTAGTTTCCAATCAGATCGTGATGACAGCAAAATTGTGTTGGGTTTTGTGTTTACCTTGAATGGTGGAGCTGTCTGCTGGAAAAGTTCCAAGCAACATACAGTGGCAGATTCAGTATGCGAGGCAGAGTACATCGCTGCATCAGATGCCGCGAAAGAAGCTGTGTGGTTGCGGAAGTTCATCTCTGAGCTTGGAGTGGCACCTTCCCTAGATGGACCAGTCCTGTTGTACTGTGAAAACACTGGTGCCATAGCTCAAGCGAAGGAACCACGAGCACATCAGCGCATCAAGCACATTCTGTGCCGGTATCATCTTATTCGAGAGATTGTAGAACGAGGTGACATAAATCTTCAAAAGATTGAGGGAAAGGAAAACCTAGGCGACCCATTTACTAAAGCACTCAGCATCAAGGAGTTTGACGACTATAAGTTGAAGATGGGTATTAGATACTGTAATGAGTGGCTTTAGGCTAAGTGGGAGTTGTTGGGAATTGTATCCTAAAGCCAATCATTTGATGATTGTGCTGATGTAAATTGCATATAAATTTATATATTAATAAAAGTTATTTAGCAGTTTATTCATTACAAGAACATCTTCTTAAAACTCCTTATGGTAACGAAGCCCTTAGGATTTTTTATGATAAAGAAGGATTTATCTTTGAAAGTTCTTAAAAATGTTCGCGACCAAATGATATACTATGATAGGGCCATAGTACTATCAATTATAGGTCATTGTATATCATATTTGTTGGTTGTCCTTTTAACCAAAGGAGTGTAGAGACACTGGTATGACATACGGATGAAAGTGTAGGAGTATATTTCACCGAACGTGACTTATTTCTGGACACTCTACTATCAAGAGTTGATCCAAGAATATATGGGTATAAGTATCCTTAAGACCTAAAGATCACAACTGATGACTTGCAAGCAACTCACTGTACTTAGGTGCTGGACCACCTAGATTTTTAATCCAGCTACGGAAGGTTACTAAGTGCAGTCAAGTACTTGTGATAGTCAGTTGTGGATCAAGATGGAATTTAACCTATCCTGTTAAAAGGAGAAATGCTTGTGTTTCAACTTAGCAAGACCTTGGCCAAGGCATTTCGTGTGAAGGTCACATGATCACTAAAGTTGAAATCACTTTATGGATTTACTGTTTCGAATTGACAGACTCTTAAGCCATCCTTAGCATTTGTGGTCAAAAGGATGAATTATACGGTAACCATTTCTTAGGGTTCTTGGAGTTTGCTCGATAACTCTTCGGCCTATCCGGACGTCGGGTTCCATTGCTAGATGGGCACATCGATTAGTATAGGAAATTGTTCTTATGCTACCGGCTTAAGTTCGAACCTAGAGAGTCATACGCATTGAAGTTTCCCAGGATGATCAATTTGCTGATCAATGATTAAGAATCGTATCTGATTTAATAAATTAATTTGATTGATTGAATTGTCTCAATTGGGTTAAGTACAAGTGAATAAGATTTAATTAGGTTTAAGTTTATTAGAAGGGCTAATCAATTTCAAATATTGATTTGAAATTAGACTTGATTTGGAATTTAAATAGATTCAGGACTAGCCAAAATTGATTTGGGCTAGGACCATGATCTATGTGGGTTTAATCTAATAAATTCAAATCAGCTTAAACCAAAACCTAAACCCAAACCCCAAGTGAAAAAGGTTTTCTTGCATGAGGATCTCACATGATAAGATAACTAAAATCTCATTTCATGAGAAATTAAATTCTCATGCAGAATTTAATGTATAACTTTTAGTTTTCTCCAAATGAATTAATATGTCTTTTTGGTTTTCACCAAATATTGGAATTCTAAGTGTTAGAATTTAATCCACACAACTCTCCATGCATTGATAAGTGTGTCAATTAATATGCCTTTTTGGTTTCCACTAAATGTTGAAATTCTAAGTATTAGAATTTAATCCACACAACTCTCCATGCATTGACAAGTGTGTGAATTAATGTGCCCTTTTTGGTTTCCACCAAATGTCAGAATTCTAAGTGTTAGAATTCAATAGGCTAAAGGTTGAATTTTGCCTATAAATAGAGGACATTCTTCATCAGAAATAATTAATCAAAAAGGAGGGAGAATTTCTAGTTCTAAAAGTTAGAACCAAGTGTTACAGTTCTAAGAGTTAGAACAGAAAATTCTGGTGTGATTCTGGTGTAAGAAAAGGCTTGGTAGATTTTGGAGGAAGATTCAAGTGGGAGGATTTAAGATCAGCAAAGTTGTTTTTCCGCGAGCTAGCACTCCCGGGAATCTGATCATTCGGGGACTTCGCGTGGACGATCCTAGAGGCCGGACGTTGAACGGCTGCAGAGCACAATGAATTAACCTATTGTTCTTAAGGTAAGTGATATGATTCATATATCTTAAGGCAGGATTCAAAACAAGCGGTATGACTTTTTATCTTGAAGATCAAGATATGATCTTGATGATTTTATTTACATGCATAATTTAGATCAAACGATCCTATAATAAAAGGTAAAGATATGATCTTGATGCATGTTGGATAGATTAACATTTAATCTTTAAGCTTCCGTTGTGGTAATTATTGCTAAAATTTTAAAATATGCATGCCTTGAAGGTCATTCTGCCCTTCAGGTACATCTCTACAGTCGCCCTCCTACAGGTGTACTCTCAGTGGGTGAGTGAGCTGAACGCCAAGGATCCCCGCACCACATGGCATCCCTCACATGGCGGTTCACCCTAGGTGTGAGCTTGCCCCTTTTTCTTAGGCCTCCTGCTTGCCCCCTCCATGGCCCAATATCTCTGTGCCCCCTCAGGCTATATAATAATCGAACTCTTTACTGAGCTGTGATTCTTGCCCCTCTGGGCTGCTTGCAATCTGTCCCACTGGGCTGATCTAGCTTGTATCCCCCCGGCCTCAGGATCATAGTACAATCGAATCGCAAGGAGGTGCCGGCTGTAAATAGTGTGTGGAATGCTCATGCTAGGGCACAGTCTACACGGTGATCAGCCCCATAAATAGCCCAATGCTTTAATGCTGTATGTTATTAAAAATACTTTAGAATGTAGTTTATAATCCCACTACAAAATGCTATACTTTCTTTAGAACATTTCTATTCATGTATGCCCATGCAAACATATACTGGAAAGGCAAAATCTATGCTTTTAACTTTAAACTCATGCTTTGTCTTTAGAACATGCTTTTAATCTCATACTTAAACTTTAAATACATGCTTTGCTTTGATACCTTTTTGCTTGAAACCCGTGGTTCCACTTGAAACATTTATTTCATGAAATCTATGCTCACTTTTCAAAACACCTTCTCTTAATACATATGCTCTACTCTTAAAAACATTCTTAACTATGAATACATGTTTTAAAATCACTATGAAACTTGGTTCTCATTTCCCATAGGCTATCGAAACATTTCATGGAACATAGCATTTATTTGGTTTAGTAACTAAATTACATCATACATTACATAAAGCTCTTTCAAAGCTAGATGAGAAACCCACTACCTTTTTACTATTTTCTCTTTTTCACGATTGCTACCCCTCTTGAAAAGGTTCCCTTGCCTGATTTCGTTGACCTATATTACTACATATGAATTTATTTAGGCGACATATACCTAAGTTTTCATGAAATATGCATGTATGCTATATGCCTTAACATCTCAGTATAATATTCTTCAATCCCTAACATACTTAAAGATTCATAATATACACATGCTATCACTTCATTTGCCTCTAAATCATGAGATCTTAACATTATTCTCTAGCTTAGAAAGATTTGGACTTACCGTAACAAAAATGGCTAAACCACTAAGCCTTCCTCCTTTCCTTCGCTTCCTTTTTTTTTTTTTCTCTTCTTCTTTCTTTCTTTTTCTTTCTTCTTTCCCATGGCTGAACTCTCTCCTCTTTGTTTCCCTTTTCTCCCTCTTTTCTTTCTCTTTTCATACGGTAGCTTATGGGCTAAGAAAAAAAAATAGGTTTTTAATACCCTTGAAATTTCTATTTTGCTCCTCTCTACTTTTAAGTCACGCTTTTTAAAGTTCACATGGCTTCTCCTTTATCAAGTATTTTTGCCCTTCAATTCTTTTTCCCATCTTGCCTTTAATCAAACTCTCAAATAATCTTTGATCAAATTTCATTTATGCCTTTGGCCAAATTTTCGTTCTCAGATGAATAACAGGAGTTTTCCATCTATTAGTCGGCATGGACACTAACTAATGAGAGTGATATGGGTCTCAAACCAATTCCACAGAAGATTTTCGTCCACCAAAACTCATAATTAAGCGTGCTTGGGTGAGAGCGATGGGTGACCCCTTGGGAAGTCCTCAATGTACTCATTAGTCGGCTAAAATGCCGACTAATGAGAGTGAAATTGGTCTCAGACCAATTTTATAGAGAAATTTTTCATAGTACTATGGCTAAAATTGGTCCCAAACTAATTTTACAAAGGAATTTTGCCAGTTAATCGACTAACTAGTCGACTACTTTCATAAATTTCAGCCAATTTCAGGAGTTAGCTGACTCAAGTTAGCTGACTCTAGAGTCAGCTAACTCCATAATTTCCTTCCAGAAACCATTTTTTTCACAAGTTAGCTGACTCTAGAGTCAACTAACTTCATAAATCTTCCAAAAGCCATTAATTTTTCACAAGTTAGGTGACTCTAGAGTCAGCTAACTTCATAAATCTTTCTTCCAAAAGCCCTTTTTCATAAGTTAATTGACTCTAAAGTCAGCTAATTTTATAAATCTTCCTTCCAAAAGCCCTTTTTCACAAGTTAGCTGACTCTAGAGTTAGCTAGAGTCACTAACTTCATAATTTCCTTTCCAAAAGCCATTTTAATGCCTTCCAACCTCCAAAATTTTCATTCCAACTCTAAAATTTTCATTCCAACTTCTTCCAAGGATCAAAAGCAACTAGTAGACATTAAAATCATTACAAAAACTTCAATTACAAGCTCAAATAATTGACTTTATTAAACTTTTGGAAGGATCATGAAAGAAAACTCAAGGAAACATCCAAAATTTTAGCTTTCACATTCTTTTAAAATTTTCACTCAAATCATTCACATTAGAAGGCTAAACTAGCAATAAAAACATGCTTAAAATAAAATTACAAGATCTCCAAGTTAAGGACATTACAGAATTAGAGGAGGAAGCTTGGACCCAATCTGACCAGATTATAGAGTCAAAGTATTGAATTTGACTTAACTCATAGGGATTGAACCTAATTAAGCCAAGTAGCTGTACCATAATACTGCATTAGACTTGAATCATGAAGGTTGAACCCAATCAAGTCGGACTGTTGACCTAGAATATTAATTTCATCCCTTTTTCCTAAAATTAGACTTAATTAGATCATATGACTAAACTAGTAGCACCACATTTGATTTGATTCATGATGATTGGATCAGTTATGCTAGACGGTTGAGCTAAAGTGCTGAATTTGACTTAAGTCATAGAGACTAGACTCGATCAAACGTGATGGCCGAGTAAGAATGTAGCCTTTAATATGGATATTGGAGGCTGTTGATCCTGTATTGATTTTGATAATCACAAAATAATTAAGTTACTGATGATTTTGGTGTAGGTCAATGTGATTTGCAGGTACACAGGAGTCACCAAGAATATCTAAACAGATTCCAAGCTTCAAAATCAGTATGTGGTTCAAGAGAAAGAATCCCAAGATCTGAGAAGAAGGATTCAAGGTCAAATTAAGTGAATCTCAGATGTTTGGCAATATTCTCAAGTGAAGAAAGTTCAAGTTGTAAAAGTTATAAGACCAAGCCTCCTTGATTCAATGGATTTACAAGTCCGTAGAACAATTTTTCAAGTTTTGGAGACATTAGTCAACTCCCACAGCAACTATTGAAACTTGGAATGGAAGAATGAAGCCCTGAGCCGACCCACATGTGAGTTATCAAGTCAAAAATGTGTCACAGAAGTTTTTACATAAGAAATTCATCGGTTAATCGACTCTAGAGCCGACTACTGTGGCCATACAAAGACTTTCCCCAGGTTAGTCGGCTCTAGAGCCGACTTCTGATGGAAAAATAGTGGGTTTACCCACATTAGTCCGCTCTAGAGCCGACTAGCCGACATCTTGCCTGCGAAAAAGAAATTCCTAGGTTAGTCGATTCTGGAGCTAACTAACGCTCTGAAAACTTGCCCAACGGCTAGTTCTGACATTCCAACGTTCGGAAACGGTCATTCCAATGGTCCAATCCCTCAACCAACTATAAATACAAGTTAATGAGATGGATTAGCAAGAAGTTAAGTGAATTTTTGAAGAATTACAAGTGTAAAAAAGAAAGATTTATCAAGCCAAATCCAAAAAAAATTCAGCCTGCTTCAGTTTTCAAAAATCACTGTAGCTGAAGTTTGAAAATCCATTGAAGCTCATTCAAAGCTCCCACCAACCACTCCTAAAGCTTCATCAAATGTTCTTAACTCTAAGCATTCAAAGAAAAGAAACTCATTCAAAGAAAAAAAGACTTCAAAACTGTTAAGTACTATTTATTATATTTATTTGCTCGTTAAGGAACTATTCTTGCTAAACTTATATCTTATTGTATCTTATTAAGTTTATTATATCTTATTAAATTTCAACAAACCCTACTCTTCTTCCAGCCGGTCAGACAACCGATGCGAGGCATCATCTCCCACCATCTTTCTCTGATTTCCTCAAGCGATATCAGCCCACATCATTTGCGGGGAACCCAAATAGCTCGGCTGTTGACAGAGAAGTGGAGCGGTGAGGCGCCTTCCATCTGATCCCTGGTCCCTCCCCTGACTTGCTAGGGGCCGCCAGGGATTGACAAGATCCAAGCCACCACGCGCCCCTCACTCCTCTTTTTAACTTTCACGAGTCGCAATCATCCCTCCACCGACCGATCATGCAGGCAGAATCATGAGACCATCAAAAACGATATCCCTTTTTTTTTCATTTAATTCTAAATTCTGATCACATTTGACAGCTAGCAATTACAAACAGAACAATAATATAGCTGGGAACCTCTAGGACTCTCAGCTCCACCTTATAAAAATCACACCTGCGATAAATTTCAACAAGTTTGAGAAACAAGGAAATAACAATTCCATGGTTGAAAGGGATTTCACCAATCAATTACACAGCTATATATATTTTCACGCATTTACGAATTTCCAGTAATCCTGCCAACCAGAACAGTATCATAAACGTGCTCAAAGCCGAAGGCTGCATACAGCCCAAAAGCATGATCACATGAAGTAACACAGCATTATGGATTCATACATTGCTGTGTCAATTGCTTTATACAACATAGTAATTGTCTTTAATTCCTCCCACATTAATTTCCCTCAACACGATAATCTCCTTCCTGGTATAGAGGATGTCAAGATAGCTTTTATCCCGTTCTCAGATACTGTCCTCAACGGATGCTGGAAACAGCCTCTGGGCAGCAGTGATTGTAGATATTCCACAATATAATGACACTATAACATTCAATTCATGAAAGTAACAAGCAACTGAAAGAATAAGTCATGGAAATTGTATGGTGATTGATGCTGATATAGTTCTTAATTTATTGCTCATGCTTTATCACCTGTAGCAGATTACAAGTACTTGACCATGCCACGACCCTCAACACTAAGTTTTGATGCCTGCAGCTGCTTCTTTTTTGGTGCCTTCAACTGCTGCAATTTCTTGTTCATCTGCATTTCCAATTGAACTACCATGATCAATTGTTCAACAAATCAGACAGCCAATAAAGCCAAGTACCGCAGCCAAAATACATCAAATAATAAAGCAGGTCATTCCATCATATCATCTCCAATTGACATTTAGTTCCTCCTACCTCCACCATGTATGCAACCAGATTATAGTTCAAAGTCTATTTAGCATCATTTAAATTATTCAAGAATTCCATACAATGATTCACGCATCAGTACGCTAAGTTTTCTGCCAAGTAGAAATGTGGTGTTTTAGTCTGCAGGCAATAAATAATTGAAGTCAATAAAGACAAAGAACCAACCTTCAGCCGACGCTGATCATGCATGACTTGTTTAGCTCGTTCCCTTATCTGTTCTGGGTCTATTTTAGATTGAGGGCGCACAACAAAATCCAAGGGCAATGCTTCTGGCCTAGAAGCATGTTGCCTGGAAGCTGCTTGTCCAGACTTGCGATCCCTACGAAAACCAAAATTCATCCATTCAGTTTTCCAAAACTAGAATGTAAACGCATGCATCTTCAGATCAATTGTAAGAAACTTTGAGTCGATGGATAATCCTACTGTGAGAACTCCGCCAGATCAAGATCATCATCTCTAGATTCCACTCCAGCAGATTTGGCTGCAGGTCTTTAGGAAAAAATCCAGAAGCAGCAACAAAATTCAGAAATGAAAGAAAGTAGGTTATATGATATACTATCTCAAACTTTTAGCATGGACAGAAATTATTAAAACCATATCAAAATTTTAAATTGACAGAAGTGCAAAAGGCAGCAGTTACTTCTTCATAGGTTGCCTTCTATAGGGAACTCTCCCATCATCAAAATTCCCCATATCCTCAAATCTAGTGCTCTTGTTAAATATCGGTCGACTCTGCAAGAATTTGTTTATAGCAACACTATGATGAGCACACATCACGCTGTATCAGACCTTCCACATAAGCTATCATGCATTGATTCAAAAAAGTGAAAAATACAAATAAACAATCTAAGCCCTCTACAGAATTCATGGTTCATAATATTACCCATTTATCAACCAATTCTTTTGCTAGTTTTCTGTTGGATGTAGTCTCCTCATCAGATTTACATAAAAACATAATGACCTGCAGGAAAGAAGAATGACTTAAGACTGGTGATTGCAGGCTAAAATTTTTAAAAGGACTTTTCAGTAGGCTATTGTACTAAGACAAACCTTCCCAAGACCACTCTTTTTGAGCTGTTCTCTCCTGTCATATTGCTCTAAATCAATGGGAAACTGCATAATAAAACAACTTTTGTGAAAAAAAAGCAGATAGAATCAAAGGAAAAATCATTTATCAAATATGACTCAAGCCACGCATGTCAGCTGTAACATATACCTGTGCTACAACGGAATTCATCAAGCATATAGATCAAAAAAATAAAGAACTATTGACTAAGAAAAGAAAAAGTACAACATACATCAGTCAATAACTTTAGTATGGCAGTTCGAATATTCATATTAGGCAGACTTCCATCAGGCAGAGGTTCAAGCCAATTCTTCAAAAGAGTTAGTACTCCATGATCTAAAAATTCTTGCTGAAGCTTTTTCCTGCAAAAAGGTTTGTTAAACGAGAAGTCAACAGCTACAAATAGCACCAGGGATAAGTTCTATTTGATAAATGTAAATGTAGATTCACCCTGCCACAATATAGATCCAGGTTCAATTGCTAGCTGGTGCATTGGTTGTGATTTAAAATTTTTGTATCTTACAGAAAATATAACTCAAAACCGAGTTGAATGGAGAAAAATGATTCATGTAGCTAATCCAAAGCAGTTTGGGATTAAAGCTTTATTGGTGTTGTTGTTGTTAATTCAATTGGCTAACTACCAAATAAGATGCAAAACAAAATATTCTAATGCACAAGGGATCTGACCAACTGGCCCCAAAAAGTTAAGAAAAGGCTAAATGGTTATGTTACAGGGTATTTGACCAACTTACTTTGAAAGAACATCTATAAGCAATGGCAGCTTCTTGAGCTTATTAATGGCTGGTTTGTTTTGCCTATTTAGTTCAGCATCTTCCTCAGCTGTGACTTCAAGCTCAGCCATGAGATGTTCAACTATCAAAGCAAGTTCAGCAGGTGATTTCTCATTCTTCTTCTTCTTCTTACCCCCTTTGAAGAGCCGATTAATTTCATCATCTTCCTCACCCTCCTCAGCCTGTAGGAACAGCAATGTGAAGAATTCTTATTCTCACAAAAAACAGTTAGAATAAAACAAGTGATAGACACCAAAACATGAAGCCCGTGCACAGCTAAAGACCACTTGGATAGTATATTAAAGAGTGCAAAATGGTTCAGATAGATGTAATGCTAAATCATTATCTAGAACAAGATTTTAAATCTCATAGAAATGAAAGTATCCTAATTTCTCCATGGAATGGGACACTCTACTGTCCCACCCTATCTTGTTATCCATCCTAGTAAAGCATCCTACTAGATACCTCTATCACTCTCTCCTTCTTCTTTCCTTTATTTCTTCCTCACTCTGTTTCCTTTCTTCCTTCTTTCCTTTCTTTCTTTCCTTTTTTTTTACTTCTTTCTTTCCTTCATTTATTTGCTTTTCTTTTTCTATCCTTTCTTTCTTTTCTTCTTCTTTCTTTCCTTCCTTTCGCCTTTCTTTTTCTTTTCCTGCATGAGGTTACGGAATCCCACCCCCTATCCTGGTCCCATTTTTCTATAGGAGTAGGACAGGATAGCTGGGATACCCCCATACCATCAGAACTCAAAACCTTGGTTTAGAAGATATTATTGCCTTTATAGGTTAAATGCTCCATTAATATACAACAGTTGCAGACCCATTGCAAGTGGTTATGTAACTCAAACAACATCATGATGGCTAGCATGACAATCATGATGATAGCTAACACCTCTTAACCAAGGCTAACACCGGAACTGTAACTTAAGAAATGAAAAAGAAACTACCAACCTGAGGAGCATTCCTAGGAGAACCAGCTTCATTGTCGCTTCCAAAACGATCAGCAGGATCAACACCACTATCGTCGATGAAGTTATCATCATCCACAGTTCTCATGCCCTCTTGGTCATCCTATTCAATTGACATATAAGAATTCTAAATAGCATGGCTTAGCAGTAAGGCAGTGCCCTATTATTTAATGACTTCAATTAGAAATACACAGCTCCATTTCACAAGGCTGTTAAAAATATCCAGCTCTTCAGAATCTGCAAGTAAATAAAATAAGAGTAGCATCCATCATGATTAACTAGACATTATTCACAACCTCCAGATAACCAGCCAATCATGAAAGAAAAGGGATCAAGTTATCTGCATTTATGATTGGTAAATATGAGGATCCAAGCCGCCAAATATCTAAAGATGAAACCACAGTTAACATGAAGAAAACAGAAAATCATATCAAAAATTCCATTTCTATAATAAACCAAAGTTAAACATTAATTTCCATGATGTAGCAAGCAATAAAACAAACACTTAACAAATGGCAACACACCTAAACATTAAAAAATAAGCCCTATGTCATTTATATTGCAACGGTTTGATGGATCAAGGATGATCAACTACTTGAGAATACTTCAAGTCGTGCCACATTGCCAACAAAGGCATGATTGCCAAAAAAAAGCAAGCTTTGTGCAAGAGTACAACCTAGAATGAAATGTGAGGGGCCAATTGGTTACGAAATATAAAGTCCTTCAACCAAGAAGCAACCTGCCAAGGCTCTTCCAAATTTGAGAAGAGTGCATAAAAAGAAAGGAGGCAAAGTATGAAAGGAAAAACAACATTTCTCCCTAAGGTACAAATTGTAAACCAAATGGTTGCATCATATTTTCTCAGAAAAAAAGGTTCAAGTCAAAACACAGGCCCCTAACAAGTGTCTGCATAAAAATAAATAAATAAATGTAACATGGGCAACATATAAATGTCAATGTTCACATGAGAAATCCAGTCCTGTGGTTACATAATTAGTGACTGTTAGAAGATCACAGCGGCACTCAACATCAAAACATCGACTACTTTAAGAAACAAATATTTCACCTAAAGGCTCCATGATCACAAGTCACACTTAGTCGATAATTGGATGGTGAGATCCAGGGATCAGGGAAAAAATGATTCAGATAATTTTGAATCATATGCAAATTTCTATCAAATTCACCATATGGAGCAGGAATTTCTATTCTAGGTTTTCATCTTTGGATAGACAAGAAATATTTTGAACAACAAACTAGAAGTACCCAAAATGGCACATGGAATTGACTTCATCAAAAGATGCTGGAAGTCACCCTATGTGAGGCTAAATCTAAACTGAAATTTGCCAGTAGTGAACATATGCAAGGCCACAGCGATTCTTTTAGTAGCATGACTCAGAAAGTAACAAAGTAAATAGTGAGAAAACTAAGGCATTAATTGTACTATGAGCAAACAATGTAATCCTAGAAAACAATATCACATGTTCACCAGCACATTTTACAATCTCCCACTTGACAAGAAAACATAGCATAGTCTATCATTCATCATATTCCTTACTAGGTTCCAATTACAGAAGATAAATGCTGCATCTATGCTATACATGCAATGCATAAGATAGTTGAACCTACCAACGGTCCATTTCATATGTAGTGTAGATGTTTATAAGGAACTAAATACTCAAAAATGGTAAATGGATGCTTGCCCACTTGTGATTCTTCCCGTTCCATTTTTCACTCCCTGTTCTCCACCTTGTATGCCTATGCAACACCACAACTGAAGAACCCCCTCCCATACAAAAACCCCCCCATCCGGAACCAGCATATCATGCCAGCCTAATACAAGGTCAGGACTTCACCTATGAAAAATGTTGCAAAATGAAAGAGTCTACCCTTCCAACCCTTCAACAAAAGGTAGATGAATTAATTTTCTGCAACACAAGGCACCCGATATTGTCTATCCTCCACTCTGAACAGAATGAAAGATGGCTTGGTAACATTAACCCAAGCTCTTCTATCAACATGCTCCTTATTCTGCATGGCAACAGAATTGGAGTAACTTTTGGTTCTGTGATTCTTCAGAATTAACACTTCAGAACAAATAGATTGCTCATTACTCTGACAAGAGCCTCGACATGGGGAAGCCACATTATTTCTAGAGATAAAGTTCAGTCCCTTCTCTTTCCTACAATTTTTTAACAAAAATATTGAGGTACTCAAATTTGATCAATAGGAGAACTAAAATAAGAAGTCCTTCAGGTAATCATACAAATCAGACAGAAGACCTAACTCCAATTGCTTATGAAGGAAGAAATTCGACTTTCAAAGATCGAGGTTAGTAGGTTACCGAGTTTTCAGATATAAGTCAATTTCTACCACATAATTTTATAATCAAGAACATGAAATGAAATGGGATGGTGCAGATAGAAATTGACGACAAGATAAGTTCAGTCAAACCTCTGAATCTCCCCCGGCGATGGTGTCCCATAGTTCTTTAATCTCCGAATCACCGCCGTGATCCCGAGACCCCCCATAGTCCTTCGATCCCGCCTTGAACACCTTACCTGCCGGCCGTTCCATCTTTGACGACGACAACTTCTTCTTTTCTTTCTTCCCATTCCCCTCCTTTCCCACCTTCAGCAGATACGAGCCCTTCCTCTTCTTCGAGGAAGACGCCTCGTCCTCCTCCTCCTCCTCCTCCTCCTCCCAGTCATCCAAACCATCTCCGGCAGGCGCCGCCAGCGGGCTTCCACTGCGATCAAGCGAGCTCTCCCTGGCGGCCTTCTTCACCAGCCTCTTCCTCGGCTTTCCGACCTTGTCCTCGTCCACCGCCGAGTCCAGCACCGGCGTCGGCGATCGCTCCCGCCGCCAGTCTTCCTCCTCGTCGTCGTCGACCGGGTACCCGGGCTCCGGCGAGGGTTCTCGATCGGAAGGCATGTCGGGGTCCATCAAAGGCTCGCCGTCTTCATCCATGTACCTAAAAAGAACGAAGGAACCCTAAATTCAAAACAAAGGAGAAAAGTGCGAACGGAGAAAGGAAGAGAGGGGTTAGGGTTTGATCGAGGAGCTCACGGATCGTTTTCGTAACCCATGACCGCAAGTCGAGAAGACGGCGAGGGTTACAACGATAGATGTAAAACCCTAGAGGAATAACCCTCAAGCGAAGGAGAGAGAAACGACGCCGATGGGTGGACGGCTTTGGGGAAATATTGCTTGGTGTGAAGCGAGGGGAGGAAGGAAAGCGCTGGGAAGGATTGCCTTCATTCCTCTTTATATGCCGACTATAACCACGTAAACTCGACCAGATTTGCCGACTTTGCATAGCTTCGTATATTTTTCGTTTTAGTCCACGACGTACTCTTTGGTCGCATATCGTTTCACTGTTTCGATTGCATGTTCTCGTTAAATTCTTAAATTACGTTTGCCCCTTTTCGTTTTAATTTGTTCACTTTCAACGCTATTAAAGGTTACCGAAATTGCACAGTGACTTTAGTTATCCCGGTAGACTTCTACTAATCTAATTTGACCTTTTTTTTTTAATATAAATTCAAATTTAAGATTGTAAGCTTGAAGTTTGCCTTTAGTATATTATCGCCCATCTAATTCATTAATTATTAAATAATAATTTGTTGTAATAGAAGTAGTTCCGATGCCATTTGTTATGACATTGAAAGATTTGGTACTAATTGTTGTTATGCCAATGAGAAATTTTGATATCATTTATTATGATAACAAATATTTTGATACTATTTGTTGTGATAAAGATGCACGGAGCAAAAAAAATTAATGAAAAACTAGAAGACTAAAATCAAATAAGAAAGTAAACACATAGAGATTTACTTAAGAATTTCATTATCAAAATGAAACCATATATTATAAGGATTGCTTCTCATTAGATTTTTGATTTTAGAGGTTACAAGGACTATTCCACATTAGATTTTAGAATTACTAAGATATCTTCTATCATGCCTTAAATTCGAAATGAATTTAAAACGTAACAATCCACAGTACACTTAAAAATAAATCTCCAGCATGCAAGGTGTCTATCACTATACATCAATATTTAATTCAACTAAATAAAAATTAAACTTTTATTTAATGACTCAATCTAATATTAATAGTATATTCATAAACACCTACTACAATGTTACTATAATTGATAAATATATAGAGATTATTATCATACCTTAAAATTAGAACAAAAATGCCGACCAATTAAGAAGTCTGGTAGGTGCTTTGCTTGCTTCTACCCCGAATTAACATTTTATTTCTCTTTGTCTAAAACAAAAAAAATAATAATAAAGTTTTATGAGCTTTCACTCAGTAACACTGAGCATAAATTAGTAGATCGAGTAAACAATTTATAGCAATTAATAATAATAATATACTATTTATATTCTACTTACTTGATCCAAATTTTATAATAAACATGTCACACAAAATTTAGCATTTCAAAATAATTATCAAAATCTTAGTATTTTAAAAGGAACTAATTATATGAAAAACATACTCATTATTTCAATTTATATATTTATTTGTCAATTATAAAATAAATTTTGATAATCATGCATTCTTATAAAAATCTCAATTTATGCTTAAATTACTTTCCAAAGTTAAATCCTTTTAGCAATTATGAACGATTTATAAAATACTTTTAACTTATGATTAGGTTACTTACCAAAGTTTGAAATCCCTTTTCACAAGCATAAATAATTTATAAGATACTTTAACTTATGATTAGGTTACTTATCTCTCTATATAAAATTATTAGAAATTAATCCTTAATTTCTGCTCTATTAACCTTCTTGATCTTCTTGATCCTTTAACCTTTACTTTCTTCTCCCTTTTGAACTATTAATTTATCATATCAAAAGATCTCAATTGAATCTATTTTAGAGAGATTTCCTTAGGGAAAAAAAAGGTTCCACTCTTCATATGATTCTAATCTTTTAAAACTAATAAACTTCTCATATAAGTTTCTAATTTGAAAACTAAAGAGATAAACATTTATTAAATATTTTAAAATAGATTCTTGACTCAAAAATAACTTCTAACTCATTTAATATAATTTTAAAATATAAAAATTCAGATCAAAACATTAAAAATTATCTTTAATTGTCATCAATGGTATTTTTATGATTTTTCATAAATTCATCATCAATGATATACGTTCATAAAATTATTTTCAACTTCGTTAATTGACCCTCCGATTTGAGTGATTTAAAATGTGTTAGAAAGATAACTTAATATCGAAGATTATAAATATAAATTCAATCAAAAATTTTAATTATGTTATTTTTTATTTTTTTTAACTAAATTCAGTCAAATTATATCTTAATTTAAAATAAGCTATTAAAATGAAACCAAAGATTATAAGGACTGTTTGTTAACTATTAGCACGTATTTTTGTTGGGAGAGTTGTGAAAACAAAAACAGAAAACAAAAGAAATACTAAATGGGCCCTTAACTATTAGCACATACTCAATATAATGGATAACAACAAAATAGTTTGGATTAAAGTGCATGATCTGTTACTAGGAACAGCAGAATTTAGTAAAATTTGGTTATCAGCAGATTTTATGGGCTCCATATAGAAATTCAAGACGTAATCCAACGTTGAAAGAGAAGGGAAAAAAAAAAAAAGCAATCAAGATGTTTCCGCAGAACTAAAAACACAAGTGATCTTTAAAGGCACAAACAATATTTGCATCAAGAATGAAATTTTAACAAGTCTACCAAATTTCCTTTTAAACCTCTCTTAGAAAATATACTCATAAAGAAGTCAAGCAGGTACGTGAGCTAGGTAGTGGATGGTTTGGAAAATACTTGAATCAAAAAACCAGTGAAAATTTATCTTATGTTCAGCAAAATTTAGTCTTCATATACTAGATTCGTAGATAAATCAAGATGCAGATGTTTAGGATATAAGGGGAAAAATACAAACAACAAAGTTTTCAATAGGCTCCAAGAATAATTGGTCTTTCTTTAAAGATGTCCAAATTTAAAGAGTACTTCAGCCATTCAAGGAGAAATCGTGAATAAAATTCGTATAGATATAATGTTATCATTGAAAAGAAATATATATATATATATATATATATATATCATAAAGCAGTCAAAAAAATGCTATGTTAAGTGAAATTTAGTTTTCATGTAAAATTCACTTATTCGTCCAATTAATCTGTTAGCAGAATGAAACTACGTAAGCACTTAAATCTTTTCTTTTTCCTCTAATGTAGGACTGATATTAGACTATTTTTAAAGTATTACAATCTTTCTCTCTTACAATCTTCTTCTTCTTATAATGTTCCTTCTAATGCGATGTACAATTTGTCAAAATTTATCTCAAATCAAATCGTTGGTGCAAGGGTGGCTCCAAAGAGTAGCTCCACGCTCTAAGCCCACTGGAATATATTAGTGGGCCGAAACCACGTTGTCCTAAAAACTCGAATGAAAGTTAATTGGTAGTAAATAAACTTAAGTTATAAGTATTTAGATCTTTTTCTTTTTCGTCCAATGTAGGACTATTATTGAGATATTATATATACAAATTTGAATAGCAATTCTGTATTTGAAGAAAGAAAAATGAACTAATTAATTAAGTCTTTTTCAGACTTAACCTGAATAAATCTATTTTTTGGGGTGACAAGATAATCCTCCACTAAGGATACCCCTTGATGTCAACTTGGTTGCAATATTATTATCTTTTATGAGATAGCAGTAGGATTAGTTTTCCAATGGTTATTATCTAAATGAAAAATGAAAGTGACCAACATTTCTATTGATGAGCATGAAAATCTTCTATCATGAGTTCATTTAATTGTTTAGGGGGTGCTAGTTGGAGCTTCCGGTGACCACTCGCTTAACTTCCAAGTCTTGCTTTCACCCAATTTTCTGCTGATTTTCTCTCATCCGAGTTCTCAAAAAAGGATCCACTTACATATTAAGTAGGAGAAGAACAACACGAGCTGTCTTGCATATCTTCTGCTATCCATAATTCGAACTAAACACCACTACAGCATTACATCATTTGCTGCTAGAGTATATAAGGCTAATTGTATTGTACATGAAGATTGCTGAAAATAAAAGAATAAATACATAAAAAAACATCAATAGCATATGATTGAACTTTCAGTATTCATTAGACCAGAAAATAATTTAAGTACATATACAACTATTCAAAACATAGACATACCAATCATGCCGACATAACATAAGATATTTAGCATCAGTTAAAATACTAAAAGACATGGGCGTGAACACATTGATCGTCTTATATGAACATGCAATGAATTAGTGGCAGTGCATGTATGAAACCAGGAGTGTTATCTTAGGGATTGGAAAGGAATTGGAATCAGGAGTACTCAATTAGTGGCAGTTCATGTATGAAACCAGGAGTGTTACCTTAGGAATTGAAAAGAAATTGGAACCAGGAGTGTTACTGCTAATATGAATGTTAAAATCTGCACTTTAGTCAGCACATACTATAGATATATAAAATTTTACCATTACCAGCTTCATATAAAATCCAACACAGAGATGGGAGAACAGCGAAAGTAGGTGCCCAATAATATTTTGACAATGACATAAAGTCTGCTGAATTGATGCCGGCTTCGTTTGTAGATCATAAATTAAAGGATAATGGAGAGATTTAACTGTGTTTTCAGAAGAACGCATGTAAAGTCGGCTGCGAGGTGCCGACTCGCTAAACCGCCTCGTAGATTGCCGGCTTCATTTAGCCCTTTTTTAAATCCGAAAGCGGGGGGGGGGTTTGCACTCCGGAGGCCGAGTGCTCAAATTCGAAAGGAGCGCGAGCCCCCTCCAATTTCTCGTATCCGGAAACAGGGAAGCCCTCTCGGGCTCTCCCAAGAAGCGGAGGAGTGATGCTAAGGAGGGCGGAGAAGCCGACCCACGGCCTAATGGTGGAGCTGCGGCTGGCCTGCGAACGAGAGATCCGGATCCAGCGAGAGAGAGCCAGCCTCGCGGCAAGCTCGTTCCGCCGGTCCCTGCTCTCGATTCGGTCCATGGCCGACGAAACCCTAGCCAATCGAGGTCAGATCTCTCTCCCTCCTCGCTCTTGTTGAGTTCTCTTGTATTTCTTGAAAATTTCTAAGGTATCCATGACCATCGACCCCTGCAGTAATCTCATTTCAGTTATCAAGACGTTTTTGTTTTCACAAATCCCCCTCACCCAAAAAAAAAAGGGACTAATCTGAGCAACTTGTATGATGAAACCGTCTAGTTTCCTTTAAAAGTTTATTCCTTTTTAAAGAATGGATGCAAATAAAAGTAAAGAATGACACAAGTTTTGTGCATGTGATTTGCTATTGTTCTAATTTGTAGACAAACAAAACACTAAAACAACAATGGTACCAAACTGGCCTTGAGATTGTAGTCATGAAGATATCTATCTTGAGCATCACGGTTTCCTTTTGAGGATGTGTTGCTCAGAAGCAATAAAGTAAGCTCTAATGAAACAAAAGTATCAACTGAAAGAGGTGGAGAACATGAAAGAGAGGGGAAAAGTGCTGATATCTAGAGTTCATTAATGTAAACATAATTATAAGTTACATGCCTTGTCCTGTGAAGTGAGATTTCGTTTAAAGATCGTATTTATCATGGTTCATGATCCAAGAAGTTGAAAAAAGATGATGGCCTCAAATAGGGAATACCTCAAAGGTATAATAAAGCGGCTAAAAGCAGGTGAGACTAAGCAAACCGACTACCCATACTCCAAAAAAGTGAGTTTTAACTCGCACATTTCTAGATGGTTTGTTCCTTATTTCAATAAATCCCACACGAAATTCCTAGATTTCCCTCATTTTAACTATGTTAAGACTGTGATATAAAGCTTACCAAACAATTGCATCTCTTTTATCATTGCTGGAAAGTTTTCAATAGGAGACACATGTATATATTCATTCATTTGATTGCTTCACGTAAAAATGATCACATCGAGTTGTCGCATGCATAGATTTACTTCTGCAAGATACAGGTGGTCATCACAATTTTCAGGAGTTCTCATCTCTATATACGTTGTTTTCTTGATCAGGTTCAGCATCAAGGAGAAAACTTCCTGATAAGTTCACAACCTCTTTTTTACGTCAATTCATGAAGACAACAGACAGACATATGATAATGACTAGACAAATTCGCAGGTAGTTCAATTTCACTGTACTGAATATCTTAGTCCTTATCCATGGATATTTTCTTTAATATTTGAGACATTGTTGGACCAAATGTATCAGTCAATTTTACTAAGATACAAGCATGACATTGTACATTTGTACCACAGCAGCACTCATCATGAGCTTGAAAAGATGTATGGTCAGGTCAGCAGCCTCACAAGCACATGCAAAGTTATGCTATGGACTTGTAATTCCTAAACTAGATTATCCTGGATTTGTTAGTTGCTTGTATATTTTTTCAATCTCTAAAACACTAGCTTTTTCTCTTAAGAATAAATATATTAGATACTATGAATGTTTTGAACATGCATAGCTGTTTTTGATAGGCATCATTGGTAATCTATGCATGGTACCATATCATCATAGTGAATAAATAAAAACATAATTAAAATTGACAAATCCTATACAAGTTACAATTTTTGAAAGCTTGGATATACTAAACATTACTTTCTTTTTTTTTTTTTTTTAAATTTCAGGTTGTTATGTATTGCTTTACATAAAATAGCCTTTTCAAATGTTGACACATTGTATTGAATAGCAGTTCTGAGTTCTAAGTTACAAATAGCTGCTAATTTTCAGGTGCTCAATGACATCAGGAACACAACATAATTTAGCTTCACATGAAGAAGTGTTAGCCTTTATCAAATCGACATTTGGTGAACTTAAAGGTAAAATATTGGTTTTCAATATTTTGGAAATATGTCTCCTTGCATGTGTTCCTATGACTTTTTAACATCTGCATGATGTTCTTGTATGTAGAAGCTTTTATCCTTTAACCCCAGCTGTGACAATATAATGGGTCTATTGCAAGAAATTATGTTTCTGTCCTCTTGCCAATTCTTCTTTTCTCTTCTAATTTTCAAGTTATTAATGTACCTAGGTTCTGTAGCCAAAAAAGAAACAAAATTAATTTACTTAGGTTTGTTTGGCTCAAGGGAAAGTGATTAATTCCTGCATGGTTAATGCAAAATCTAGTCAAGTGGCTGTAGGTGACATCCATTTATAAGGGCTGTAGGTCTGCGATTAGAAACCACCAGTGATAGGTTGTAACTCCTTTATGTAATCATTCTTTTGCTTTATGGTCCCTTATGTAATCTTTCTTTTGTTCTATGAGAGGAAACTCACTAGTGTGATTTCTCCATTTCTTTTATATGAAATGGTTTGTGGGACTCAAAATTATTGAGTTAATATCATAAGTTTGAGTATCTTCAAGCATTGGCCAACAGAATAATAAATCTGTATACTGTGGCACAAATGAGTTTCATGAACCCGGGCCAAGTTGTTGGATTGGCTAGTTATCTGTTTTATTTTATGATGTTATTAAATATTAGAGGGAGATTAAGTTTCATGGAGCAAATTAGGGGAAACATTTTCCCGTTGTAGTGCAAATAAAAAGAATATACTAAACATCATACCTTTCATGTTGCATGAATTTTGTTGATTTTCATTTTACCTTTGCAATGCAGGACCAAATCATCATTGGCTGAATAATGTAGATGGCAGCATAAAATCTTTCAATCAAGATGGGATATTTTTAGTGCTTGTGAATGCATCTCTTGATGATTCCACATCACATAGCCATCATGATTGTATCTTTTCAATTGAAAGAATAAAATTTCTTCAACAGAGGTAGTTGTGTTTAGGCACATTACTTGTATTTATATAGTTTTCTTTTGTATCTATATAGTTTGCTCAACATGTGAAATAGTTATTTTTGTACTTCTCTTCTTGCAGGTACCTAAAACTTAACGTTTTTGCTTTGCAATGTGGAAGTTCAGTCAATTCAATTGCTACTCATACTCAGCTAACTCAAACTATCATAGAGGAGTATGTTACATATCCTGTCTTGATATCAGAAAAGAATTTTGCTAAGGTGAGGCATGAATCTTTATTTGTGAGTTATTGCACAAATTAGCATCTTAAGTATTCTACCTTCCTTATGTGCCTTCCCTTTTGGCCAATAGCATCTTCCTTGCAGTTACATCCATACTGTCAATTAGTCACCAGAATCTTCTTGAAGCAAGGCTTTCCTGATCTCAAGGATATAGGTGCCAGCCAAAGTTGATTAACATGTGACATGCCAATTTGGCATGGTATGATTTAATATGGAGCTAAAAGTCCTTTTTTTTTAATATATATATATATATATATATATATAGGTTTGGCATGGCAATACAAGCATCAGCATAGTGCAACATGGCATGGCCAGCCACTAGCTGATATGCCTCGTGCCTGCAGACTTAATTTTTTTTATCGTTCTTCTTCTTAATTTTTATGGGAATCTGAACATGTTATTTTTTCCTTAATGTTGTTATGACATGCCATCTTTTGTGAAATTTTTCTAGTTTTAGGTTTATGCATCTTATTCTTTATCTTTTGTTTTAAATGAAACCTTCTTCCTGCATGTGTCAAGGAAAGGAGACTAAGAGACTCGAGAAATTTGAGTATGACCCTTAGTTTTCATTGTTTGCCAAACAATGCATCTTCGCTAATGGATCAAAATGACCAAAAAAATGCCCTTCATTAAGCGTGCCTATCAAAAAACTTTTTTTCATTTATTCATCCATAACAGAAGTAATATGTAATTTGGTCTCCTTACTTGAACCCATGTCTTTCATGTATAATTACTTTGTGTGAATCATAAGTTTCAAGTAAGCAACTGATTTGATTGTGATGCGAATTTTCCCAATTTCAAGGTGAACAACTCATTCTATTTTTTGTGACCTTTTTGTTGGAATTATATCTTTTGGATGTGTTCAGGTGACAAATGGTGGATGCTACTTGCTATTTGAAGGCTCTACAAATCATTTGTTCCATTTTAAGCTAGATGAAGAGCTTGGAACCCTTGCAAAAGGTAACCCTCTTGCAGTCTTTTTGTGGATAATAGTTCAGTATCTATAACCATCATTTCACAATATATGGAAAAATCTAAGCAGTCGGCTATAAGAAAGTCTTTTCTTTGATGAAATCATGTGATTTAGGCATTTGTTTGTTTCCATGGATTTCATAGTTCTTAAGTAGTTTTGATTTTCAGATCTTTATGGGCAATTTGAAACATCTGGTTGTCGTAACAATGTCAAGTGTGTAGAATACTAAAATTATTTTCCTCACATGTAGGATTATTTTTCTGCTGTCTGCACCTGTATACCATGTGAAATAGTTCCAGCTAAATAAAATGAAGCATTAGTGGTTGAGGGACATTTCAGCAAAGCTATTGATTATGAAGTCAAACCGACGACAATAATCAGCTGGTAGAACCTAGAACAAGTTTAACTGGCTGGTTATCTTTGTGAGGTGTCCAGAACAAACTATAGTAATCTAGCTGATATGCACTAAAATGAGTGTTTGATTCACAAATAGTGGATAAAATGGTGGACAATTTTTGTAAGGCGTTATGTGATTATTCACATGAAAAATTAAAGGATGCCCCCATAAGCAGAGGGCTGTTATAAATGCAACAGTCAAAAGGAAGAGAAATAGGCCTAGGAGAATATCAAACTTGCTCTTCTGGATATTTTCATAATGCTTATTCTTATCCTGTTTGCAAATTCAGATGTTGTGACTGGTCCGACTGCACCAAAAAAATTCATATTTTATCTAAATCAGCAGTAGCATTTTCATAAGACTTCTGACATTCTATATATAATTGTAATAATACTCAAACTAAGTTTTATATAAGGCCATTGGAATGTGAAAAGATGTTATGCTTCAACTAGATTCGATGCAGTGATGTAAAATAAATTATAAACCTTGAAAATAATACTACTAGTTTATTAATTATCTTTGCTGAAGCAAATTTGTTATGCATTACATAATAGAATTTGATATTACCATCTTCATGATCCAATGATGGCAAAGCATATTCAAATCTACCCTTGAAAATTGAACCATGATGACAGTTAGTAAGTCTTGTGCCAACTCTTCATGCCTTCTTATTTTTTGGTGCCTTGTATTTTATATAATGAACATATTTTCTTTGCATTATTTGTTTTATACTTTATGACTTAATAACCTGAAGTAGGAGGTGCCTTGATGTGGCATCTATATTAAAAGGGTAATAGTGGTCATGAATTAAACTCTGATGAACTTAAAGGAATATGCTATAAAAAATTTGACAAATGGAAAACTATTAGATGCAATTGTTCACTTGACTATTTTATGGTCATTTTGCTTGATGTGGCAGTAATTGGAATTATTAGAAAGTCGCTGGAACCAGAAGCATGACTCCAAAGTTGCTTGTGAACTATTTTTTAGTTCTTTACAAACAGTTTTGTTATTTTGTGTGCCACACTAAATTATTTAAATGTTAGAGGCAGGCTAACA
Organism: Metroxylon sagu; assembly: GCA_017589505.3. Lineage (NCBI taxonomy): Eukaryota > Viridiplantae > Streptophyta > Magnoliopsida > Arecales > Arecaceae > Metroxylon > Metroxylon sagu. The sequence goes on from JACVBY030000633.1 coordinate 74,576, forward strand.
TGTGGGAAGACATTGTACTTGCTTCTTATGCACATGGTTATGCTCAAAGCTAGCTTAATTTCTGTTGAACTGGGGGCATAATATGATGATATGATGCCCCTATGATATTTTCTTTTTTAAGTTTTATGGACTTAGATTCGATGATCTGGGCCATGTCTTTAATTTCATGCTTATTATAAAGTGTTGGTACAAATCTTAGATCAATAGATGTGTGTTTTTCTTACATAAAGAAAAATGATATTGATGAATTTGTGTTATATATGTGTTTGGATGCATCGATATGCATTGTAACTAAAATTGCAAGCTTTGAAATGAGTATTATTAATTTTTTCAATCTCAATCAATATATTTCATGCAGCGATAGAGGAATTCGGTGTGCTACAAAAAGACAGCGCTGCTACCATTCAGAACTCAAATTTTGATATAATAAGGCAACTTGAGGTTATCAAGGAACCATATATTTGTTCTTACAGAAATCTGCTTCTGTATTATCCAGGTATGGCTTGTTTTCTCATTTATTTTTAATTAACATTCCATATGATCATAACTGTAGATTATCATCTTTTTTAGGTCATGTGTCATTCAGTCTTGTTATATGGTCATGTTTCTATTTATAACTAGGCCATGTATCATATGTTCATGATCATGTTATCTCCTTTTCTTTTCTTTATTTGATCATTCCAGGATGTTTATCTGTGGATGAAGATGGAAATCGTATATTTATTTCGGACAGCAACCATCATCGGATCATCATAGCTGATGGTGATGGGAAGATTTTAGACTGTGTGAGTATAGTATCGGTAGTTTGTCAGATGATTAATAGATACATAGCTATGACTTTAAGAGTACTTTGTTAATTTTTTTAAAAAAATGGCTATATTGTGAAAAGCAATCACCATAAGCATCAATCTTGTCTCAACCATTTGGTGAGCTTTATGGTCCTTATCTTGAAGCATTCATATACCTTCGATGCTATTTCTTCCTTCGTGTAACTAGTGTTGTTGCAGAAGACAATAATTTCTGTTAATGAGAACAATAGGCAGATGAAGATTCATAAGCCAGCCCCAACTTGGTGATGATTATGATTGTGGTTTATATTTCAATAAAAAATATTTGCGGTTATTATTAATTTATATATGGCTGCTCTTTAGGGGGGGGGAGTTGAAGTTAAAAGGACTTTTAAAGTAGCACTTCTCAAAGATATCTTCAATAAGAAAATAGGAAGGTCTTTGCTCATTCTTTCCTTTTTGTTCTTTTGACCGTAGAATCAGATTCCTGTGTGATGAAGCCCTCAAGGTCTGGTTATGGTAACATTGGAGTTTCCTCTTGAAGGAGCTCTGTGATGTGAAGAACAAATTGAAGTTTCCTGTAATGACTTAAAGACAAATGAAAATTTTAAAAGCAGAAGCTATCTGATCCTTATTCTCTTCTCACTGCTCAAGGAAACCTAATTTAAAATAATATCTATAAGCATTCCATGCGTGCAAATCACTTTTCAAGAGAACAAAATGTGATATATGATAAAAAGATGTGTTTTTCTCTTTCAGTGTGTGTGCACTTTTATATTAACTTCTCTGAGATATAAGTATTTTTAACAAGTAGCTCTATAAAATTATAGGCTTTGTGTTTGCGCATATATTCTAAGTGATCTGGTGTTCAAGAATATATGTTGGTTTATATTTACTGTAAGTCCACAGGTTGCAACCTTACCAAGTTGTTATTTATGCCAACGTAGAAATTGTTGCTTGATTTCATCAGAAGTAGGAAAAATACCTTAGAGATTTGATGATCATAGATTTAAGATTTGACATTCTGGTTTCATTTATCGTTTGTTGCATTCATATTTCCTTATGCAGGTGATGTTTCGACGAAATTCAATAGTTACATTTTATGTTTTTATGTTTGCTTCAAATTTATGCATAGAAATGGTTCTCGTAATCTAGCATATAGAATCTTGAATTATTTTATCACAATCTTGCTTTGGCACTGGCAATCTATTATCAAATAATGATTCCAACCTATAAAATTTCAAGTAGACTGGAACTAAGTTCATATTGCAGATTGGTTCTTCCCCAGGTTTCGAGGATGGTGAATATGGATCTGCCAAATTATTTCGACCTGCTGGATCCTTTTATTGCACTGCTGAAAATTGCTTATATTTTGTGGACTCTGAGGTATAATGTACACTGTGATAGCTGTGATAGTTGTTTATCTAGATCTTTATTGATTTCCTAATAATACATGCTTTTTGGTCTTCAAAGAGCATTTCATGTGTTAAGACCTATGAAAATGGACTATCTCAAGATATCTGCTTCCGGATTCTATATCTGATTATTAAAAAAAGGCTTTTCACAAAAAAAAGGTATTTGGTAAATAACCAGTAAATAGAAATAATCTTTTTGTTGTTTTGGACCTTATATTTGTTTTTTTGTAGTCAGTAATCACCACAAATCACAACCAGCATCACCAGACTTTCTGTTCTTATTAAGGTCTGAGCTAACAATTCAAGCAAGCCTTTTCCAATTTCACCTCACAACTTATGCCCATTTTGTTTAGGCCACTCACCCCATACTCTTCTTCTGCAGACATCCAAGCCCTTCCTGTTTGAGGCTATCAGCCATCCTGTTTTAGCAGATTGCTGTGGCATCCTAGGCTTTATCAATTTATAGTTATTACATTGTAGGCTTTTACCTGCTGTGAAGACTCTTCTCTTTCAGCAGATTAGCATGCGTAGCTTTAGATTCTTGCACATTAATCCACACTTCTTTATCTGGCTTTTTTCTGTGATATACAAAGCAGGCCCTTTTGATTGCTAATTGACTCCTTTTTTGACAAAGTTACCTCACTTTTAGTTTTGTGATTTCTAGATCCTTCTCTTTCAGTGGGGATGTTTATTACAATTTGGGAGCTAACTTCTTTTTTTTTTTTTTTTTCTTTTACAGCATTTTCTTTAATTTAGGTTTTCCAACCTTGCATGATAACATCATATTTATTGTTATTTTGTAATGTTTCTTGTGTTATCGTGCCTGTTACTATATTAACAGTTATATGAGTAGTTTTCTGGAAATGAGATCCAGCAGTGGGTATTCATGCTGTTTATTTGTTGTTTCTATATATCCTTTCCTGATAGAATCATGCAATTAGAAGAGCTGATATGGCAAAAAGGGTGTTGGAGACTGTATACCCTGTAAGCGTACAAAAAAATAGTGGCATATGGAGTTGGATCTTGGATAAACTTGGACTTGCAAGAGAAATTGTCCAGAAACCTGAGGAACTTGATCTGGACTTGATTACTTTTCCGTGGCACTTGATGAAGATAGGGGAGGATAACCTCTTAATTACAAACCGCAGGTAATTTATGTTCCTTTGTGTCTTTGATCTTCTTGCATCATTTATTTCCATCACATACACCTGAATTTTGAGACACAGTAACGCTCACTGCTGGTTGTGATGGTTTTCTTGTTCAAGCAGATATGCTTATGTAAGAGGCAATGTGCATCTCTCTCTGCTTGTGATAAAAACAAGCTTTAATGCTTGTGAGTGTTATGATTTATAAACCTTGCACAACTGTGTCTGTTCACGGTAATGGTCTATGATCAAGCTTTACAAACATAAATTAGATTTTTGAACCACATTTTAAGCAACCATTAGACAGTTCCCTCTATAACTCAATATTGGTGGTCCATGGTTCTGACCACCTAATTCACAGGTCACAACTATTCACCTTGTTTATGGCATTACCAAGAAGAAAATTTTACAGGAGAACTTGTTCTATAGTAGTTGAGAGGAATCCCTTAAAAAGTCAGTATTTGATTATAAAAAATATGCAAACATCCAAAAACACATAAAATCCTTTGGCTTTAAAAGAAGAAAAGCTAATAGCATGTTACATAAACTGAGTTTGTCAATTCGGATTGCATCATGCTAAGTTATGGGATTTTGGTTTCAACAAGCACATATTGAGAAAAAGAACACAAGAAAGTACAGTAAGACATTGCTCCTATGGAACACATTGGTCAATAGAACTGGGTTTTATTGACCAACCATCTGATTGCTTAATATATTGTGCCCTGTCTGTGTGCAATGGTTTTTCTATCAATTTACTTGTTCTGCAGTTTTGAGACGTCATGGATCATAAGCATGGCAACTGGTGAGATCAAAAAGGTTCTAAGAGGTTTGTTATCTGCTTTTGCTTTTGTATTATATCTTATTATATATGCTTCAACCAACTAATCTATTTAAAGGTATTCCAAATATCATGGAGATTTGTGGGCATACAATAATGGAGAAAGTGGCACTACTGAAGGAGATTTATGAGAATTGGTCAGCAGAGGGACTTCAACGGTCCTCTTCTTTACAGGGATTTCCTCATGCTGGTTTGGTGTCATCAATTGCAAACCTACAGAACTACACATTTTTTGCTGATGCAGGTTGGTGAGTTGCATATGGATGACCTTTGGGTTTCTATGTTTGCACTCACAGCAAATTGGTAACATGTGTTTTTCCTTTCATGTGTTTTTTCATTTAGCTGGTCAAAGGGTTCTGAAGTTTCACAGGGAATCCCAACGTATTTCATGCATTCAATTCTCAAACTTAGGGGTCCTTGGGCTACCTTATTGGCTGGCATGCCCTCTTGAGAGAGTTTATATTAGGTGAGATGGTCCGATTTAATTTTCTATCCGTTTTCATTGTTACATAAACCTTAATATCACCATTTTGAAGGTAGACAAGGCACTTTAGATGTATTAGCCTTTCAGGAGCAATTTAGAGTCATTCTGTTTTCTAGTACTGCTTCTTTGACATCTTTTATGATGTTCCAGCAGATATTCAGGCAGGTCATGGAGTGAGCATCTTCGTTACTTCAATGTGCTTCCTGGTATTAATTGACATCCTTGCTCATTTACCATTTCAAATATTCCATGCCTGCTGAACAAACCTTTACATTTTGTTCTGTTTGTTCATCCCTTTATTTATCTTTGGCACAGTATACTGATCCTTAATATGCCAAAGTTTCATTTCCTCACCAGTGTGATATTCGCTCTTTCATTCTTAATATAGACATACTTATAACAAATGCTGAATATGTTATATATAACATGTTAATACTGGAAAAAAGTTACTGTCAGTGGATCATGATATATTATTTACTAACTCTTAGTGTTTCCAGCTTAATTATGTTATGACCAATCACCTTGTTTTTGTTTGTGTTTTCTATTATTAAGTTATGCTGTAAGCTATGTAGTTGAGTTTTCTTGCTCCTTATCATGTGATTTTTCCCATGTTCTCACTTTTCTAATTAACACAGGAAGGTGCGATATACAGGTTTACATAGATATCCCAGTGGGTACTGAACTGGCAGCACCAATGGAAGAGAGTTGTATCTGGCGCCAAGTAAGAGGATCTGCTGCTGAACTTTCTGGATCAGAGGGAGAGGGCACTGAGAAGGTATTGATCTCCCAGAGCTCTTTTTTTGACTTGCACTTGATAGCATGAAACTATTTTTGTTGCTTCTAACAATTTGAAAAACTTTGGATGGTATACAAGGTCAGTGTTGCACAACAGTGGTTTGATGAGTTGGATAACCTTGCCTTTTCAAGACCTGAGGTAGAATCAGACATCGAAGATGAAGAAATGCCTCCAGATAGAACCTTCCAAGATAAGGACACAGTGCGTTTTGATTGTGCTGTCAACATCAGTCCTGGGACGAGTGAGGTATGGTCCTTTTAACTTAATTCTGTTGAGACACTGCAGAGTAGATGACAAGTGAGGACTAGCTATTTCTTGTCACATGTGTAGAATAATAAGAAAGCATCTTGGAACACCATAACTTTATTAACATAATTCTTGTAGCTAATTCCCAACTAAAAATTCTTGTGAGAAATTCTTGCCTAAGGTTGTAACCAGGCCAAATTAAGAGGTTGCTTTGGTGTGTTCTGGTAAACTAAATCTGGTTGTGTTCTCTTGATGACTTGGGTGCTTCTGGAATTGGTATGCTAAGAGACTATAGTTGTGTGTGCTGCTTTCTGATCCTATTGGTTCGATATTTGTAGTGAAGCTTAGATACTGGTGCTGAAGGATGTTACCTTGTTGGGGTGCAGATTTTTCACGCCACTGCCTTGTGGCAGAAGTTTCTTCCTGCAATGAACCTTGTAGTTGGTGATAAACCTCAAAGATTGTCTACTTTGTTTTTTGGAACAAGGGGGTTAGCACTACAAGCTAAGCATATGTATTTAGCACAGTGCTAACAAGGACTGTTGTTAAAAATGGGGTTGAGAGGGTTATCTAGTTTGTAATCTTGTGCTATCTGGTCTTCATTATCGTTTTGTCCAGGTAGAACTCCAATGTACTTATTATTGTTCTTTTATCGGAACCAGGGGAATAGTTGCATTACATGTTAAAGGCAGCTATTAAAGAGTGTTAGTCTTGGCACAAACTTTGTTTGGGCATTGTTCTCTTATATGCAAGATCCAGACACAATACATATTGAGTGTTGATTTGATAAAATACAACAAAGTAACAAGCAATCCCAGCCAAGTTGTGTTTTGTTACAGCTCATATCACATCTCACATGTCCTGCATTTGACCATCTTTTTGCATGCTGATGTTGCAATGCATTCTTAAGCAATTTTTTTAAAAAAAAATAAAAACAAATTTTTCTTAAAAAATGGAAAACGCCAGATTCAAAAAAAAAAAACAAAATAGGAGAAAATTGGGAGGGAAAAAAAAAAAAAAAGAAGACTGCATTTGTAACTTTTGCCATCTCTCCATCAGTTTTGGTCTTCTCATCTCTGCTGTAAACAAAGTTGGTAATCATCATGGTTATGTATGCCTGCATTGTTTTCGTTTTCATTGTAGGCATGTTTCGTTGCTGCTTTACTGTGAAAATTTGTCACTTGTGATTTTGTGCAGGTGGTGGTTTCTACTGTTCTCTATTTGAGGGTAAGGAAAACTCAAGATAATGGGGAAGAACAGAAGAATGTAGTGATGAGGATTCTGGACTACCAAAAACATGAAGACAGAAAATTAGAGGAGGATGTTCGCACTCAGCTGCTTTCAAAAACTTGTGGAGACTTGCAAGATGTGATATTCTTGAAACCTTTGCATCTCAGAATAAATCTCGAGTGTGGTGACCACCCTGCCGCTGAAACAAATAACGAGACCATCCTCACTGATTCCACTGTAAGGGTCGATATTTCTTTAGACTAGATTATATAACATTTATTCGCTAAGTTATATATTCAGTTTTGGTTTTGCTGTCTCAATATTCCCAAGCTTGTTATTATCATTGTTTCCGAGTAATCTTTTTGTTCAGCCTTAAATACGAAAAGTAACCCTGTTATGCAGGAGAATATGAGTCTCTCTCATTCAAAGTAGATAGATAATAAAAAGCTTTATTTGTTATTTTGATAGCACTAAAGAAAAAAAGAAGCTTAGGGAAACTAAAGATAGATAATATGCTTTTTTTTTTTTTTTTTTGTGGGTTTTGATGTGGCACGTGAATTCTAAAAGATGTCACTTGAAGCCACGTAGATAAAATGGATGTGGTTAAATTTAGGCTTGATATGAATGAAAGGCGAACTCATGCTGTATCGTGCATGCTAGCGGGAAGTGGTACTTTTGATATCTTTGACTGTATGTATGACTTCTTGGTTGGGCAACGACCCTGCATGCTAAGGCATACGTAGGGTGGGTGAGATCACGGGCTGTCCAATCCATCCCATCCGGTCCGACCCAAAATTTTAAAGGTTTGGTCGCCATAAAACATATAGTTGTTTCGATCCGCTCCAGAATAATCCAAATCTAACTCTTTCTAATTCCGCAGGAGGTGGTGGGTTGATATCCTTCAACCAACTCCTCAGAGCTGCCGAGTCTGCCTACCATCCTGTTGTAGGTAGGGCAGGTGAGGGACATGAATGGTTGGTTAAATATTGCATAAAAAGTTCTGCTACGAATGCCAAATCGGTCATCTGCTTTTCCTTTGTGAACCCTCCATTCTCGGCCATTGTTATATTGTTTCGTGACCCAGAAAAGGGACACCATGCATGCACCTGGTTTAGCGTGGGTGGGTGGGAGCGGGACCGGGACCGGGAGCGGGAGTGTCATGGTTAAAGCTTTCATTTGTTGTCTGCGATCCCTAATCCCATCAAAACCAAGCGTAGCTATGGTCGACTTTTTTTTTTTTTTTTATAATATATATATAATTTAATTAGTATCAAATTATACTTATATAGTTGAAAAAAAAAATATGATTTAAGTATTATCAAATTATAATTATGTGTTTGGAAATATTATATTTAACTATTATAAATTTTTAGTTTTATCAAATTACATCTATAGATTGATATTTATATTTAATTATTATATATTTTAACATTAACAAATTACATCCATAAGAAAGGTTGGACACATTAAGTAGCTTGATTAGATTTGAAATATATATAATTTTATAAAAAAATATAAATGTAATTTAATAATATAGTAATTAAGTGTAAATGATAAACCATAGACTGAAATTTGATAAAACTTAAAATAATGCAACATTCTAAATCATATATTGTATCACATATTTTAAATCATATAAATATTATTTGATAATACTTTAAACATAAACTAATATATATATATATATATATATATATATATATATAGTCTCCTAACCCTCACGGCTGCCTTGACATGCCTCTATCTCTTAACGGCATTTGACAGTTCCAGTTCACCTTTTCTTATTTTATCCCATCTCCTTTTCTTATTATTGTTTTATTTCTTTCCTTTTCCACGCAAATACACTATTATTGCTTTATTACAAATCTTTTTGGTTTAGCCCTTCTACGTGCGCCAGCCGGCAGCCTGGGGTACGCCGGTATTTTTCAAATACGAAAACGAACGAACGAACGAGCGACCTGGCAGCCATCATACATCAGTGGCCATGTGACGTGCTGCCAGGAGCGAAGAAAGGCAGAGTCAGGTTAAAATATCATACTGTTATTTAGGAATTTTCTAGATAGCGTCGATCTTCCTCGCTCCTTTCCTCGTTTGGAGTCTACCCGAGCCTCTAGCTCTATATACACTTTTTCATTACATGTAGACCATGTAAAAATTTTTATTCTTTTTCCCTTTAAAAAAATCCGGTAGTATACAATTCTCACAGCTACATGATGATTTCAGTAGATTAGCACTTATCCACAGTTCAAAGTTTTCATGCATGTATATATCCATCAATGAATATATAAGTATCATCTCAATATTAATGTCTTACATGAAATCTAAACTTACTTTGAGCCCATTTGGATTGTAAAAATAGAACTTTGGAACAGCAATCAATTGATTCTGATCTAACTATTTATTTGGATGAAATTAAAATTCAATTCTAATTATATGTAGAACGAGAATCATCTTTTCTTTAAGAAAGGATTAAAAATTTTGACCCTTCTTTTAAGATTGTGATTCACATCATAGCCATAATTATTCTCATGATTCTTGCTCATCCCTTCCTCTTTTTACTTGGTGTTGTTGATGAGCCATTTTACATAAGATTTACAAATGGTAGAAGTATACATTTTAATTGCACATTAAAAAAATAAAATCATAATGAAACATTAAGATGAAATTCCTGACCATAAGATCTATAGCATGATGAATGATAACATCATATGCTGTAATCACACATTAAAAAAAAAACAAAATTATAGTCAAACCCCAAAATAAAAATCTAAGTGGTCTCTTCTTTTTATAGAGCTAAGAAGATAAACCCGTTATACTTATCTTCTAGATATTAAATGAACAAAATATCTTCTATTTTACATAAATAATTACATTCTACAATTATTTCATTCTATGGATTCCAATTCCGATGAATAAAATTAAAAACTTAGGCTGATTCCAATTTTGAGGTTTAGATATGAATCAAACAACAATAATAGGAATCAATCTAATTTCGATTTTGATTTTCATATGTATCATTCCGATTCTGATTTCCATATGTACCATATATATAGAGAGAGAGAGAATGAGTGATTCTGTTTTCGATTCTAATGGAATTTGATTTCGATTTTGATTCTAATTCCAACATTGAACCAAATGGATCCTTTATAAGTTTGCTTGGATGATATTCCTCTTCTCGCCTTTAGTTGATAACTCAAAGTTTGTTCTTGATCATTTAAGATGGCAATGAGATCAAGTGGAATCATTTTGGATTGGATCATTTTAGATTTAGGTTTAGGTCATTGAACCTAAATCATAACCCTAAATAATTAGATTAGAATTAATTCATGGTTCACTTTAGATTGGTTTAGGATTTTTTTTCTTTTTTTTTTTTTTAAGAATTCAATGCATACTTCTTTCTTTCTCTCTCTCCTTTTTGTTAAAAAGTATTTCATCAATGACCAATTCGATCATTTATTTTTTTCCTTTTACTTATTTGTTACTTTAGATGTTAGAGCTAAAGGTGGGCGTTGGTTGAATCGGGCCTAAGGCAAAAAAGATAGCCCGAGACATCGGGCCGAGCTGGGCCAAGCCTGACCTCGAGCCAAGGATAACCAGCTTGAGACCGGCTCAATGAAAACATCCAAGGGTGCAAGCCCAACCTAGCCCGAATCCTAGTTATATATCATAGCTTTATAATACATTAAATATATTTGCATATCGCATCAAAACTTGGAATGGAGTGGGGTGGTTAAATTTTGTGCTCATTACTCTTGCATCATTTTTAGAACATATTTTATGTTCAAATAAAGATATATATATATATATATTATCTTTTAAAAATTAGTAAATCTAAAATATTGGGTTGGATCGGGACTATTTTTTTTAAACCTAGGCTTGGCTCAAAATTTGAACAGATTCAAAATTTCTGGCCCGATTCAGCCTTAGGGCTAAAAACATTAGCCCAAGCTCTATAAATTTTGGATTGAGCTTGGGTCAGTCCACGGGCTGTTAGATCCATGCTTACTCCTAGTTTGAGTAGCTAGATATAAAATTATAGCATGATTAAATACTTAAAATATTAAGATGATATAATTAATAATTTCATAAAATTGTACATTTAGAATTAAATAAATATTAATGTCAAATTGTTAATAAAATTATAAAATAAAATAAAATTTTTTTGAAAATACGTTTAATTCTCATAAGTAAAAAAAGAATAAAGTTATACTTAATTCTACTCTTCTATATTTTTCTAAAGAAAATCATTAAAGTCGATTCTTCAACAACGTTCAATATGGAAAGGTACATTTCTAATCACATTATTATTATTTTTGAATCTTGTTATCATTAATTATATTATATATTAAAAATATAAAATATTAAAACATTAATTATATAAATAATTTAATTGATAAATTCATGAAATTATATAATGCTATCAAGATAAAATTTTAAGATTAAAAATATATTTTATTCATATGAATGATGATACAAATTTATAAATTTTCTGATAAATATCATTTTTGAGGATTTTAGGTTACTCATGACTCCTTTGAGAAATTTTTAGATTAGGTTATATTTGAGTTAGTTTGGGTTAAGATAAAGATAAAAATAAAAACAAAACTCTAATTTATATATTTATTTTTGGTTAGGATTGAGTTCAGGACCGGGTGTAGGTGTGGTTTTGCGGCGAGCTTGTCTAAACGCTCCTCAAATATCCTGCAAGGAGGTCTGGTTGATAAACTCCATGCAGCCATCCCATCCATCGACCTCTTGTTCGTTTTAATTTTCTCCTCAACGAAAATGGTCCACTCGTTTTAAAACGAATCTTCCGCCACATGCATATCAATTGATGGATTAAATGGTGGTGCAGAATGAATTGCAGACTTCTCCGTACATATCAACCATTAAAATATCATCTACATATAAATCTAGTGGAGGGATGTTGGTGGTGGAATAGAGTATTATTTTCTTTTTATTTATTTATTTATTTTATTATTATTTGCATAATTTTCTTGGTTCAAAGACGTATCCAGCACGTCGATTCGATTCGAGTGGTTCGATCCATATCATGAACGATGATGGTACGCTACAGGAGCATGGGACAATTTCTCAGACGTGCCGTATCGAAATAGCTGCTGCGAACCAGAGCAGCACGCTACATCGCAGCAGCAGCAGCAGCACGCGGGCATCCATTGAATCATCATCGATGCTGGACACCGCCAATACCAAAGCCATTATAAAATCCCCGATTTCCGCGTGTGGTTCCAGTTAAAGACGGCCAGTCCGCACGCACGCCCGCCCGCCCGCCCGCCCCATGCCCTCGTCGGCCGCGGTGCCTCATGTCCGCCCCTCTCCGTTCTTCCCATCCATTGAATCATCGATGCTGGACGCGGCCACTACCAAAGCCATTGTAAAAGCCCCGATTTCCCTGTGTGGTTCCAGTTAAAGGCGGCCAGTCCACACGCCCGCCCCATGCCCTTGTCGGCTGCGGTGCTTCATGTCCGCCGCTCTCCGTTCTTCTCCTCGCGCGACAGACTCCAGCAATGCAGAGCTCGCAGCGATCGGAGGCCGTCCGCTCCGGGGATTGCTCTCGCCGCGGAGGGGCCGTCCTGCCTCTTCGTGGGCCCCATCGAGACCGCCAGCAAGGAGATGCTCGAAGCCCTCTACCAGCAGGTAAAAAATCTCTCTATGTTTTGGGTATTAGTTGCAGTTCCATCCCCCATGTTAGACTCGATTGTTACTGTGGGAATTATAGTATTCGTAGATCCTGGTTCTATGCCGGCATTTTTCTTTTTTTAGGTTTTGATAAAGAAAAAAGAACTGAATGAACGCCCCCCATGTTTCGATTTGTGAATTAGTATCAGGTCTAACTTGTAACTGGCGACGAGGGTTGGAACGGTAGGAATGGGTGAAGAAGGATGTTGATTTAGTACTCGATTCACTCCGAAAATTTGCCATCCAAATCGAAGAAGGATATTCAACTAGAAAAATAAAATAGTAGCTGTCAGTCGCTGTTATTAATATTTCTTCACTTTTTTTTTTCTTCTTATTTCTTAACCCTTGCAGGCTCGGGATTCCTACTACAGTGGTAACCCCTTGATCGTTGATGACATGTTCGATAAAGTTGAGGCAAGTTCAGACGATTTATTTATGTTTTCTATAATACCATTTGTACTGGCATTTCACTGTGTGTTTATGATAAGTTATTTCTAATAGTTGAAGCTACGGCTATATGGTTCAAAATCTGTTGTAAAGTATCCTCGGTGCAGCCTCAGACGACAATCTACGTACGCAGATGCTGAGGTAACTTTCTTTTAGAGCACATACTCAATTGTTGTGGCCACTGTTTACTTGATTTTGGTGGCTACTGATTAGGTTGCTTGTGAACTGTTTTCTGGCACTGAAATTTTACTTGATTGAGTTTTTGATATGGCTTGGGTGTAGGGCAGGAAGACCCTTCACAGGTTTTTGCCTTAGCAAGCGTATGGATCCTTCTACTTGTGTTTGGGGCTTCTGCCTTTCTTGTGCCTACTATTTATGCCATCAGTTTCGCTCTAAAAGTTACTTCTGACTCCAGAGACTTCCTATACAATGGAAGATCACCATTTGAATCACTAAAAATGTTAAACGTCGTTCTGTTCATGGGATTGGGTTATTTGGTTGGCTATCCTGTTGCATCTGCTTCTGGTAAGATTTATCCTGCCCGGTTATCTAAATTCAAAAATCAATCTCCTTTCATATATGTAAATAATACAGTATTCCGTTGAGCGGTAAACTATTGCAATTTTGATGTACACTAGCATATGACAAATTACCAATTTGTAAGCGCTTATGCCTGTCAACTTCTTTATGTTCCTTTTTCTTTGAAAAATGGGGTATCTTATTTAGAATGAGAAGTTTGGGACATGTGAATCAGCACATTGCATGTAATGTCCAGACCCCATTATGCTGGATTTTACTCTAATCAGATCTTGTCAGGAATCCTCTTCAATTTGAGAGAGTTCAGCATGAAATTATGGGATGGTACAAAGTTGATGTGTGAAATGAAGAGTTATGTGTAACTGATTGCTTCAAACTTCAGTCGTATGGCAAAAGATTTATTGTTGTTTTTTGAGTGAATACTACTTAATAATATTCAGCATGCAAAATTGTTGAAAGTGAAATTGACATTGCTTGCATTGAAGCATCCCTTAATCAGAACTTATAGGAATATGTGCCAAGTGTCTATACCTTTTGCTTACTTTAAGCAACAAACTGCAATTGTGGAGTTCCATGGAAATTTGTTGAGTTTCCAGAAATATGAGCACTCTGAAATTGTCTAAAATTGAATGGTTCACAACTTCACATGGTATCGATTATTTCATGAGTTTTGGTGGACCCAAATAGTTGGGACAAGTCTTGATGGTTAAGATTATGGAGAGCAAGTGTTTTAGATTGGCTTAGAGCAGTAGTAAAAACCAAGGCCTGCTGTACTATACCGATCATACTGCAATGTTAAAGTATGATACCGAGTTTTAATTTAGTATAAATCAAACTGGTCAGAACTGACTCATATTGTATAGTACCAACTTGCACTGTTTAGTACCGAATGGTTAAAAATGAAAAAAAAAATGGCACCCTATCTTAGTATGGGATGCATATGTATTGTACTGAGACAAATCATACTGAATTGGTAATGTATTTATATAAGTCTCGACACCAGTTTTATGTACCTTGCTAAGAACTGTAGGCTATACCATGCTTTATTTTGTGTACCTGCAGATATGCCTAGATAAGAGAGTTTTTTTTTATTGCTAGCAGCTCTATTCGGTTGTCATGGTATAGAAATTCAAGAAAGCAGATCATTCTATGGCTGACCAATAACTTGGGAGAGCCAAAGATATCTCACCTATTCTAAGGACTGTGGTCCCCAGAATAATCTAGGGTATGATCTTTGCCTCAATTAAATTAGAAAGTTCATGAGAGCACTTGACTTAAATGGTAGAAATGATCATCTCCCTAGAAAGGGGGCTGAGCTATACAACAAATAAATTAAGATAAATTGAAAAAGAAGAAAAAAAAGAACTGTGGTTGATTACTTAAGAGGTAACAGGAATTACTTAAGAGGAAGCTGTATCCTCTGATGTACCACCTGTATGCGTTGCTATCCCGGTGCACCTTAATTATTCTTCTTTAATGTCATTTTTATAAATAAATGACTAGAAAAGAGGTTAACATGTTATTCTGAGCACTAACTTCTGATAAACTGAACAGAAGACTGCTTACAAGTATGGAGTGGAAAGTGCAGATGAAAAATGATTATGTAACCTGGGTCTGAATTTCTTTCATTTCAACTAATCAATGTTTTTGAGTAACTTAGTATGACTTACCAATCGAGCATTGAAAAATTAATGTCTACTAAGTATCTTATTTCACAATGGCTTTAAATTCCTGGGAAATGTGTGGGTAGATTATTTGGGCATAGGTTTGTGATGGTGATTTTGACATATTTCTGTGGTGTTTCATGATGATGTTAATTCACCAAATCCATCAGCAATCAATAATAAGGCCCTTACCATGACTACAAGTTCTATGAATTCTGGCTCTTAAATAACTAGCCTGTAACTTAAAAAATGTTTAAGATATTTGGAAGGATGAAGGTTTTTGAGTAACCTTTTTGGCATAGAGACACACAATGGTGACGATGAAGTAACTAAAACTGTTTTATGATGGTGATGGGATGCTCAAAAAACAATTCGTAGAATACACTGTTGCATTAGTTCCTCTTAACTTTTGTTAGAAGTCTGATGAAATTTTGGCTAACTGTCCCACCTTTAATTTCACTGGTGACACTAACTAAATCAAGGTAGCCCTACAATGTGAACATCTGCACCCACCAACAATTTACTGCTTTGTTTTGTGTATCATTGTGCATGAACAAAATTCGTGCTTGTTAAAGCTATAACTCATCATCTATCACATCATCTAACATTTTAGGAAGTCTTTCTTGCTATGAGAAACTTCCCCCCACTAAATCTTGTAGAAGTTGTCCACAAGTTGTTGCTTAATCCAAGAGTTCTTCTTTTAGTTTCATCTTTAGCTCTTGTAATTGAATGTGAGATTCACCCAAGGATTACAGCTCCAGCCAACATAGTCTCAATATCGCCAATTTTCTCTCATAGGTTGCCATCGAAATTCAACTTGGGATTTAGTCCTAGAATCATGTTGGCTTAAGTAGTATGCCTAGAATCAGTGCATGGTACTTGAGTTTCTCTTGCCAATATATGGACTTATTCATGTTAATAAACATGCCTCTTTGGAATATGGTGGAACCCACAATTTAGTCTCTTTTTGATTGTCTTCAAAACCATACATATCAATATAATTTTGTTTCAAATTATATGTTTCTTTTTCTCCTTCAAAATGCCTCACTTTATGGTACTTGAATATGCACGCAAACTTAGTTCCTACCTCCTTAAATCTATCTTTACTTAGTTATCATAGACATTTAAAAGCTGATGATGGAAACCATGCTAGTTTATGATGAAAATGAACATGATTCTTTTTTTCCTTGGTTGTATTAACAGGTACCAAAGAGTTTAAGTGGTTGGATTTATTCTTAATGATCATCAAGAGTAAAATCTTCAACAAACCAAATGCCTCCTTTATGGATTCAGTTTCATCTGTATTCCAAATACAATGATACTAGTCTTGTAAAAGAAGAAATTTTCCTGGGCTAGATAATGGGAACCCAATATATTTCTCATAATTTCTAGCTTGGATGTACAGCATGATATGATAATGATACCTCATTGTATTTTGAAGATCACCTTCCTAGCTATTTAGGGCATTGCTTTTGGCCAGGCATGTTTTCTGATAAATTTGTCATCTTATAAGCACGCATTTTCTTTGCCAATTTGTTTGTGCGCTTGCTTGAGTTTATACAATCTGTTTATGTAATGTCTGTAACGCTATTTTGGATCTATTCTGAGTTTCTCAAAGTATCACTAGCTAACATAAGTTTTGGTTTCTCAGTCCAAGCCTTGCAGGGCCTATGGAGAAATGACTTAGTTGCCCTAAAAGGCTCGTGTCCAAACTGCGGTGAGGAGGTCGATTACTGTCAGCTACAGACCCTGCAGTTTATAGTTATTTGAAATTGAATGAGTAATCTGAAAATTCGTGCTATGAAATATGAAATAATCAGAGATTGTCATGTTGCAGGTTTTTGCATTTGTAAGGGCAGAAAAATCCAAACAACAACCACACCGTGCAGAGTGTCATGTCTGTGAGTCAACCTTGGAGTTTCGCACCAAGGTGGAGGTAAGTTCTTTTATTTTCTTGTAAGAATACCGGCAACATAAGCATACACACTAGTTTTGACTATCATATTGTTATTGTAGAGTTGTGATTATCCAGAACATAGATATTCCTGAATAGTTTTAGAATGTAATCAAAATATACTTGTTGTCCATTGTTCTGTTGCCTATGCACAAAAAGGCATGGAAAAAAGGAAAAATAAAATAAAGAATGGAAGAAAAGAGATATTTATGATGGTTTTCCTTTTTTTCTCCTCCAAGAACCATTAGGAGATGATCATTTGTAAATTATTGACAACTTTTGCCCTTTCAATACAGCAATCCATCTCAAGACCTGGCAGACGTTGGGTATATGGTCGCGTTTACCTGGTTCCACAGACCTTTACAAAAGATCGATGGCGAGCATAGATTGTAACACTGCTGTCATCCAGGAATGTGCTTGGGATGTAACTTCACCAGTGTACGAATCCATTCTTTACTTCGATAAAGTTTATGAAAATGCTTGGGATGTAACTTCACCAGTGTACGAATCCATTCTTTACTTCGATAAAGTTTATGAAAATGCATCACAGGACTCTTCTTTCAATTTCTAATGTCGAAGCTGCACGGTTCGTGAAGATTGAAGAGGGCCAATTAAATCTACCGGCATAGATGTTTATTAGGCTTCCAATGCTGACTTGAGCTCTCATTTTATGAAGCGAATGTTTGAGACGTCCAGAGAACTTTAACTTCTTCCGAAAGTTGTTGTTCTTGTGTTTTTGTGTTTTGTTTTGTTTTTCGCTTTTTCATTGTGCTTGAAATTTAGGTGCTCATTGAGGTTGCTTTCATTGCATAGCTACTGGATGATACTGGATGATGCTCGTAAGACATGCAGTTGATTATATCAGACCCTTTCTTGGGTTCAGTAAGGTTTATGCTTGGTTGACCGTCTCCATATCAGAATCATAGACTCCTAATTTTTATTTTTAAGGTGTCCCTGAAAAAGTTGAAATTCTTATTTCTACTACTAGATCTTTTTCTAGTTAATCATGGAAATGCGGCTCGTGTCACCCTATTCTTAAAATTTGTGTTTGAAATTACACTTCGGATGATCCAGGCCTTGTGCTTTATGTCAGGGGCTGAGGGTTTGAATCATAAAGACATCGGCCCTCGCTCTCAATCTCTGTATGCAAAACTTCAGTGCTGCAAGCAGGAGGTCCAGACTCTAGCCAGAGATGGAATGAAAGGGAAAATTGCCAAGCTTACCTGATAACAAAGGGAATGGAGATTTGCTTGGCATATCGAATTTACTTGCCCGTAAATGTTATATTAAATGGTATGAATATTTAGTGGAGCTCCTCATGCATACAAGGTCTTCTCTCAGTTGCTAATGTCCTAACTGTTACTCCTTGGTAGAATCCTTTTCCACGTTTAATTACAGGGATGGATGCATGATTTTGTTAAAAGAGTAACATTGCCCTCCTGCCATTAGGTGTTTTCAAAATGTGGTTAGACATAAAATTGTAATGAAAGGGGATCAGTTTTCTATATTTTGCAAGATAATGTTATTATGCTAATTTGTTAGGATAAGATGATCCAATTAAGTCCTTTTTCAGACTTACCTGAATGAATCTATTTTTTGGGATGACAAGATAATCCTCCATCTGAGGATATCCCTTGATGTCAACTTGGTTGCAATAATATTATCTTTTATGAGATAGCAGTAGGATTAGTTTTCCAATGGTTATTATCTAAATGAAAATGAAAGTGACCAATATTTCTTTTGATGAGTATGAAAATCTCCTATCATAAGTTCATTTAACCGTTTAGAGGGTGCTAGTTGGTGCTCCTGGTGACCACTCGCTTAAACTTCCATGTCTTGTTTTCACCCAATTTTCTGCTGATTTTCTCTCATCCGAGTTCTCAAAAAAGGATCCACTTACATAATAAGTAGGAGAAGAACAACACGAGCCTGACTCGAAATAAACACCACTAAATGATGCTAGAGTGTATAAGGCAAATTGTATTGTACATGAAGATTGCTGGCAATAAAAGAATAAATACCTAAAAAAACATCAATAACATATGATTGAACTTTCAGTATTCATTAAATCGATTCAAATTTTAATTGAAATATCTGTCTCTATACTTTGAACCAACAACCGAAGACTAGAAAATAATTTAAATACATATACAATTATTCAAAACATAGATATACCAACCATGCCGACATAACATAAGATATTTAGCATCAGTTAAATAGTAAAAGGCATCGGCGTGAACGCGTTGATCATCTTATATGAACATGCACTGAATTAGTAGCAGTGCACGTATGAAATGAGGAGTGTTACCTTAGTTACCTTAGGGATTGGAAAAGAATTGGAATCAGGAGTACTGAATTAGTGGCAGTTCACTGGAGCTGGAGTTGATACTGGCGGTGAGGTAGGAAGGCCAGAAAAATATAGCGTTATTTTTCTCTATTCCATCTTTCATTCATTTGGTTTATGACAACTTCCTCAATTTTAGTTGAGAGGATGGGAAATCTTCTAATTAAAAAGTACGGGAGGATCACCGGAGCTAGAGGATAATACGGGAAGGTTCAATTCATCGCTAGCAACCCCAGCAAGGTTCAGGTGAAAATGTCATTCCATCTTTGTTCCTTATTGCTGAGTGCACAGTGGTTCTTAAGGAAGCTTAGGATGGTCGTTGTTGGAGGCTTGGAGCCATCGGCATGAGGTCATCGGCGCCCGGCCAAGGAGAGGAGGCCCAAGTGGCCCCTGACACAGAGAAGAAGACAGAGTCTTCTTCTTGCTACACCCAGGCTCAGTGGTGGGAGGCCACCGGACCTAGTGGCATGTCTCGCCACCCATCACCGGCGGTGAACGGGTGATGAGACGAGGGAGCCGGCGGTGATGGGTTTTGGCCACCGATAATGAGGAAGAAGAAGGAGAGAGAGAGAGAGAGCACAGAGAGAGAGGAAGAGACGGAGAACTGGTGAAGGGAATAGTGAATTGGTGGCTCTCGCATCGAGGTGGCATGGGGGTGATCACGTGAAGAAGAGAAAGAAGGCTGCAGCCTTCTTATTGGGTTGGGCTTGAACCAGTGGGCCAGCTGGTTCAAGTTGGTTAGTCTTGGGGCTTAATTTTTGGGCTCTAAATTGAGCCCGGTCCAATAAAAGAAAATTAGGGCTTGGATCAGCTCTAATTCTAGTTTGTCCAAAAATTTTTATTTTTCCATTTGGGCTTCTATATTTGAAGATATTCAAGCCCCAAGTTGAATGTAGGAGTCAGTCTGACATTCTAAAATTGAAATTTAAAAATCTGAAAAATTATGTTGTAGGTACCCAGAGGTCCATACAGATGATTTACACCTTGGAATTAGCGTTGTGATGTAAGTAAGCCAGTTATAATGATTTTCATAAATCATTATTCAATTATGTCATTATTGAAATAATGAAATTAATTTAAAATATTATTTAAAAAATGATATTTGTGGTACCACATTTATGCAAATGATTATTTGACTTGATTATTGCTAATTTTTGTAAATTAAATTGGTATTTTATATATGCAATTGGTTATGGACATAATTATTTGAAATTACCAAATTTGGTAAAATGTGAAAAGTAAATTGATATATGTTTGCAGTAATGCATATAAATGTTATTTGTGATTGTATTATTATATGTCATCACGGTTCATATGATATGTTACATGACTCCGGGACCCACCTCCACAGGGGGAATATATGGAGAACATACATCCTTGAGATGTGCTGTGACAGGATATGGCATTATATGCTAAATGATTCCGGCACCCTTCCTCCACTGGGGGCGTACAGGGAGGTTACATCCTTGAGATGTTTTATTACGTGGATGTGGAACATTAGTATAAAATGAGATTTACAGTGATTTGGAACTGAAATGGTATTTTGAAATATTATTACATAATATTTGCTTCCAATTTATTTAAGCATGAGATTTGCATAATTTTATAATATGATGAAATATTTTTAAATTGGAACATGACATGTATTTGACTCGTTAAAATTCTGAATTGGCTATATTATGTTACAGTAGGCTTACTTACTTAGTGTAAGCTTATTAAATCTTACAATGTTTTTCCAAAGCCACAAAATTATCAAGGGCAACAACAGGGGTAATTGGGAGCTTCATGATGTAAATAGTTTATATTTTGTTATATATAACCCCATTTGGATTTGTTTTGAAATTTTGGTTTGTTGCCCAACATTACATAATTTATAATATGAAGGATTTAATTTTGAATGACACATAGTTATTACCCCTCCTTGTATAATGATAACTGTATTGGATGCCTTGCATGCCTGGCATGCGGCGAGCTGTCACCCCTGGGCCACCACCACTAGGTCCGAGGCGTGATAGCTTGTAGTGGTATCAGAGCAAGGTTTAACATTATGGACAAATACATGATTAACTCTAGGTTAATTATTGACATGACATTAGGAGGGTAATAACACTAGGGAAAATGCAAGTGACTTATTTTAAAAAATGCTTGAGATTTGGAGGTTTATAATGATATTGATTGAATCCTAACCTTGGCAGGAATTCATAATGCCTCGTCGCACCAGTAGTCAGCGACACGAGGAGGGCTCTCAAGCTGGTGACCCTGACCAGCAAGGAGGCCAGGAAGCCACTGCAGAATCGGGTCCCGTTGCCCTGGCTGGCAACGACCCACAGCAGTTACAGGCCGAGTTGCTCCGAGCCTTTTTGGGAGTGACTTAGGCGGTGCAGGCTATGCAGCAGCAGATCCAGCAATTATTGCATGCTCTTTCTCGCTCTACCATTCCGCAGACTCAATCTGCCCCTCCTACTCTTCAGACCCAACTGGTCCAACCCGAGCAGTCTGCTCAGCCCGCTCCATCTTAGCCCTGGCAGGGAGGGGGTCGTAGCTTCTCAGAGTTTAAGAGCCTAGCCCCTCCTTCCTTCACTGGATCCACCAACCCACTTGATGCGGAGAGGTGGATAAGAGAGATAGAGAAGGCCTTTATGGCCCTTGGCAGCCAGGAGGAGGAGCGGATTAGATTTGCCACCTACCTCCTTCAGGGGGAAGCTTATGATTATGATTGGTGGCTACTATTAAAGCAGCGATTGGGAGGTCGGGCCATCTCTTGGGGATAATTTAAGAAGGCTTTTTATGACCAGTACTTTCCCAGGAGTGTACAGAGACAGATAGAGTCAGAGTTTATGAGATTGGAGCAGAGGAACCTCTCCGTGGCCCAGTATGAAGCTGAATTTAGATGATTGGCCCGATTTGCTCCTGATTTTGTGATCACTGAGAGAGCCAAGATCACTAAGTTTACCGAAGGACTGCAGCCTAGGCTGAGGCAGGCAGTCAATGCTTTTGAGCTCCCCACTTACAGTGAAGTGGTGAGCAAGGCTCTGGTGATTGAGAGGGACATGATTGCCATTCAGCAGGTGAGCGAGCAGCAGATGAAAAGGGCAAGACCTTCTTCTGGTCAATTTTCAGGGCAGGCTAAGAAGAAGAAGAGTTTCTTTCAGGCTCCCTCAGGGCGAAAGGATAAGGAGACCCGCTGTCCTCATTGCGGAAAGGCCCATCCGGGCAAACAGTGCCGCAGGCTGATTGGTGCCTGTTTTATATGTGGGAAGATGGATCACAAGATGGCCACCTATCCCCTCCGGAAGAACCAGCAGTCCCCTCCAGATCAGGGGAAGAGCCAGCAGCAGCCTAGGACCCAAGAAATGGTCTTTACCCTCACTCAGCAGGAAGCTGTTGCCTTTAATACTGTGGTGACAAGTATGCCTGTTAACTTAATATATATTTTTTTAAATTATTGCATTCATACCTGATGTAATGCATAGATTATGATAGTAAATAGAGGAAAAATATATAAAACTGCATGACATCTAAGTTTAGTTAATCTTTATGACAGGTATGTTTAAAGTAGGTAACACTTATGCTCCAACTTTAATTGATCCAGGTGCCACACATTCATTTGTGTCTGATAGTTATCTTGCCAAGAATGCATCATTGACACCCGTTCCTCTAGAGCAAGAATTGCATATTGCATTCCCAAATGGAGATATCATGATGGTAGACTCAGTATGTAAATCCTGTCTGATTGACATGGAAGATAGGAGGTTGAATGCTGATTTGATAGTCCTTCCACTGAAATTCTTTGACGTAATCCTGGGGATGGATTGGTTAGCCTCCTATCATGCTCTCATAGACTGTTTCAGGAAAAGGGTGATCTTTAAAACTCCTAATCTTCCTGAATTCAGTTTTATTGGGAGTCAGGAACACTTGGCTTCAATATTGGTGTCAGCTCTGCAAGCTGGGAAATATCTAAGAAAAGGTGGTCAGGAGTTTCTTGCTGTGGTCAGAGACCTTCAGCAGGAAGAGCACAAGTTGGAGCATATTCCAGTGGCTCGAGAGTTTCCTGATGTCTTTCCGGAGGAATTGACTGAATTACCCTCGGATCGAGAAGTAGAGTTCACTGTTGATTTAGCCCCTGGCATTGGACCTATATCCAAGGCTCCTTACCGCATAGCCCCAGCTGAGCTAAAAGAGTTAAAATGTCAGTTGCAGGAGCTTTTGGATCAAGGATTCATCAGACCCAGTGTCTCTCCTTGGGGTGCTCCAGTATTATTTGTCAAAAAGAAAGATGGCAGTCTTCGGCTCTGCATTGATTATCGAGAAATTAATAAAGTAACAGTGCGGAACAAGTACCCTCTGCCGAGGATTGATGATCTATTTGATCAACTCCAAGGAGCCCAGGTATTCTCAAAAATTGATTTTCGATCAGGGTACCATCAGCTGAAGATAAAAGCTGAGGATGTTTCTAAGACTGCATTCAGAATCAGGTATGGTCATTATGAGTTCTTGGTGATGCCGTTTGGGTTGACTAATGCTCCGGCAGCATTCATGGACCTGATGCATAGGATCTTTAAACCATACTTGGATAAGTTTATAGTGGTCTTCATTGATGATATCTTGATATATTCTAAAAGTCATATAGAGCATGAAGACCACTTAAGGATTGTTCTGTAGACTTTTCGGGAGAAGAAGCTTTATGCCAAGCTGCAGAAATGTAACTTCTGGATGAGCCAAATATCTTTCTTGGGTCATATCATATCTAAAGATGGCATATCTGTTGACCCTAAGAAGATTGAGGCTGTTGTGAATTGGTGTCGGCCTTCCAATATAACAGAAGTCAGAAGTTTCTTGGGACTGGCTGGTTATTATCACAGATTTATGGAAGGCTTCTCTCGCATTGCTTTACCTCTGTCTCGCTTAACCCAAAAGCGAGCAAAGTTTGTATGGTCAGAGGAGTGTGAGAAAAGTTTTCAGGAGCTCAAGCAGTGCCTGGTGTCAGCCCCTATCCTTATCCTTCCATCTACATCTGGAGGATATACTTTATTTACTGACGCCTCTCGAAAGGGATTGGGAGGTGTTCTGATGCAGGAAGGGAAGGTGATAGCCTATGCCTCCAAGCAGCTGAAGCCTTATGAGCAGAACTATCCTACTCATGACCTAGAGTTGGCCGCTGTGATCTTTGCTCTGAAAATTTGGCGGTATTATCTATATGGGGAGACTTGTGATGTATATACAGACCATCAAAGTCTGAAATACATTTTCACCAAAAAAGAGCTAAACTTGAGGCAGAGGAGGTAGCTGGAGCTACTAAAGGATTATGACCTAAGCCTGCATTATCATCCAGGAAAGGCCAATGTGATAGCTGATGCCTTAAGCAGAAAGTCCTCCTCAGAGCTAGCTTCCAGAATTACTTCTCAGCCTCACATTCATAGAGACTTTGAGAAGTTGGAGGTTGGATTGCGAGTACAACGGTCCGATGGGCTTATTGCAACACTTGTACTGCAGCCAACCCTGATTGACAGGATTAAGTCTTCTCAGAAAGATGACTTGGAACTGCAAAAGATTAAAGAAGCTGTGCAGTCAGGGGTTCAGAATGAATTCAAATTAATGGAGGATGGATCCCTGAGATTTAATAATAGACTCTGTGTGCCAAATGTAGAGGATATAAGGGCTGAAATTTTGAGGGAAGCTCACTACTCTCCCTATACTGTACACTCAGAAGGCACCAAAATGTACAGACCTACGGAAAAATTTTTGGTGGAAAAGGATGAAAAGAGAGATTGCTCAATATGTGGCCAAGTGCTTAGTGTGCCAACAAGTGAAGGCCGAACATCAAAGGCCTGCGAGACCTCTTCAGTCTCTAATGATTCCCCAGTGGAAGTGGTAAAAGATCAATATGGACTTTGTGACTGGTTTGCCCAAAACTCCCAGAAGCAATGATGCGGTCTGGGTCATTGTTGATAGATTGACAAAGTCAGCCCACTTCCTATCTTTTAGAGTTGGGGTCTCTAGTGAGAGATTGGTCAACATATACATTGAGCAGATCGTGAGGCTTCATGGTGTCCCTGAGTCGATTGTATCAGATCGGGATACGAGGTTTGTGTCCCAATTTTGGAAGAGTCTTCATAGGGCTCTGGGGACCAAACTGAACTTCAGCACAGCTTTTCACCCCCAGATGGACAGTCTGAGAGGACCATACAGATCTTAGAGGACATGTTACGAGCTTGTGTGATGGACTTGGGTGGTGCTTGGGACAACCACCTACCATTGGTGGAGTTTGCTTACAATAATAGTTACCAAGTCAGCATCAAAATGGCTCTATTTGAAGCTCTGTATGATAGAAAATGCAGATCTCCCTTATTTTGGAATGATGTGGGGGAAAGAAAATTGTTGGGCCCTGAGCTGATTCAGCAAACAGTAAAAAAAGTACAGCTGATTAAAGAAAGACTCCGGGTAGCTCAGAGCCAACAGAAGAGTTATGCTGATGTAAGAAGAAGGGAGCTGGAATTTCAGGTTGGGGACCATGTCTTCCTAAGGGTATCACCAACCAAAGATGTGATGAGGTTTGGGCTTAGAGGAAAATTGAGTCCATGATACATTGGGCCATTTGAGATCTTGAGTAGAGTGGGGAAGTGGCTTATAGCCTGGCATTACCTCCTGCACTCTCTGGGGTACATAATGTATTCCATGTCTCTATGTTGAGGAAGTACATTTCTGACCCCAGCCATGTGATAGAAGCATAGCCCATATTGTTGAAGAAAAATTTGACATATGAAGAGCATCCTATACGTATTGTGGACCACAAAGATCAAGTTCTGAGATAGCGTAGCATTCCCTATGTTAAGGTTTAGTGGAGTAATCATTCTGAACGGAAAGCTACGTGGGAACTTAAAGAGGAAATGAAGAAGAAAAATCCTCATCTATTTGTATCTGAGTAGATATTTGTACATATGTACAAAAGAGTATCTACCGTTGTATTTTGATCAGAAAAATAAATAAAGTTTGTAAGTTTTTAATTTGGGTCTCAAAAGTTTTAATTCATGATATATATTAATTTCAAGGCCAAAAATTTTATAAGGAGGGGAGGATGTAAACCCCCCACGTAAAATTTTAATAAAATAATATGCGGCATGGGTGCATGGCACGCGGCGTGTTGCATGCACGCCAGTGCGTGCGCACCCACGCGCGCGCATGTGGGCGTAGTTTAAATCTCCCCTCGCTGTAAGAAGGGGGGACCGCTTATACTTCTTCTTCCTCTCCTTTCTTCTGTTCTCCCTGCATCCGGGCTGGTAAACTACCATTGGAGGGTGTAGTTTAAATCTCCTTCATCGTGGAGCATCACCGGAGCTGAAGTTGATGCTGTCGGTGAGGTAGGAAGGCCAGGAAATTATAGCATTATTTTCCTCTATTCCATCTTTCATTCCTCTGTTTTAAGACAACTTCCTCAATTTTAGCTGAGAGGATGGGAGATCTTCTAATTAAAAAGTACGGGAGGATCACTAGAGCTAGAGGATAATACGGGGAGGTTCAATTCATCGCTAGCAACCCCAGCAAGGTTCAGGTGAAAATTTCATTCCGTTTCTATTCCTTGTTACTGAGTGCACAATGGTTCTTAAGAAGCTTAGAATAGTCATTGTTGGAGGCTTGGAACCGTCGGCGCCCGGCCAAGGGGAGGAGGCCCAAGTGGCCCCTGACACGGAGAAGAAGACAGAGTCTTCTTCTTGCTACACCCAGGCTCGGTGGGGGGAGGCCACCGGACCTGGTGGCATGTCTCGCCACCCATCACCGGCGGTGAACGGGTGATGAGACGAGGGAGCCGGCGGTGATGGGTTTAGGCTGCCGGCAGTGAGGAAGAAGAAGGAGAGAGAGAGAGCATAGAGAGAGGAAGAGACAGAGAACTGGTAAAGGGAACAGTGAATTGGTGGCTCTCACGTCGAGGTGGCGTGGGGGTGATCACATGAAGAAGAGAAAGAAGGCTGCAGCCTTCTTATTGGGTTGGGTTTGAACCAGTGGGCCAGTTGGTTCAAGTTGGTTAGTTTTGGGGCTTAATTTTTGGGCTACAAATTGGGTCCGATCCAATAAAAGAAAAATAAGGCTTGGATCAGCTCTAATTCTAGTTTGTCGAAGAATTTTTATTTCCCCATTTGGGCTTCTATATTTGAAGATATTCAAGCCCCAAGTTGGGCCCAAGATTAGATTGGGTTAAATGCAGGAGTCAGTCTGACATCCTAAAATTGAAATTTAAAAATCTAAAAAATTATGTTGTAGGTACCCAAAGGTCCATACAGCTGATTTACACCTTGAGATTAGCGTTGTGATATAAATAAGCCAGTTATAATGATTTTCATAAATCATTATTCAATTATGTCATTATTGAAATAATAAAATTGATTTAAAATATTATTTAAAAATTGATATTCGTGGTACCACATTTATGCAAATGATTATTTGACTTGATTATTGCTAATTTTTATAAATTAAATTGGTATTTTATATATGCAATTGGTTATGGACATGATTATTTGAAATCATCAAATTTGGTAAAATGTGAAAAGTAAATTGATATATGTTTGCAGTAATGCATATAAATGTTATTTGTGATTGTGTTATTATATGTCATCATGGTCCACATGATATGTTACATGACTCTGGAACCTACCTCCACAGGGAGAATATATGGAGAATACACATTCTTGGGATGTGCTGTGACAGGATATGGCATTATATGCTAAATGACTTCGGCACCCTTCTTCCACTGGGGGCGTACAGGGAGGTTACATCCTTGAGATGTTTTATCACATGGACGTGAGACATTAGTATAAAATGAGATTTACAGTGATTTGGAATTGAAATGGTATTTTGAAATATTATTATATAATATTTGTTTCCAATTTATTTAAGCATGAGATTTGCATAATTTTATAATATGATGAAATATTTTTAAATTGGAAGCATGACATGTATTTGACTCGTTAAAATTTCGAATTGGCTATATTATGTTACAGTAGGCTTACTTACTGAGTGTAAGCTCATTAAATCTTACAATGTTTTTCCAAAGCCACAAAATTATCAGGGGCAACAATAGGGGTAATTGGGAGCTTCATGATGTAAATAGTTTATATTTTGTTATATGTAACCCCATTTGGATTTGTTTTGAAATTTTGGTTTGTTGCCCAACATTACATAATTTGTAATATGGAGGATTTAATTTTGACTGACACATAGTTATTACCCCTCTTTGCATAATGATAACTGTACTGGATGCCTTGCATGCCTGGCATACGGCGGGCTATCACCCCTGGGCCACCACCTCTGGATCTGGAGCGTGACAAGTTCTCTTGTGTTTCTTGAAAATTTCTAGGGTATCCATGGCCATTGGCCCCCAGTGTAATCTTATTTCAGTAATCAAGACGTTTTGACCACCCATGATTTGAATCTTTATTTTGTGTTTTTTTTTTTTTTGGTGCAGAATTTCTAACAAAATAAGCTTTATTTAATTATTTTTAAAATTTCTTGGGTCATTATTGAATTTTCTACTATTTTGATTTCTTCTCCCCTTTTCTATCCGTTTATTTATGACTTTTCCCTATTCAGTTTGATTAGGGAGGTTTCGTGTTTATATGGAGTGAGGTATGAATCACTAATAATCGGGGATAAAATGAGGAAGGAATACTTCATGACCATTGATGCCATTATACAACTTTGCTCCTTCGGTGGGAGAGTTCTGGGCAGCTCTACGATGTTTAATATCGTCACGCTACTAGGCCACGGCGGTCTAGATGACTGGGAGCACCCAGAAGGGCTCGTGGTGGTTGTTTGGTTGGAAGAGTAACCTTTTAACATGGGAATTTTACTATGCTCTGAACCTACTCCCTAGTTTCGATCATATCTATTGGCTTTGCATTAGTAGATGTTTCCAATGTTGCCTCTGGATTATAATTGATGTGAGACAAATCATCATGAAAGGATCACTTGGTGGTGGTGGTAGGGTCTGGGAATTGGGATGGTCCAATAAATGAATTTGTTGCTCTCAAAGAAGTCGCTTTTAGAGTCTACTTTGAGTCTGTCTTTTTGTGCTTAGACGCAAACATGTTTAAAATTGTGTGATACCACCAAGTTATATTCTATGAGACAAAATATGTTTAAGGTGATGATAATCACTTGCTGATTCTTAGCTGTAAGGTGAGTTGAGAGTGTAGAGTTCTGTTCAAGTTGAAGATTTTAGGTATCCTTAGTGTTGGTTGGGTAGTTCAAGATGGCTGATTTAGAAGAATCACTAGCAGGTAGATGTGCTAGTTAAATGTCATTTGCTTTGTAAACAACATTCTTTGAGTTTTGCAAGTATGCAATCATATGTTAAGTGATAATATGTAGGATTCTAGTAACATTGCCTTTAATTCTAACATGAGATAGATTCTCTTCGAATATACACAATGATAACAAAGCGCAAATATTGCATATTTAGTTAGTACATTTAAATTAGCATGATCTATGGGTAGATCAATTTAGACATGCATATCTGCAATTCGCCCCATTATTCACTTTGTTTGTTCCCCATATTTAGATTGTAATTTTCTTCATTTGTATGTCTGGTGGGCTGTCATTTTTTCCCATAATTTATTTTCAATAGGTTTTTGCTCAATTTGCTATTCTAAGCATGGTTTGTTGTAATGAGTCACGCCGCTTTGTATTGGGCATGTTGTATTGTATTGGTAATAAACTGTTACAATATAGGGGCTTCATATGACATTATACCGGACACATTGTACAACTGTTGTCTCACCTTTAGCAATGCTCCATGTGTTGGTGTGAGGGTATACCATGTCAACCTGTACCATACTGGTAAGCCACTAGTACAATGCTCGGAAGCATTTATATACAGCTTCTTTTCCCAGTACCGGTATAGCAAACCTTAGTTCTAAGATGTCTAATTTATATATCACTTACATTTCAAAGGCCAGAATTGTTATAGTTACTAAACATGAACAAAGTTGACAATGATAGCTAACTGCTAAACAAATAAATCTAGACGCAATTTTTCACTCAAATAAAATATAGTATTGGGAGGACATGACCTAAAGTTTATAAAAAATTAAACTAAACACAAGTGGCAAAATTGTAGAGAACAGGGAAGAAAGCCAGACCACTTAGTGTGAAGCAAAAGAATTTCAACCACTTATTGAAATTTCACAATCACATAGAATTAGTTGTGATACACTTGCTTTTTTCTAATTAGAATACCAACAAATTAACATATTAAATCTAGTGAAACTTTGAAGGAGTCTGATCATCTCATACATATTCCATCCCAGTGGTCCTAGCTAGATTAATACCGCACGACTGAACATTTTATTATACATGAAGGATGGAGAATCAATAAGAAGCTATTCTTCCTTCTCCCCGCCAGCTATTTACGTTATCAGAGCAAGCTTATTCATAGCTCCT
This sequence comes from Metroxylon sagu, assembly GCA_017589505.3. Taxonomy (NCBI): domain Eukaryota; kingdom Viridiplantae; phylum Streptophyta; class Magnoliopsida; order Arecales; family Arecaceae; genus Metroxylon; species Metroxylon sagu. Next base: position 105,597 of record JACVBY030000633.1, read on the forward strand.
GAATTTCAGGAAATGAATCAATCTAATTTGAAACCAATCCTATTAATCTAGTTTCCATTTAAATCTTTTAGCACCTGATGACAAGGAATCAGCAAAAAGGGGGGTACACATGCAAAATATAAATTAGTCAAATCAATTTCAATTAGCTTTTCACTAGGCCTTGAATGATGTAGCCTGCACCAATTAACTGGACTTTCTGTGTAACTGTTGCAGTACTTGCCCACCAAAGAGGGCATGGTTCTTCAATTTCCCTAATTGTGATTGAAGTAATAAACAACTATCCTGTGTTCATCATTTTTTATTCGAACATGATGAACATTTGCTCATGGAAATTAAGGACCTATATATAGCATAGCATATATCCGGAAGTTGCTCAAAAAAGAAAATGTAGCATAACTGATTGTCTTTAGACTATGTATTTTATTTCATTACATAATCTGTGTGCCATCTCTAATGGATCCTTCCATAAACATATTATTTTTGTTCTTGGAAGTTGAAAGTTGTAAAGACTAGTTTCTTTTAGCCAAAAGGAACGCAGCATGCATTTGTTGACAGAAACTATTTGTCATTTGGTATAACTGTATTTGCACATGACTATTCTTATGTTGGTGGCTACAGACACATAACATTAATCTGACTTGAATTTTGAAGAAAGATGAGATGTAATATTATTATCTTCCGAAATGATCCTTAATTTCCTATGAAAGTTTGAACTATCTTGGATCTCAAACTGAGCTGTGAGGTTAGGTACGTGACTCTTCCATGTAAAATTACAATCGAACAAGCCCTTGCTGCAATTTTCAGACAGATTTGCTTTTTTTTAAGTAACAAAAGTTGTTATATTAATTCTCTTATGTGGTCTCTTAAAGCCAATTTAAACCCTTATGCAATATCAGATGAACTGCCAGTTGTCTAACTTGTAATAGTGTAGAATCTTGCTATTTCCCCTTCCTTTTTTTTTTTTTAGCTCTTCATATTTGATTATGTGATGATTGCCGCTGCAGCATGCAATTGTGGAACTACAACTTATATTGGGTGGATGTGCTGTAGAAATTTTTAAATATATAAGTCCTTATAGATGATGGAATGTTGATATGATTGCTAGATTCTAGATTTCTATTGGTTTCTTTCATAAATTTCAGGTACTTGGTTTTGGTAATGTCCTTTGGTCACATCCTTAGAGCTTTTCTGCTCATTTTCCTTTTTAAGTTTTTTTGTCCTCTTTTTTGCCGAGTTCTTCTCCTTGTCTTTCTTGCTTTGTAAAATATCTTTGTTAGTGTTTTAAGTTCTCCATCTGTTAACTGGGAAAGACAAGCTGCGGGAACAAGTTGTTTTCCTCACAAGATACCCACTGTCACATGCATATATTGTAACCCTTACTGTAACTGAAAGTGCCACAGTTTTCCTCTGCGCTTTGATATTGACAATTTGTTCATGCCAAGCTTTTGCACAATTCTATGTTATTCATGCAGTATGTAATTCATTTTGGGCAACAAAAAAATTGCCAGTGCATTTGAGCTGTTGTAGATGTCTAAATTTCACATAGCTTTGATGTTCTGGCTGGTTGAACTTCTTTTCGGTGTTATCATGAGTACAATCAGTCATATTTCTGACCCAAACATTAATCACCTGCTATATCACCACTCAGTTGACAGGTCTGCTGTGGCAGATGGGGATGGGGGTGTGGTACATGGGGGGAGGTATTGTCAGTCGGTACTCTGAGCACCACTCAGCCAATCACCAACTTCTACATTGAACCGGTGAACTAAGCAGTAATGTAGTGGGTGATCTCTAGCTTTTTTTCAAAGGTGTCACTACTTTTGGCACTTCTTTTTGATCTATTTTGATTTGTGATATAAAAATAGTTTTATAATATTTAGAAGTTAATTGGTGTTTTACATTTAATTGATGTTAAAGGTCATTATCCAGTTTTTGCAAACTGGATTTTTGCGAGGGACGAGCTGGGGACAGATATATTATTTTGCCTTTTTAAAAAAAAAAAAAAAAACACAAAGCGGCTATTTTAGCACGTTATGTCACTGTACTTTTTAACCTAAGCCTTCGTTAATAAGCTAAATCCGAATTTCTGCCCTTAAACAAATAATGCATGGTATTGAGCGGTACGTAGCATTTGTAATCATCAAAAGAATTGGTCTCTCTGTAGGCCAAAAAGTTTCCTTGAGCTGGTAGGTGGCTGGCTGCCCAGCCCTGACAAGGTCAGCTGTTCACTGGCTGCAATGGTATCCCCTGTGGGCCTGGAATCATGAAATTTGAGCATGAAAAAGAAGATAATCCTTCCTTATCAATTTTAATGTCGTTTTCTGTCTAGGGATTGTACAAGAATCGGAAAACAACTGACCTAATGTCTGGTGAACAAAAAAGATGCCTTTTGTATGTATCAAAAGGTGGGCCAGGTGGTGTTTTAAGTTTTGTGAAGATACTAGCTAGCTTTTCTGTAAGCGATCACTGTTTCGATCTAGCCTGCATTGCTTAGGTAAATCTGATGTATTGAGATGCGACCGCACAGATTTTATGCGAGGTTGTCACAGGGGTATAAAATTATCCGTTTGCAGGAAGCACAACTATTTGTTTCTAACTTTCTACTAGTACAAGTATTTTCTCTTAGTTACATCTGATTACAAGTCTTATCAAGGCTTAGAAATTTCATTAGATTAACGGCATGTGTCCAATGGTGAAGAGAAGATGTGTTGAAAAGGTTGGAGGTGTTGCCGGTTGAAATTTATCCTGGGGGCAAAAAGTTTATTTAGTCTAGTAAGAAATATGTTTACATGGAACGTCTGAGCTCTTGCAAATATATATATATTCCTTGGAAATGATTCTGAATGTCTAGCAATTTTAAGATAGGGATTGACAGTATTTACAGTATTTTGTGGATCAGTTTCATGTTTTTTCTACTTAATCTTCATGCACTGGAATCGTTAACGGATTTCACATACAAAGAGTCTTTGGATGACAGGAAACCTGCCTTCATTGTGTTTCGTATGAAGACTAACAACCTGTCATGTTTGCCCCCTAGGGGATCTGCAATGTTGCATTTAGTGGTTTTGGTGCCATGTATTAGAAAGTAGCCAGGCTAATTTTAAAACAAGAGAGCTAAAAATTGTTTTCCATAGCGTACACATGGAGAGTTTAATTACGCTGACATCCATATCATCTTTTCTGTTTACACAAGCAGACATCTTTGTCATGCTGGATTCCTGAATGGCAATTTTTGATTACTGACTGATATGCCTTAACTTCAGTTCTGTCCAATCTGGTTTTCTTTTCTCCGGTAAGGGTTCTTTATTCTAATAGTTAATGTTCCATTAGGTTGTTGCGCCACTTTCATTAGCTGTAACGGTATAAATGGTTAAAGATGATCAATTTCCAGGTGGGCACGTCAAGTGGCTGATCCAAGCAAGCTCCTATGCCCGGCCCTATATTTTCGTCAGAAAATAATTAAAATGGGCAACCACCATCCGGCTAATTATGCAGTCTAACCTCAAATGATTATCTGCTCATGACATCATTAACAAGAGAACTGGAATATATTATGGATGCAGATTTACATAACATCTAATTCATACCGAAGGCACACATGGATCTAGCTTTTTAATCAATTTTTCTTTGACACTAAACAAAGGTGTTAGCAAGGAGTACAATATTTATTAAAAATTACATCGTTAAAGAGATTGACAGCCATGAAACCATACAATATTAAGGGGAAAAAAATCATGAAACAAATTCTATCCTTGCTATCTTTACCTTTTCCTGCCAGCAGACACCAAAAGAATGAATCGAATTAAACGAATCACTTTTCTTTAAATCAGGTTGGGAGCATACGGATAGGGCTACCGTTAGTGCCAGCAGGCTTATTTTTCTTCCCTTAGGTCCACTGGTCATGTACAATCGCCAAAGAAAGCCCTTTCCTTTAGTAATTCACAAGGAGGGAGGAACCCTGGCTTAAAAAATAATGGTGAGTAAATATTACACAAATTTGTTTTTTTTTTTTTTTTTTTTTTTTACCTTTTTTTTCTTTTTTTTTTTGTTTTTTTGGACGGCTTTATACATGGATCGAATATCTGTCTTCTCGGGCTAGTTTCTGAGAAGGGTGGTACGCTGCAAATTAGCGTAGCAGGCAAGCTTCTGCCTGCGATTTGACCTGGAGCTTGGCTTGCTGCTGAGACCAGTAGGCGTGAGCTGAGAGCACCCGGTCCAACAATTCCTGGGGGACTGGCTCTCCCCTCCTCTGCTGAGGGGAAATCCTGGCCGTGTGTACCAGCGTCTTCCACTTGTCCTGCGGTCACCAACAACTCACCGCGTTTAGCAGATGGTCAAGCAAGGTAACTTCTTTGAACAGCCCATGGAATAGAATATAATATTGTAGAGCACAACCGAAGAGACGAGAAACTTCCCCTAGGAAACAACGGGCCATTGGAACTACAGATGCTTATCATAATCCTAAATAAAGCCTAAGGCCGCTGTCGTACACGGATAAGTGAGCAGACACGGATAAACCTCTGACCATTATGAAGAAAAGAAGCAAAACCCAATGGCGTATCGACAGCGCCAACCGCGTCAAGACGATGAGACCCCTTACCGGGACGGTCCACAAATGGCTACCGTGTTCCAATATGGCATGATTTAAAATTTTAAAAAGGCTGGTCTCTACGTTAGCCGAAAAGACCTAAACACCAGGGAGATTTAACGGACACTAGGGGGCTTAAAACATGAGAAACAACAACAATTACCTTGAGATCCACGTATGTCCGATGCTTTGCGTTGTCGAAGGCACGAAGCTTGACGTCTCTCCACCTGGGGAGAAAGAGATACGGAAAGTAAGATGGTCTGTGATCGGGTCGGGTGGAAAAAGAAGCGATCGATCAGAGCTCACGCACCTTCCAGTCCCGAGCTTTTCAACAGCCTGGACAAGTGCTTCCACTTCAGCAACCGAGAAGGGTCTCCTGATGCGGCGTTGGACCATCTCAGAGCGCCTCGACTTGCGAAGTGGAACCAAAGCCAATGCCTCCACATTCATCTGTGGCACTGGAACTAGAGCTCGGGAATTTGCTGTGGTTTTGTCCAGAGAAGACGCATCAGCGGGAGAGAGAACCGAATCGTGATCACTCTCAGGGCAGTTTGCGACCGCTGTTACTACAGGCTGGGGGTTGGCATCGGATGCTCCTCGATACAGTGTGGGATTTGCCGGTGCGATCCTACAAAAACCGAAATGCCATGAGACATTTAATAAAATAGTCAGATGACTTCGCGCGCGCGCACACTCAATGGAGCAACGCGGTTCAATTGCCTGAACCGAACCACCGTTATCAGCTTGCTTTACTAAGATCATATCAACATAATGATTCATAGCACAGCTGAATTTAAGCATACCAGTCAATTGGCACAACCAGGATATTTCCAAACATGATGCAGCATTTCAAGATGAATATAATTAGTTGCTAATATTGGCACAAAAGGTATATATCCAGGTAATTCCAATCAAACCATTTATTAAGTAGCAGCGAATCAATCTCATCTCTTTACCGTGCTAATGGTTCACCAGCATCGATAAGGTGAAGATGACGGGGATCCTCAGGGATAGTCACGGGTGCGGGAGCTTGTGTGGGATTTGGCTCCAATGTGAAGCCCACATGGTTCAGCTTTTCATCGTGAGCAATTCCAGCCTGACGCAGGGTTTTGCTGTCATCTCTAACCTTTTTTCCTTGGAGTAAAACACCAACACGCAGTCCACCTCCAAGAATAGCAGTCACAGTCTCCAAAACTGTCCTCTGCAAAAGAAAATGCAGCTGTAAACCCCACAAACTCAGAAAGAAAAAAAAAATCTCTCTCTAGCAATAAACTATCTACCTGTCTGATGCAAATATAACAGGATCAACATATCAATTTTAGAAAAACTCAACTAATTTAGAAATTGTTCGAGTTCATATATAGAAATTTCTGATCCACTACGGCGGTTATAATTTCCAATATATGGCAAAAACTAAAATATGCATAAGCTAGCGTTCACAGTATCGGGTTTATAATCCCTACAAATAGTACTATTTACTACAAAGTAAAGATTCTGTTCCTTTAATGTTCTGTTGAGTAACATTTTAAGATCTTCGATTACATATCAGGAAGAATAATAAGATTATGGAGTTATTGCTTTCTATCGCATTAATACAGGGTGACTTGGTACAATAAGAGTATAAAATTCCTGAGGTCCGAAAAGCTTTGATCTGTACTAACAAATAAAATAATGAACATGCACAATGTTGGTTGCAAAGCTGAACAAGAAACAAAAAGATATTAGAGGATCATGTACCTTCAAGGAACCAACAGTAGCATTTTCAGGAATCTCAATAAAAAGTTCTGGCACCTTGAAAGACTTGATACTAAGTTTCACTGAGACAAAAGGACAGTACACCTTAGAACCATATTAGGTCAAAACAAAATGAACCAAGTCAAATATTAACAAGTCGTCAATGTTCAATGTAGCCTACTACATACCATGGTAATCTCCTGATTCATATGATGATTTTTGACCTGTTGTAGAGGATGATGCACCATTTGCTGCACAAGCAATCCGATTGTTTCAAAATTCAAAGTGCCAAAAAGATGGTAAGGTGGTTAGCAAGCGTAAATAACTTAAACGAAACCAACCTCCATGCAAAGTTGCCTGTGAATCACTTGCTTCTACCTTAATGCCACCCTTTCCAGGTGAATTAGATATACCATCATGAAATATTCCTCCACCAGATGCTGATATTGAGCAGCGCTCAAACAACTTTCTCCTCTTGAATGAACTCCTTTGAGTTCTTTGACGTGTGCAAGACATTTTCCTGCTGCAGAAAACAGGCTTCATTTCTACATCTGGTGAGAGAAAAGGATAGAATGCCGAGTCAATCAGGCATGTCACCCACAAAGATGCAAAAGCAATGTAATTACAAACATGAGCATAAAATCATTAATTAAGATGTTATCAATATTACAGAATTTATACCTGTGTCAGCAAGCTCCCCATTCTCTGACAAATTTGGAGCAACTTTCCAGTACTTAGACGCCAAGAACTTCCTTATCCTACGGTCTCCTATTCGCCGTTCCCTACAGGCATTAGTAGTAATGGTGCTAGGATTAGTGCACCCAGAGGAGTTTTCGTCATCATCTCTATCTACAGAAAATTCCACTCTGTCCCCGCACTTAGGAACAGAACTGTTATAAGGAACACGATCTCTGCAAGAAGGCACTTCAGCACTGCTGTCTGAACTAACCAAAGCAGGAGGTTTGACATCCAAATCCATTGGATCCTCTGAACTGTACATATCTGGGGCATTCCTGTCTGTAACATTTCCAGTAATTCGCTGTTCAGCTTGGTGTGGAGTCTTAATTCCATCTCTCTCCACAGAACCAGAAGAGCATCTCAGATTACCGCATTTGTTGGGGAACATAATGGTACCCGGAGAATATCCAAGTTCACCCTGTGCACCGCCAATAATTGACTCCCCAGCAAAAGAATCCTTGTTGTCAGATTTTGTGAAGGCAGAAGCAGGTGATGAAGCTGTTGCATTTGGAATTTGCGAATGTTCCTTTGAGGTATAGCCGCCCTGTCTCTGAAAGACAATCTCAGAACCCAAATTACTCTCATCGCAGCTTCCTTGCTCAAGAGCTTCAGTTTTGAATAGATTCTCATTATCTAATTGCTCCTGTTTAATAGTATACTTTGCAGCAGAAGGTTTAGATGTTCCAGTTATGTTAGATGGAGTCAAAGAATTCTCTCTCTCTGATAACAACTTGCCTGCTACAGTGGCAAGCAAATCAAACGCACACATCTGACCATCCTCGACCTTCTTTCTAGCAGAACGCTTACTCTGTAGATGAACTGCAATGAGTTATACAGAGCTCACAAACCAGAAAAAAGAATGAAGCAGATTGGGATAATATATATACCCTAGCTGATCTTGGAACATGCGGCATCGCAGGAACCTGGTAGCCACTAAATCCATAATCCAACCTCTTCTGCAACACCATACCTCAAAGACTTGCGATGACGAGATACTCAGCAATTTCTAGCAAACAGCACCGCTGGATTCATAATTTATCTTCAAAACCAAATTTTGAACCGCAGGTATTCAAGCAGGGTCGACTCCTTGAATCAAATGAAATATAGCAGTAAAAGTACTTTGCTTCCCAAAACCTACGATGGAGCACAGCCAAAAAAATCCCAAAGTTCAGGCACTTTTCAATTTTCCTTAAAATAATATACATAAATTAGCTTCAATAGTTGATATTAGAAAGGCATATTACAAGCATATCAAAGATAAAATCTAAAACTCAATATATCAAAAAACCTTCTCTCTGCTCCAATAAAACCCGAATAAAAGCATTAATGGCGTTGCATACAGTAGATCAGAAACCAGCGATCTCAGATCCAGCAATAAACTGTACGGTGAAATGACCATGTACCCAGCGATCTCAGCATGTCCAAAAAAAAAAAAATCAAATTTTGTAAAAGTGGTGCGTTTGAGAATTTATTTTACATCTCTGCTATCTAATTTGAATTCCTACAAGAAAAAGGATAGAGACAAGGAAACTTTGGCGGATCAGGGGGGGGTAGGGAAAAAGAGAGGACATTCGTTTAAAAAGGAGATCGGATGTATGAATAGAGGGAGAGGTTTTAAAAAAAAAAGTTTCCACTATTTTGCTAAACCCAGAACCTCTCAAAAACCATAAGATCTAAAATAAAGATCAAAAACTTAAGGCAGGAGCATATTAAAGATCTTACCTTCAAAATCCTGGATGCATCTAATATCCCGAAAACTTCAACCTTGGTTGTCTCTAAAATTCCTGTAAGAAGAGATAAAAAGAAACATTTTTTCCCCATCGTCAGGAAAGAGAAGTCGTGAATAGCTACAAAACCCTGTGACGAAAGGGATCAAGACAGATATCAAATGCATAGGGATCCTTAAGGCTTAAGGAATTTAGGTTCCAGATCCAAAACCCAGGGAAACATGACACGATCTCAATGAATTTCAAATGCCACATATAGATATGAAATGCTTAAAGATAGATCGGATCTCGATCAAATTCACCAAACTTGAAAGAAAGAAAGAAAAAAAAAATTCCAAAAATATCATATATATATTTAATCCAAACGGCCTCCCAAGAAGAAAAATCGATCACGAAAAAAAATCCAATTCAAAGGTTTCTAGGCAAATCCAAGGAGACTTCAGAAATACCACCAAAATCAGGGAAGAATAATTCAAGATAACAGCTCCAAAACGCATCTCCAAGATACGGCTGGAAATGGAGTGGAATTAGGGAAGGAAAATCCAATTTGGCACGATCAAAGGGAATCCAACTAAATTCAAAGACTCCACCAGACACAGAAAAAATGATCAAAGCGATCGAAAGATATCCAAGAAAAGACTCAGAAAACCTCCACAAAAGCCCGGAAAAATAAACCGGAATCTTGGCTCCAAAACTTCCCAGACTTCCATGCTCTCACCTCTAAAACAACGATTTGATGAAACCGCGCGCCAGAATCCTCGTGATTCCCGTCAGATCGTCAAGAAAAAATAAAACATTGGAATTCCGCCAAAATCCGTAAGAATTCCAACGAAATGATGGATCAAACAAGGAATTAATCTCGAGAACCGGATTCCAGATCTCGATCAGAATTCGGAATACAAAATCCTCTCCATGAAAGCCTTATTGTTCCCAAAATTCGCTCTTTAAAACGAAAACCACTCTCTCTCCATATTCTATTTTTTTTCTTCCCCTTCTTTCTCTCTCTCTCTCTCTCTCTCTTTCTCTCCCCACGCCTTGAGATCGCCAAAACCCTGAAACCACCTTTTTTATTTTTTTTGGGCTTAAACCCCAACTCTTATACTTTTGACCCCCTTGCCACCGGACCTTCCGGTAAAACCTCTCTTGCTCCCGCCTATCGCCGGTTGCTCCGAACTACCAAGACCGTTTCCTCCCCTCCTTGCGATCCATTACCTGTTCTTGACACCTCCGATTCCGGCCACGTGTTCATCCTCCCGATCGTACGGCTTCGCCTGAGTGAGAATTTTTTAAATATTCTTTCCAAAAGTTCAGCTAGAAAACGCGATAGGACACCACCGGTTTAAATTTTTTTTATTATTATTATTGCAAAACAACACAGCCGTCAAAATGGCATCCGACAGTCATTAACGATGGCTAAAAGATTTTCCGTTGTTGAAATTTTATTTCCACCAAGCCATGGAAATTAATTATCCTTCCGAGTATAAAGCGGAGGAATTTAAGAATATAATTTATTTGTCATCGAATCAGCGTACGTAAGAAATTTCAGAATAAATGTCTATTTATAATTTCTAAAAATATGAAATATTTGTGGATGAACGAACGGTGGATGCTAAGAACTCGCTCACGTGGTTGATTTCGATCACGAAAACGATATATATATATTTTTCAAAATTCGTCTCAATAAACGACTCCGACTCCAATTAGTTTTTAATTTAGCTTAAGAACGCTTAATTAATGCCCACTAAACTCCGGATTTCCTCTCGAGGGCATCCCTATGCAATTTTTTTTTACCGAAAAGACCCTTAATTTTGACAGCTACAAAGGAATGATTCCGTTGTCCCGTTAAAAACCTCGACTCGCCTTAAATCGTAGGGATGTTTTCGTCATTTCGGATAAGGAGCAATTTACTTACTAAGTGCTTGCCACGTAGGACTAAAGGGGATGCCACGTGGAGAAAAAGCAGAGCTCCATTGGGTTCTTTTTCTCGACCATTATCTGGTGAGTATTGAATCTACTACTCGTATAGAAATAGTAATTATTTTATTTTATTTTATTTTATTTTATTTTATTTTTTGAGACGGAGGGCGTTTAGAGGGGCGGATGGGATGGGATGGGATGGGATGGGATGGGATGCGCTTGCTCGCTCGGGCGTCACTTTCGTTAAAGTTGACGACTGCGAAGGGTGACGTGGCAGCCGGACAGCCACGAGATTTGACGGCATTAGAAGCGGGGATAAGGTTGGGGGAGTTGTGTGGTGGCACCGGGTTTTGTTGAGGGTGTCGAAACTCGGACGGAAAGCACGATGCCACGATCGGAGGCCTGCCGTTATCCCCCGTCAAGAGGAGGTGTCACGCGAAATGGGCGGCCTGCCTTGTTTCCCCGTCAACTTATTCCCGGGCCAACACGTGTTTGATGGAATGCTACAGCGGCGATCATCTCGAGTCTCCCGGCCCTTTTCCGGTACAGCGGTTACATCGCTGGAGAGCCTGGATGCTGGCGATGGCACGCCTGATTCCGATGGGAGGGACCACGGCATAGCGGCCGTTGTGATGCAGCGGATGGCAAAAGGGGCCCCTCCTTCCCAAATTAGCTGTATACTGTCGTAACCATTGGTACTTAATTCATCCTAGATGGCGTAACAAGAGTGCATGATGACTTTAAGGTTCGGTCTACCCACATCATTAACTATTGCACACAGGCCTTATGGTCAGACATCACTTGAAATCCCAAATTTTATGAAAAGTGCAACTCAAGCATAGGTTTTGGGTTAACATGGATGTAACATGTTTAAGTGTTCTTGATTTAATAACAGACTGTAATATTTTTAAAATTATAATTATTATTATTATTATTTTTGATTAGAGGGTAGTCACAGCCGCTCTCCTACATTAGCATCATTTTGCGAAACCTATTGTAACACTTCAAACATAATCTCAGATGAAAAAAAAAAAAAAAAATTATATACTTATAATTTAAGTTTATATGCTACCAATTAATTTTCACTCGACATTTTGAGATTTTGATTCGTTAATAAAGTTAATTGAGCCTACTTTAAGTATGAGAAAAAAAAGCATTCATAAGACAGTGATGAAGTTCAGTCACATGAAACAATCTTTATAGCATCAATGATCTGAAATAGATTCTAAATAGTTTGTGGCATGCGATGAAAATATTAGATGAAAAAAATATATATAAATATGTTATGTATTTATAAATAAAGTTTTGATGTTATTAATTAATTTTTACTTAAATTTTTAGATAATACTAATAAATTAATTAGACTATTGGATAAGCTTGAAGTATTAGCGGCCGTTATTTTTAAATCTCATCGCTGGAGATTGGAGATGAGGCAGCCCATGGGAATCTTTTGACTTGTGGGATTGGTTGCTAGTGGTATTTGGTTCGCCACCAGACGGTGAAGAGGATGAGATGAGAGAAAGGGACAGAACTGGAGCGGAAAAAGGGAAAAAAGTGCACTGAGACGGACTGAGACTTCTACTTTCGCCTGCTCCCTCTCCAACGTATTCAGAGGGAAGTTTACTCATGTCTTGAACCGCTGTTAATCGTAGCAAAGCGGCTGGTAACCAGGGAGGGAGGGAGACGGTCTAGGGGAAAGGGTTGAGGGGAGGGATCCGGAGATTCCAAGTTGAGTTCCCAAAACAATGGAGTTTTCTTGACGTACAAGGTAGCAGCAGGGGAACGGTCAAATGGGCAGGGACGCAGCTTCCACTTTCTGAGTTGCCCCCAGTTTGGGTGTAAGCCCATGCCTTATGGGTTGGCCCTGGTGGCCATGGTTGGTGGGCATGCTTCACAAAGTTACGTCAGTCATGTGCTCCATCCTGTTTGTTGGTCACTTTTGTTCCGAGAACATTTATACCCGCAGGATCAAGCAACAATCCCACCTCCTTGTGAAATGCTGACCCATTCGTCAATGGTTATTAGCTCACATAGCTTGGAGGGAGGGAATCAAGTTTAATCTGTCAAGTACTCAAATATGAATGGATCGAACCCATCATGTGATACCCCAAATTTAGTTACATATTAAATAAAAAAATATATTATATATTTATAATTCAAATTCACTTGCTACCCATTAATTTTTACTTAAATTTTTTGGTTGTATGGTTTCGATTCGCTAGTAGGTTAATTGGACCAACAGATAGATTTAGAGCATTATAAATGTTATTAAAACTGATCCGAATGTGCAAAAATTGATAGGTATGAAAAAAAAAAGACGGTAATAGAATTTTGTCATAGCATGAAGCCATTCTTGCAGCATTAATGATATAGCTTAGAGGAAGTTTTAGCTAGTTTATGGCGTGCGATGAAAATGTCAGCATTATAAGAAGGAAAAATTATGATACCATAAATTTATTCCCACATTGGATGAAAAAAAAAGTATTATATACTTATAACTTAAGTTCACTTATTACTCGTTAATTTTTACTTAAATTTTTTGGCTATATAATTTCAGCTCACTAACGGATTAATTGAATTAGCAGATAAACTTACGATAATAAACTTAGGGTGAAATACGTGAGAGTTCGAAGTTGAACGTCAGCCTCTTGAGCTAGCATGAGGCCAACTAATCAGACGATGAAAGATAAGGGAGCCTAAACTTGTTCACATGGGAGGTGTAATTTCTGCAGCCAAGCACGTACGTGGCAAGAGTATAGGTTAATAGCTACAGAGGTGGAGATCTCATGGCGGAACGTGAGCGCAGGAAAGACGATTTCAGGGAATCCTATACGGGTGTGTGGTCCTTCCCCCTCGGCCGCCACCACTATACCATCAGTTAGGTCTCCTCCCCCACCAAAAGCTCCCAACTTGAGATATTAATATTGCAGGCCTGATTTATAAATCCAGCAGTCCAACCAACCACAGCTCGCACTTGTCGTGAGGCATTACACCCAGCCAAATTTGCCCTACATCAAACAGTAATTGAAGCCAAATTCATTGACCTAAAATTTTAAGTAAAAATTAATTAATTATTGATAAACTTGAGTTATAAGCATATAACATATTTCTTTTTCTTATAATAGAACGTCCTTATCGCACACCATAAGATATCTAAAATCTATTTCGTTCGAGCTGAGTCGTTAGTACTGCAATGGATAGTGTTCTTCTCATATCCATCAACTTCTCTTTTCTCATGTCTACCAAATTTCACACAATCGGATCAATTTCGATACCATTTGTAACGCTTAAGTTTATTTGCTAATTCAGTTGACCTATTAGCGAATCAAAACTATATGGTCCTAAAAATTTAAGTAAAAATTAATTGATAGTAAATAAACTTGAGTTATAAAAATATAACACATTTCTTTTTCATCCACTATGAAACTGTAGTTTTTAAAGTATTACACTTATCCTAATAAATCTTATCTACTACCTCCTTTCCTGTCTAGTTTAGCATTGCCTCCACATCTTTAAATCAAATGTTAACGCTTGCCAATTCAGTTCATTTCGTTCTCTCTATTTTTATTAGATTAGCTTTCATTATCATGCCATGGACGCTTGGAAGTGTTGCTCTCTTAGATCTAAATCTATGGGTTGGTCTGACAGTTTATCCAAGTGGGTCCAGCCAACATCCAGCTAAACAGGGCGGTGGATGTGGCGAGAAAACTATTGCATGAGGGAGGACCCACCAGCACGTTGAGAGTATATACTAACTAAAACTCCAGCCATCCGAGAAGAAAAGGTGCCAAGTGAAACAATCATCGATCCACATGCCTTCGTCGATAATATATATATATATATATTATGAAGGCCACCGGTAGGTCCTCCAGTTGCGTAGAATAAAAATAGTACCGGGTACAAAGGGGAGGCAACGCCGCCTGAAGGGCGTGGGTGATTAATATAAGGAGGCGGTCCCCATCTCGTGAGTCTCAACAAGATAACAACTTGGTTAATGGTTTTATCGAGAACGATAAGAATGCCCGAATTGGCTTCTTGCTTGCTTGCTTGCCGCCTCTTCGTTCTGCTTTCCTTCTGCCGCCAAAATAGACGGGCCCGGCCATTCTACGTGCGCTATCCGATGGGAGCCGGTTGTTCTCGTGAACACGGTTTTAATGGACTTTTGAATCTATATTTAATATATATATATATATATATATATATTGGTGAGTTTTTTTTGCATGCATAAACTTCATGAAGTATTCTCTATGCGGGTCAAAGATGGAAGCAAAAAGGAAGGACAGGTGGGGCGACGATGCCGTGCCAACTTGTCCCATGTGTACCAGCTATGGAAATCTATTGAATGCTAATTCTCGCTTTACTTCAGGATTTATTGGAGGGTTGTCTCCTCGTACGAGAGATATCAGGCAAGTAATCTGGTTGCCATTTAACCATGTCGGATTGTTGCATGAAGTGAACGGCATTATTCACGCAATAGATTTTTCTTACCAAAAATGAGCAGTCAGGATGCCAAGAAAAGTTGATAGCCGAGCTTAGTCCAAAATCTAATGGCCGGGTGATATGGGATGTATTGTATTTTGAGTAGAAATGTTATGCTATGATCAACTTGCCCATGGAATAAATTTATATATGCCTTTGTCTGCAAGGGCTGTAATAAAAGGTTAGCAACATTTTACCATCCTGGAAATGTTTTTAATTTTAGAGATAGAGCAATTTTAGGGAATCCCCCCACCTCATCCCTTCTCATCTCATTGAGGATGGAGATTCTCTACATTTTGTAAAAACAAAAGTGAGAGCAAAATTTATTTTTGTCTAAGCTAGTAGGAATAGAATAGTTCTATTGGCATCACGTTGATCCTATACCTAAATAATATATCACTTTATATTTGGATAATTTTTAGTTTTTAATTTAATTTAAACTTTTAATTATTTTAATGATAAGTATAAATTTAAAAGATAAATATTAAATTGATCGGTATATTTCGTGAAAAAAAAAATATATATATTTTTTTTATTTTATAAATTTTACTAAAAGTTTAAATATGTTCTTTAGATGAGTAGCACGAGGATAAAGATTTATTATTCTCTATAAAGCAAGGATAGAAATTAAAGAAAAAAAAAACTTTATTCTTGAAAACAAGGATAAGAATAGAGATTAGGGTCTCTGATCCATTTTGTCCCACTCTATTGCCACCCCAACTTAATTTAAGAGAGGATGTGTTTTTGATGGATTATATCC
The DNA here is from genome assembly GCA_017589505.3 of Metroxylon sagu. Classification (NCBI taxonomy): domain Eukaryota; kingdom Viridiplantae; phylum Streptophyta; class Magnoliopsida; order Arecales; family Arecaceae; genus Metroxylon; species Metroxylon sagu. The sequence continues at coordinate 121,540 of JACVBY030000633.1, forward strand.
AATAAAGAATAAACACCGGAACTCGAGCAACACCAACCACCACTCGGCCGGTGGCGAACAAACCACTAAACGACTAAACAATCAGCGGGCATCCAACAAGCAAAATTGGCCGAGACCGCTGGGCAATAGAGTGACTAAAATCCACCGTCGATGCACCATAAATAACGGTCCTGATGAAGTTGAATTACCTTTATTTCAGCCTTCCAACAGGATTTATTTTGGAAGGTAAATTTATACGTAGAGGCACCGAACGGTGGTACTACCAGGAGTCCCCACAAGCATGGGCCAAGCCCCGGCTTTGAGAGGACGATAAGGTATCATTTGGATCCATGCACCAGTAAAACTGAGAACCACCTATAAATACAAGTGAAAAAAAAATATAAAAATTGGTAACTATAGCAGCAATAAAATAAAAGAATTAGAAGAGAAAAAAATCTCGAATTGCAGCTACAAAGGCTAGGAAACACAAAGACATAACTATTTGGAATGATGCCATCCAAACAACCGCTTAAGGATAAGAGTTGTTGACTAGACTACAAATACATGAAACCACTGACAAAACACTGGCCAGCACAGCATTAAAACTACAGTCCCAGAAAATCTACCATTGTACTCGTATACCTCCAGGTCACCCCAAGGACTCGGAGTGACTGCCTCGTAGGTCTCCTGATTCCTTTTTGGCAAATTTTGTCATGCTTAGATGAAAGTCCAAAAGAACAAGAGATGGTGAAAAAAAAAAAAAAAATCTGAAGATATTTGAATGAAGCTTTGAATGAAATGGATTGAAGCATAGTTTCTTAAAACAATTATTTAAAAAAAAAAAAAAAAAAGCACCTTAGCTGACCTGCCCCTTATAGCTCTTCACTCTGGAAAACAAATTTGATATTTCTTCGACTCTTCCCTAGAATCAAATATCAAGGTATTCAAGCCAAAAAAAAAGCATATTGAATTGATTGAAGAAATTTTTTCACAAGGCATAAACACCGGTCTGTATTTTATCCCTTCTTTTTTTTTTTTTTTTTTTTTTTTTTTTTTTTTTTTTTTTTTTTTTTTTTTTTTTGAGGGAAGTAGGCGTCAACTGTGCCAAGAACAACAGCATCAGAGTAGAAGAGAAACTAATTTGACTTGCATATGCAAAATGATGTAATTTTGATATCAACTTAATTGCTGCATCCAAAATCGCCTGCTCTTTTCTGCGCCAGCTTTAGACAAGTCATCTTTCTCATGAGCATATCTATCAGGCCGCAGCCGGGAATCTGATGCCAATAATTTTTTTTTGCTGTATCAAAGCGTGAGCAAAATATGTATACTGTTATTTATCATTCTCTGGTGTGGCAGCAACTCTGCATACCTAGACATAAAAACTAAAAATAAAAAAAAAAATCAGAGATTTGTTAATGGCTCCAACCAGTTCATACACCAGCACAACAAAATGCAATATTTAAAACATAATGTGAGAATTCGAGGAAGAAAATTATAGTGCTGATAGCAATGATAAGATTATCATGTATAACCAACATCGTAAATCATCAGTAATCAAATTTATTGAACACCAAATTATAATTGACATAAGATTGTCAGAGAATGTTGCAGCAAACCCTTCATACTCAAGATTTAGAAACATAATACAGACTCCATGATATGGAGCTCCAAGAGTCTTACAGTGACCTGAAATTTCAGCATGACTTTAGTTTTTATTATCATTGGCAAGCTTATCTTTATCATCAGATGCATTGTAAGGTTTTGATTCATTAAAGAACTATATGAAGTGTGTTTTAAGTGTTAATACTCACACCTCTCCCTTGACTTTGATGTACAAATTATTGATGCAGGAAACGCATGCAAATAGCCATAGAGCCAACTTTCATCTAAACAATTGAATGGTTAGACACAGGCATGGCAATTTTAAATGGTAAAATGACATGGTAATATATGTGAAAAGAACCTCTTTCACTTCAGTGCCTGGTAGGGACTCCCCTTCATGATCACAAGGCTGAGAAGTCATGGACTCGGTCCATTTCCCAGCCATTAATACCTTGGTTCTTCTTCTGCATCCTATACACATCCATCCACTTCATGTCGAACCACTCTGCCACCATTGGCAGGATAGCAAATACAATGCAACAGATGCCTCCAAACAACCACCATATCAAATTAGACAATTCAAATTCAATATGAGTTTTGATGTCACCAAAAAAAAAAGGTATGCATAAATGTTGTGTCACATCAGAGAAGCCAAGAAACAGCGCCATACCCAAACCAGCCACAAGGTTTAAAGTAAAGAACATCTTTATCCCTCGTAGTCAAATTTGTCACAACCATCTCCCCAGGTGGATCCACCCATGTACGTCCAAATGTAAGGTTATTAACCTTTGCAGAAGGGGCACCAAATCCAGGACAACACCAGCCTTTTTCAGAGCCACCCTTGTCCTGCATCAGCTGACAAATTATTTAACCATTTCAATTTCACAAATATGCTGGCTGTAAAACCACAGCGATGATAAGATTTAAAGAAGTAATCGATGCCAAAACCTTTCCGTAGAAAGAGAGGAGAGGAAAGAAGAAAGGAGGAGAAGGAGAAAGAGGGGGAAGACTCTGACAAAGGGAGAAGACTCTGACAAAGCGACAGAGAGTTGCCCAATGAATGGTTATGTACGGACGCATAAGTTTAGACCATCCCATCCGATGAATCCATTGACTCCTTTGTGTTAAATTGGTATTAAATTACGTGAGACACAACATTACGTGTATTAATTTTTTTTTTTTTTTGGACAGATAAAAAGAAAAGAAGAAGAAAAAGATATATAGTTTAGAAGTAAAATCATTATCAACTGCAAACATAGCTTGCTCTGAAGCTAGTCTTTGAATGGAGAATAACATTGCTAGGGCTGCAGATAAGCTAAGCAGACCTGAGACCCGACACAACCCGGCTAGATCATTATCAACTGCAAACATAGCTTGCTCTGAAGCTAGTCTTTGAATGGAGAATAACATTGCTAGGGCTGCAGATAAGCTAAGCAGACCTGAGACTCGACACAACCCGGCTAGATCAGCTCAGATCCACTTTTTAAGACCCATAGAGCCAGACCGGGTCCAAACATCAAACCCACACTATATTTCAGAGTCTGGCATGGGTTTCAGAAATTCTAACCACCTCCAATCTGTCTAAAATTCAGACTTTTAAGACAGCCCAAGTAGTAATAAAAATAAATTCCACGATGATGACTCCCTTCTTTGGCTGACAGTTTATATTTGCAGTGATATAACAACTTTCTAGCAGAAAAGAACAGAATCACCAAAGCATATTTGTCGGAAAGAAACATACAAGCTTCCTCCAGAAGAAGGGATAAAACCCTGTTGGTTTATTGCAGATTCAAATGTAGCCTTAGAATCACTTCTAAGTTTAAAGAGTTTTGTGCAAAAATGAATTTAAGTTTTTTTTTTTTTTGGTCCAAAGAAAATTACAGTAGCCTTTTGGTAAGTTATTAACCCTCTAACAGGCTTTAACTCATCATTCCCTCTTCATTTCTGTGTTGCTTCTTCGTTGCTGTTTCTTGTTATTTGCTACAAATCCTGTAAGCTGAAACCTGTAAGCTTCCTTCTCCATGAAGAGGGAACATCAGCAGCAGACCAAACAGAAAGCATTCAAGTCTGGTGAATCCGGTAGCCATTGAATGGCTATTAGTTCCATGTGGACACCTTTGTAGAGCTAAGAACTTCAGAAAAACAACCTTGAGAATAAATTTAAAAAAAAAAAAGAGAACTAAAAGAAGCAACTGAATGCCAAGATACAACTAGCTGCAAAAGATGCAGGGTCAACCAAGAGATTTCCACATATAACAACCAGTTTCATGAGCGTCCACTGTCTTAAGAGGGAACAGGCCAGGTGATTCAGCAACTTGGAGATAGAAAAAGATCTCCCTAGTAAAATTCAAAAGAGCATTTTAATCATCTTTCAATCGCTTGAGCAGCTTACTCGCCAATTGTCTCAACCGTCTCTTTAGCGTGAAACCAATGAACACACCAACCATGAAACTGACAGCACACATCTTACTACATGTTGACAGAGAAACAACTCGCCTGCAAATATAGCATCCAGTTATAAGTTGCAAATAACCAACAAAAAAGGCTAAATTTTTTGTCTGAATGTTAAGTAGTTACAAGAAAGAAACTGATCTCTGCTCATATAAATATTTATTTTAGGCCTAACAATCTGTGTCTATTATGAAAAGTGATCACAAAACCAGATAATAATTTTCTTTAGGAGAAAAAAGGAAGAAAAGAAAGAAAGCTCCTATCCCCACCCAGGAGGCTTTGGCTGGGTTCCTGTTGGGGGTCGCATCCTCGATCTTCCCTTAGAGCGTGGCACACAACGGACCAGCGCCAAGGCATGTAGAGAAGCGGAAACAAGATGAACTTGCTGCAGAAATTTTCTGCAGCAGCAGGATTCGGATCTCGCTCTTATTAATCACCCCCGTCGATGTAGGCACTAGTTTTCCTTTCTTTCTCTTCACTAGCAGCAATAGGAGAACGTGAATCCTCTCCTTTTGGGCGTGAAAGTTTAGATTTATTTCAAAAATCTGAAAGAGAATGACTCCAAGTGGGAATAGGCTGCAGCAATTCTAGTCCCACAAGGATTCTTCAAGAGAAGGCCACTAGGGTTTCTTCTCTTCTATGGACGCCTTGATTTCTTTTTTTTCTTGGCAAGGGGCGGCTGCAAACCCTAGGAAACCCTAGGCAACCACGTGAGAGAAAGAGAGGAGAAGAAAAATTTTAGGAAGAAAAGGGTTTTTTCATTCATTCAGCATTATACAAAATGCCAATACATAAAGTATTTATACATGGTCAAATAGAAACCAAGCCCTAACAAAAAACTCCCTTGGACTAACCCATATGTGATTAGACTCACTCACTTTGGGCCCAAATCTAGCCCAATGATAGGTTAGCCCCCTCAAGACCCAATTACTTGGACTCAAGAACATTAGGTCCTAATCCTATGGACCTAAAAAATCGTGAAGACTGAAATCCTTCACCCTAGGGCTCTCATCAACCCTAGAACCCCATGAACACCTCATGGATCATAAACCTTGGGCTTCCCTTACCCAATCGAGGCTTTGGAGTACCACACAAGGTCCTACAGTTCCTCCCAACCTAGTTCTCAAACAGTGCCAGTTAGAAGGTACACTACCACCAATCACCCCATTTACAAATAGAAGTACTAATTAAGAGACATCATAAATTCATGAAAAGACTCCTAAGAAGTTTGATTTTATTTCTGTTTATCTTAATTAAAAACATTATAATTAGCATAGAAAACTAGACGATACATGACTAGAAAACAGTGTCATTAGATCTTTGATGTAGGTTGCAGATCATAGACAACACCATCACCTTAAACATACATATCCAAGCAATTATATGCCATGCCATGATTTCATGAGATCTCAGGTTGTGTCAACGTCAGTCCACACTAAACCCGGGTCTATTCAAACTATATTCTGTTGGTCCAATTGGCTAGCTATCAACCTAAAATGAGCATAAGGCTTTTTTCCACTTATTAATTATTATTATGTTTAGTTGTACGTTAAATACACTTTTCTTTTCATATACAAGATATTATTTACATTAACGTGCCATATGTAACCTTTCATATTTTTTTTTTACCAGCACAAACAAGATTGAATGAATATTCTAGCCTTCTTTGGTGAAGGTGGATTTACCATACATACATTCGAATGTAGCCAAGTTCAGGATTTGATCACCTTCCTTACCTTTGGATCCACACGGATCTTAAAGCCACCCCACCTTTTCCATCTTTGGAATTCATGAATTGTGTGAATTCAAGGATGGTGGAGATGATCGGATCTAGGCTTGGCTACATTCGAATGTAGCCAAGTCTACCTACACACACACCGTGTGGACCAATAATGAGGAAGGTGATCGGATCCTGAACTTGGCTATATTCGAATGTAACCAAGTCTACATATATATATATATATATATATATATATATAAAGTGAAATCAAGAAGAAAGTTTGTCCCTGCTTCTGCATGACTCGGGGAAAGATGCACAAAAAAGAGAGAATTTCTCTCTAATTCCATATAAAGTAAAGCCCTTTATTTGGTAGCTTTTAATGTTGAATAAAATAAATCATTTGTGCAGGCCTCTTTGGAATCTCCTGAGAGCCTTTTCTTCCTAAAAATCAGATCTAAATTAAGTTCCTTCCTCTCATCCCCAACAAACACATCTCTTCCCCTTCAATCCACCCTCAGCCAATGAATTGGATCACGCCTGCCCCTAAACTTGATCTTGGAACATGCCTCAGATTTGTTGGATCCGCGTGGCTTGGGGAAAGAAGCAGAAAAAAGAGAGAGAATTTCTTTCTATTTTCACATAAAGTAGAGCCCTTTATTTGCTAGCTTTTAATGCCAAATAAAATAAACCATTCATGCAGGCCTCTCTGGATTCTCCTAAGTGCTGTTTGTTCCTAAAAGTCAGATCTAAATTAAGTTCCTTCCTCTCATCCCTGGCAAACGCATCTCTTCCTCCTTCGATCCACCCTTGGCCGATGAATTGGATCATGCCTACCCTTAAACCCAATCAATCAGAATGCGCCTTAGATTTGTCGGATCTGTGATCGAAGAGAGAGAGAGAGAGAGAGAGAGAGAGAGAGAGAGCGAGAGAGAGGAGAGAGAGATCGTGCCTCAACCGCCGCCCATCGATTTCGAAACTGTAAAACAAGCCAGAATCGATCGAGATTTCAGCTCTGAAAGAAAAAGCCAGAAGAAAGACCAATCGATCCAAACGTGCCTCAGATCACCTGGATCTGCAGCCGGAGAGATATCGACTGCACCTGAGATCCATCAGATCTGCAGTTGGAGAGACAGACTGACCGTGTCTCAGATTCGTTGGATCTGCACCCAGAGAGAGAGATCGGCTGCTGCCCACCGATTTTGAAACCATAGAATGAGCCGAAACCGACTGAGATTTCAGTCTCTAAAGAGAGAGACAAAGAAGAGAGAAGACCGGAAGCCCTAAGGTCTTTTCTCTTCCTTCTAAATTTCATTTTCTTTCCTACTAATTTGCCCTTCTCTCTTGTGGTTTTTTTTTTTGGTTTTCTTGTGAGGATTTGCATTAAAAAAAAGGCCACAACAATGAATTTGTGATGCATTAAAAATTGTTGACACCGCTACTCTTAACTATAGTACACCAAGCCATCCAAATATTACTACCAGAGGGATTTATAATTATCTGATTTATTTAATATTTGCTTTAGAAGAACTCTCCTTCCAAGGCTAACAAGAAAAAAAATCCTTCCCCATGCCAGTATCTTATCTACGGAATCCTCGATATTATATAAGCCTACGTCAGTTGAGCAAATTGATCTGATGTCAACTTATTTTTTAATTTAATTTCTTCGAATAGGTAAGATTGGGCACACAACTTTTTCTAAATTCATCAAGAATTTTTTTGCTGTAATGTATCATGTGTGTGCGAATTTTGACATGAATTTTGTACGTACCATGCATTGCATGGTCTACGACTAGTTAAGCAAATAAGAAGAATCCTTTTTAACACTAGAATTAAACTAAAGGTGATGATAAAAGTTAGAGCAGTACCGCAAATAATCTAGCATGCATAAATTCTTCAATCAATAGAAACAAGCTTCAGATCATGTATATCCTGTTAAAGTTAGGCAGCATACCTACTAACTAATTCATTCATAAATATAGTATTGACATATTCCTCCCAGATTAATTGTATTTCAAGCTAATGAGTACCAATCACATGTTACTTTGGGAAGCTTGACTCTGAGAAATTCAATTTGGAAGCTACCAGGTATCCACAGTTCCAGCTAGAAAACACTTGTTGCCAATTGTTGCCTGCAAAGGGAAGAATGGGCTCAAAGTGACTTTAGGCTAAGATGAGCTGAGGCCACTTCAGCAAAATGGGCTCACTCAGCCCAGTTAAACCAAACCAACAAGCCTTTAGTCAGACATTTTCAACCACTTGGTTCTTGTTGTTTTAAGCACCTTGCAGCTTAAAGAATGAAATGAGGGGAGTGGTGTCATTTCCTAATACCCACTTCAATTTCACCTCATCTTACCTAAATAAAAGTGCATAAGATAGGAAACTTGGTCAAGATATCCTCAGCATAAACTATTGCATTTTACTCAAACACACTAGTTTAATCCTTCAATTCATCTTACCTAAATAAATATGACCTGATAACATGACATACTAGTTGCCTTATAACATGGATATAACATGGATTAGAAAAGAATTAATATAATTGCTCCCCAAACTAACACCCTTGCCTTCCTTTGAAAGCATACTCACCATAATGCTACAAGTAGCGCAATTTTTTTTTGTCTATTTTGTAAAATTTTAGCTCTGGATCATTAAATTCTAAAGCAGTATTCCAATCGCTGCCCTTTCAAATCTCTCTCATTTTCCTTTCAACTTTGTAGCATACATCTAATCATCTAGTTATCACCGCCATTGTCATCATTACCAACACTAACATGCCAACATTTCCACAGCTAATTCTAAATTCCAATCTATCATAGAGTCCATTTTATCCATTTGTGTTTACCATGCAACATCATAAAGTACCAACAATACTAGGCCAGCTTTACACTATATCTTTTACCTAACAAACATGTATGAGTTCCATGGTCCTAGACAATAATGGAAGATTAACAAAACAAGGCACTCCCATACTCTCATTTAGTGCCCCTCATCATCCTTCTACACTCATGGCACCCTTAAGCATCAATAAGCAACTCAATTATTAGATATAACTGCAACAATCTTAAGCAACATCATGCTGCATGAGAACAAGTATAAGGTACACCATTGCTCAGCATCTATACGTCAAAATACAAGCAAAGAACTGAGTACACCATGGCAACTTATGAGCATGAGGTTGCATTTAAATCACCACGATACAATATCACCTGCTTCATTTTCAGTCATACATATTCACCCATACATGATCTCCAGCATAAGGATCATTAAGAATATACACACTAACAGTAATCCAGATAAATTTTAAAACCAAGAGCCCTCCACAAATGTTCAATCCATCATGACAAAAAAGAATTTTTTTCCCCTTATGTCCTGCAACAAGAAATGTTACATTACCCATCACAACACTTACCCGTTTAACTTTAAACACCCTCCAGAAATAGTCGGTACCTTTATCTCTCATGAATAGGCCAATTTGGCATAAACTTTAACTGAGGGCTCCAACAGACTCCTTTTTGTTCAACCTCATCTCCCCCAACCCAAAAACTTCATAAATAATTTTTAGGAGGTACACTTAGCCCAAATATATTACCAAATTATCCTTTGTTTCAAAGTTTCGTATGATGTCAATTTACCATTTGGCTCTACTCTTCAACACACTTGGGTCTTGACAAGTGTCTCTCATTCCTAGGCTTCTCCTTCCTTTTTCTATCCTTTAAAAACTTCTCTTTTCTCAGTACAGTTATTTAATAGAGACCTATTTTACATCCTATCTTCCAAAATGAAGGAACAACCAACCTATCACACCCCACAACAATGCCACCTCATACCATATGCTCTACAATGCAGGAAATCATGAATGAAGTAACATGGGCATAAAATACAAGTAGGAAGTTCTTACAAGGCACAAGTTTCACAGTGTTTCTCTCACCCTTGCACATACGAACATGGGCATGGGCCCTTGAGATAAATCTGAACTCATAAATCCTATCCTTCATATGCCCATTTCAATGAAGCTACCTCAAACTAATATCAACTCACTCACCAAAGCCTCTTATCCCACGAGCATTCATGCTAACCACCACTAAATCTCCAACGCCGCAACATCAATTCCTCATCACATCCCTTCCCAGCAACAAGCTGTGCAAAATTTAATTAAGCAGCTAACTTGGCACTAGAAGCAAGAGAAAAACATTTCTTACCCCAAGAAAATTAGCATTAGCAAGCAGAAGGGGTCCAGGCGATCAGAAAGTTCCTCCACATAGACCCATAAAAGCTACATTCTCATTCCTTAACAACAGACTCCTTCCATCCCTGTTTGGATAAGCTATTTTCCATATCATCCACACCCTCACAAATATTTTTTTCAACTAAGGCTTTTTTTTTTTTTTTTTAATATAATGATGATGATGGGAAGGTTTTCCACTAATTTACTGAGAGACATGCATTCAGCCGCTCTCCAATCGCAAAATCCTAGACCACTGGACCATAAACCAGAAAATCCCAAACATATCTAGAATACGTATTTTCTAATGAATTTTCAGGAGTCCAATGAAGAAAAATCGCAAATTTCGGGGATCAAAACTGAGAAAAGATGAACGATAAATCAAAGAAACAATAACAGTAATAGGGAGGAGGAGTCGTTGAAGTACCCGGAAGCTCTTTGAATAATAACGCCGGCCTGACCGGAAGAAACCCCGGAGGACTGGAAAGAGCTCGAATCCACCTTCGATCCCGGCACTAGAGATTGGAGGCCTAGCTTAATATGTTCCATAGAAGCCGTCATCTCCGATCGAAAGAAGAATAAGAATTCAGTGTTTATGTTTCCCGAGAGGAATTCGTGAAATTAGGGTTTACAGCCTCTCCCCGAAGGTTGGAGTCGGGATTTTTTTTTGACCACCTCTACAGCCGTCCAAGGGGTTTCAAGGAAGGGTGCGAGCCTCTAGGGCTGTTGTCATGTCTTTCACCGGTTGGATTTTAGATAACCAAATATTTGGGGAATATTATTTATCAATACAATATAAATAATAATCCTTATTAGCAATAAGGATAGAATATTAAAAAATCAGAAAGTTATTTTTAACAATAAACTATTTTTATGGTAGCAAAATAAAATATTTTTATTTATTTCATTAATGAAATATATTTTCAAGATAATATTAATATGTAATATATTAAAATAATGATAGGTCCTTCGTATCATTGCAATGACTATGAAATAATGTTAATACCTTCCTAATCCGACTTGATTTAACATATGGATTTTCAAGGCAAGAATAACGTGAATGATAAATTTATAGTTTTAACTGTTTTGATTTCAAATCCTTCAAAATAAATAACATAAATTTAATATAATGTCCTAATATAATGTCTTATTAGCAAACATGGTAGATGTCTCACAAACTACCTCTAATAACATAAATATAAAAAGCTAGAATTTAAATGACTTCCGATTTTTGTTTTATTGTTCAATGCAGTTTTTATTTCCAATAAAGCTAAAAATAATAGTTTCTGGGGGAATTCCATTGCTAAAATGTTGGGTCAAGATTTTTTTTTTTTTTTTTCTTTTCAATACTTTTGTTTATTTTATTTGATTAACTCTCAAATAGTTTTTCTCTGAAAAAATTATTATTTAAAGTAACAACAGAAAGTTGTGCAGATTTAAAATTCTATGTCGATTGCTGGATTGGTACATGGGGCTTTCTTTGCTTGCTAGCAGCGCCTCTCGCCCCTCTGATCAGCCTCGTCGCACCGATCCAGAGACATGGCCCCTGGACTCTGTTGCATGATAATGTATGCATAAGCCAGGGACCAGATCTACAGTATAGGCTGCATCCATTTTCGTCCGTTAAGAAATCAAACAAAGCAAGCACGAGAGACGCAAGATTAATTAAATTGAGAATCCAGAAGGCTTGGGATAACCATGAGTGGCCGCATTCAACAAGAGGGGAATGAGCAGAAATGGTCACATTGGACGTTCAACCATTTTCAGGGGCCGTAACGAATGGCCCATGCAAACCTCAGCTCGCTAAGGTATCCCCATCGGTAGATGACATGAATCCAACGGATGCACGAAACACAGCATGTTTCCCCTCACAGATGACGCTAGACATCACGTAGCATCAGAGACACACAGGTACCAACCTTTCAGGTTGGGTATTAAAAAGTACAAAAATCTCTTCATATTCCTTCGTAACAAAGTTATCAGAACAACGCACACAATAATGTGACTGGAGTTGCACATCATAGACCATCACATATTCAACATCATCGCACACTTCAGCTGCGTTTTGCTTGTGGTCACTGTCTTCGATCAGGAATTTCATGATTGTGTATCGTACGGCCTAGCATAGGTTTCAGCTCCCACTTCCCCTAGGATCCAGCAAGGTTTGATTCCGGCTGCTTCAACGGTCGCTTACCTAAAGAAGGGAGTGGATTCCTCAATTTCCTATGATAGTCCTCGCATATGAAAAGACAAGGAAAAAAACAAAAGATGGATTACAGCAAAGTCACCTTTTGCCGAAATCCGGTGCCTTTTGGATGATACGCCTTGCCTCTGATCCCTCTTTCTCTTCTTTGTTTGTATCTGGTGCGATCTTCCAACCAAGGAAGGTTGCTCTTTCAACCCAAAGCTTCTTGCCACGTGCCCCAGATGAAGTTTCTTTACCATGAAAATCCTTTTCAGCTCACCTCGATGGGCGGTATATGCACGAACCCAGGAGCAGAAAGCATCTTTGGCTAGCTTCTTCATCTTGGACTGAACCACATAAAGGGAACATGTTAGAATGAAAGTCCTTAGGTTAAACAACACAAAATGGAATGCAGAACTTCGGGAGCAACCAGAACAAGGGAAAATGTTCCATAATAGTTCAAATGACATTGAAATGCAGTTCACCAGTACATGCCTATTTCTTGAATCGATTGAATTATAGTTACGAAAAATAAATAACAGTCTTCCTTAAGGAAAATAGATGCAAGCATTGGGAAGCAAAATTCAAAATTCCTAACAGCAGGAAGCCAAAAAGTATCAAATGGCAGATTCTTTGTGAGCAATAATTTGCCTTCTCCAAATACAAGACTGATTAAGCGGACTACATGCCTCTATGTTAATCAAATATCAAGAAATTAAGATGATGATGGGACATCTGACTGCTGGCTGATTTGTCTCAGCAGAATCCTTCTCAATTATTGGAAACAAGCATAAATGAGGCAATTTATAAGCAAGAAATAACACAAATAGGGTTTAAGAGACGGTGGACATTCTTCACAATGATTTGTGCCAACCTGAATTTCTAGTCAAAAAAAAAAAAAAAGAAGATTTGTGCCAACCTGAAGACTAGACAGCAGGACTACCTCAAATGTAAACAAATTGCTCTACCAGAAACTATGAATCGACAAATATCAAAGAGACACTTACCTCATTTCCAATAAAGTTTTCTAACGCCTTCTGCAGAAATAGTACCAAAGGATGTGTATCGAAAGATAACAACTTCTTGCTATTGAGCTTCTGGACAGGCAAAACAAAACTGTCTAAGATCTTCTGAAGGGGATACTCTTTCAACGAGACACCATGTAGCTGCAAATCATGCAAATAATCAACTTCAACAGGTTGAAGAAATAATAGAGCTTCCCCCTTTGCACCTAGTCGTGCCGTTCTTCCAACCCTACCAATACAAGAATATGACACTCTTATTAATAATAAGCACAACATCAAAAAGACATGGCAGAAAGACAAATTTTGATAACATTCTAAAAGTTAAGTCCATTACACCATACAAACTAGCATTTTCAACCACATGAACAATAAAGAGGATAAGCGACATGTTCAGAAAAAAAGAGAAGAAATGCTCCAAGACAAACAGCATTAAGGTTACATATGTTCTATCTTGGAACACATTGCATGAATACTTACGGTTGTGGAACCACATATGTTTACCCGATGATTTTTGTTCTTCATTTATTAGTTTACAAACCACAGCTGCCTATGGTTCTTTATTTACTTAAAAGGAGTTAACAACAATTTTATGGTTCACAATCTGATTTTATCTGGAAACTTCTAAAAGGGACGTAGTTATTGGAATCCAGAAATTTTTCCTTTATGGGATCTAAATCACTAGCTGTAACATCATTAGAGTAAATCATTTCCTTTACCATGCTAAATTCTGTTCTGGTTAATACTAATAAGAATTTTTAGGAGAAAACATTAAGAAATGGAAAACAAAAACAAATGGATAGGAGAAATATTACGAGTTTGAAGTTTGGATATGTAAAATACCTATGCACGTACTCAGAAGCCTCGCCTGGAGAATCATACTGAATAATACACCTCACTTTGGGAAAATCCAAACCTCTTGCAGCAACATCTGTGCATAAAAGTAGCGCTGATTTTTCACAACTAAAGCCTTGAAATGCTTTTCTCCGATCATCATGTTCCATGTTACCATGTAATCGGAATGCCTTGCATCTGACAAATGGTTGTTTCTGATTTAACTCTGCTTGCAAATCGGGAGACCACCGGAACTCGCTTATAAGTGAATAGTGGAAATCTACTGCATCGCACGCCGAGAAGAAAACCACAATCTGCAGAATGAACCTGTAAGCAAACTTGAATATTTAAATTAAAGAATCTGAGCAAGAAAATCTTCCTAGTCAAAGAACTTAAAAAACTGATCAAGAAAAGACCAGTCAAAAAGGCTAAGACATCCATGCATATCATTTAGATGCCACCTTTTCTCACAACAGATCATAATATCAGAGAAAACTAAAAACAGTAACTGCACAATGATGGGAAGTGTTGTCCTCACCTTCTGGGAAATTTCTCTTTCAAAGAGACTTTTGAGGATAGAGAGAAGAACCACAAGCCGTGAACCACAAGATACTGCATATAACAAGTCAAATGTTACTGTAACATGCAAACAAAACAAGGAACAATGATAATTCACACTGTAACATGCAAACAAAACCAAGAAGAATGATAAGTCACACAGCTAAGATTATGTCTCCATGAACAGGCAGCTACCTTTAACATATCTTTGAATTAGCTGAGATGGAAGATTATAACTTTCAAGTGAATTACTGGGTAATGCATCGCGATGTTGTAAATCTCCATCCATGCCAGATGCCAACAATGCAAAATTACTGATCGATGGATTTGGTTGCACAGAAGAATTATACTTGTCATCTAGACCAATCATAACTGGATCCTCCAAGCTGATGTTAGCTAACTGGTTAACCTTTTCATTTAATGTTGCTGACAGAAGAATGTTTTGCCTTGAAAATTTGGTAATCCTCACTCCTTTACCCTCTTTGCAAACAGAATCATTCTGTCTTGAACCCAAAAAATCAAGTATTTCTTCCACTGCTTTACCAAACCCCAGTTCAAGAATCCTGTTGATAATTAAAGAACAAAAGATCATGTACAGACTTCATGAAAAATAGCATGAAATAGGTGCATCTTAAATGACCAACTGCATGCATGCATTTTCTTTCTTGCACCAAAAAAAAAAAAAAGGAAAAGGTAAAGTGAGAATAAAAAACGCATCGATAAACAATATGATTTCCATAAAAGATCTGCAGCAAGTCAAACCTGTCAGCTTCGTCAAAGATTATCCAGCGCAAATTTGTATACACGAACGATTGAGTATTCTTTAAGTGATCCAAAAGACGCCCAGGAGTTGCTATTAGAATAGATATTCCTATAAATAATTATATTAAATCAGATGCACTGGAGTAATTGTGCTTAAATAACAAGCAGAGGAAATTACAACTATAACCTACACCATCTAATTCTTGATTAACATTTCTCACCATTTTATTGGTGACACTGTTAGCATGCTGTGAAAAAAATGGTCATTCTGACTTTTTAATCATCATACTTATGACCTCATAGCAATGTAGATTAAAGTAACCTCATAAGAATATAGGTTAAAGTATCGACTATATAAGAGAACAAACACATAATGAAGGCAGAAGCGACAGCACCACGATATGCCATACCGATGCATATCACCCCATATCGGATGTACCACCCTATACCCATACTAAACCGAAACTTAATACGGAGGGCGTACCGAGTCTTGGTACGCCATCAACCTGTGTACTAGACATATTGATACTATATCAATGTGATATCAGTACTGGGTCCGATACCAAGATGACAAACCTTGAACAGCATGATCATCCATGCAAGAATTACTTGATCCCTAGGGAAGTCATTGGGTGTTGCAGCCTTGCAGGCCAACAGAACAATAATCCTTATTGCTCACTTAATTCCTCATCAAATGATAACTATTCTAAGCAAGTTAAGTAAATCTGCAAATGCAAGGTGAAACTAACAGAATGTCCTCCAATACCATGTCATGATTAGTCATCAAAACTCAAAAGTAAAAGCTCAATAATGTACTTGCTACCAAAGAACCTCAGCTTAGCTACAGGCCTCCATAAATAAAGTTTAATAAAGAACTCATATCGAATCGTGTTTAAATCATCAAATGATGATGAATGTATAACAATTCCAAGAATAAATTCAACGCACAATGTGACAACTCTCCAAGAAGCACACAAACCATCATATCATTCGCACACAATAATTAGATAAGATTTCATAAAAGTACAGACCTTTGCGCAGCCTGGCCTTTTCCTTTGCCCTGTTTTCACCACCCATGATGTACCCAGGAACTATCCAATGGAAACGATGCAATAATTTCTCCAAAATTCCATAAACCTGCATGCATAATTCTCGCGTTGGTACAAGCACCAACGCTATCATTATTCACGTCAATATAATCTGATAACAAATATAATCCTACATGTCTAAGATTGCTTTGGCTAGTGAATACTGAGAGTCCATCAAAAAAAATATGGAATGCTTGAATTAAAATTAAAATCAAGATAATAATGTAAAAATTCCATTCAGACTCTCACCAAAGATAAGCTTAAGCCTCCAGCATAAGGCCTAAGTTTTGTGAACTTTCCTTTTCTAAAGAATTATCTGAAAACATAAAAACCATGGTCGAAAGAAAGAAAAACGAGGCAAAAGTTATGAATGCCATGTTTGGATTTCATCACTCATGCTAAGCTTGGTAAAGATAAAACATTGCACATGCTGCATATGCCCATCTCTTCGTGATTTACGTGGTTAAATAATACTTTTAGTTAACATACAAAGCATATGAGAACACATCCTACAGAAGCCAAGTTCAAGACTTCATTCAAACTTTGGTGATGATTATACAATTACAATCAGCAAACTGACCTACTTGTGGAAAATAGAGATTACTACTTCGCAAAAATGGCAAAAACAAGAAATTTCATCTATTACTTTCTAATACCTAGTCCTGACCCAGTTGTCACTCGTGACCAGGGAAGAAAATTACAATTTTTCAATTAAAAAAAAAAAAAAAAGAAGGAATGCCAGATCTAGTGTATGGACTAACTTATCGAGCAATATTGAGCATGTCATAGTGTAAACATGAACTTACCAAAGGTTCCATCAGACCGTTGGATTCGAGGCTCATACATCTGTAGAAGGTGTATAATTGGTGCAAGGTACACAATAGTCTTGCCCGTGCCTGTGGCAGCATTGACAAGCCTAGACAATCTCCAGTCAAGGAAAAAAAAAAAAAAAAAAAAAATCAAAGAAATCTACTCAAATACTACCTATTCTTGCACAGACATAAGCAAAATCAAAAATATCCAGAAGGATACACATGCCGTCCAGCAATCACGACTGGAATTGCTTGGGCCTGGATCTGTGTGGGGACTTCGAACCCCATTTTTTCTATCAAGAAACAGTTTTTACACAAATTAATCACTGGATCATCTCATTTAATCATATAATCATCAATGAAAGTAGCTAAATATATTCAGAAAAGATGTAGAGAGAGAACTAAAACCTTGGAGGTGTTGGCATAAGGTGGGATGGAGCCCGAGGTCGGCGAAGGAGCAAGAAGCGAAGATTCCTGCATCGGAACCGCCTTTGTCGTTCTTTGCCTTCTTGTTGCTCTCGGTTTCGTGCTTGTCTTTCATGGCGGTTTCCCTAGGGTTTTCTTCTGTGATCAAAGACAAGAATATATATATATATATATATATCAGTGATTCCTTCTTGAAAGTTTAAAACACAAAATAAGCTTTTTGAAACGATTCTAAATCCGAGAAACTGAAAACAATAAGATCTTATTAATCATGAAATACAGGACTATACCGTCAGGAATCCTTAAAAAGCTCGAAAAATAAACAAAACATGTCATATCAGAACAAAAATTAAGGTTTTTTAAGACAGCTTTAAACCCTATTTCCTTAAACTTGCCTACTCGGCTACTCTCCAATCGCAAAATCCTCGATCATTGGACCATAAACTAAGAAATTCCAATCATATCTAGAATGCGTATTTTCAAATTAATTTTCAAGAGTCACGCCTATTTTTTCAACATGAAAGGAATCATAGGATGACAAAAAAAAAAAAAGAAAGAAAATCACAACATTCGGCCATCAAACGGAAAAAAGATGGAAGAAGAAACAAAGAAACGATCAAAGTAATGGGAAGGAAGAGTGTTCGGAGTACCCGGGAGCTCCTTGAATAATAACATCAACTGGACCGGAAGAAGAGCCGGAGGACTGGACCGAGCTGGGGTCCGTCTTCGATTCCAGCACTAGAAATCGGGTTCCACGGAACTCGCCATCTACGGACGAAAGAAGAATAAGAATTCAGTGTCTAAGGTTTTTCTTCGACGAAGGCATCGTGCGAAGGAGAGTGGAATTAGGGTTTACCGCCTCCTCGAAGGGTTTTCAGAGAAGCGATGCGACTCCCAACCTTGCGGGCTGGCCCAAGTTGAAGCCAAGGCCTGGTCCACTTAACCAGCCCAGACCGTAACAATTTCTCGTTTCGATTGGCTTTGATGCTCTAAATTTAATTTTATATTTGAATAATATATATATATATATAACTTAAATTTATTTAATATTAAATAATTTTCATTTAAATTTTGAGCCATATGATTTTGATATTTGTTTACCAACTTCGCTGGCTTGAATACAATTCTAGAGTAAGAACGAGAAAACGATCTCGAAAAGCTTTCGTTCTGCCAACCGAAGCCTAACAACAATGAACTTAAAAAGTTAAAATGTCAATAATAAAGACAGAGAGAACACAAAAAAATAAATAATAACAATAAAAAAAAAACAATGAAGGGCTGAGATGGACAGCCACCTTCCTGTTGCTTGTCAATGTACCGTCGATCACCTTCGTTATGTTTCCATTCGCTTCTACCTCCGAGTAAGCCTTCTCGGTTCAAAGCGGCCGAAAGGATGTGTTCTTCTCGATGAGCCAGGGCCATGGCCATGGCGACTTACACTACCTTGGCCACAAAATTATTATTATTATTATTTTTGGCACTGCTATTCCCCGATCCAATCTTACTGTTAATAATAAATAAATTTAAAATATATTTTTTAAAAATATTTTTTTTTATTCAATGTAGGATTAGGTATTATAATAGAGTAGAAAGAACTTTTGATTTTTGATTTTTAATTTTTTATTATATTTTTATTTATTTTATATAAAAATTTATGCTAATGAGTGTTTAGTTCGATATCGGTTATGCATTGAAGAGATTCTGTATACTTACAAAGAATAAAGAAACTCAAATAATAATTTTTTTTGGATCAGAACTTAAGTTGTGACAAATGATGTATGTAGAATAAAAAATACTATGGACTAAAAAGACCTTAAATATTTATAAAGGATCAAGAAGTTTAAATAATATATTTTTTATTGACTTTTTTTTTTTTAAAAGATGAAATCATGTGTTGTTAGAAATGGTATTAAATTGGATTTAATTCATAGCTAATGTAGACTAAGGAGTGGTTTGAAATTTTGTAAGTAGAATTACAAAGAAGCTATAATAACAATATAGTTGAATTGCATGCAATCAAATTACATTATAATTGAACTTACACTATCTTGAAAGATTGTAATTGTAAGTATCGTAAGTTGAAAAAAGTTGTTTGATTAGATATAACGATAAGAGATGCAGTTACTTATAAATAGAGGGATGAACTTACCTTCAATCCTAATTTTTTAAAAAATATTTCTTTAATCAATTATGCTAACTTGTATGATTTTATAATGTAAATATTTATCTAACTAATATATAATAATTTAATATTGACTGATACAAAATATTTAATTCATAATTTTAAAATTATTAATTTATAAAAAATAAAAATTCCATGATTAAATATCAATCTAGTAATAAAAAATTGGTACAGTCAAAATTTTTTTTCATGACGAACAGAAGAAGGGAAGGGAAGGGGGGGAAGCATGAAAATAAAAATAAAAATAAAAATTAGATAGATGCATGATATATTTGAAATATCTCTTTTGGATACAATATGCTATTTTCGCCTTACTTTATATATGATGTGATGTCTCAAATTCTAAAAAATCATCATGATGAATGGAATAGGGAGAAGAGAGGAGAAAAAATATCTAGAAATGGAGGCTTTAAATGGAAGATCTTGAAACAGGTATAGAAGAATAAATTCATATGTTTCATATCTATTATCAGGAGGTGAGGAGATGCAAACAAGGTATATTTCTGTTACATCCCTCATCAACTATAACTACATCCTGCATCGGTTTTAACTCTTTGCAAGTCAACCTACGACCAATTTGGTTGTACGTGGACTTACAGGTTTTTAAGTCTACAAGTACAGCATATCTTACATCAAGCAATTTAACTTAATGATTCCAAACAAATAAAATAAAAAAAATACAGTGTAAGTTCAACTCCAAAGTTCTAAATAACCCTTTAAGAATCAATGCAAATATGTTCTACATGTTTGTAATTGAATTTAAATGTAAATTTGGATAAGCATTCTTAATCTAACAAGAATGATAAAATTTGAATGAAAAATATATATGAGAGTACATACCGATGAATGTTTGATACTCTATCAATTACATATTGAGTTCAAATAATATTCTCTCACTAATTTTTTTTGAGCAAGATCATGCATTGTTACATATCAATTAGAACTATTTAAGTTTACTTACATGCATCACATGCGCATGATATTATTTAATATCCTGCTAAGAAACCGCCTCTATGAACAGCCTAGACTTGTAGTAAAGTTAAAATCCAAGATTAGATTGCCCATTCGTGGAATTGTAGAAGAGGAAGTAGTAGTCCTTCGTATACGATTGATTCTATCCTCGAGACCTCGCATGGAGGAGTGTTGACATCTAAGCGGAAGCTCACCATTTGGGCTCCAATAAATTAATTGTAATCCTATGCGATCTTCGGCGACATCGTGGGCGCAAGGGATTTAGGCTCTCGGACCCAATAGCGCGTGGTTTGGGAGGGCAAAACCACGCTTCCTAAACCACGAGCGCGCCCACGGAATTTAGTTCTCGGAGAAACGTCGTCATCCTCTCGCCCACGGAAAGCGGATATGAGCTCTTTGGACGGCTTCATTTGGCTTGGTTATTTATACTGCTGCCTGCCGTTTCCAAAAAAAAAATTAACATGCGTTTATTGCGAGGTTAAAAAAAATAAAGATGAAAAAAAAAAAAAAAAACTAGAAAGATAATATTTTAGTTTCAATATTTCAACTCAATTTCATTTTTTTTTAAAAAATATTTACTTTCACTCTAACAATTATTCTCTTAAATATATATATATATATATATATTTATATATTCTTACAAAGTTTTTTTTTTTTTTTTTTTTAAATTTGAAACCTTGAGGCATGGGGCCTTGCTTGGTGGCATATGCTTTTTCCTTGGCGTATCCGACGAGCCCGTCCTGGGCCAATCTCGCGCTCGCTCGCACTTTGATTGGCCCGCGGCGTGCCATCCTTGTCTATATCTTAGCGGCCACTGCCGAGAAGTCGAATAAACTTGGATGCGCCTTGGCGGGCTCCATCTTTATTTTGTATTTTTTTAAATCTTTTTGATAGCCAAGGATTCCATTGTCTTTGGTCAGAGAGGATTCGATTGTTTGAATAAGCCAAATACGTAGATTTTTCCTACCAAGTATGATGCTAACCATGTGCCTATTTGACCCAATAAATAAATAAATAAATAAATAAATCTTTTGAAAAAAAAAAAAAAAAATCAAACAAAACTTTTAGGTGACAACTCAAAATTAGCTTGTTTGACTGAATTTTCTAGCTGTCTGTCTGAATTCTATTCAACAACGCGTAAGAAGATAGAGATGGTTGAATATGGCCCATCTAAAGAAGTTCATGCAATCGTGATATGTTTGTCTATCAATGAACTAGTTGACACAAGCGATTACGTTTGTGATCTCTGTTTAAATATTAGTGGGATGATTTGATCTTTTAAATTTATTTTTATTTTTTTTTTGTTTCTACCTTTGTAACTAGAACATTATTATTATTATTATTATTTAAACGAATGAAGACCAGCGTAGGGGGGTGGTGGTTGGGCGTCGCTCGCATCACGACGGCCCCTGCTGGCATCAAACGCCGTCGGGCTTTAATTTTTGGCCTCTTTCGCCGAGGGTCCGTGACCTCAACCGAAGCCAATCTAGTCCTCGATGGATTCACGTTTCTGGACGTACGGTGAAAGCGATGACTCGTTCGTAGGTGCAATGCATCGTTCTGTGGACAGCCCTGGGAGCCAGGATTCCTGCGCCCACCTCGCTACGATTCGTCCCTCTATCGCTCACACTGTGCCACCCTCTCCGACGTTGAATTGGGGCCAGGGCGGTTGGCCAAACGTCGTCCATGAGGCGGTGTGAGCCGGTGCTTATTGTGCAAAGATTCTGTCTATATGTATGCATGTCAAATGCTATTTTTATTTGAGAGATAATGGGTTCTGTTGCGTCCCATGCTCGGCTCTCACTTTATGTGGACTTCCGGCGTCGACGCAACAAGTGGGTGTAGACGGGCGTGGTAAGGTTTGAGCCATTGATCACCAGGCACCATGTTTGAATGTGTTGTAAGGCAGGAAATAAAGTGATGGGTCTTCATATTTTTATCTCTCTTTTTTTTTTTTCTTCTTGATATATATTTTCTTTACAATTAAAATGAAATTTTGAAGTACTCACCTATTGTTTCCTGATGTTTGCTTGCCGCTCTTAAAGATTGTGGAACCATTAAAAGAGTCATCATAGCTATATATTGATGCTGATGAGGATAGGATATGAATTTGAAGAAATCTGTAATTCAATTGAGCCTAAGAATTTATTATAAGTTGGTTATACCATTGGTGTTATTTTAGAGATCTGTAAAGTGAATGATTAAGAGTCCAATCTTGGACTCCCCATAAAATTGGAGAGGCTTAGAATGAAGGACCTTCAACCCATCAAGAACAATATTTTGGCTACGATGGACTCATGGAAGTAAAACATGCTCTTTTTTTTTTGTAGGCAAATGATCTCTAATCAAGTTTATGCTTTGCTTAGTTCCTACTCATATTATCTCTTATGTAGCTATTCCAGCATTTTTCTCTTCCTAGTTTGATAGAACAATCTACAACTTCTTATGAAGTCACGATTATGAGAGTAGAACAATCCATACTATCCTTTAGTATATAATCTATCTTCCTAAGTAGTCTAGAGGTTTGAACATTCCTTTCACTTCATCTTGGTGGCCTTCTCTCCTTAGCACGGTGGTTGGTAAGATAGTGTTACGGTCATCTTTATTTCTCTCCCATTAGCTTACATCTAAGTATAAATTTGAAGGTACATAGATTGATTACTCTTTTCTGGTGTTACCGGCCCAAGAGGAACTCTTTTCCGTTATAAAAGGCAATTTTTAGAGCTTTAGCTCTAGTTGCAAGTGATTTATCTGGTTCATAAGCAAATGGCAAATCACTGAGATAGGACTTGGATCCATGGTTCTACAGTGAGCCCTTCACTCATCTCCCAATTATCTTTGATGCTAATCTCTTGAATTTGGGCTATATGTTGTTGATACTCTATTTAACTTAGAGTGTGGCTAGAATATGGATATCGTAACTTGGGTCTTCTTTGATCCGCTTGCTAGTAACATATCTCATGTTCCCAGAAGTAGAGATGACTAAGATGATATTCTTACTTGGTGGATGGATTACTACGAGTCAACAATTGTTAAGGAGCATATTACTTTATTGTGTACCCATCCCTAAACCAAACTTCAAGGCAAGTAGTGAAAATCTAGAAACTAGATGCCTTTCAGCGGATGCTACTCTTTGTCTTAAGGATCATTCATCAGGATCTCCGTATAGCAGCACTGCTTGTAGGTCACTTACCCTCTCTTTCCCCACTTTATATTAGATATCTTTAAGAGAATGAAATTGCTGAACACCTCTTTCTAACTTGTCTCAAATCACAGCATGTACGGAGCCTCTTGGATGATCAATTTGGTTCACATTTGGAGTCCATGGAATCAATGTTCAACTTCACTTGTAGTCCTTCTATCTCATTGGGCTAGAGGAAAGGGAAATCCAAGTTGATCCACATCCTATAGTGTATTCAGAGAAGCATTTTGGTGTTCCAAAAGAATTTGAGGAGTCCTGCTTGATGCATCTTATTCCAAGCTGAATGTCTCTCACAAGAGTATTTTACAGCCTCATGCTTCACGAGTTATTCTGGAACTTAAGGATAACTAGCTCCTACTTTGATAGGAGCAACTAATGCGACCATTGTTTCTTGGTGTCTCTCACTATCGGGATGGATCAAATTAAATTTCAATGGCTCTGTGTAGGCTTTTTTCGCAAGGATAGGTTATATTATTCGGGATAACCTTGGCAGATGTATTATAGTGAGGACTATTTCACTACTGTTTGTCTCTATTCCTTAGGCTAAACTAATGGCTATATGGCATGGTATAAAGAAGCTCATCTTCTCCCTCTCAATGCAAGGTTTTGTTATTGAAGGTGACTCTACAATGGTAGTTGAGTGGATTCAATCCATCTCTCATTGTCTCCATCCTTTATTGTAAAGTATTAAGTAGATGCTTCTTTCAAAGTGATAGTTATAATCTGATATGTGTTTAAGGAAGCAAATCAAGTTGCTGACTCTGTTACCACTAGTGTGGTAACCCTTCTTCACAGCATGCATTGGAATGGTTGACCTTCAGATGAGTTGAGTCCTATTCTGAGTATAGATGCTAGAAGTATCTCATTTCCTTGGCACTTCTAATGCATTTCTTCTAAAAAAAAAAAAATATCTTTATTTTACTATATTATCTTATTTTATCCGATTCATTGCATCACATCAATCCTTGATTTTATTTGATTTTACCTATCTAAATAAAGTATGCGATCATAACATTTTATTATAGAAAAAAGAAATAAAAAGAGTAACAATCTTGAAAGAAAGGAAGAAATTAAAACCTTAGAAAAAATATCCATATTTTTTTTCTAAAATATAAAAGAAGATATAAATATTTTCTAAATCAGACCATATGTTAAATAGTATATAAATTTATTAAATTAAATAAACAAATTATATTATAAATATAGTTATTTTAAATAAACTATAAATATATTAATTCTCATGATCCTTTCTTTTTATATCAGTCGGGTAGCAAGCATTCAAACAATAACAGAGAAATATTATTTAGCTAAATTATTGACATATATTCTGATGAACCACCCATGTTCAACATGTAAGGAAAAAAAGAAAAAAAAATTCAAGCTTGCTATGCTATAAAGATACAGAATTGGATTCAACATGACTATGACCATGGGAACATTTCTCACAACCACCGTAGCAAAATTATTTAGCATCATTATTTAACATTATTATATCAGTAATATGGAAGCTACGAGATGTCTCATGTAATCAACCATATCGGTAGGGTTGGTGGTTATGGAGCAGAAGGGAAGGCGAAATTTTATGATCATTTCTCTCAAAGTAATAAATTGTTAGCCCGCAAATGGTTCCGGGCCCTGAGGTCACCACCGCCTTGGACGGTGGGACCCTTGTCGGCACCGTGCCGGGAACGGAAGCCGACCGTGTCTCTCGTCAGCACCGCGGGCTCACCGTAGGAGACCGTATGACCGAGGTCACGCGAGCGAGACCACACGTGCACGCCGACTCCGGACGACAGATCGGTCACACGCGCCCCGTGTGTTCCCGCCGTGAAGCCGTGCCGACACGTGGGCACCACGGCGGCGCTGGAGCCGCGGAGCCACCCTCCACGTGCCTCCGACGGGATCGCTCGCCGTCGCGGGTCGTTCCGCAGAGGGGACACGTGGCCGGCAGCGTGCTTAGGGACTAAGCCAACGCACGAGGCGGCGGCGTAGCGGAACGCGGCACCGTTGTTATTAATTAATTAAAATAAGGCTTAAAATAAACCACAGCGGTAGCGGACCAACCGGAGAATCCGTGGGATCCCGCCGGCCATAGACGGTTGCCCGAGATCCGAGGGCCAGGATGCGCCCACGCAGCACGTTCCGGTTTCGAAGAAGGTTCTCGCAGGAGATTTTATCCCTTTTTTAAATTTTCCCTTTCTGTTTTTTTTTTTTTTTTTAACCCCTTTTTAAGTTTTAATATGCTATATAATAGTATGAACGGGAACCGATCGTGAACCCTCCACCCATCTTCTTCTCCCTTTCTTAGATAGGGTTTCGAAAAGGTACGCTTAGTTCTTTTCCTTTCTGTTCTCCTCTTCATAGATTGATTTGGGACGCTGGACCCTGGATTTCCTTCTCTTTCTAGGGTTCCCGGCCTCGAAAAGCTGCTTTTTTTTTTTTTATTTAAGATTTTTTCCCTCCGAGTGTATCGTGGTTTCGAAGTGTTGGGGTTTCAATTGCATGTTCTCCTGGTTGATCCTTTTAGGAATTCCTGAGCTTTCGTGCTCGCTGTTTCTTAATAGAAGGAAAGGTAGGAGCTTTGTCATGTTTATGATCTGTTTAGGGGTCTTATTTCCGGTCAGATTCGTGTCGGTGTTTGGAGATGCAAGTAAAATAGCTGGGTTGCAGAGAATTTAGGGCCTGTTTTCCATATCGATTCAGGTGAAAGATAGAATTTTGCATGCTGTTTTGATTTTTTTTTTTTTCTTTTTTTGATGCATTAAGAGGGTTTTGAGCCAACAACAATCTCAATTTTTAGGTTTTGGGTTGCTTTAGATTTGCATATCTTAGGAGGTTTTTTTTTTTTTTTGTTGGGGGGGGGGAGAAATCAGCATTATTGCGGGTTGGTGGGATTAATTAGTGTGAAAGATCTAAGAAGTCAATGGTCATGGATCGTGGAGTCAGGGAGTTGTCGTCTGGTATGGTGAATGGATTGAGGTATGGCGATTTTTACTCCAGTCGTCAGAACATTAACATGAATGGCTTTAGATTAGGACAGTCATCACAAGACTCGTGGAATCACAATAATCCTAGGATCCTTTGTGGCACCAATCCTCTGAACCCAGATGGGAATCCTTGGTCTGCTCATCATACAAGTCCCGGGGGGGATAGCTCGGAAGATTGCGAGATCTTCTCAGATATAGCCCTCAATTACATAAGCCGGATGCTCATGGAAGAGGACATAGACGAGAAGGTCAGCAACTATCAGGAGGAGTCCGCCCTTCGAGCTGCGGAGAAGCCCTTCTACGATATCCTCGGTCAGAAGTATCCGCCTTCACCCAATCAGCCGCCGCTCTACTCGCATCACAGCCGAGAGAGCCCTGACGAGAGCAGCAACAGTATCTATGGAAACTCCAGCAGTGCTGGTAATGGCTGGACTCACGATTTTAGTGAGTACCAGCAGCAGTCACAAGCTTTCCCTGCTGCCTCTCTCGATCACACTTACCGGTCGTCCTCGTCCTCGTCCTCGTCGTCGTCGTCGACCTCCTCTAATGGCGTTGGTAATGTTGCTGAAGCGGTGGAAGAGCCCCTGTTCGGCGCTGGTAGGCTTCCTGATGCACTGCTGATGGGAAGCAGCCTGCCGGCTTGGCAGTTCAGGAGAGGAGTCGAAGAAGCACGCAAGTTCCTTCCTAGCAAAGAGAAGTTGATCATAGATTTGGAGGGCAGTGGGGTTTCTTCGTTGCCTCGAGAGCCGAGGTCTGCTGCCAGCCTTGTCGGGGTCAAGGCAGAGGAGGAGGAGGCGGAATACCCTGTTTATGGGTCCAGAGGTCGAAAGAATCTCCACCGCGAGGACTTGGATCTGGAGGAGGGGAGGAGCAACAAGCAGTCAGCTATCTACTCCGAGGAGACGATTCGGTCTGAGATGTTTGATTTGGTTTTGCTCTGCCAAGGAGACAAGTGGTCCAAGAAGATGTCTGATCTACGAGAAGCAATGCAGAACGAAGCAAACAAGAACGCACAGAATAATGGTCATGCCAAAGGGTCGAGCGGTGGCAAGGCACGAGGGAAGAAGCAGACTAAGAGAGAAGAAGTGGTGGATCTTAGAACTCTACTCGTACACTGCGCTCAAGCAGTGGCGGCTGACGACCGGCGGACCGCCGGCGAGCTACTGAGGCAGATCAGACAGCACTCGTCGCCAAATGGAGATGGAACTCAAAGGCTGGCGAATTGCTTCGCCGATGGACTCGAGGCCCGGTTGGCCGGCACGGGCAGCCAGATCTATCACACCCTGGTGGCAAAGCGAACGACGGCTACCGACTTATTGAAGGCCTACCATCTCTACATTGCGGCATGCCCTTTCAAGAAGATCTCGCACTTCTTTTCCAACCAGACGATCCTGAACGTGGCGGAGAAGGCATCGAGGGTGCACATCATAGATTTCGGGATCTATTTCGGCTTCCAGTGGCCATGCCTGATCCAGCGCCTCGCCGGCAGGGCTGGAGGCCCTCCAAAGCTTCGGATCACCGGTATCGACGTGCCCCAGCCCGGGTTCCGTCCAACGGAACAGATCGAAGAGACCGGTCGTCGGCTGGCGGATTATGCCAGCAGTTTTAAAGTTCCCTTCGAGTACAAAGGCATTGCATCAAAATGGGAGACCATCCGAGTGGAGGACCTTAAGATCGATGAAGATGAGGTGGTGGTTGTGAACTGCTTGTACCGCTTCAGGAATCTTGTGGACGAGACGGTCATCGTGGACAGCCCGAGGAATAAAGTCCTCAACACTATAAGGAAGATAAACCCCGATGTTTTCATCCATGGGGTTGTGAATGGCTCGTACAGTGCGCCCTTCTTTGTGACCCGCTTCCGTGAGGCCCTGTTTCACTACTCTGCGTTGTTCGACATGCTGGAGACCAATGTGCCACGGGAGGATGAGCAGAGATTGCTGATTGAAAGGGATCTCTTTGGACGGGAGGCTCTCAATGTGATAGCATGTGAGGGCTCGGAAAGGGTCGAGAGACCGGAGACCTACAAGCAGTGGCAGGTGAGGAATCTCAGGGCTGGGTTCAGGCAGCTTCCTCTGAACCCGGACATCATGAAGAAAGCCAAGGATAAAGTGAGAACCAGTTATCACAAGGATTTCGTTATAGATGAAGACAGTCGATGGCTGCTGCAGGGCTGGAAGGGGAGAGTTATCTATGCAGTGTCCACATGGAAGCCTAATGAAACTTAAAAAAAAAAAAAAAAAAAGGTCTATTTCCTGGAAATTGTCAAAACTATTTGTGTACGCTCTAAGGTCTCCTACCGTGGACCTTAGAACTGTTGTTGAAGTGCATGAACTTCTTCCAAGGTTCGTGGCTTTCCTCCTATCTTTTATTTTAAAGGTGGGTATCGACTAGTTCTGTGATGAATGGCTTGCGGTGGTGCGGATGTTTTAGATCTGACCTTTTTGAGTGGAGGTCTACGATCTCCCCTGTTGGTCATTGCATCTGGCAGCTGAAACTCATTATTAAACCACGGACCAGCAAAGTTGGCCAAGGTCCTGTAAAAATTAAGAGAAAAAGAAAGAAAAATTAGAGAACGATTAGGAAAGGATGATGTAATCAGTGCTGCAGTTTCCTACAAATGGAGGATATGCGTTATCTTATACAAGGTTGGGTTGTAAGAATTCATTCAAATGTAGGTACCTAAACCCAAGGATTTCTGTTACTCTTATTTTGTTTTTTGTCCAAACCTAAATCTGCCAGGTCTCCAATATTTGTATTTACCTGCTTCTCTGCTTTTCTAGCTTCTTGCGTTAACTTATTTATTCAAGCGTGCGCGTGAATGCCAACCTGTTTATATCAACCACTTAACTCTAGTTGAGTTGAGTTACCACAGAGTTAAGTTACCACCCTCTGCAACGTTGTTGACATGTTCGTTGACAGACAGACTACTCAGTAGTGATGGTACAACGTTGTAGACATTTCAGTATCAACTTTGTATTGGTTTCTTAACCTGGTTAAAGTCGGACAAACTGTAGACTAGAAAATTTTGCCACCACTTGTCGAGAGATAGAAAATAGAGAATGATGTAGCCCTTTACAACTAAAATCTGATAAAATATCAACATTATGTCTGGCGCAGTCCCGAGAGCGAACTCATTTAGCTTCACCAAGACCGTCGCTGGTAGGTCTCGTC
The DNA here is from genome assembly GCA_017589505.3 of Metroxylon sagu. NCBI lineage: Eukaryota > Viridiplantae > Streptophyta > Magnoliopsida > Arecales > Arecaceae > Metroxylon > Metroxylon sagu. The sequence goes on from JACVBY030000633.1 coordinate 151,718, forward strand.
CCAAGGCCCGTCCGTAAGCAAGATAACCCGGGAAGGACGTGCCCACTCACCACTTGTTTACATATTATAGCATAAAAGGCATATGCCTTTTCATTATGGCAATTTTTCAAACAGGCGACATCCACATCTCAACCAAAAAAGAAGGAAAAAGCAAAACAAAAACATGGACATCATGACCGCGAAAGAAACACTACGATTGATTATTTAACTTCAGATGGCATTTCGCACTTTCTTCATCCAATTTTGTGAGCCAAGGACAATAATTAAAAGTAGTAGTTCTCAACCCTTTTTTATAGAAATCATAATCAAATATTTTAACAGTTCAAAGAAAAGGTTGCCCTGATAATTAAAGAAGTCAGCCTTCTGCTTTCCTTCCACCTCACATGTTCATGCCAACGCAAAATTGAGAACTAATCACATGTTAGCAACACATTGATCAGAAGCTTCCAATTGGTCATGCTGATTTACATTAGTGAAATTTGCAAAGCCGGAGATAATGTTAAAGAAAAGCCCTGCTATTTTGGCATGCACCTTCCTTCTATATTTTCCACCATTGTTTTCAATAAAAGTGAGGTTGAAAGAAAAGATCAAATACAAAAACAACAATTTTGTTATATTTCCAATCATGAGATGACCATCAAGTGATACTCAACACATGGCTGGTTCTTTATGATTATGTTCCAAGCATGCAGTAATTTGAAAAAGGAAGGAAATTCCTAGCAGGATTGCATCACCATAGGCACGGACACAAAACTATCAACATCATACCGTCCATGGTACTGTATTATTTGCACGACCCCATGGAATCTCATTCCATATTGCTATATATACCAATCTAATTAATGCAGTCAACAATAACACTCTATGGGGATAAAGCCAGAACCGTACTGATAGAAAAAGACATGATGATATTATCACATTCTAGGAAAATTAAAAGGATAAATAAAGGAAATCTAACACAGTTCTGTAAGAATTTAGCAGATCGAAATGTAGCTCTGACATTCAAATTCCACACTTTCTTTTCTCATAAAATGCTCCAAAATCGGATATACCTAGAATGGTCTTCAGCAGAAGATTAGACTGCCGGGACTTTTACAGTTAAAGAACAAAAATTAAAAATGTAGGACCAAAATTAAAACAAAATAACAGGGAAAATTCATTTCAAAGAGTTTTAAGAGTAGGAGAGATTGACCTTCAGTCTCCCAGTAGCAAGGATCTATGAGCAGAAACTGTAATCTAGGTCTCAAATGGAAAAAAAAAAGGTTCTTCTCTGTCTAGTTGTTCAGAGACAGGTGATCAAATTTGGGAGAGGGATAAGAAAGAGGCCCCTTGCCTCTAGGATGACAGAGATGACAGCAGAATAGCTGGGCCAAAAATAGGCCTGAAGGTGTAGGTTTTGGAGCTAGATATCATTCTTATTCAAGATATGGTTTTGGCAGGCTCTGGCTAAGTGGAAACTAAAGTCCAACTAGAAAAGCTGACGCAGAGCAATAGCTCAGGACCATCCTTAAAAGCCAGAGGCCTGAGAAGCTCAAATTTTGAGTACGACTGAGAACACCAAAACGAAAATCTACCGCCGTATGGAAGAAGGTCCCTTTAACAATGAAAACACACACACAGGCAGCTCTAGGAAAAATGAGACGTGAACAACATTGATCTACTCAGATAAAGTTATGATGCTCTACCAACTACTTGTGCAAAGTAAAAAAGAAAGGAAAGAAAAATGACAATTATGCACAGCTCCACTCTCGCGCGCACACACACACAAGGGGAAGGGGGGAAGATCCATACCTTTCTCGGAATGAGTTTTGAAGGGTTATAGGAGGCAAAAAGGGTGCTTTTTGAAGCTTAGAACTTAACCACCCTGCAAAAGAAGAAAAAGTGAAGAAAGAAGCCATGGAGATTCTGCTGGCTATGGAAGTCTCATATATCAGAGTTAGTGCCTCCTGCTTTACTCCAGCATCAGTTTCGAGCATCTTTGTCCACCACTTGGTTGCAGTTCTAATCCCCAAGCAACCAGTTACATTCAGTATCTAAGTTTTCTGCAATATTCCTATCTAGAAAGAGAAGCCAAAACCATGTGATAAACTGCCATTGCCACAAATCCTGCTTTTAAGCTTTACTCACCAGCTTTATAAATTGTGCATCCATTTCATACAAATAGATCAAACATTGTCTGGCAAGACATATCAATGTCATGTAACCCTTCACAATGCTGCCTAAGCAACCGATCCAACCCAAAAATGACACATGCACGCACGTGTGTGTGTGTGTGTGAGAGAGAGAGAGAAGGGGGGCGGGGGTCCTGAATATGAGTGAGCAACTATATTGGGAACCATCCAGTGTGGAGAACAACTTAAAACTGGAGGAAAGGATTCAACTATTTTGACTGAAAATTGTTAACTAAAGCCACCGGAATAAACATCCATGATAAACTATTGTAGCATCAGATGCTAGATAAGCACTAAATATATCTAAATAACAAGCAACAAATGGGAGAGAGCCAACATCAGGTTATAAAGCATATATGTGAATACAAGATGTGAAAAACAAGAAACATCGCATATTGTGTTAACCCTTATTTTCAGATTTTGGTGGTCTGAGAACATTCCAGTCCAGCTTTTCACGTTTCGGCTGCTTATAAGAACCTTTCCTATTAATCTGGGAGGACGATTGTCCATCACCATCCCCACTTACACTTTTCAGCATCTTTTGAGGTGAAGGTGTTTCCATTTCCATTTCTGGCTGCTTCCTTTTGAGGTCTACATCAGAAATGTTCGAGTCCGCAGATCCGACAGAAGAGGTTCCATCTAACCTGCATTGTCACAAAAGAAAAAAAGAGGAACCCCTTACGAAGTTAGCTCCGAAAGTGAGCTACCATTTAGAAACACAACCATAGGTAATACAATGAATGTAGAAGTTCATGGTTTATGGGCAATCTGCTTGTCTTCAAGTTTCTAAAAGCAAACATGCTTTTTTATAACGAAACATGAAGCACATCAAACTAAAGCTAAATTATATAAGACATTCATTTGCTTATGAATTGTGATTATAGGCTTATTAGAACTATGCAGAGTAACACATTTGAAATCCTAGACATGACAAATAAGTTGAAACTGTCAGATTTAAGAAAAAAAAAATTTACAACTAATTTGGCTTGAACTCCAGTGAGGTCTAGAAAAAGTAGAATAATCTTGACAAAGTAAATAGTCTTGAGTATTTTCCCCCTCTTACATTGGATATTCCAGGAAATTAAAGCCGGATTCCCTGGCAAATATTATTGCTGATTTTGTCACTGGTTCTAATCTCTAAAGAAGTCCTGATATTAACGAGGAAATATCTTCTTAATATTAAAACTTTATTTTTTTTAAAAAAAAACACTAAATACCACCTTTGCTTGGCTCACTCTCAAGTTTGTATCATCCATTATGGCAGGTAGAGCATCAATAAGTCTTGTTTGAACAGGCTTCCAATTAAATGCAACTTCATGACAATATTGCAATTCAGGGAGACTGAAATCTCTATAATAACACTTCCCTCTCTGTTACATGATTGATGTCCTTAGATTTTTCATTCTAGCTTGATTTCAATTATATTTTTCTTACGATAAAAGAGTAGTGTAGACAAGAAGAAAAATTAAAGAGAACTTTTCATTAAATACACAATCAAGTTCTTGAGGATGAATTATAAAAATATTCTAAATACTGACTGACCCAACCAATTATCTCAACCAACACCCAAATGAAGGTTGAGTTCTTCCTCTTTTTCCCTCCTTCATATTTATGCTTATAACTTCTAGGTCTTTTTTATTTTTATGCTTATAACTTCTATAGTGCTGTCAACAGCAACTACATTGAGAAGGCAATTGCTAAGCAAGCTAATTACAAGATGATGGAATAAAGGATTTTGGGTTATTTTAAACAAATATTACCTTACTCTGAAAAATTTTAAACAGGTAACTGAAGCCCATAGATTGCTTCATGTTCTTAATGGATGAATAGCAGCAAACCTAACTCAAAATCATAAAAGTTTAATGTACAATACATTGCAAACTTTACACTGAATTGCTGAAGTAGCATCTGGTATCTTTACTACTATGGTCCCAAGTTGTTCATTAACATTATCCATTGTCAAAAAAACAGGAATAACTAATCCTAAGACATGAATCTCCCCAGCAGTACCTATTCCGCCTTCCCCAATCTTACCCCCACCTTCCCTCATCCTCTAAATTCCTCACTAGGTTAAATTGGTATTAAACTCATCAAATATCATGCAAACATTTAACAAAAGGTACTGTTTGAAACTTGAAAAGGTTGTGTCTAAGCCAATGTCTTGCATATTCATTCCATATTTCTAGAAACTAGGTATCCTTTTTTCTTTTTGCAGCAAAAGCAACATTGTTCATCACTATAAGTTAATTGTTGAGATTCTGTAATGAAAAATCCATGGGAACTGGATCAAGGTATATATATACTGATTTCCAAAGATGATTTCATATAAAATGATTTTTGGTTGATGACAATGGTAAAGCAATTTTATGGTCAAAACAGATTCCATACAGGAAAAGCCAGACGACAGCATGATAATGTGATTGTTGTTAGCCTTAGATGATGCAAAGTCAGTCCAAAATCAGCTAGACATGTTTCAGGTGTCCATTGCCAATTCATGTAAATCATGAACCCAGGATTTTACAGAAAGTAGCTAGGTTACCGGAAAAGCCATCTAGGCAGTGTAAAGATCACTTCAGGACATAAATAAGTTTGGTTTATGTTTTATATATTTGGCAAAGGAGCATTGAAATATCTGTAAAGGAACACATCTAGAAATTTGTCATGATTCAAGGGCTTCAATTAAATTGTATATTCAAGTGAAAAGTAAGAACTCTAGATAATTCTTGGTAATTGAATCCAACAGTTTATTAAAGTTCAAACAATTATAAGGGATGCATCCTGTTTTGCCAGTATATTTTGATTTATTGAGAATACCATAGTCCATAATGCTGGATCAAATTAAAGTATCAAGCTGACTCACTACAGAATAGAAACTGCAGAAGTTCAATACAAATGACAAATTTAGGCCAAACAGTTCACCTGTTATAACTTCCACCATTTTGATGATCGTCGCTTGACGAATTTGTTTGCATTTCATGGATGTTTGCAGCCTCCTCATTTAATTTCTATAAGACAAGCTTATGTAAGAAGAGCAACATGAAAGGGAAGAAGAAATAAAACTTTCGTTTCTGTTAAACAACCAATTCTCGCAACTCACATCAATAGATGGATTGAAACTCTGAAATGACATCCGACCTTTTAATGCTCCTGGGTGAGGATTCCCCTCCATTATAACTATGCTGCAGGAATAAAAACAGAAGTAAAACTTGTTCAATCCCAAATCGAAGGAGGAAAAATCCCTAGGAGAAGAAAACCACATTCACATGCAATGCAAATAAAAGTATCATGGTACTGATTAAATATATTCAAGTTATAATGTGATTATGCTTCTGAGTGTTATGAGTGAACGACAACCAGTTTCAAAACCTATATAGAATTTTGTCCACCTCTAGAGATACCAAAGAAACTAATTTTTATTTTTATTTTTTAAACTCAAGACTGTTCAATTTGTTCATGGTTCATCCCCTTCAGAATTAAAATGAGTCTTCTCACCCTATTATTGTTAATCTACCATGCTGTCTCATCACTAACTTAAACAGACTCAATACCTTGTCCTCATGGTACCCTTAATGCATAATTACATAGAATGATCAGCAAACAATTTGCCAATGTTTCCAGGACATTACTGGAGCAACTAAATTCCAATAAGCTACCGATAAAGAAAACAAACACGTTGTGAGCAGTATAAAGCCATGACATGTTCGGATGAAATTTCCCATAATCGATAGTCGGAAGGGCAAAAGAAAAAGGGAAAAAAAAAAAAAAAAATCCAATCTCCATCTCAACGAGTTCTCAAATCAATCAAAATGCATTACAACATCTCTACCAGTCGACGAAGCACGCACAACACATAAACAGTTCCATTCTAACCAATATAGGGCAAAAGCTAGAGGGGAAAAATAATTACCATCTTCTGGCAGGGGCGGCTGAAGCGCCGAAGCTCCCATCGAGCTTTACACTTTCCACTTCCTTGGGCTTCGCCTCTCTCAGAGCTGCCCTTTGCATGAACTGGAAACCACAGAAAAGCAGAAGCTCAGATTACATCCTATCAGGTATAAGAGAGAGATGATGGGGGAGGATTGTCGAGTCTCGCCTTCAAGTTCTTGAGGGTGCTGGAGAGCTCGCGCTTCGCCATTACTATCTATCGATCTCTAGGGTTTCGCTCGCTCGGTAGCACCACGAAACAAGGTAACAGAGAAAGGGAGGGAGCAAGCCGAAGAAATAAACCGCGCCCCCCCCCGCCCCTCAGCGCCACTGGGAGGGCGAGAGAAGGCTCTCGTCTTTAGAGAGGGACACGGGGGGGTTCTTTCCTCGTTACCGTCCCGTGGCGACGGCTAGGTTTTCTTCTTCCGAATACCACGAGCTATGCGCCGGACTATGTGGCCCAGTCCCGGTCGGACGGGGACTGGTACAGGCTCGAGTTTGACAAATCTATTGAGGCCCGCACGCTCTGAATCGAATGTGTTTGTTTAGGTCTGTTGGACCGGGCCAAATTTAACGAAAATCTTATCTCCAAGACGAGAGGGAGAAGAAATAAAAAAAGAAAAGAAAAGAAAAGAAACGAAGAAAAAGAAAAAGAAAAAAAAAAGCCTACATCAAATACCGAATTCAGATTGGACTACACATCGGTTGATAGACCTGATGCTCATGCTAAAATTTCACCCAAACTGGCTATCAAACTTATATATATATATATATATATATATATAATCAAATTAGATTCAATTTCATAACTGAATTTCCCTTCTTCCTATCATTTAAGCTCTAATTACCCAAGCCCATAAATTTTGGGATTAGACTGATTGAGCCACTTAGCTCATGATTGACTTTAATATATATATATTTATTTATTTTTGAGACAGGTTGGCCAGTTTTGTGCTTTAATTTTTGGACCTAGCTCGATTTTTTACATCAGATCTATCGTTTCGTCCAGACCCATGTCATGGGTTTACTTTTACTGTCTAAGCTGCGCTGGACGAGCTGGACGGCTCATCGAAGCAGTTCAAGACCTGCGACGGAGGATAGCAAGGACGGAGCCCATGGTTACACGAAGCCGACGTTATGTCGGCCATATTGGAAGTTACATGGCTTTGAGTTTTGGTTCTACCCCGTCTCCCCTAGACTTAAACACCAACGTAAGTGCCAATTTCCGTACAAATTAGACGGCTATTATCTATCTATTTTCTCCATACTTAAGTGCCAATTTCCGTACAAATTAGATGACCATTACCTACTTTCCCCATACTCCATATTCTTCTAGGAGATCAGTGCTATCAATGCTTTACAACTTTAGAGCTCAGAAGAATTGCAGCTTTGCAAGCTTGATGGAATATTTGAGAAGTCTTATGTTGGAAACTAAACCAAAGTGAGGGTTCTAAGTTCTTAATTAATTAAGATTATTATTGATCGCCTAAAATTTTTGTTAGTGCTGGTATAAGAATTGATCTTCTGTTCGGATTTGATTTTGTTATTTTTTTTGGTCAACATATATGAATTGTGATTTTATTATTGTTGTTGTTGTGAAAGAGCATTGAGGTCAATAGTATTTTATGATCATCCAATAAATTCTAATTTAATAACAAAAGTTGTTTTGTGCTTATTTGTTACTTGCATCCCGATTTTTTTTTTTTAAAAAAAATCTAAAGCAAAACAATCATCTTAAACATTGACCTAATAGGCCGTGTGAATTTTAGTCAGATACGTGTTATCTTCGAAAGCTTAAAAGCACTTGTTCTGGATAGCTCATTGGTGAGCGTAGATACATTTTGTCTTCTCAACTCTTTGCAAGGCTTCCTATATGTATATATATATATAAACACTCTTTTCAAATAGAAAGGGCATAGCAGTGCAAAATTTATTACTCAAAAATGATGGTACAAAATTCTGTAAAGAAGGGATGAAACTCAAATGGGCTAATGGCATCACATATTTTCAGCAAAAGCAAATAAATATTCATTTCTTAATCTTCCCTCAAGAGTAGTGATTACACTTTCAAAAATATGGCTGCTGACAGACTCAGAAACGAGTGGTAATCTGGGAGAAGAGTGTCTTGAAATCTGTCGTTGGTGTTCCTGTGCCCTCTGGTTTGGATGCCAGATCAAATGCCTTAAACTTGGCCTCCTCAAACAGCAGTGCCTGTCCACAAAAAGTAATTTGGATTCCCCTTAGAAGCAGCTGAAGCACATTTAACGTCACATATTGTATGCACATAAGTTCCTAATAATCTCTAAAATTTGTTCCAACGGGTCATATACTCTTAATCCAATGGAAAAATGGAACATTAGAAACTCTGCAAGAACAATGAATTATAGCAGGTCCCATATGATAATAGATGAATAAAATTGTATGTGCCAGTGGCTAGCTTCAATACCTGAATGCAGACTTCTGCAACATCAGCTCGAGCAATTGTTCTGGTTTCTGTCTTGAGCAATTCATCATCTTTGCCCACTAGTAATTCCCGCAGGCCCCCATCTTTATCCTGTAATCCTCCAGCCCTGAAAGAAACACAAAGAAATATTAGGTCGTTAACCATCTGATAACTGATTGCCAATCATGTTTAGAATATTCACATAAGATTTCACTTGTGTTAGGCCGAAGTTTGATCCCCCTAATTAAAGTGAAACAGAAATATCTTTTTCTTAGCAACAGTGTTGCTAGTTCATTACTTCCATAATGGAAGAGTCTTTTTATGGCCCAAAACGGCCTCGTTTGGCGCAATAATAGAAACAGACTTCATTTTCCAGTTTACAAACTATGAAGCAAGGAATTTCCCTCTCATTATCTAACCACCTGGCAGAACATTAATACCATCCCAGCTTTATTCATGAAATGCATTTCTTTAACCAACCATGACCATAGCCATCGAACATGATTCCATAATGAAAAAAGTTACTTGCTTCAAAAGGAAATGACTTGACAAGCAATTAATTAGATTTGTAATTCCAAATATAACACCAAATGATTTGTGGAGTGGAATTAATCATTGCTGAAATCATGAACCGTTCAAATGACATGCATATATGGAACTATAGAAAGTCATCTCCAGACGGGCATATTGAATTACTTGAATGTATAGCTGCAAGAAACCAATGCAGTCACATTTTGTTATTCCATGCTGATAAAGTTCTACCTTATAATTGTGTATGGTATTCCAGATTCTGATAAATATTGTTCTGCCTTCCGCTTCCACACCTGCAAACATGTGGAAACATCATCAGCTTTTGCATTCACAGATCTGGTCCTTATAGCTTATGTTGAAAAAGGAAAATGTTCAGAAGAGTATTTTGGACAGCATAAAGATAATATGAACTAGTGAGAAATCATACTTCTTGCCTTCTCAACTTCCGGACACATCTGTCATGGTTGTGATGCCATGGCAGAGATAAGTTTTTGGGCCTTACATTTATATCTACAAAATTATTTCGACAATAAAAATGATACAGAATTACAAATTTGTATTGATACAATAGAAGCATGAAAGCTTGCTGTAGGTTTTCTCCCGTATGTCATAATATTCTTGTTTTGCAATGCACAAATGTTTATTAATAAACTCCTCAAATAAGTGCACCGAAGAGCAATTGCGAAAAGTGCTTGCAGAGAGATGTGAAACAGCTGAACTTCAAAAGGCAAGTATGAAGAGCACATAGATCTCTGATATTTTACAATTTTCAAGGAACCTTAACCTGGATGCATGTTTACATTACTCTTCAGAAGACTAATTAATCCAATTGATGAAGAATGGTAAGCCTTGAATGAACGATAGTTATTAACTTACTAACGCGATAGGTAGGATCAGAGTGACTCAAAAAAACTGCCAGCAATTGCTGTACCATACATGCCATATGGGGCATTTTTTATTGAAACATAATTATGACTCAGTTATCAAGAAAGCATTGCACATTGGCATAGTTATCAAGCAAACACTTCACATGGTTTTCAATTGGTCAGTTTCTCCCCTCGCTCAGAGGTTCTAAGCACAATCAATCCTCACATCTGTGTACTGGCCATTATAAGCATTATATATCATTATCTGAAACTCTTGGGCCCTTAAGCTGTTCCTAAAGATCAAAGGTTCTGCAGGTGTGAGAGTAAGCCTCATAAGCAAACTAAGACTCAGAATGAATCGCTAGAACAATAATGCCTTCTCAACTGTGTATATTTTTTCAAAATGCATGCCTCTTTTTTATTATTAATCAGCCAAAAACTTTTACAATGAATTCACTAATTATATATAGGATGATAGTGCAGGAGTCTGCATCAATCTCCAATATTCCAAAAGAAAATGTGCAAGTTAGATAGAAAGATGGAGAGGGTTTCCTTCCTTGATAAATATCAAGAAAATTATGAAGAAAACAAAACTTCAATAAAATAAGAGGAAGGAAAGGGGATGCCATCAACTTGACAAATGACACATTCTAGCAGAAATATAAAACATGAACATGGGCAGCAAATCTGACTACTTACTAATATATTCCCATTCCCAATGCTGTTCAATGGATTATTGACATCTGTTCCACCCATAGACCCGACCAAAACAATCTGTTTCACGCCAACAACTTTGGCTGCACAAAAGGAGAAAGTGGGAAGGTATAGCAAAGAATTTTAATGATCAAGCTAAAAAGCACACATGGTTGCTAGGCAGTTTAACAAATTAATAAAAAAACACCTAAGAAGCTGGTGAGAGATGAGTTTCGGAGGACACTTGGAAGCGGGTGCACCAAAGCACCCAGCTACTAAGAGCAACATAAAAAGCGTGTGTGTGTGTGTGTGTGTGTGTGAGAGAGAGAGAGAGAGAGAGAGAGAGAGAGAGAGAGAGCCTTACCAACATCTATCTGGTTCTTTTGACCAATCCAATCAACCTTAACAAGCCAGAAATAACCAATAAATTAATGGGGAAAAGGAAACAGCAATGATGGCTTACTAGAAATCAAAAGTGGAATTCACCTGCTCGGGGTATGATCCTTCTTCAAAATAGAATTCAGGCCTTCCACCTTTGCTTGGGTCAAACCCTGGTTTCATCTTTGGCACAGCGCTTGTGAGGATTATGAGTGCATCAATTCCTTGAAAAGCAGGACCAACACTTTCAGCATCCCTTATATCACCTACAAAAACATTGTCGGTGCCCCCAATTTTAATTTTACTGTCTTCTGTCCTGACTAGGCCTCTCGCAATGAACTGGTCTGTCCTCTCTTTCAATTTCTTGTAAACAATCTGGCCTGATAAATTCCACATAAGAAACATAAACAATGTACAGTGCAGTAAGGATTGCAAATAGATTATGCCATATAATGCTTAACTTGTTGACAAAATTTTATTCTTTGGAACTCTTCAGTCTAGCAGAAAATAATTCAACATGCAGAGAATTAGTTGGCATTCCCATTATTAGCTGCCACCAGGTCAATAAGGGTAATTTCCCATTCTGAAAGTTCCCCATGCAGAGGATTGATGTCTAGTCTTGAATTATAGTTTGGAAACCTAAGTTCTTGTCTTTTCGCATCTAGTCCTTTGAACACAGCTTTCACCTAGCACCATAAGGCCAAACAATTGATACCATTGGACCAGAATGAACAATTGGGAGATAGCGGATCCTCTTGCCTTGCTGCTTTTCCACTCCTAACCAAACTGCAAGAAGCATCTTTACTTCACAATTTCCTATAGAAAGCTCTAACTTTCTGAAGTCTAATTTAGTGTCAATCATTTCTCCCCTCTTGTCCGCCAATTTGAATCCAGCTGAACGACAGCTGGTTATGAAAACATGTAAATTCATTCCACTTAACAAATTCATCAACATCGGTACCACCTAAGCATCTGTGGCTCCTCTAGGTCTGTTTGCCAACATTCTTGGGAAAGTTCCACAAAAAATGTAGACCAAGCTAATAAATCTGTAACTTTTAACTCTTTCAATTCCTTCTCATTCGAATTCAGGGCCATGAGTGTATAATTGTTCCCTTCAAGTTCTGTAAAGTAGGTCACAATAGCTTTCGCCTCCTTTTTTCTGGGATGGTCTCTGTTCACATGTCTATGTGTCCAAAGCAAGAGTCCTCAATCTAAGCATACTTGCTTAGTAATGATTATTGGTACTGCTAATTGGAAACTTAATCACTTTTCTTTCTTTTTGTTCAATAAAGAAACAGCTCATTTGGAGATTCTGTTTTCTTTCTCTCTCACAGAGAGAAGTACGTTAAATTCCACGAGTAACACAAAAATGATAGGAAACAGAAAGCCTTCTAATTAAGAGTTCACGATCGCATCTTTGCACACGCAATATCTTGGTGGTAGATCATCATTCTCCATGGATATATAGCCTATGGTAATGATTGCCAACCTGTTTCACGATGTATGTCCATTTCAGTTAATGTTATGGTTACAGAACCCTAGATTTGATTCCTCTCCAAGCTGAATTATCTATCATACATTTTTCCAGAAAGAAGAAACCTTAAATGTTCTCTGAACAACCTGTCACCAAACCCAATAACAACGCAACCATGGCACAGGAACAAGAAAAGACCCCGATGCCTAAACAACATTCCACCCGAACAGAAAAGACTAGACGGAGAATCGCGCAATTACCTGTTCTACCACCGGCGCCGGTGACGAGGACGGTGCTCGGAGGGCCATCCGCCATGGCGAGAGCTCCTAAACTCCGCCGTGGCTTCTTGGACGGGGAGGAGCGAGGTGGAGGAGAGAAGAAGGCAGCGGATTTCGCCGAAAGGTCGCGGGAATCGAAGAAGGGGAAGAGTTTAGGAGGGCCGAAAAAGGGAGAGACGCGCATCGCCATCGGAGAGAAGAAGGGAACCCGCTTCCATGGGAGGGAGGGGCGAGAGGGCTCCCAGTGCCGCTCACCTTATCTTCTCTGGGTCTCGGCGCGCGCTGGAGAGGAGAAGGCGCCGGAAACCGTTATCTACACCCAAACACACACCCACTTATAAAACCTGGACCCCACGAGGAGGAATCCACCACGTCCACGTGTGTTTAAAGGATCGTGAGCGCTGACGCGAGAAGTCCAGCTGTGCCGTGTGGGCCCCACGTTAAGCTGACCAATGAAATCGGCGCCACAGCGGAGACCACGGGAAGGAGGGCTTGTAGGAAATCCCGAAGCTATAAAGCTGCCCTTCTCTCGTTGCCTCCCAGGGTTGTCCTCCGATTCGGAACTACGCTTCTCCTCCGTTTCCCTCTCCGATTCCGTGAAAGCGATCCACCCTTATACAAGGCGGTGTGCTTGTTCTTTCTACGCCTCCTGTTGTTGTTAGATTTCTCTTCGTGCGTGAAGCGTTGTTATTCTCTTCGTTCGTCGAACCTCCCGTTTCTTTGGTATGCTCTTCAGAACCATGTAGTGATCTGGCGTTGTAATTTTCCCTAATTTTTACCATGAAGGGGTGGTTTGTTTTCTCTTGTTTACTTTATCTAAGCCGCTGTTTTCTATGTTAGGACGTTTGAAGGGCGATCTGCTCGCTTTCGAAGCCACCATGGTACTTGTTAGATCGCTCTGTTTATTATGTTCGTTTTCTTCCTGTTTTAATGGCTAGGGGATGCTTCGTTATATATATATATATATATATATAGCGTTTCATGTGCTGTGTTGTTAATCTCTGTTGTAACTTTGAATGCTTTTTTTTTTGGGTCTGGTATATTGTGTACGTGAAATTGAGGCATTGACTCGTACGTTGTGAGATTACAGTGACGAAGTGATGACATAGATGTTCCAAATCTCCCTATCATTGTTCATTGAAACAGGGACAAATAACCGTAAACCCTTTGTTATTTATGTCTTTGTAATACCCCAATCTAATACGCATTTGTTAAAAAGAAAAATTAATCAATTAGTATGATTAAAACTTTTGAGTGTATCTATATTCATGATGTCTGATATTGAGTTAGTTTTTCTAACACATTTTGAATTATCAAAATTAAAATTCAATTGAAAAAGTTACAAGTAATTTTACGAACATATGCCAATGTTGATGAACTTGTGGCCTATAATTTCAGAACATTTTTTTTTTTTTATGTTTTTATCTAAATTTTTATTATTTTTTCTTATAAAAGTAGATGTTAGATGACTTAAAAGTTTGGTTGGAGTTAGAAATATATTTTTTATGTATTTATTTAATATTAATCAATTTACTTCTCTTTAAAAAATTAATTTTCTAATGGGAATAGGAAATTTATTAGTTTTAAAAAATTAATATCCTATAAAATATAAGAAATATATTAGCTTTAGGAAATTTTTCTATAAATAAGGCTTATTTGAGAATTTTTTTTGCATCAAATCAATAGTTCAAAGGGTTAAGATTGAAGGATGAAAATTGATAAAGCTCTTAAGCATCAAAATTAAAGAATTAGTCGGTGTCTGAGTACCAATAATTTTATTTGAAAGTTGTAAAAAACCTTACCCTAATTCAAATAATTTTAGATTTGTTTGTGACTTCATAAAAGAATTTTAAAGCTTTATAAAATATTTTATATGCCTATTTACAAGAAATTATGGATTAAATAAATTTATTCAAAAACTAGCATATTTGAAAATTGATATATTTGGATTTGCTATATCTACTAAATTATGTTAGAAATTTATTTTAAATTTCATTACTTAAAAAGTGCATGATATTTAGTTTATAAATTATATATATATATATATGATAGCCCTTAAATATATTTAATTAAATGTTTATGGCATTAAAGGATAATTTAAGAATTTTATAAATTTATTTGCATTCCTTATTTATATAAAAAATTTGGATTAAGTAAGCCACCTATGTTTATATCACAATATTTGTCTTTATTGAATTTAGAAAATTTATTTGTATATAAATTTTTGATATAATTACTGAATTATTTGTATATAAAATAAGACATGATGTACATATAAGTATATGCTATAAACTCATTGTCAGACTGTGTATTCATATATCCAATCTATTGGGTTTGTATGAAGGCTACCATTAGTTTTGAAACCTGAAAGTATAAAAAATCTACTTCACATGAGTTAAATATGGTACCACTATTACTATTGTTTATTGGACCCTATCATACGAATTATATATGGTTGTAATTCTATTGGCTGTTGAATTGCTATCACAGATTTTGAAATGCAAGTAAGAGTTTTATCAATGTAAAGTGATTTTTGACTGGATACAAGTGTATTAAGGATAATGTAAAAGAAAACTGATATTGTTTTCTTTAATTGCATGCTTATTTTTATTAAAAATATTTGATGAGTCTATATAAGTGTAAAACTTATTTATGAAAGTTCATTGGAAATTCTATTGTTTTACTGAATGACAAATGCAAACATTTTGATATATGAATAAAGATTTTATTTATTGTGCTTACTTGACACCTCTAATTATGGTTATGGTTACTTACTAAGTGTTTGCTTATAAATATATTTATTCCTTTTTGTTTCAGAGATCGAGTCACAGGAGGGATTCGAATAGAAGTTCGCCTAGAAATTCTAACCAGAGAAATGTTAGTTACAAAGCTGATTTACTTTTACTTTATGAACTACTTTGTTGTGTTATGAGTCTCCTTTGTGGATTATTTTATAATTGTGGATTTTAGAAATTATTTTTTGTTATGAATTTGATTATTAGTTACACTAAATTACTAATTGAATTTAATTTTCAATGTAATGCCTGGCATGCTATAAAATTTTAATTTTGTATCTATCTAGTGGATTATTACATTTTGCGATCCACCCATGGATTGGGGGCATAATAGTCTCTTTGCATCTTCACTAAACAATTAGTTACTACAAAGTCAATTTTTCACCATCAACTTTTTGGACAATGCGTGGCACTTGTTACTTTAAACTTGTCACCACTTGGAATGGCATGATATTGGATTATTGAAGTCTCCTTCCTCCATTGCATGCCTTTGTTCTTAATTGTGGTAGCAACCCTTTGATGTTGGCACAACCAGAACAGTGTAAGAGCAATGACTCTATCAAAAGAGAGAAAAAAGGGTCTCACTTGGGCATGAAGTGAACTAAAGCAGTACAGAGGCTAGATGACAATTCATATATGATATTATTTTAGTCCATAATTTATAATTCTGAGACCTCACTTAATAATGTTTAGGCGTGAATCTTAATGAGTACAAGACTTCCTCACATATGAATTTGGTAGAGTCAGTAATGATGTGAGTGTTCTTGTAGGGTTGTATAAATAGATAATTATGTTGCAAGCCGGTAGAGTATTTTGGAGTCATTTTGATGGGTTCACATACAGTGGCTTTACATCAATATATGTGTAACAGTTTCTCAAAGATGTATCAAGAACTTGCATTTCTCATGGTGGACCTCATGAAACACCAAGTTGCATGCTTTCTGCTTGTTTCTACCACCATATATTCTAGCATTTTGAAGGCCAGTGAGATCTGGCAAAGCTGCATGTTTTTTCCTAAGCATTATATAGTAAGATATATAATGCTGATTAATTACTCAGAAAAGTTCTTTAGAGAAGTATGGAATGAGAAATTGTGGTGGGGATTTTCTTGTCCTTTTTCCCCTTGTTCTGTTGTGCCTTTTTGTTCTGACAGAGTCTATCTCACATAGAAAATGGAAAAAAGAACAGAAGCTATTTCCACTAATTCATGATCCATCTTTCTCTTATTGCTATGAATCATCCTTTCTTCAGTTTCATTTTTTCAAGCCATTTGGCACTGCAATGCATTGTGAACTACATTATAGTTTTTCATATGTTAATAGTTGGATGTATTTTGGGTGTTAATATTTGAGAGGCACAATCTTCATGACATGCCCCCTATGCTGCCTTCATCTTTTGATAATTACTTAAGACATCATACACATACGCTTTAAGTCACAAAATCTATGTTCATATCTCTATTTTCTCAAATGTCACAAAACCCAACTAATGTTGTTGTTACATCTCTTGGTTTTCGATGATCGCAGAATTCCAGAGATAATGGACATCCTCAAAGACAATTTTCACGGAAATATAGATGCTTCTCACTTTCCTCTATCAACAAGGTAGAACTTGTTCTTCTATATCTCGTGACTTATCTGCATTTTTTGAAGTTCAGCTCATCTTCTGTAGTGGAGTTATTAAGCACTTTCCTCTTGCTGTTCGCTCTTAAGTTGAATGATTAACATGTTTATCTAAAATTCTAAAATATAAAGGATGGACTTTCTATCATTTTTTATGCCACATGAGAAACTGTTTGCAGAAAATTAAGGGACTGTCACTGAAAATTAAAGACTTTGGCCCAGTGATTGTGAAGTTTTCTACACTTAGAAGTCATTTAGATGGTCTAATTCAATGTCAGATTTTGATAGAAACTACTTGCAAACTTCTGCTGGTTGTGTTCCTGTATTATTAGGATCTTCCTTAGGATTTGATGCTTTATCTCTGCTAGGACTCATTGAAACTCTTTTGATTTCCCTGTACTTCTGGATGTTCTATCTTTTTATTGATCTAAACTTTCTCACTTATTGAATCAAAATCGGCATTCTCTGATGGGAAAATAAGATATCTGAAATACTTGTGGAAGCTTGTGGAAAGTCATCCTGAACTATTAATGTGTAAATATAAGATAACAAAGCATACAAGACCTTACTGTAACAATGTTATATGGAATTCTAAATGATAGAGGAGACAAGTCCTCTGATATAGATCATTAGTTATGTTGTATGTTACTCCCATCCAGTTCTGTACAAATCCCACGTAAAGCTGGTTTTGTATGATGCCAAGATTTTTTACTTAGAAAACTTGAACTGCTACTTGTTTCTTTCACAAACTTCTCTTTCTTCATAAGTTAACAAATAATAGTACCAAAAGTGCTGGGATGAGGAAACAACCAGCAGTCAATTGGTTACTCTTACAGGTGGTAACATATTGGGCTTCCTACTAAATGCTATGCAATAATGATATGATAAAATGAACTTTCATTTTGGCGGGGGCAGTGGGGATCCTTTAGGCCAAGTTTTTATGTACTAGTAGTACTTTGGATTTTTTTTTTTTTTTTTGAAAAAAGAAAAATCATGCACTGGCCTTAGCCATTTCATATCTTCATCAGTGGGTGACCTGCTACCAAACTAAAACTGCAAATTCTTGTGGCTTATAACTCAGTCCCTCAAATGAATTCACCATTAGCTTAGTTATTATAATCTCATTTTATTTTATCAATAGGATGTGATATTTACCCAAAAGAGAACGCCCTATGTTTTTTACAAAACCCAAAGATCATCTCTCCATCAGTCCAGTATTTCAGTCAGTATACTCTGTTATGATTGGATTAATTCTATTTTATTAATACTGATTTCTTTGCCTCAGGCACATCTGGAGAATGGCAATAAAGGTATGTAATTTTGTATGTCTTAAAGTAGCCCTGTTATTAAGCATTCTATTTGTTGTTTTTATATTTACTGATTTCTCTTTTTCCCTGATGACTTGATTTTTTTTTCCAGTTATAATGCCGCAATCTGCTCTTAATAGCCTTAGTAAGTGTACTGACTGTTGTCTCACCTTTCTATTCCACTTAAAGCTTCTTATATCACAATCTTCTGATTTTCCAAACTAATAGTTTTGTTCCATAATAGATGCATTTCTCATCTACAATGATGCATTAGGATTACCATGTGATCCTAAATTTCCAGTGACTTAAATTCTAATTCACTGGCACTATCAATTTGCAGCGTCTATGCACATTGATTATCCAATGACCTTTGAAATTCACAATCGTTCTGCCCGACGACATTCACACTGTGGTGTACTGGAATTCACTGCAGAGGAAGGGAGGATCTTCTTGCCAAATTGGGTATGCATAGGAGAGCCAACATTTATTCTATATTGACGTGTGAATAGAACAGTGCAAGGCTTGCTGCCACATGCTTACCTCTTGCTAATAACCACATCCTCTTGTTATTTTATTGAGCTTACAGATGATGAAGAACTTGCTCTTGCAAGAGGGAGGTGTTGTACAAATGAGAAGCACCAGTCTCCCAAAGGGCATATTTATGAAATTGCAGCCCCACACAAAAGATTTCTTGGATTTATCAGATCCAAAAGCAGTGTGAGTACTTCTTTTGCTTAGCATTTATCTATTTTACCCTCCAGACTTTTGAGGTTTCCATTTGTCCATATTGTTGGGACAATTGAAAACAATGAGGTTGCCTTTTTTTGCTAATGCAGCTTGGAAAAAGCATTGAGGACCTTCTCCTGCTTGACAACTGGTGACACCATTATGATTTCATATAGCAGTAAGGACTATTGCATAGATATATTGGAAACAAAGCCTTCTAGTGCCATAACTATTATTGAGACTGACTGTGAGGTGGACATTGTCCCCTCTCTTGACTATAAAGAACCTGAAAAGGCAGCACCATCAACTTCATCTGTCAGTGCTCCAGCTCAAGGTATTTATTTTGGCTATGCAACCTGCTATAACAATTATAACTCTGATTGGCTTCTTTATAAGTCTTTTATGGTTCCACACACTTTATTTTGTCCTTCGGTTTAAGGCATGTAGTGTGCACTAACTCGAGTCCTTTGACTCCATTGTTTAGTGGTACAACAACAGCAACCACAAGAACAACAACAACGAGGACGGCAGCAGCAAAGCTTTCATTCCAAACCAGTTGGGTCAACTGCATTATTTAGTAAAGGTACTCATGGCTGACACTGTTATGATTCTGGTTTTGTAGTTTATTTTGGAGCATATTTGAGCTTTCAGATTTTAATCTTTTATTATGTTATGGTTAACTTTAGGAGCCCCATTTTTGCTTATTTCCATTTTAACATCTAATAAGATCATGTAAGATGCGTGTCATGGATCCATTTTCAGATGCAGAATTACATTGGTGGTTGTATTTCCAATATCATAGGACATCTGTGCATTTCAAAATCACATCTCACATTTTAGATGTTGGACGTGAAGATATTTGAGGTCATGAGTAGTTATTACTCAACCTAACCTGCTTAATGTAGCAAGGAAGCAGCTAACTCAGAATCATAGACAATCTTACTCCAAACTTCATAATAATCGGGCATTGTTTCTTGCGTCTCAAGTTGCACTTGCTCTGTCATACTGTGTTAATTATTAAGTGCCTTCCTATTTAAGTGGCTGCTGGTAAAATAGAGGCATGGGTATTTTAGAGGTATAGTTGCATGGAAAATCTGATACCAGAAGCAGTAGTGCACTGAAAAATAAAAATAAGTAGAGAATTTTGACTTATTAGTAATCTGATACATGGGTGTTCTCTCGTTAACTTGTGAGAACGGTTTCACAGATCAACAGGACTCTTCAAAGGCAGAAACCAAGTTCAAAGCATTCACTGGTGTTGGGAGACGCTTGGATGGGAAACCAGTGCAACCTTCGCTGGCATCTGATTCATCTGCTGCAAGAGAACCCGAGCTGGTGGGTGCCAATGAGACAAGCTCTACTTCATCATCTCAGCCTTCAAGAAAACTTGTCTTTGGCTCAAACTTCAAGGCTTCAAATTTGAAGGTGACAGAAAAGGTATTTTATTTTTAATCAAAGTTCATCAAAGAATAAGACCAATATTCTTGTTCATAGTTCTTAAGTAGTCAGACCAATATGGCTCATGTCATTTTCTAAATACATGTATGAGTCGTGATAGCTCTTAAATTTTGGGTGTGTGATGTCGTGTTTGCCACTTTTTCTCCACAGGCCTCTGCAACTATGCTGCCACATAAGGATGAAAAACCCAGCTTCAAGCCGTTCACTGGAAGGAAATATATATTAAATGGATGAGCAAAAAATTTCCAGCAGTTAGCCATCATCTATATATCTCATCTTCCTATGGCATTCTCATAGACCTCCGTGTTTTTAGAACTTCAATGCAAAGAAACTCGTTGCTGAATACTGGGGAATGTGTCCCTCCTATAGACCTTATTTAGTATTTTTCTTTATTAATTTACATGCTGACTGTTCTTCTAGGAGGCATGTCTAGTTTCTCTTAGCCTGGTGCATGTTGGCTGCTGTAGCTCTTTTTGCCATTCAAATGCTCTCTTGAATAAACAGTGTGATAAAAGGGTTCACTTTTGAGTGCTTGTCTCTGCAATCTCCTCTATAAATGAGAACGGATGTTTCTTCCCCTCCCCAATGCTTTTATGGATTGATTTGGTCATGTCAAGGACCATTTCAGAAAGAAACACTGGCTTCCTGGAAAAGAAAGGAGATCTCTTGAGCCAGCATTCCTTTCCTGTTTCATCCAGAATGGTGGCCACAAACCCACAAGATAAAGGAAACCCTTCACAATAGGCCATCCGAGCCAATGATTGGAATGTGACCAGAAGTGTCTTTCTAGGCCACAGCATCACTCAAAACACATTACTGCAGCTGCAAAAAAAGTGATGGTCACAGTTGCTTGATGAATATGGTCAGAGTTGCCTGCTGAAGATGGTCCAAGAAGTGTCCCAGCTTTGTCAAATGGATGTATGTGGACACCTACGCAAATATTTTGGGCTGACCTGCCTTTTTGACTTCAATCAGTGGGTTTTATGCGTGCCCTCCTCTTTGAGTGGGTGAACTTTGGCTCAAGTCAGTCAACAGGACATGTAACCTCTTCTGAAGTAGGTATTTGGGTGCCTGATGTGGATGTTTGGTGGTCCTTGTTTTTCACTTGCTTTTTATTTTTAGCTTGAAGTTTGCAAATCTTAAAATCTTTGAATTGAATTAATACCGCTAAGCCTCTCACTAGCTATGTTGATAAAATAATTCCTCTTCAGTTTAGCTAGCTATATGGTGCCTTTGTGAAACTCAATAGGGTGAGAGTGCTCAGAAATCATTGACAATTTCATCTAACTAGATATCAATTGTAAAATACTAGATTTATACAGTGGTAGGTTTTAACATATTTAGTTTGGTTCATTAATTAAGGACATGTTATGAATTAAGGATCAGATGATTGGATATATATATATATATATATATAGGATGTAAAAGTGAAAAAGGATGAATGTAAATGATATAATTTTGACGTTGCATGCTTCACCTTCTGCCACATATTCAAGGTGTTTAGTGGCCACCTGTTCATGACATGCTAATATAGTCATCAATCATAATAGATCAATTGATCACCGTCCAAAACATTCTTATATAGTGATCCATTATAGAAGAAGCAAGAGAACGACGCAGTGAGTTTAATAACCACTTTCAGCTTTTATAAGCACCAAATTATATATTCTAAAACTCTGGTGCTATATGTTAAAGAGAAATCCATATAGTGATCCATTGTAGAAGAAGCAAGAGAACGACGCAGTGAGTTTAATAACCACTTTTAGCTCTTATAAGCACCAAATTATATATTCTAAAACTCTGGTGCTATATGTTTAAGAGAAATCCATATAGTGATCCATTATAGAAAAAGCAAGAGAACGACACTGTGAGTTTAATAACCACTTTCAGCTTTTGTAAGCACCAAATTATATATTCTAAAGCTCTGTTGCTATATGTTTAAGAGAAATCTACAGATTTGACAACCACTTCTAGCTTCCTGGCAAGAGACTGAAGACATCAATGTTAGGAACTCAAGAATAGTATAAAGGATGATATTAAACAAAAGATCTAGAGGTTCACATCAATGTGTTTCGGTTAAGTGGACCATTTTAGGGGGGAGGTGACTGTAACGTCCATTTCCTAGGGGACGATGCGATTCATTGTCGGAAAGCTGGCCACTGAAAGTGATGGACCTTTGTTTTCTTTTGAAAAAGGTGGCAAGTGGCCTTATATACAAATGATCATGAGTACGTTCACAATTAGACCCAGACATTTTGCACCAAGAAGGCGTGCAGAAATGCCAAGAGGAAAGGGAAAATGAGTTTGGAGGGCCCGAAATTGATTTGTGAGCACTAAATGGATCTTTAGGCCATAGAATTGGATGCACCAGACATCATGACAGAGGGGAATCAATCATAAGCACTAGTCTGGTTGTTTAGATTCTGATAGGTTACTCCTTACTCCATTAATCGAGCTCTGAGTAGATCTTGGTTTAGTGTTTTATTTCTCACTTTGTACCTGTTATCATTTTGCAGCATCCATGAAAATCTTTCTGATATCGTTCCAATTTTGTTGGATGCCTTCAAGGTGACTGATGTGATGTGAGGCTTTAAAAACAATTTAAACATGAAGATCTGGCCGCACAAAAGTAATGGGGAAGAAAGTAATAGATCTTTTTTGGATGGTTGTGGCGTTTATTATTAAGAAAGGCAGCTTGGTCGCTCATGTGACATCCCATTCAAACGTGTGAAGCAAACAAGGATTCAGTGATTACAAGCCTGTGTAGGGTTGGCCTACATTCTGGCGTGTGGTGCCAAGTAAAGGCAACACTAGTTGCCATTAGTATCACATAGCACATGCACCACGCCTGGTTTAATCTAATCTAGATTTTTATTTGGAACAGTTCACGCTAGAGCTAGGTGGATGTACTTCCTCTGTCATGCTAAAGGTCAGCACTTTTAAAATTCATACTAGTTCACCATGTGGTCGACATTTTTAATTATAAAGTAATGAAAATAATAATGGAGCCTTTCTTGTTCTGAGGTCGTTGTTTATGACACTCGTGAGTGAGATCGGTGCTGTGGAAAAGGGAAAAGTTCAATGTTCACCATTCATTATTAAAAACCATAGATTAGGTATGACTAATTCAGCGCTCTCTGTGTCTGTTTACAATCGGTGGTGTGGAAAAGGGAAAAGTTCAATGTTCACCATTCATTATTAAAAACCATAGATTAGGTATGACTAATTCAGCGCTCTCTGTGTCTGTTTACAATGTATAGGAATGATGTGTTCCCATTGACCAAAAAAATGGTCAGAGACTCAGAGGTTGCTAATAATTGTGCTCATCACTGTTGTGATTCCTGTTTAAGCCTTGGGGTCTATTTGGATGGATGTTAATATGGGGAAAGGAAGGGGAAAGAAGAGAACAGTCCTAAAGATCTTTGTTTGAGAGGAAGAGAAAAAGAAAAAGGAGAAGAGAAATGGAGGTTACTCATTCCTCCTTAAAAGGTTGAATCTTTTTATCTCCAAATTGAGGATAAAGAGGTGGAGAAGAATAAGTTTATAATTTTTACTCCATCTTTCTAACTCTATCCTTATAAATTAATTTAAATTTCTCTCATAGTAAATTATCCTTTTTTCTCTCTCTTCCTCTTCAAATAAAAACAAGATAACAATCCATCCCTTTCCATCCTCTCCCTTTTTTTCCTCCCCATGTTTCATGTTCCCCTTTCCTTTCTTCCAAAGATCCAGACCCCTAAAGGGCCAAGGGTGGAAATTGATTGGTGCGGTGGTGACCACTAAACAGTTCAACTATGGAAGCCAATTTGACTTGGCTCTAGCACCAGAGTCCATGGATGACCTTATTCCTTTAAGCAATGGACTAGGCAAAACAAACCAGGTGGTTACCTAGTAATACAATGCGCTGCAGAGCCAAATTGAATGATCCATTCAAAATCCTGAGAATCTCCATATGTTTTGCTTTACCCTTTTTTTTCCCTCATTAAACCTGTCAAACATTTCATGATTCAACTTAATTGGAATTTTTTTTTTTTTTTTTTTTTTTTTTTTTTTGAGGAAAATCATGGTTCGGTAGTCACAGTGCACAACAGATTCCATAGCAATGCATGTGTATCGATACTAGAGACTAACAATGATTTGAATTCTCGTGAAGGGTTTAGCTGCAAAGGAGAACATGTAGAGGAAATTTCTTTTTGCAACTTAGGCTATTCTTCCATCAGTTAGAGAGAGAGAGATAGAGAGAGAGAGAGCCTACAAGATTGAGGGAAAAGAAGTGGAGCATGAATGAATTGCAAAGACAATAAGCCATCTTTTTCCCATCTTTACATTTCTTCAATCAGAATATGATCTAATATGGCATGAAGACCAAGGACCATGTCAGAAAATCCTTGCATCACCTCAGCATATGATAGAGAAAATAAAAATATTTATTTCTGAATAATAATTACGTGCATATCAATGAACAAAATAGGAGGGGGCTGTGAGAATGATTTCCTGCCCATTCCATAAAATTCTCCCCCTCCAACCATAATTACATGGACAAACCAAGCAGAGCAGGGTTGGGAGGATGAGTCCACTCCCATGTAATTGCCATCTTCTCATCTGAGAATAATTACATGGAAGAATTGAGCATTAAGCAATCACCGATGTCTCGATCGCAAGCTTCCCCGTGTATCGGACATCCTCTGAATTTTCAGCCTCCTCCCACAGCTCAGGCAGGGCTTCCCTGATGTTGTGGATGCTCTCCAGTGCATGGTCCGCGCCTTTGACTCTATGTGGTTTGCCCACCTGGATCAAACAGATTAAGGAAGCAACCGGCCGATCAGATAACCATACACTTCAACTTCAAATTTTAACTGTAAGCTAGAGCTCAACACTTGCATCAAGCAAACATGGTAATAAATGGGCTTTACCAGCACTGTGTGGAGACCAATGCGTTTGCCTGACTGGATATTGCGAACACTGTCATCAAAGAAAATCTGGAAAACAATTTGTACCAATACACTCTAAGTACAACTCACCAAGAGTATTTGCTAAATGCCTATAAGCTTCAGGTTAATCTTTTTTACAATGATTCTATCATGCTAAGGACTGAAAAAAAGCATCTCACCGTTCTCTGAGGGTTAACGTTGGCAATTTTGAGAGCATGCTCCATTGCATCAATGGATGGTTTGCATTGAATTGGAGTCTTTGGTAGTTCAGTACCAGCATCGGCCTGAGAGAAGTGCTCGAGGATGTTGAAGACGTTGGTTATAGCTGTTGGGTCACTGGGTGAAGATGAATCAGTTGGTGGATTCAGAGTCTCAAAGCATATAATTCCTTCAAAACAGTTCTCCAACCCCAGCTTCTTAAGCACTTTGACTGCATGGATCTTATCAGCATTTGTAAAAATCTGTTTTATGAAAACAAAGACATGCATCAGATTACAATAAAGCTTAGTAAAAACATTTACCACTCTATGAAACTGTGTTTGAGAATCTTACCACTTTGCGAATTGGCAGGCTTAGTAGAAGATCTCTAAGAACAGGATCTCGCTTCAGATTGTCATAAGGTAATCTCCCATGAACAAAACTGTTGAATAACAAAACAGATGGTTGATAAAACTTAGACTATGACAAAATTGTTGGCATCTCAAACATAGTGACTGACAAGAAGGGAAAATGTGGAATTACCTGTGGTAATCATCATAATCAAAATCATAGCCAATGGCCTGGAAATCATATAGCAGAAGAGAGTATAAGAAAACAAGCACAATAATAATTTCTAGTACTGCGAACAGAGAAAATGTTACTTAGTGTACCCTTAGACCGGACATGGTTGTCCCATAGTACTTGTACAGTAAATTACACATGTCTGGCATCTTGCTCTTCTCAATCCCAAGCTTCTCCACCATATAATCTGTACATGACACCAATACTTATGGGTCTAGATGTCCACTGTGAACATGAATAAAGATCAGAGAAGTGAATGCATACCTCCAATGTTATTGCGACATTCGGTTGCTATGCCAGAGCTATAAGGGTACAGAGTATCGTCGAGATCTATATGTTGTTAGGAAACCAAGAACTAATTAACACTTGCGTTGCTCAGCTATTATGTCTCAGAACAAAGCTTCAAAGCAGAGTACATACCAAAGAGGAGGCAGTCGTATTTAGGCCTCTGAGCCTGGCAGTATCGGTCCTCGAATTCCATCTGGATCAGTTTGGACTTCAAAACAAGAACAAAAGAGTGTTAGTAATCCTGAGGATAGAATCAGCAAAATGGAGATGGGAACGATGCTTATTTCCTCAAAATATAACATCCAGTCCTCGAAGAAGATGGACCATAGTATTTCTTTCCAAAATTTATGAATAACAAATAGCTGCATTAAAACCTCTCGCTTTTCGGTAAGAGCGAAAAAAAACATCAGGCTATTAAACTCCATGACAAAGAGGAAACCGACAAACTAATTTCGAAAGGCGCTTTTTTTTTTTTTTTTTTTTTCTTTTGAGGAATTCGAGAAGGCTATCTCAAAGCCAAAAAGATCAAATCTTTTCCGAAAAAAAAAAAAAAAAAACGATCTTTTAACTCTCCACCATCAGCGACTCAGAGATGGTACCTTGACACAGAATACATTTGATTAACCAGCGAAATAAAGCGAAATATCAACAAAAGTTAGAAACTTCTCCACGAAAACTAGTCTCCGTCCAGATTTTTCAGAGAAAAAAAAGCAAGATCGAATCCGAGGTCAGGGATGGGAAACAAACCAGATTGAAACCAGCCAAAATATCCGAGACGCACGCAATGCGAAAGAGCTCAATGGAGGATCGAAGGAGGGGGCAAGAGCTTCTTTTTCTCCGAAGAGGAATGGGGAAATCGAACGCAGAGGGGAGGGGGGGGGGAGAAAAAATGGTCGGGGTCCCTGGTTTTAAATAGGCGAACCGTTGCCCCCCTCCAATCGAGATTAGTCCCAAAAAAGATCCCAAATTAGATTTAAAAGACCTAGATTAATACATTTTTAAAACTAATTACAAGGAAACGGGCGGAGAGAGTGTCCAAATCTAATTGGTAGAACGAACAAGCTTCAGGGATCCAGTCGCCCCTCGACTTCGAGTTATTTTACGGACAAGGACCATCCAAGCGTATTCTCACCGGGTGGTTGTCGTAATCAAAGGTCTCTCTCGCACGGGACTAAAACAATTTATTTCATCATTCGTGGGCCGGTGGGAGCGAGCTTCAATGGTTGAGGGGTTTCAGTCATGATTGCGTGCAAAAAAGCATCATCTCCACCGTCCAAGCGATGAACTCCTTTCTTTCTTAGGCTTCGAAGAACGCATATGGCGTAAAATAAGTTGGAATATTTGCACCTTATTGCCGCCGTCAAAGCCGCGAGATATTATAAGGTGGTGCAACCGAGTTGTACGTCACTTCGTTTATAACTAAAACGACGCTTGCTTTCTCTAATTGATCTCTCCTCAAATCTTTATGGCACCAAGGTGGGAAGAGAGTATGAGAGAAAATATACGCAAGAGTTAGAGGACAGAAAAAGTTATTAAAATTTTGAAAAGAGAATATGCGTGGATAATTGTTTATTCCGCAAGAATATTAGTGGCATCAATTCCTACACGCTAAATTTTTTGGACAGAAAGTTATTGGAGGGGATAGTGATAATAGAAAGAATTAGAACTTATCCAGGATTGAGAAAAATCCAAAGCCACGTACCCTCACGTGGAGTAGGGACCCTGGAAGCTGCGGTGGATGCCCATCCACGCGGCGATGCCATGGCTTTCCGCTTTGGGAAAGTCGGAGCCGAATTGCCGGCATAGACACGTGTGTAGTCCGGTGAATACCACGTGTCTTCCTCTCCGCTTTGAGAAGGCCTGGAGGGACAATGGAGTCATTTTGAGAGGCAATTATTGGAGCGCGTAGGACTTGGGAGTTTGACGTTTAATTATTGGATCCACGCGGCGGTTGGCTTACTTACCATCAGAAGTTAAAAGGTTGGCAAGGGAGAAACGTAGCAGAAATCCCCCACCCCCCAATAATTTGTTGACAATCCTAGCTTTCTATCCATATAATTATATTTTGGTGTCCCAATTCATCTTCCCTCTTAATTAATTAATTAATTAATTAATTTTTAATTGGCCTCTATGTCCTTCAGTGGCGTGAGAAACGATTGAATAAAACGATTGCATGAGAACTCTCCTTAGACCCTTCAATTTAGGAATTTACTATTATTCTGTAATAATTATATAAGCATATGTGGTCTTGCTCGTGACGTTTTATTATCTTTTAAATATGATAGTTACATGCCATTTTTAGATAGAACTGATTTAATAGTGTGCGATGCTTTGTTGTTCATTTTGAGCGGTGGTTACGAGTCATTTTTCAATAGATCTTATGTAGCCAATCAATAAGCATATTTTTGTGTCCTTTGTGTGCCTATTGTTTTTGGCTCCCGTGAATATGTACTCATTGATTCATATGTTGGATCAGATCCACGTAAAAATGACTCAAAAGTTAAACGGTCATGAAGAGTGCAATTCTTCGATGCTCGAAACCAAAGGATCAAACTTATGTCCACCTAGGAACATGCAATAATTGATGCTATATGTGTTATTCTATACACACATACACACACAAATATGATGTACTCCATCAATCATTCTTGGGATTTTGATGACAAAGACTGTTATCTTTTTTCAAGAAAGGTTGTTTGATGGTTATGCATGGTGAATTCTAATCCCAAGCTTGAAGTTTACAATCATGGCTGTTCATAGTTTGTACATGATGCGGTGGAGCTCCTGCACAACAAGGAATGTCGTTCCATACACCCATAGATTCTAAAGGCTTCTTCACTCTTTCATGGCCATGGAAAATTGTGGTTTTAAATTACTCTTGAACTAGAGAGGATCCGAACACGCCTGTTGCAGCAGTCGTAATAAACAAATTTTACCATCCATTTTTCTTCGTTTTAGCTTTTCTAAATAAAGAGCAATCTCTCTGCAGATTTCACGCATGGAATTTCATTCGGAAACAGGGAGACCCAAGCAGTGTTGGCCATAGAATTTTGTGATGGAGAGGTCAAGCATGCAGGAGAGGTCCAACAGGGATTACAGATAAAAAAAAAAAAAAGAAAGCCAGACATGAAAGCTATGAGACCAAGTTGCTCTATTTTTTTTTTTTTTGTTCTTTGTGCCATCAATTATTCAAGTATTCCAATGCACGAAAAGTGATAAGATCCAATTTCAGCTAAAAGTACAGTATCTTGGTTTTTCTTGATTTTATATGACTTACAACCCTCCATAGATGATAAAGACTGCTCAACAACCCTCCCTACATTGTAGCAACTTTCAACTTCCCTGCAATTATTGGAAAACAATATGAAAGAGCAGTATATAAATATGTTTATATAGTTTTCTGTTGGGTTATAATTGATTAATATGACTCTTTGTTGAACAAAATCATTAACAATTGGGAATATTTCATTTTTTTATGAACAATGTAGCTTCTATTCAGTCTTAAATAATGGATGAGGAGGCTATGATCTTTGATCTAACTTAGTTCTACTTCAAAATATGATCTCATGTGAAACGAAGATTCAGTCAAAAGAAGCAATCTTTTTTTTTAAAAAAAAAAAAAAAAAAAACCAGATGGAATATGTATTCTTTTATGTTTGCCTTTATATTTTAGCATTGACTTTTTCTTGACAAAATTAATATTGAGTTGAATGAAATAAAATATGAAAGGGAGAAATTGTTTGCTTAACTTGGGCTTCCAGCTTGCTTGAACATTTGCTACCATGGTTCATAGGTTACCAAGGTTACCAAGTGGAGCAGGTATCCTTTAGCATCTTCTGCAGTCATGGACTTGGAATCTTGTGTTTTTTAAGTAGAACTTAAAGAAATCCCACTATGGAAGTAAGTTCAAAATACTAACCCGTACTTATCTTAGAGGTTTCCTATAAAATAAATTTAAGTAGTGTCTTTCAAATAAAATAAAAATAAAAATAAAAAATAAAAAAGACAGGACAGAAGCATCATTTTTAACTAGGTGATCAAGCCGAGCCGCAGCCATTTTAAATGTCGGGTTATATAATGCACTTATAATTGCATATTATAAATTCACTAGCTTGGCTCCACTAATAATTCGAAAGTGACCGACCTGACGCCGCCCAGGACAAACGACACGGCTCTTATGCTCTCTTTTGATTGTTTCCTAATAAGGTTTGGAGCATGGCACCAATCAGTCATCTGGAGTCGCGTAGCGGCCAAGGAACATAGAAGAAAACAATGCAACGTTCCAGTGGAGCAGGTAAAATATAATAGCATGGAAGCAACCAGAGAAGACCGTGGAAGACGACGCTCTTTTTGTTATCTTCTTTCTCGTTCAGAGGAACGTACAATTATCGAGCAATTGAAAGCACCTCTATAACTCATTCAACACCTAAATTTTAATGGCATTGAGAGTGGAGTCGCTTCGCCCTCCCCCATGGAATCTAAGACGCTGCCACGGGCTCCACAGATTCCGAACCTAGGACAGATCGATCGATCTCAAGGGCAAATCCAGTTTGTCTCAACCCATCAGCCCTGTTCACATTGTTGCTGGGGTTATGTGGCCTCCGAGTAAACAAACATTCGAAGAAGAAAATGAGAATTGCACCGCAATATCATGAAGTTAAACAACGTAGCTGCTCAAAGCATGGCAATGAACAAAAAAAAAGACCTGCGCTAAAACAAACATAAAACAGAATTTGAATCAACAACAACACAACTGAAAGGCCATGACGTTCCTGATAAGGATGAAACCATACCAAGTAAACAGTATCCACAATAATTTTCGCATCTCTCCAATCATTCAGTCCAAAGGTCCCTCTATCACCCCCCAATCATTCTAATCTCCCCCAATCATTCAGTATAAAAGCGAATGAATGGATGGAAGAGATGCCCGGCCTACGGGCTTTCTTTTTCCATGTCCCACCCATGCAAACCAGAATGATCGAATGGGGGGGGGGATATTACATCTTGAAGCAAACCACCATACCATCAAACAACACAACGAAAACTCTCATATGCAAACCCTAAACGCAAATACAATATTGTCAAATTCCCAGCTTAATTTTGTCAAAATTTCTGAATATTTAAAGCAACCGAACAGAGAAAAAGGGATTATTACAATATTATACCACCCAAGTGTTTCTCTAATGCAGATGCTCATTTGTACAATTCCTTAAATACAAGGAAAAACAAAATTGTTAACCAATATACTATTAAGTATCCATTGCCAAAAACACCCTGGCTATGTGGGTACAACTTCCCCACTGAGTGATGACGACCCATCATCTTCCTCTGTAACCTTTGAAGGTTCCCCACCTTTAACATCCGCTTCCTCTTGGAACCCTTGCTTAAACCTATCATAATTTGTTGGTTCGCTTGCTTTGAATGGGCGCTCGCCAAGGACCCTGACCAAGTCTTCTTGGTGTAGGACCTCCTTATCCAGTAGCAGCTCAGCTATCTGGATAACGTGATCCTTGTGTTCCTTTATCAGTTCCGCAGTTCTCTGATAGGCCTTCGTAACCCATTCCTTCACTTCAGCATCAATAATGGCTCCGGTCTTGCTGCTGTAAGGCTTGCTCATTTCGAAAGCATCATCTCTCTGAGGAAATGAAAGGAGCCCAACCTTGTCACTGAAACCATACACTGCAACTTGAGCATAAGTCATCTTGGTCACTTTCTCCAAATCATTTTGAGCTCCAGTAGAAATCTTCCCCAACAAGACCTAGAAATCCATTAGAAAAAAGAGGCAAGTTATTGTCATGGCTAAACCATCCATCCGTCATTGTGCGAAACATTAAGCTGTTTTGAACGAAGGTGATCTAACAATTTTTCACCCTTTTCATATTATTCTTTGTGATTTTCATAAATAGAATTGGCATAGCATTAACCTTTTAACAGGCGTCCAACAGTCCTGGTTATAATTGGAACTTCAACCCAAATAACATGTCCTAAACAATTAGATGTTATGTTAACCAAGACAAAAGTTTATAGGTTACCACATTGTCAAATAACATGGTTTTCAATGTTCTGAAAAACACATGGATCAGCAGAAGCAGATACACCTAGGGCATCATGCTTTCAAGAAACAGCAGAGTCCAAAACATGAGATCAGAACATTCATCTCAAACACTCTTTTACCTTGTAAAGCTGAAGACTCTCTTGATGGAAGGGAAAAAAACAGAAAGACACTCGCAATATAAGTCAAATATCATTTGAGATTACATGCATTCACTTCCCACCTAATATTTGATAAAAAATTTTAACAAAAACGCCAAATGTTAAAACAATCTGATTAAAGAGCAAAAAATATTGCAAAAAGAAAAAAAAATCCCTGCATGGTATGGCCATAATATACAAAGCTGCCATCTAACAGAGATGTGTCGGTTAGGCAATATACATGAATTATGAAAGAAAACGATCAAATACAGCTTTCAATTATTATATACTTTGTGGTATCAAGTGCAATGTCATCCTATTAGGGAAAAGAGAGAGAGATGTATCATCCTATTTCAGAAATTTCAGAATAACAAAGCTAAGGCCCCATTTGGCAACCTTTTTTCTGTTTTTCTGTTTTCTTGATGTAGGTAGTACGTTTGGCTACCTAGTTTT
This sequence comes from Metroxylon sagu, assembly GCA_017589505.3. NCBI lineage: Eukaryota > Viridiplantae > Streptophyta > Magnoliopsida > Arecales > Arecaceae > Metroxylon > Metroxylon sagu. The sequence goes on from JACVBY030000633.1 coordinate 185,028, forward strand.
TTTTTTTTTTCAGATAAATGCTATATTTCCCGAAAAATGGAAGCGAGAAATTCTCACTTCCATTTTTTTATTGACTTTCATGTCCCTGTTTAGCTCCACTCCCACACCTGACTCTCCTATCTACTCCAACTTTCCCCATCCCTTGTTTGTACTCAATCAGCCTCCCGAGCAGTGAAAATCTGGCACATCGCCCCTTCGAGATCCGGCACACTGGCAAGATTGGGGCAGTTTTTTTTTTTTTTCCTTCACATGACAAACATGTTTCCTTTCTCTTCCCTCTCTAGATCTCTGCCTTGATCCCCTTCTCCTCCTCCCCAGCCGCAACCTCCTCTTTACCATCATTGTTCATAGCCACCGTGTCCTTCCAGGCCTTCTCCTTCCTGCTTTCCTTGGACCCCAGCAGCGGCTGCTGCTCCATGGGGATGTGGAATTTGTCAGACGGACGAAGTGGAATCAGAGGTGGAGGGGATTATAGAGCAGGAGGAGGATTAAGAGGGTTGACTACCAAACATGTTTCTGCTGTCAGAAATCGGAAAAAAAAAATGAAAATAAAATTCTTCCTTCTTTCTTTTGCACCCAAAAAAAAAAAAGAGCTAAACACAATCAAAGTTCCTTTTTCTTTCCCCTTTTTTTGTGTAGCTTCTCATGTGAAAAGTAATTATATAATAGATGAAACCGAAGGGAGGCAGTTTTTTTACCTCTTCAGAAGCACGCCCACCTAGTGTCATGCATGTCATGTCAAAAAGCTGTTCCTTGGTCAGCAGGAGATTTTCATTTGGAACATACTGAGCAAAGCCCAATGCTGCAGTTCCACGTGGAACTATGGTAACTTTAAGTAAAGGCTCTGCATGCTCCAAAAACCATCCAGCAACAGCATGACCTGACTCATGGTATGCAACAGTTCGACGTTCCAGCTTGCTGATCACCTAACAAAAAAGATAACAACATCAGCTAGCCCAGTTACAATGACAGAGCCAGGATAACAATCTCTATAGTGTTACCATAGCAAGGTTCCAACTTCACTCCATAATTTTGGTAACAAAACTGTTGATATTTATAGCTCAAAAGAGCGACTATCAGTGGCAACAGCAAATTATACTTTTCCTGACATTTGTACTGCAAAATTTTTAGGAAATCCACAAATGCTTTTGAGTCAGTTATATATATGTCATATGCCTTGCAGAGTGCCAGACATTCTTGGTAGCTCTTTCAATTCATAAGGATGTCCAGTGATGGCCAGAGAAGGTTTGGTGCTGTTCAATGCTAAATACTGGTATTATTAATGTTGCATGGAACACAAAACCTCAGCAACATTGGACTTTTACTCCAAACTACCTGGCACATGCTGCAAATAATTTCAAATAGCAGGATTGCCTGATATCTGAATATGTGTCTTTCTGAATTTGGACCACAGATTGACAAGATAATGAGAACTTGCTTACTTGAAATAGAAGCGAAAGCAGTTCCCTAAAGCGAAAGCAGTTCCCTAAACATATTGTACATACACCAGTAAGTCCAAGAAACCCATATGCTTGTCAGCTTAGCTAAGCATATCAAAGAGAGCTTGCTAGCTTGTTGGCTCATTTAAACATATGAAAGAAAGGCATACATTCTCTCACCAATGTCCCACATTCCATGGGGGCCTGAGCCCAACAAATAACACTGAACAGATTCACTTCCACGAGGACTGTGTTTGGTTGTCTGAGTGGCAGTAACAAAGTGAGGTTCTAGTGAAAGTTGCCAAACCCATGTGTTTGAATCCCAAAAAAAAAATGAAGACCAAACTGCTAATTTTAAGCCATGACTTTCAGAAAAAGTTTGGGCGAGTGGATGCCCTCACTGTCAGGCAGTTACTTCCAAGTGAATACATATGAAAAGGTGCATGAAACTATGGCCTACTTGTCTCAAGAATACAAGGCCTTTTGCCTCCAATAGAGGTATCGCTCTGAATAACATAGAAATCGACTACCAAAGTAGGAAGGGCTCAGTTTTGTTTTTAAAATTAATTTCATCAATACTGGCATCTAGAACACCACATGCAGACCATTCCAAGTCTCAACTTGATTTCAATGTTAAAACAGCAAGTCTATGCATCCCAATCAAACTCCACTAAATTGCCTCCCAAGCTGAACATAGCCTCTTTGTTGGAGAACCTTCAAATTTTCAAAAAGATGTCCATCTTATGTGTCTCCATGGCAAGTTTATTGAAGGAGAACTTTTCCTCACAAGAAATCTCCTGTTCCTCTCTTTCCAATAATCCACACTGAATTTGCAAATCCAAAATTAAAATTTTATCTTTATTTTTCATCATCCTACAAAGTATCAACAATATAATTTGAAGAATGCCTAATGAACATCCAGCAAGACTAGGGAAGTATGACCACCAATGCGTATAATAAAGGAGGAGATAATTAGTAGAGTATCCATTGTTAAGCAAATAAGACAATAGCTGAGCATCTTGAAGAGCTTAAACTCTATTGGTAGTTTGATAGCCAACTATTAAGAAAGATAAGGATAGAACGGGAGAAGAGGGGGCCAGAAAAGCAAAAAGATTCAGCAAGGTGCAAGAGTTCAAGAATATGTAATGACATAATTTTCATCAATTAATTTAAAATAGCAGCCCAAAAAACAGAATGAGCACAATGCCACTCACAGGAAATTACCGCATATAGATCATTGAGCATAATAAAATTCTTGCAACAGAAGAGAAAAATGTCTAGTAGAGCACCTTAATAGCTTAAATGATAATACTAAAAAGGAAAAGGTTCATGGTCATAATGGCAACACAAATGAAGAGGGATTGCAAGAGAGTTAAGAGAACAACATTAAAAAGAGGTTAAGAAAAAATAATATGAATAACAACTCAACAACAATAAATATATAATAGGAAATGAAATGAACACTGCTGTAAAGTCACCTTGTTTTTCTTCTCCAAACCACCAATTATACGGTCGATAGCAGCTTCAAAATGCTGCATTGTAACTTGTGTTTCCTCACCTCTTGCAGCAATAAGAGCAGCCTCGTTACAAACATTGGCAATGTCAGCTCCAGCAAAACCAGGTGTAAGGGCTGCTAGCCTTTGAGAGTAATATGATGGATCTTTGTCCAGCTTGATCTTCTTAAGATATATACGGAATATCTGATCACGTCCTTTTATGTCAGGTTTATCAATTGTAATTTGACGATCAAACCGACCTGGCCTTAACAAGGCCTTATCCAGGATATCAGGCCGATTGGTCCCAGCAAGCACAACAACCCCAGAGGTTGTCCCAAATCCATCCATCTCCACAAGTAACTGATTTAGTGTACTTTCACGCTCATCATTGGAACCTGAGAAGCCTCCACGGCCTCTTGCTCGACCAATTGCATCGATCTCATCAATAAAAATTATGCTAGGTGCACACTGTCGGGCTTCTGCAAACAAGTTCCTCACCCTGGAAGGTCCAACACCAACAAACATTTCCATAAAATCTGAACCAGAAATTGACAAGAAAGGTACACCAGATTCCCCAGCAGTTGCTTTAGCAAGAAGTGTTTTCCCTGTACCAGGAGGGCCTACAAGAAGAGCACCTTTCGGAATTTTTGCTCCCAGTTCCTCATACTTCTTGGGAATTTTTAAGAAGTGCACAAACTCCATTATTTCTTGTTTGGCCTCATCACAGCCAGCTACATCTTTAAAGAATACCTGCACCGGGCATACAGCTACAATCATTACCCATTTAACTAAAATCATATAGTCAAAGTCATTCATTCTATAAAGCATTGAAATGATAGAACTGATTGGTGATGAAAATGTTCTCCAACACAGTTCTCAGTAGTATCATAATTCAATGTCGTTATCCATTAATCAAGCCACAATAGTTAATGATAAACATTATATATGGAATGAAATGGCTAGTGTGTAAGCGAGATGCTGACCTTATTCTTTGAATTCTTATCCATCCTTGTCACTTGGGCTTTTCCAATGTTAAATATCCCACGATTCCCCCTTCCTGCAGCACCACCACCAATGCTAAATCCACCCCGTATTCTTCGCCCCATTAAGTAAATAAGCCCCAAAAGAAATGCTGTGGGGGCAAATTTGAGCAATTCTTGGTACCAATTTACTTCAGAAACATATCTAACAGGGACATAATCATGAGGATCTATCCCCAAGGATTCCTGAGCCGCCTCCAATTTTTCTTCAAATGATTCCACACTTCCAATGTTGAAGTAATACTTATACTGGCTACCAGCTTGCCCGGAAGGAAGATTTGTTGTGGATCCCTGGATCTCATTGTCCCTGTTTTGATGATGGCTTATCTTTGATGAATTCCTAACATACACTTTCGCAACTGATTTATTGGACACAACAATGTGATCCACTAAACCAGTTTCCAACAGTTTATTCTTGAACTCCTGAAAACTAATCTGCAAAAAATAACATCAAAACCATTAGATATTAGAAAAGACAAAAAAGCAAGAAATTATATTGACATGCACAGCACATACTATGACCACTGAAAAATCACAAATTCATTTTTCTGAATACAGCAGCAGAACATTATTTGTCTTCAAGCAACAAGCTATGATGGCATGCGATTGAATAAAAATATTAAAAAATCCTATTATTTAGAAGCGAAAACAAACAGACGAAACGTAAATGCAGTTAACTGGTTATAAATGCATGGCTAACCTCTTTTTGGTCAGAAGAGCCAAAGGAAAAGGATGAAAGCAATAATCCCATAAACAGTAAAGGAGTAAGGTAACTCTGCAACTGCTTCATAAAATTTCGCTGAAAATTCCCCTGATCTTCTGTATTTGAATTCTCTAAAGAAAAGCATAAATAAATAAATAAATTTGCAGCAAATGGTTTCCACTTGAAACATCAAGCAAAAAACACAACACATAAATGCTGAAAAAAGTATGAGATGTCATGCAAATCTGAACCTCATTCATATACGCTGTAACTGAAATTCCTCTCACAATATACAAGTATTGCAGGCATTTTATTAAGGTGGAGAATTGCCTAAGTGAGGCTCTCCACTATGTTGATACTTCTGTCTAATGATCAATGGTGGAATTAAGGTAACTACTAGTGGGAAATTTCACTAACTACAATCTCTCTCTCTCTCTCTCTCTCTCTCTCTCTCTCTCTCTCTCTCTCTCTCTTACACACACACACACATGCAGACAAGTCCCACTTTTAGAAGAATTAAATGTTTTTTACTTGTAAATAATATAAATCACCTTAATGAGGATTTTTGTAGATGAAGTTCCATCCAAATATAAATAATAGAAACCATATTAGTAGGATACCAGCATGTTGATATAGTATCCAGATTAACGTCGATCTTAAATAGAATATCATATTTGAAGTCAGGTCAAAGAGGATATTATTGTAATCTTGTAAATGTTATTCATTGTCTTCCAATAAAACCCAATTTCACCTTGACTTTGGAATGTATGAATTGCTTATTGTGATACTTGAAAGACATCAGCTTAATAAAATTGGAGCTCCATAAGTTCCAGTTTGTTTGAATTTATTCTCATCATATATTTGTTTAAAAATTCTAGGGCACAAAAGATGGGTGATTGTAAGAATGCAGAGTATGTTTGGTCAGTTGGAGGTCAAGAAGAATCCATGCTCATTTTGCTCAAGTAATTAGCTAGGCTTTAGCCCAAACTTGATCCATATGAAAATGAACTAGTGAATGGACATGGATCCAGTACTAGTTTCCGGCCAGCACAGGTTTCATTGATCTGATCTATCCCAGTTTCCACCAATTTGGACATCCTTTTTCGAACTAGTTGCACATGTCTTCCATCCTCTAACTGATTCAGAGTTCCAATATCGATTTTAAATCAAGTCCATCTTGGGCAGGTACCATTTCAGGTTCAGGTAGATCCTTTCCATTGGTAGCAAATTCATCAATATCTATTTATCCTAAATCCATCTCAACCATAAAACCATGATCTTATTTTCATGCAACGCATAATGAGGACTGTAAGCCACCAAGAACCAATGTTTTAAACCCTAGTAGGATGGGGCATCCTGGCCATCCTGTCCACTTATTGTGAGAAAATTGGATTGGGATGGAGGTGGGACTTTGAAGCCTATACATCTGAAGGAAGAAGAATAAAGAAGAAAGAAGGAAAAAAAGGAAGGAAAGAAGGAAAAAAAAGAAAAAAAGAAAGGAAGGAAGAAAAAAAAGAAAGGAAAGGAAAGAAAGAAGGAAAGAAAGAAGAAAAAAGAACAAAATAAAGAAAGGGAGAAAAAAAGAAAGGAAAGAAAGAAGGAAAAAGGGAAGCAAAAAAAAGCGAAAAAGAAGAATGAAAAGAAAGAAGAAAAAGAAAAAAATAAAGAAAGAGAAAAATAACTGAAAGAAGGGGAGAACAATGGAGGCTACCTACCAGGAAGCTCGACCAGAAAAGCAAATCGGACAGGATAGCAGGGCATCCCTGCTTCATGAATAAATCAAGACACCCCATCCCACACAATTTGAAACCTTGCCAAGAACCCATCCGTAATGAGTTGATCATCTACAGAGGCACCTTACTTTAACTCAGATTTAATTCAAGGGTCCAATTTGAGCTCAGAGCTGATAAATTTTGGTTGGTTTCAGTTTGAATTCGCATAGGGCAATCCCTCTAACAACCAAGCCATAAAGTAACATACTCTGAAACCATGATGCAGTATATCTTTTTCAGGTTTTAAATGCAAATGCTAAGCCTTCTCTAAAATGCAAATAAACTTAGCAAAATACTAAACTCTTGGTAGAACATGACTAAAGATATATCCTTATCTTTTCTAACAACAACTACTATAGTAAAATATGGAAAAACGATATGTCGTGATCCAGTTTGCCTTCTGACTAGTTCCTGCCTTGAGGCCTGTCAGGTTAGGGTTATTAGGTGCACCCCTTCGCTCAACTTCGACACAAGACTTCGTTCATGAGAACCAAACGAGCTAAATTTATTTATTTCAAGCAAGCCAACATGAATTTATATCAGTTTATATCTCATTTGTGTAACTAAATGTTTCATAGAGTGAAGAAGTTTGAGATAGTAAAGATCTTCACATATTTTGGGCACAACCATGATATTAAATTTCATATATCGTCAATTATCTAGGATCAGATAACTGTGTACAAGACCTTCAATATTTGGATCTTCAAAATGACTGGGGATCTCTTCTACCATATCATTACTCACTAGATCATCGATTGTTGTCTACTTGATTTGATATCCAGTTTGAATCTCAGCATGATACTTTTATTGTTCCGTCCTATAACCTCATTAGCTATATATAAACAAGCTTCAATGAAGTCACTGATTTGATGGAAATAACAAACCATGAAAAACTTAAAGAAGCTGAAATAATAAACCATAGTTCGATGTGTAAATCAAATGACACCATTGTAATCAAAAGATATGCCACTATAATATAATTTGACAAGAGTTTACCTGATGGACCTGAGAAAAGGGGGGAAGACATGGGGAAAAAGAAAGAACCTTGAAATTTTCCAAAGTGAAGCACTTAAGAAATCATCATACAAATATGGTCACCATAACCCACCCAAAAACCCATAAGCTCATATATATGCATATAGACATCTAAGGCCTAAATACAATACAAACAGCATCACAACTTCCCAACGCGCATGAGAAATAAATTTGTAGGTGGAGCAACTAACATTTATTTGATGCTGACAAAACATCTAAAAACAAGCAAGATACTAAAAAAAAACTAGGGATTCAAAAACTTGTGAAGAATACTATCCGCAAACTATCTGCAAATCAACTCATCTGACTCTAATTGATGTAAATACCATTTAAAAACCAACCCATCACTCAGAAGATAATTATTTTTATGATTCCACTATTTGCATTGTCAAATATCATATTCCATTTTATCGCATTTGGGCGGTTTTGTAAAAGGTCATGGATTAAAACTATTTCTGTTCTCCTTCTAGCAATACCGATACTGCATACCTTTTGAGTTCGATTTGTTGTTCTCATTTCCTTTCGGAATTTCCTTCTTCTCCTTCGGGTAGTAGTTCTCATAATCTAGCAATTAAAGACACACAACATTCAAAGTGAACAAATCTATCCAAGAGGGAAAAAAGGTAAACCACTGGAAAGATTGAAACTGCAAGCCCCTGCTTACTCTTCTTGTTCGGTGATTCACTGGAAAAGAGCCGTCCAAAACTAGGATTTGCAAGCAGGAGTCTCCAATCCCTCTGGTAATTCTTGGCTCCTCCAATAGCCTTATTCGCTCCAATGGAGGTCAGATAACTCCTCAGAAGCCCTAAACCTCCATTGTCGCCACGAAAACCCCGTGATTGCAGAAGGGCTTCTCTCGAACAGCCAGACCTCACACCATAACCACCCAAAAAAACGCTCTAAAGATGGAAGCGAGACATAAGAACACCGCAAAACAAGAGAAAAGATTGAAGAGAAGTATGAGAGAAAAACTCACGGATTCGAATCGGGAACGCGAGGATCGCGAGAGAGATCGCCCGAGCCTGGAAAAGATCATTCTTTTCCGCAGCGCATGAACCAGGGAGGTAGGTAGAGCCGAGAAGAAGCTCACGAAGAACCCTAGAACGAGGCTTCCGTATCCGATTAACGGGCGGGGAATGAGGGGGAATCGCCTGGTTGGGAATCGAAGGAAGAGGGGGATTTCTAGGGCTTCACGGCCGTCCGTCGACGATAGTCCGGCTTGGCCTCTGCTTGGCCTCTGCTTTTAAAGCAGAGCAGGCGGACCGCCCTCGGACGGCTATAGTTCGCGTGGGAATTCTTTATCTGCAAAGTTACCGACGGTGATCATAACCTGGCCCGGGGCGATGAGCCGGGTTCGCGTCGCCCGGAGGGGAGCTACTTTTGGGCCCCGTTGGTTCGCTGAGATGACCCGGATTCGGAATCACTGTTTCCTATGCCAAACATCTCTTTGGAACGAATTGCAATTCAATTCCGGTCCAACTAAAATTTGAATTCTGTATGAGGGAAGGATTTGGATTCAACATCAGCACAAATCCATTCCAGCAATCCATCCTACAAATATAATATTTTTATTTAATATAATAATATAATATTCTAATATTTTATAAAAATATAATATATAATAAGAGATAAACTTGATTATATTTGAATGTAACCAAGTTTAAGGTCTGATCATCTTTTTCATCTTTTGAATCCACACGAATCACAGAGCCATCCCATCTTTTTTTATTTTTTTAACTTTGAAATTTATAAACTGTATGAATTTAAGGATGGGAAGGCGATTAGATTTAAGTTTGGCTACATTCAAATATAATCAAATTTATATAATAATAATAATAATTAATTATTAATATAATAATATTATTATATGTAGTTAATATATATAATATTATTATTATTATATTATATATTATAATAATAATTAATATTATATAATAATAACTATATATATATATTAATAAACTATAATTTATATATTATAGATGATATTATACTATATATAATATTTTACTATAATATATAACTTTTAATACATATTATTAGTAGGATTCATAAATTGTATTTTAATTTTAATTTTAATTTTTGTATGAATTAATAAGAAGAAATGAACAATTTTGATTTTAATTTTAATAAAATTTGATTCTAATTTTAATGCAGATTATGATATCAAACAGACCCTTTATGTCATGCTTAATGGTCGGAATCTTTCTCGATGTTCAACTTGAAGGACACTTAGGGCCGACCAAAATATCACCATATTTGCTACATCTCAACGCCTTTTAAGGGTATGGTAAGACTAGCCATCTAAAAAGCGTTGCAGGTCGTGCTAGAAGGGCTCAGGTTTAGTCCTCTTAAAACTTAAGCCAGGGTTTTGCCTAGGAACCAGGATATAATGGGCTTAGCGGGTTTGGTTCAGGTCTAGGTTTTGAAGGGCCCACAAATCACATCCAAGAATGTGACTGGATCTCAGATAAGCTAAGACGATGTTATGCAACTCTTTGGTAATCTCTAACTAGTCAGTTTGTTTGTTAGGTATTTATCATTAGGTTTTCTCTTCATATGATAAGTGGCATTTATGCAATCATCATACTTAATAAGTAGCATGTATTTACCATCAATTTTTCAATCAAGTTTAAGTGTCTCATGAGTTCAAAATATCTGTGTCCACACCAGAGACACCTTAAGAGTGCATCTGGTGACAATTTTATGATCACCCTAGTGATCTTGGATCAATGATGATTCTAAGCCTAAGGTCATCTAATCACTAGTGATTAAAGATCACCGATGATATAACATCATTATGTTTGATATATACTATGAGAATGCAAGATTACTAACCATAAAATACCAAAATTATCCCTATTATATTTATATTATATTATTACAACATATATAATATAGTATAAGAATAATATCATATATTATATCTTATATAGTATATTATAAATAAAAGGTTACTAATACAATATAATTTAATATTGTATTATATCTATTATTATATTAATATTGTATACAAGCATAATATAATACATTATATTTTATTATAGTATAACAATAGAATAATATAACAATATAATAATGTAAAATATCAATTTTATATATCAATTATTGATATTATAATATATTTATTATAAATAAAGGATATTCTAGTATATATATATATATATATATATTAGTTTAAAATTACCGTAAGAGAGTGATCTTAGCTCACCACCCTTGAGGATGATGATCCATGTGGGAATGATCTTGGATCACCACCGCGTAGAATTACCCTAGTACAATCAAATGGAGTGATCCCATCACCATTTCATGTATCATCAGTGATCCTGAATGGATCATTCTATGCTAAACAGTCCCCACCAAAAATGAAATTGAATTTCAGATTCAGAAAGAATATTTCAGTATTAACTCAAACTCGGAAACACTTAGATGATAAATGAAAAACTTCAAATCTCAGCAATAAATCCATCTCAACCGAACTTGGCAGAGGGATATTTAAGCATCTGGTCACATAATGTTCTAGGTCTGCTCTAGTGATGCTGTAAGACTTGCAGAAAAAATGTCAAAAAAAGGGTGCACAACATTTACAGGACAATTGAAACAATCATCAGTCTATTCTGCACAGAATGATCTAGCCACTTTGTCACCGAATGTGAGATCGTCCTAGTGACCAAACTACACTATCACGAACTGAAGCCTGCAAAATGATGGATCGCAATTTGAATAAGCGAAACCACTTTGATGTGAAAAGTTAATGATTTTTGGAGAAAAATGAATATTTGCAATAGGTATTCTTACTTGTGTTTTCATGGAAGGAAAGACATTCCAAAATCTCAATGTCTCATCTCCTGCTCCAGTCACTATGGTCTGCAAGAAAATTAATTAAAATCTCAGTGTCTCACACTTTATAACACACTTAGACACCGAGTATGAGGCATATTTTCTTGGACATGCACAACATTTATATGATGTTGAGGTTTTCTATCCATAGCTTGCTATTTTGCATGGAGAAGGGAATAAATGGAGGTGGAAGATACAGAGAGCTATGGAATAATCAGATGCAAATTTGAAGTACAAAGAAATATGTACCTCTCCATCAGGTGAAATGGCAAGGTAAAGTACCCGAAGAGTATGGCCGGTTAAAGTTGCTACCTGTTTAATCATAGATAGTTTCAATGAAAAATTAATAAAGCTAAGTTCAAAATAGTACAACAACAACAAAAGGATCATTTACATAGATTCTTTTTCTCTATTTTACTCGGTTTTGAATCGTATTTCATCCAGCATAAATACTCCATAAAATTGTTCGATAGGCAAAAGCTTCAAGCCTACTCTAGTTTATTTTCATCAAGGAAAATTCTCAAAGTTTCTGAATATCTATGGAAACACTAAATTTTTATTCAATAAAAGATGATCATATGATGCCAATATCAATTTCCACCGCAAGCATCATGGCGAAACAGCAAACCTATAATATATACTCAGCCATGCTTATGAATCTCTTTTTCACAACAATTTCCAGTTGAGGGCCAAATCCTCGATGATGGAATTATATTGGTGTGTGTTGCAAAGTACGGATGATTGACACTGAAAATGTTGTGCAAACTTCTCTTGTCAGAGCTTAGATTTTACAGGTCAATGAAAACTGGACTGCTTAGATAATTATGGTGGTGATTTTCTGCATGTTGCAGAGAAACTCCTTCTGCCAAATACAATGGAGAATCAAAAGGCTTGTATTCAAGTTATCTACCTACTTCTACTTCAAAGGTTTCTGATGATCGATGACATCATGTCAATGTGCTTCTAATCGTCATGCTTCTGTCATTAATTGCAATAAAAAGCAAATCCACCCATGCAAGCCTTGCTAACTAACTCCTGTCTATTATCTAAGCAACAACCCTCCATAGATGTGTGCTCTTTTATAATTTGGTTGTGAAAGTCTCAGTTGAGGGCAGCAACCAGTTCATGGACCTTTATGTTCAGAAAATATCAAATGAGAATGAGCTACTATTATGGAGCGGACAAAATAAATTGCTACAACGAAGTGAATCATACCTTCCCCATAGATGGATACTTCCACACCATAATTTGGTTCTGGGAATAACCATGAGTGCTGACAAGTTCATTTACAGTTTTACACCATGCTAGATTGCAGACCTGCAGAAACAACTAGTGAGAGCAGTCATCAGTATAAAATATAAAGTCTGAACAAGAAAACCTACACCTGGATCAGCACCTGACTTCCTGTGTCCACACAGTTGAGCATATTGCCATTTGCAGTGTTCCAAAAGCGGATGCACCGGTCAGCTGTCCCACCTCCTGATGCAAGAAGGCCATGCTGATGGGGTGACCAAGCAATGGCTTTAACAGCAGCTGTATGCTCTGTAAGCTTCAAGACTGGATGCTGGGACCGTTGGTTCCAAACTAAGAGCTGAGTTACATATTTACAGAAAACACGGTGCCATTCAGTAAATTCTAGTAAACATGATAAATATAAAAATATTGGTAATGAAACAGAGAAGTATTATTAACTTGCAGCTGACCTGGTTGTCATTTCCACCAGATGCAAGTTCACGGTCGTCATGGGACCATTTTAGGCCACAGACCTGGTACAGCATATTATAGTTTCTTTAAGATTAAAGAAGGGAAAGGAAAATGGCTGAACAATTATGACTAGATAGGCAATTTGAGATGAAAATTTATTTCTTCTCTCTTTTCCATGTGCCCATTTGCAGTTCTGATACAGTGTATAAGCCATATTTTGTCATATTGAGTGACCAATAAAAGACAAGCAAGCGAGATGCCTATATTGTTGCTACATGGATTTGAGCATATGCTACCAACATGTTAAGAATTGTAGCTTAATTCAACAGAAGTATGCATATAGATTATGAGAAAGACGTGAAAGTACTGACTTGCATTTATCCACATTCACATGCCTGTATTATCAAACGTGTCTCAAAAGACTTACCTCAGATCTGTGGCCTATGAGCTTGCTAATGAAATCATTTGAAACACGAAGATCATGTTGAAGAATAACTTTATCTCGACTTCCTGAAGATAAAATGCATGAACTCCAGGCTAAGACTCCAGTTCTAGTCTGATGGCCATCCATGTTCCGGATCCTTTTACACCGCGTGGCATCCCAAATCTGTCACACAAATTTAAACCATGACCCCCCATAATTTTGGTTGAGAATTTACATCCTATTAAGGGTCTGAGTTATATAGTTTGAGAATCGAATGCACCTGTTACTCAAGGCAGTCTACATAATTTCAGATGTCTTTCATTCCAGTACATTATTTGAATCCCTGGCTCAGGAATGCAGTTAAATATATAATGTTGATTTATTTACAAGTAGACGACGATTTCAGGATCGAGTCGGTCACATCAGTAAAAGGGGGGTTATCCTAATACTCATCCATTTGCAGGAATTTCTTTTTGACAGTCATGGAAGTTTGATATTTAAAATTTGCACTTGAAAGCATTAGATTAGGAACAGGTAATGCTAGTTGAATGTGATCTTCCTAAAGGTTTTTATACCTTTTCCTTATAATCTCAATCTTTTTGATAAGAAGATCATCTGCAAAAATTATGGTGGACGCATTTCTTTTATGGACATGGGTGTTAAATATCAGAAGATTTGTTCAAATGAGATCTAAAATTAATCAATGCTATAATCCAGGGTTTTGTTTGATGCACTTATTCTCATGCTTCTTTCTTTATCCTTCATCAAAGTAGCATCTGCTATAGTCTTCTACCGAACCAATTCAGTAATTTCTGCTAACTGTTCTACGTCCCCCTACTTTCTTCTTGCATTAGGAATGTCGAGCTTGTTATTGAATCTTTTTGTTTCAGTGTTATAATACTAGGATAACCATTAACATACCTGGACATCTCCAAGACTTGTTCCAACTGCAAGGTAGGAACCTTCCCGAGTCCACTGAACCGCACATACGCTGTCCCTAGGACCCAAGTCACACAATTTTGTTACCTATGCCAAACAGACCAAGTCAGATGATTGCAAACCAAAGTAATACTGGCCAGAATGCATCAAATGAGGACAGCTAAAAGTGAGGATAAAAGCATATCTTAAGATATTGAGATTTAAATTTGAATAAAAGAATCTGTTTTTCTGAGAGAAAAATATATGAAAGTTCCTGTTCATCGAGAAAAAGAGCATATGATTTTCGATGGGAGAGCAGGAAGTAAAAAACCTTGCTTGTGGATGCCGACCATAGATAAACACAAGTTCCCAATCCGACAGCTAAAACATTTTGCGAAGACCAGTCAACTAGATTCAGGTAAAAATCATCTTGAAGTGATGGAGCATCCAGGACCTGCAATGCATCGAGCGAGAAGTGAGCAAGTTCTGCATTGCATCTTCTTAGTCTTATTATAGTCTCTTTTTCTTTGTTTCCTTGGAGCTTTATGTGCTTTGGTTGCTCAACATGTGTGACTTAGCCATGATCTCAGCCTCCTGATTTCATTGTGCGACCAACGTATTGCCTTAATTTTATCAAGGAAAAAAGAGAGTTTGGATTTTGTAGTTACCTTGTGGGGAGTCTTGGGTACTTTCCTAGGTACCTTCGGGGGTGTCGAGACCTCACCAAGGATGTCCCCATCCTGGCCAGAGGCCACCCCGGAGAAGGGCGAACTTGGGGCCGAGTGATCCGTCTTGAAGCGGAACAGATTCTTATTTGGGCTAATGGGTGATCCCTGCACCCCAGGCGAGCATGGGACTGAATCAGGCCCGAAGAGCTCCGCCCTCAGCAACCTCGTATAGGTCTCGTTCCCTCCTTCCTTCGCCGGCGACGATTTCTCCACCAAGGCAAAGTTTTGGAGCCTTGAGGATGATCTGCAAGGTATGAAGCGGTCGCTGTATGTCGTCTTCGACGGCGACGGCGTCTTCGGGATGGCCGGAAATCGGGGAGGGATCGGCTCGAGATGGAGAGACATCTCCATGCCGGCTGGAAGATTCAAACGGGATCTCCTCGTATCCATCTTTAGGCTTCTCTCTTCCCTCACTTCAGCGGAATTTGTTGGTCTTGCCCGGAGCTTCTTCCTATCTTCTCCTCTATTGGATGGACGGAGAGAGAGAGAGAGAGAGAGAGAAGGGATTGGAATTCGGGGGAATGGCCGGGGAGGCAGAGCGATCGGGAAAAGATTCAACTCTTTTTTGGAAGGTTTTGGCAGCCGCGGTATTGCAACGGTCGGCCACTCCAGCCCGAGTTTTTTAAAGGCGAGCCTCGGTGATGGAAGAACAGAGGAATGGGAGGGTGAGTGAGAGCAGAGCCCACTGCTGGTGTGCCGAAGTAGCCGTTAGAGCTAGCAGGCTTCAAGAGCTGTGCGTGAGATTTGAATATTAAAGAAGGTTTAAATGTCACTCCATTTTATTTAAAATCCACTCCTCTTCTTCCTGGTTATTCTCACTCTTTAAAAGTCGGGTCGCTGGTGTTGGGATGACTGGTTGTTTGACAGCGCGAGGGGTGCAAAATGTGGCATTATAAATATACAGTGTTTAAATTAGAATTAGAATCTATTTGTTTGGATTTGAAAATAAATATTTTGATATACTTATTAATCTCCATATCTACTAGATATCTAAAATAAAGATCTAGATTTTTTTTTAAAAAAAAAAGAGGCCGCCAAAGCTTAAAAAAATTATATTTTGAAATTTAACTTTTAAAAATTATATTTTAAAATTTACCTCTAATCATATTAGCAAAAGATAATTAATATTTATTAGTCCAAAAAGAAGTTCTATCTATATTAAAATAATTAAAATTTTTAAATAAAGCAACTTGCATAATGTCTATTCTTGAGTAGGCTTTTTAATGCATTTTGATTATTTACAAATAAATTGTATAAAGAAATTATAAGTGATTTATTGAAAATATATCGATGCTAGTAAACCTTCAAAAAAAAAATCAAATCAAACAAATGTCATCTTATGACCTATAAATTAAAATATTTTTATTTTTATCTAAATTTTTATGCTTCTTTATTCTAAAAAATTATAGTAGATGAGTTATTGAGTTAGAAATCTATTCAATATTTATCTCTTTATTTTTTTAGAAAATTTGTATTCAATGAAAATTATAAAAGCATATTGGTTTTAGGAGATTTCTCCTATGAATAGTCTTAGTTGCACTCTTTTGATATTAAATAATCATCAGTAATATTTTTGAAGTTCTTCGATCCCTTATCTGATGTGATTCCTTGTGATATGAGATCACTATGCTGAAAGAGGCAATTCATACGATGTAAAGAACTTTTAGTTAAAAAAGGCTAAAAACACGATATTGAAGATTCTTAAGAAATTGATAGTTATTTTTTCTTATTTGATATGATGTATATCACATTTAGTATCAAAACTTGATATTTTACATCAAATTTAATATCTCATTCTAAGATTTTATACCAAATTTAGTATGAAAGCCAAACCTAATGCCATGATTTTATACCAAATTTCGTGTTAGAGTGATTATTGTACTATGGAAAAATATAGCTTTCTAAAGGAGAACTCATATGATTGGTATGACTTTCTTATTCATGTCGATTCATTATAAACTCAATCTTTTTAGTCGAAGGGAATTAATACAATTATGGATCTTTATATCTATCAGCTATCTAAATCAAGAATTTAGATATCTAGAAAAAGATCTCATTAGAGCAATCCATGCGACATAAGATTATCAAAGGCTTCAAAAAGTCTATATTTTGAAGTTTATATTCAATCATGTTAGAAAAGCTTATTCAATATATATCAATCCAAAACAAAGTTTCACTAGTATCAATATAATAAAAATTTTTAAGAACTTCTGAATATCTAATATCTTAGCTTTCAAATGTATCTTAGATCATCTAAAATAAAGATCGAATGGAAAGGTTATAAGTGATTTAATGAAGATGTGCCAATAGTAATGTACTTTTAAAAAATCACTCAAATATCGTTCCATAACCCATAAATTATAGGATGAACTTTTTTTAGAAAAGAGCCCAACTTTATATAACTTTTTCTTTTAGAAACTTATGATAAATGAGTTAGAAGTCAAATACAAGTTATGAATATATTTTTATTAACATTTATCTCTCAATTTTTTTTAGAAAATTTGAACCTTATGAGAACAAGAAAAGCTTGTTAGTTTTAAAAAATCTTATTTATAAAGTTTTTGAAGTTCTTCAATATGTTGTTTAGAGTAATTTTTGATTTGTTGTGATGTGAAAGTACAGTTTTAGAAGAGATGGCTACAGCAAAGCCTGAAAGCATCGAGCATTCCTAAGATCAAATGTGTGAGATCAAAATTTCTTGAGGAATTAGTATGGGGTCAATAGTTATCTCTCTTTAGGTAAGCTTTTGTTTGCATCATATTTTTCATAGCATAGCATCATTTTAGTATGCTTATTTTAGTTTTTTAGATGCAAAAATATATGAGATCTTTGGAAAAATAAACATATGAGATATCACTATGAAATTCCTTATGATTCAATAATCCATGTCTTCAAAATTTTAATACCTTGCTTCTCTCAAGCAAAACACCTTATAACGTCAATGTTTGTTGTACTTAAAATAGAAGTCCATTTCACATTTAAAAGAATTCAATAATATTGATATAGTAGATAATATGAGAATCCAATGCTTGTACTCTTATTGAATGTCTTTAGCCTAGTTTTTGTGACATAACACCTCATTTGAGCAAGAATACAATGCAAGCAACGAACAACTAATATTAATATCATCATTATGGTAATTATTCTTTTCACCTAAGCAAAGAGATACAATGTTACATCATGAGACCCTCATGATGAGATAATAATATGCTTCTTAAATGAAAACGTGCGAGTCCTATGCTATCTTGCTTGAGATATGGTTGGTATGACATTACTAGCCAACTTCAAATAAGAGGCGAGTTATATTTGAAGCTTATAAATTGATGTGATAAATTTCTATTGACAATACAACCCCCCTTCCCAATCTCCACTCCAATGGTTCTCAATTCTCAATATTTTTACAATAAAAAAAACTTTAGACATAATTATATTGTAAAAAAAACAATCCATTCGAAGCCAATATATATATATATATTATATAAATTATTGAATATATTTAAAATATATTAAATGATCATCAACTTTAGACTTAATTATATTTTAAAAAAATTATTTGAAGCACAAAATCTAATATAAACTAGTGAATATTTAAAAAATATTAAAAGATTTTTAATTAAAAGCTTAAATCTTAACTTTAGAGTACAATAAAATGCTCAAATTTATATAGTTATATCCATTATTGTTCCGAGAAAATGGAGTTGGATTTAAAGATCAGGACTTCAGACCTTATCCTCATATTCGAATATAGTGGATTTAAATTTTTCTTTTTTTTTTTTTTAAATTTACGCCTCATTTCTGATTAACCCCTTTAGATATTGCCAACTTTAGGTAGCACCCATTATTGGCACGTGCGCGACACGCGTCACAAGTTGAGTAGATTTAAATCATCCGCTGCCAAAAGAGCCGCTCGAAAGAAGAGCGGCTCCCGTCAAGCCAAGCAAAAATGGGAACCGCCGCCCGCTTCCTTCACTCACCGGCGCAGCCCCTTCCGACTTCCCCCCGCATCCGATCCAGACCCCCTCCCTCCCCTCTCTCCTCTTTCGCGCTCCCCTCCCGCGCCCTCTCTCTCCGCCCCAACTCCACCCTCCTCCACCTTCCGATTAAGAATTCCACCAATCTCTCTCTCAGACCCAATTTCAAACACCTGACCCCCATCTCAGCCTCCGCCCAATCCCAGTCCCCACCTGAATCCCGAACCCTACCTAAACCCTTCTCCTTCCTCCCCCTCCTCGCTGTAGATCTCTCCGTCATCACCCCTCTTACCGTCTGTAAATGGTCCGCCGCCGTCGCCCTCGCCGTCGCCGCTGCAAAGAAGACCGCCGCCCTCCTCCTCGACCCCTTCTTCTGGACCTACTTCAGCATGACCTGGGTCTTCTGGCCCTGGCTCCTCGCCGTCCTCCTCGCCGCCTATGGTCTCTACGCATTCCGACGGCACTCCCTCGGCCGCTCCACCCTCGTCGAGCAGCTCGCTATCGTCACCTCCACCGTCGCCTGGCTCACCCTCGTTCCCCCGGCCCACTTCAACGGCTTCCTGGAGGGCTGGCCCATCGCCCTCTTCTTCATCTACCACTACTTCTTCTTCTTCGAGTCCTCCGTCCGCAAGCGCCTCTACGGCGACCTCTACCCCCGCCCTCACGACCCCAAGTGGGATGTCAGCCTCCCTCGTGCCGCCCAGATTGGGTTCGCGGTCTTCGTATTCATTGGGCACTGGCTGGCAGCGTATGAAGGACCCGAATTGCACCTGATTCCGGGCGGGTGGGCCAATGTGGTGACATGGCTTTTGGTTGCCGTGACGCTCTTTACGCGGTATCACTCGGTGCTGTACCTCGCCAAGTATTCAGAGAAGGTGGTGGCGCCTACGGCCGTGGTGCAGTTCGGGCCGTACCGGTGGGTGCGCCACCCTATCTATGCTTCCACGATGCTGCTGTTTGCTCTCCATTGCATCACCCTGCGAGCGCCAATCAGCTTGGCGTATCTTGTTGCAGTGTGTTTGTTGTATTATGGGAAGAAGGCAGAGTTGGAGGAGGCTCTGATGGTGGAGACCTTTGGAGAGAGGTACACGGAGTACATGAAAAAGGTCAGGTTCAGGCTAATTCCTCTTTTGTATTGATTGATCAGTCTGTGGGTTCAGCATGTTTGCTCTTTTTCTTGTTAGTGGGAATTTTGCTCTCAGAAAGATGAAGTCGAGACAATGATATGCAGGATTATTTGTTTGATGTCAAAGAATGTGTACCATAATGTTTTTACGCTCATTGTGAACTATGTTTTATGTCTGGCGAATTATAAAATCGCTTGAAGTGATAACATTTTTGTGAGCATGCTACCTTCAATCATCCCAACTTTTGAAACCTCCCATGGTTTTGAATGTATTGAACACAACATAAATGAAAATGCAATAAAAAGAAGGAATATAATCCGCACGCCTTTTTTTTATCAATTTGTGGATTGTAGCTGGATTTATGAATTATCTTCACTATTGGTTCCTACCGAGGGCTATTTTGCTGTTTCTCAGTTGACAGTCAATGCATGCATCTTTAGATCCTTGTAAATACTCCGTCTAATGACATCTCATAATGATGTTCGAACAAAAGAACCTTCTTCAATATTATCAAGATGGCTGCTATCAAGTTGATGCTAGAAAATGTCATGGAAAATAAACTGTAGTGGGAAAAAAGTTAATCCAAGTGACGCAAGTGATGTTGAAGCAGTCCATTTGTGATATCCAGATAAAGTGCCCCTGGATCTGGTCATACGCCTAAGTGCACCTTTTCTTCATTCTGGTAAGTGGATGAGATGGATGAAGAAAATCTAGTATTCTAGCTTGGTTGGAGGGAAAGATGATTTGAACCTTCAAGCATGGAGACAAATCAATCAAACATGAGGAGAGAGACTGTTGTAAAAAGAAGTTCTAGATTTCTTCTAACATTCAAATATTGAGAATTGTATATTCTAGAGTATGGACACAAAAATCTCATCTATATTGTAATTCTCCTTGTTAGCATAGAAAAAAATTCTCCGGCATAAGGTCCTGATATATGGCCACATTCTCATGGCACATTTGTGTGACCCCACCATCGTTTGTGCGATCACTGTCGTCACACACTCACTGTAGTGCCCCCTTGCCATGATCTAATTGAACAGCTCCTTGCCTTTGCAAAGCTCCATCATGAGGTGTAGAGCCTTGGCATCCTTGTAGGCGGTGCGAAGCTAGATGAAGGAGGTAGTGGTTATGAGAGGGAAGTAGCTAATGGTGGGAGACAGCTCAGTGATGCCACGTTAGATAATCTGCCACTTCACCATTAACCAACATAAAAAAAATGTACTACATTGAATAATTTTAAATGGTCCATATGCTTGATTGAAAAAAAAAAAAAAAGAAGTACATGAACTGAATTGAAAAGCATAAAAATTTAATGCACTCTTGGTGTAATTATCCCCAAAAAGTAAAAAAAAAGAAAAAAGAAAAAAAAAAAAAAAATCTTGAAGTTTGAAGTAAGCTATAACCTTTGCAAGTGCCCACCAATCATAGCCCCTTCTTGATTACTATATTTTGTTTTTAGAGCAAATGGTTCCTTCTAAAGAGAACAAAAGTTCTTCTGGTATGTGGGATCTAAGTCTAGAGATATATCTGGGGCCTCTAAGTCAGATATGTCAGGACAGGATGATCTGACTTGTTAAATGGTAGGTGGGGTTATAAATGCTTTGTTATTGATCCATACAAGAGGTTGATATATGTGAAAATCAACTGGAGTGGCCATCATACTTTGTATTACGTTAATGCTTTATGATAGATCTGATAAATAGTGATACTATTATCAGTGGTAAGTGGAGTGTAGGGCTGAAAACAGATTGGCTATGGATTGGATATCAGTGTATTTATATTAGTTTCTATTTTTATTTGGCACATTTGGATACGGATACGAATATGAAACAAACACTAAATTCCGTATCTATGTTTGTGCTTACAAGTCTGATTTGATGGGATGAATATAAATATGCATATATAAATTGAATATTTAAATTTTATGAAAAATTGAATCAAAATTTCTTTCTATGGAAAGTAAATTAAGTTAAAGACATGATAATGTTGTCATTCATTTCCCTTGAAGGTTCATGAGAGCTATATATAAGGTTAAATTGGATTAAAAATATTATCGAATGTCTGGATATGGATTGGATGGTTGTCTGTCCTTATGTAAATCCACTTTTCTTTGATAGATATGATAGATATGAATATTGGCACAGATATTAGACAAATGCTGCAATTTGTATCCATAGCTTGTTGGATTCAAACATGGAAAGTGATCTTGGGATTAGATATTGTCCAGTCCATGATATGCCATATTGGTGTGTACCATCCCATAATGGACATACTGCCTCATACTGAGTATACCATACTATACCAGTATTGAATTGAGACTTGGCATGGTGCATACCAAGTCTTGGTATGCTGAATTGAACCACATACTAGCATGCTGACATTGTAAGACCTTGGTCCAGTCTATCTTCATCCTTAGCAGAGTATGTTGTTAGAATGGAAACTTAATTTGACAAAGTAAAAAAAAAAAAAATTCAGTAATTTGTGTATGGTCAGAAAAATCCCATTGTGGCTTTACATAGAATGTCTGGATTATCAACAACTCTATCTAGTATTATTATGACAGCCTAAATCATGAAATGTAGTCTCTCTCTCTCTCTCTCTCTCTCTCTCTAGAAGTATTATAGAGGAATCCACTCCCCATGAGATGTCAATAGATGTGGCAAGCAACTATGGTGGTGTTCAGAAGTTTTAGTGGGTTGATGATGCCATTGGTGTAGATAAAGATTTACTGGAGTCACATTTCTCTACAAGACCTTTTTGTCTTAATTTATGTTTGAATCATTGTACCTCTATTATGCGTTTTTCATATTTAGTGTATAAAAGTCACAAACTCACGCCATCTGAGAAGGTTAGCATAAAATTGTTGTCGACCATAAAGACTTCTAATCTTTGATGGATCATACTCCACAAGCTGCTGTGGCATAAGGCTTTGCTGGTTAAGGTATGTGTGCAACTGGGATTGGGGATTAGTCCCAGCATCAGTGCATGTAGTGCTTGATAGTCCTATATTAGATATGGACTAGTAGGTATCAAAAAGTCTGAATATCTTAGCACAGGGTATTTCTGACACATTCTATTTTTGACTAGTATCCTTTTATTCAGTGCATTGAAGTGCAGTTGTGACTTATCTCTTCACAATATAACCTTCCTGACATGATCTATTAACTGTAGCACCTTTGGACAAAAATGGGAGGATAATTTACATGATAAAATATTCTAAGACTAGGTAGATCTAAAAACCGCCTTCCTAAATTGACTGATGGAAAGCATCACTTAACAACCAACCATGAATATAAATTCTTATGGAACCCACTATGCCTTTCTCTAGTCCAGTTCATCCATGGCAAAACATACTTTGGAAACTTGGTATTGAATGCACCGTTTTCATATCCTCATTCTCCAGCTTTGTTCATTAATGAAAAAAAATTGGTAAAGGGTTGCTCAAGGTTATTTAATGGTGATTTTACGAAAGTACGCAGTTTACTGTAGCTCTATGAGGCTCATCTACCTGGATTATTGCTAAAAGTACCGATATTTGCTTTCAGATCTTCATAAGGCTTCTGATCAGTCAATGATTTATGCACCACACATAAGTTAAGCTGCTTTTGTGCACATCAACATTTATTCATCTCATTTTAATTAGAGACAGTAGCAGGTGGTTTATGCAACTCAGTTGTGCATTTTCAAATTAAGTGTCTAGAATTGCTGTATCATTATTATTAAATCTGGTGTGATATGTTAGGCTTGTTGGTGTTGGGCTAAAAGCGACCTTGATTAGTTATCTACTTTAGACCCGAGGCAAAAAAATAATTTGTTTGTATTACTGTACATGAGTGATCATCCAATCTCCTTGCCTTTGACATCATGTGATTGGCTTTTGTCCATTACCTAGTACTACGAAGTCTTAGATTCATAAAGTTGGATCTCAAGCTGACCTGGTTCACAGTATAACTTGAATCTGACATTGCATAATTAGGTGACGGTGTGTTCAGGTCCATGATTGCATTGATATATAAAAAATGGACTGATGTCTTATTTTTGCCTTTGACTTGGGTCTACACTTTGCAAAGTTTTGTGATGCATTATATTCAGGTATTGTTGGTCCAGAACATTTTTGCTAGACCCAACCTTATCACTTGATGGTAAGACTTCATCGTTTGATTTGGTAACTGGCTGGATGAGTCAGATACTGGTTCAGGTCATGAGCATGACTGATCTAGGTTTGGTTAGCATCTACCCATTATATTCATGCACTCTGTGTAATCTGAAATTTTCTCCTTTTCCGCTCTTCATGCATTTCATAATAATATGCTAATCAAGAGGGTCATCAATTCCCGATCTCGAGTTTAATCTTTGTTAAAATTCCTTACCTAAGCAAATAGTAGAAGTTTTGATCCCATCATCTAAATCTTCTAAACTTTGCAACTTATCTGATGCTATTCCTTCCACTGTTATTTCTTGAAGTTGGTCTTGCTCACCAAGAAGGGCCAGAAAAAAAGGGAAAAACAAAGAACTTGGTACTGATCATCGATTAATGTAGCAAGTTATACCAGGGAAAACCTTCTGGTATAATATAAGAAGTTATGGAGTATTAACAAGGGAAACATAATCAAAGATCCCTGCAGCAGCAAAATACCAATATTTATAATGTACATAGAATTCTTGTTAACATATTATGCATTTAGTTCGCAATACTCTCTTATCATACCCTCACATCCAATCACCCAAGTATTACATGGTGCAAAAGAGGAGTGGAGTAACTACATTATACCCATGCAGTCCCGAGTAGGGTAGAAGCATGTCATTTATCGTTCTAGCTATCAAATTACCACTTAGATACTGCTATCTATTTCCTTTTGACTACCGGTTTCCATTCAGATGATGCTAGAGAGTATTCCCACATCAAGGTAAGAGGAGTTGGATGTCCAAGAAAGGGAAGAATAGGAAGGAGAAGATGCTGGTGATGAGGAGCGAGGGTCATTTGAAGAGGTGGTTGAATTGGATGGCTTTCTTACTAGCAATGGCACCACATCTTCTAACAGCCCTTGTGAGCTCTGCGTGAGATCTTCAAGAAACCCCTGCTGTGAAATGTCCTCTCTGACTGGACTCTGCACAACTTCTTCGAGAAGCCCTCCTTGTGGGCTTTGATCTCCACCAACCCCAGGCTGCAACTGCTGCTGCTGCTGCTGCTGCTGCTCCATTATCAATGGGCTCCATGCTGTGCCTGCTGTAAGTGGGCAATCAGCTACTTGAGTCTGCATGCTTATGGATTGGATCTTTGGTTTCTTAGACGCATGAAGGTCATCAGGCGAGTAACCATGGTACTGGGATAAAAAGAAATGTGAGTAGGTGTAGTGGAGGTGGAGGCCTTCATAGGTGACAATGAGAGTCTCTGGATCATCTGTTGACCTTTCCACCTGCTTCTTGGCATTGCATCTCGGGTTGGTGCACCTGTAGTAGCTCCTGGCGGCAAACAAAAGATATCAGTTAATGACAGTGTTACAGAATTTTGGGGATACCGATATCATTTCTTCCAATGCTTGGATGTTTATTTGTTTCTGTAAACCTGACCAGGCATCAAGATAGCAGCATGTGGTGTGGCCAAAGGTTTCAATCAGTCGTTCTTAAGCAAATTCTGGTGATTTTTTTTATTTCGTGCAGGTTTATATTTGTCGCATTTGGAAGCAGGTCCACTGAACAGAATATGCGAGCATACAGCCCTTGATTTCCGCTTAAGTTGGTCTGGAAGGATCAAAACTAGAGCAAGATATGCCTATTGGAATGGAAATCACAAGGCATGGAGTCAGAACGGGCTGGCCTCCAATTCCAAGGGGGTAGGTGGAGCGTGGCTTATTTATGAGTGAGACCCCGAAATGGGAGGACTCCAGGAGAAAAGGCATCCAGGTGTGGAAAGTGATGTTTCCACTCATATTGTACCTACCTGTTTGTATTTTTTCTTATTTACAGAAATGAAGTATAACTTTAAGTGATCTCCTTTTGTCAGCGAGGTTTCTGGGCGCAGAATTCTAGCAAAAAAAGGATAATTCTGGGTGCAGAAAGAGGGATGGAAGAAGCTTATGGTTTCTTTTTGGTACCTCTGCGTTGCTGAAAGTTAGATAATAGAAATTTGGTACGTTCAGCTCGTAGGGACGCGTCTGTCCTATTCACGTCAAACTCTGGTGGAGGATTTGCCTGCCTCCAGTGGTGGACGTTGGTGCTCAAAATTCAGACTCGAGTACAGTTGCCTGCAAATTATATATATATATATATATATATATATAAAGCAAAAAATAGTAGAAATATTTATAGTCTATGAAGAGTTGCAGCCCCCATAGTTCCAACGTTCTTGTTTCTTGAAAATTATATGACGTTCTTGTTTATCTCTTTTCTATGTTCTTGTTTTCTTCTTATTGACTCATCGAGGGGAAAGGAAGAAGGATAGCTGTTATCATATACAATAGAATTGCAGGGTAATGGAGAATGATAAAAAAAAAAAAAAGCAGCAGCAGCAGCAGCAGCAGCAGAAGAAGAAAGAATGGAAGAATGCAGCAAGAAAGAGTATTCTTGAAGACAACCGTTGTCATGTGAATTTAGGAAACAACCAACAAATTATCAGCAGAGACACAAGAAAGGACCTTGGATTAGGACTGTTCTTGATGGATTTTTGCCCATACTTCCTCCACCTGTAGCCATCATCAGCAAGCCCATTCCCATAAGTCTTGATCCTAAGAGTATACTTGCTCTCCATCTTACCCAATCCCTTCTCTGGTAATGAAATACTGCAAGAATAGAGAGGAGCGAATAAATAGCCAGTTAAACACAAATTCAAAGGCCTTTACAATCGTAGGAGAAAGGCTCCAAGAAACATACATGGGTCGGGAACTGCCATGGGCATCAGAATCACCACTCTGAAAGGTTGCAGAGAGTGCACTCTCGATGTCGCCGAGCGTCGGACCGGAGTAGACCGTTGAGATAAGATTGCTGATCATGGATTCACAACTTGTATCTGGCTCAGGTTCTGTGACCTTGGGTGAGATGAAGAACGGCGTATCGTCATCAAGGAGCTCCCTCACAAGCTCCTCACCCAAACCATCAAGCCAATTGGCCTCTGATTCATCTATTTCTTCCATTAGATTTGAAGTGCAGCAGAGCTGGTTTGGAGGGATGGATAGGATAGGATAGGATAACAGAGTATATAGGAAAGAAGGAGAGAATGGAGAAGAAAGAGATGGGGACAACAAACCGAGGAAGCTTCAACCGTGCCTGCTTTCATGCAAACGCTGAGCCTTTTAAAGCATCAAGCCACACAGAATTTACCATCTTCCAAGACCAAAATGCCCTTGCATTAGTTGAGAACCCCTTGCCTTGTATAATCTTTCCATCTATATTTATTTTTCTATGCGACCTTATCCTATGTTAACCAAAACCAACCTGACCCACGATTGCCGTTTTCAACTAATGCAAGGGTCAACCACTAAAGTTATGATGGAAGGAGCATCCAACTAATGCATGCTTTCTTTCTTTCTTGTGAGTTTTTCTCATCGAAATATTGCTGTGGAGTCCAAATCAGAGTCGTTGAAGTGAAGGAAAGCAGTCTATTGGATCAAGAGGGCAGGGATTGTGTGGTTATATGGGTCCAACTGAGACACTCTGTACAGCTTTGCAGAGTGCACGAGTTGCATTCCTGTGGACATTGCCATAAAATAGTGGCATGAATTGTGTCTCTTTCCTAGCGATCCGCAACCACCACACCACAACAAGAGGCCCCCAGCTAATTAAGTTCTCTCACCTAACCTTCCTCCCTCCCCTGTACCACATGCATCAATTCCCCCAAATATTCCCAAAGAGAAACCATAAGATTTGTATCCCAAGCATCATCAACATATGAAGGCATGGGGATAAGAGTTTCCATCAACAGCACCATAAATGACTACCATGTGCTCATCTCTTCTATGACTGACTCCCACTGGTAAGCAAACAAATGGAACCAAGTTGCTCGTGAACGGCTCATTGATTCTAAGCCTGGTCAAGTTAGTTTTTAGTTTTTTTTTTTTTTTTCCCAGAATATAAATCCGATCAAGTTAGAATCGATGATAAATAGTCACAACTAATTCAAATATTGGGCTTCAAATTAGTTTTTCAAGTTCATCACTCTCGCTTAGGCAGTTTGAGATTGAAAATCAAAATTTCTCAAGTACGGGCAGTTTGTCACAAGATGCTCCAAGTACCATAATCATATGAATATGGCTCTGACATCCAGCGCATCCGACGAACGAGGGAAATTGCGTGAGAGTGAGGGAACGATCGAGCGTCTCATCAGTTGTTTTGCCTGGGGTTGACTTTGGAGAGGAGGAGAAGCCGTGACGTTGGAGTGTTTTGAAGGAAAGAAACAAAAGAAATTAAAGCCCTGAGGTAGAAGGAGGCAAGACGTTGACCGGCAGGGGGGAGGGTGGGGATGGGTGAGCCAGCTTTGCTGCGCTGGGCGAGAGGGAGGACGAGGGTTTGAACTGAACTGGAGGGCGCCTGCCTAGCCGAGGAGTCAGCGCCCACCGTAAGACCGGAACGTGACGATGTTAGAGAGAAAAGAAAAGTCAACGACCGGTGGGGCCAGTCCTGCGTTGGAGGCTGCTTTGGATTTTTGTCGGCTCGTGTCACGTGCAACGTGTGAAGCAGTTGGATGTCTTCTCCCGATATCGATCCCATTGGATGAACGATAACTAATCCTCCGGATGAGATCTAGAGGGAGGACATAACATCAAGAGGTGGGTGGAGAGAAATTTCACTCTTCGGCAAGCTTAAACTTACGGAGGTAAAAGTAAGTTTCGACCATCCATCGAGGACCACGTACCTGCAATTAATGTTGTCCTGGCCAGGTTCAATAACATACTAGTCAAACGTGTGTTCATGTTATCCACAATTCAATAGCATACAGAAGAATGCTCACCAGATATCGTCCTCAAAAATTAAAAATTAAAAAAAAAAAAAAAAAAAAAAGATTTTAATCTTGCGTTGCCAGTCCACTAGCAGACCAGTTCCTTTCATCCTCCACACAATCAAATCATATTTTGTTGTTCTGTTTTTGAGAATTCTACATTTTGGTTTTGCACATCTTGATGTTCTACCTTGCATCACATGTACATGCAAATCAATGCTATAGATAGCCCTGATGCTAGTAAATTTTGGAAAACTGGATACAGCAGTCATAATTATGAGCCATTTTATACTCTCCACCAAATATCCATTCTTTTTCTTCTTTTTCTTTTTTTCCTTGCAAAAGTATGTACCGGTAGGTTCGCATGGAATCATATAAATTCTATTGGATCAAAACTCGGGAAGGCCTTGGACGTGCCACCGGTAACTAACTTCCCAAACACTCACAGCACTTTAAAAGCAAAATTCAAAAATCAATTCATTCTACTTGCAAGACTGTGTTCTACTCCATCCTGTATGCAATTATCATACGAGACATCTGATTAATAATAACAAGTCATGGACGATTTTTTTTCACCTAGTAGAAAAGAAAACAACAAAATTGAGTCTAGTTAGTGCTGCTACCCCGGCTTGATGATCTGGGAATGGCCACAGATGCCAATAGCCTTTCCGGGAATACATATTAGAGTGCCTTATTGTTTTTTCAAGATAACAAAAAAAAAAAAAAAAAAAGGAAAATGAATAATAGTTTGGCATGGGAACGCCACCCAATGGCAACAACTTAATGGAAAATGCTTCTCACAGGAGGTATTCGTGATGCCTACAACTTCATCTAGAAGAGTTGAGGCCATGCAGCTAACAAAAGAATGGCAATTAGGGAACAAGGATTTTCAGAAAATTGTCCATCATAGTCTCATTTCTTTGATGTAACATCGTCCAGGCCATTACAGAGTGTACTTGATGTGGTATTGTCGGAGCCAGCTTTCACCTTTCTCATAATAATCTTGAATGCTGAACGTTTGTGTTGCAAACTGTAAAGAAGCCGCATAGGTTGCTGCACCTCTCCATGCATCTAATATTGGATCTGATGCTCTTACAACTTTTAAAGGGGAGAGATATGGGCGAATTTGCCTGATTCCAGCTTCCATGCGAGGCACCAAACCAGGGAAGAGAGAACTGCCACCAGTGACAAGTATTGAATTACTGATGCGGTCCTTAACAGCATCATCCACTGTAGACAGCCTCCGGAGTGAAACTCCAGCCATCTCATCAAGGCCAGCTTGATCGACTCCAACCATGTTGGGCTGGAAGAGGACCTCAGGACATCGGAAACGCTCAACACCAAGAACAATCTGGAAGTCTTCTGCAGTGAGAGGGCGGAACCGGGGAAGTTCAGGAGTTCCTTGAAGTAGCACCATATCAGATTTGGCAACAAAAGTAGGGTCAATATCCTGCAAAAGGATTAACAGATTACAGCTAATGGTGATGCCAATTGTTTATCAGGACCATTTCAGACTACTTCGAAGAGTGAAGACTTTCTACACAATGCAGGTTAGCCAGAACCTTAGTTTTAGGGTTTGCAATTTGTACCAAATAGCTTGTCTGAATGTCAAAGATCATTAATTAATAACTGGAACTCATGTGTCAGTATATGGTTCAAAAAATAGCTCAAAGGATGTCACATACAGGAGAAGTATACATCATAGTAACCAATATCCAACAATACCTAGAAGCATATAAGAATTATTCGTGCAAGGCCACAAGAAATAGTACCTTTAATATAAGGTAATAATAAAACATCTTGATAGCATATTTCCAGTGACCTAACTATTATCCAGACTTAAATATCAGCCAACTAAACCAACATACAACAGATACTGATCTGAGTACTAAACCTGGATCCATTATCTTAACATGTTGGATCTCAGCTTAGCTAAACCGGACCAGGACAAGGACCGGTATAACTAAGAAGAAAGATAGAAAGACTAGAAAGAGGAAGGGCATTAACCTGACAAATACTTGATATTATATGGAGAAAAATTGCAAACACCTGACAAATGCTTGATATTATATGGAGAAAAATTGCAAACACGAATTATAGAACAAATACCTTGTCGTTGGTTCAATTTAAGCTGATATTTTAAAATCTAACTTATGCAAGCCATAGAAGGAACAATAAAAAGGCCTTGACAAGTCTTAAACTACCAATAAAAAGATAACATACAAATGGAATTCTGATAGTGTAAACTACAACAATGCTGAGGGACAAAGACGGAGAGCAGATAACCATTGCAAGTTTCAGCTTTGCAGTATGGATCAATTTTATGCCCCTAAATAGGAAAATATATGGACATTTATGAAAAAGGACCTTGCATTATATTTGCAATCATACCATTTTTAGTAGGTAAAGACTAACATTATCGAAGGCCGAGGTTCTAAAAGCTAGTGCTAGTGGGCTAGCTGGTCACACACCGGCAAGGTGCTTTGCCATGCTGCATGCCAGTACTAGCCCGCCATTGTACATGCCAGCCAGCATAGCCCCTGCACTTCCCACACCTAATTCCTGGATGAAAGCTATACAGAGATAGGTAACAAGCTTCATATTTTGGGATCCACATCATAGGCTCGACATTATTCTCCAATGTAATGTTGAGATCCCTTTTGAAGACTTCTACCTACGCTACTTTATTTAATATTTTTGCATCTTACCAAAAAATATGGCTCTAAATTAAGCAGAATAGAGAAAAAAGATTCATGTACCCGATCCCAACTAATTTGACATTAAAGCTTTGTTGTTGTTGTTTTATCTATGCTACTTTATTTTTTGCCTCTTCTTTCACAACCTTCCTTTCCCCAACAATGACAAGAATCTCTGGCCTAGACGGCAAAGACATCCCAAATAGTTTAAAATTTAAACAAGAAATATGGATTAACATACCTTATGACAGATTCTCAACCTAACAACAATCAACCATGGATGGCAAGTTTTAAAAAATTAATCATTTTGTGTCAAGGAAAAATGTTCTCTTTGAAAGTGGCATTTTACTAAATTTAACCAAAAATTGCTACTCGTACAGAGTAATGGAAAATTAAGTTGAACATGAGGGCATATTATATTATAAAACAACTATGATGCATTGTTTGCAGATACCACACAGCACCTGATTAAAATTGTAAGTGCATAATATCTGACACAAACATAGTTGCAAATGCTATGTGGCTTTTGCATGAATACCTCAGTTCCAAAATGATGGAATTGAGGTTTAAAAAGTAGAATTGGAGCAACATGCCTAATTCTTACCACAAAGTGAAGAATGCCAGAAAAAAAAAACCACCACCAAGATAATAGGGTGGACAAGAACCAAGAAGGTGAGAACAGGGGAGAAAATTAGAAAGGGAAAAATTAGAAGCTGGGGGGGGGGGGGGTGGTGTTGATTACTAGATCACATTTAAACAATAAATAAACTATTTTATGAAATCTGGACACCTATAAAGCCTCTGTATAGATAACCGTAGATCACTTCAAAGCTCTGGACTGATGGTGAATAACCAAACTAAGATTTTTCTAAGTGATCATGCTCCATTAAATCTTCCTTAAAGGCTAAAACCTGACTTTTTGTTACAACCTACAAAATCCCAACTAGTGTAAAACCCCCATTTTGTAGAATTCTCAGGCTAGACTCCAAAGAACATCTTAATTTAACTCAAAAAAAAGAGAGAATTGATTTTTGCATCAATTTCTAATTGCACAAAAATCCCTCCTGAATTTTAACCATTGTTTGGAGGCAGAAGCAAATCTCTGAGATACATTTAAAGAGTTCGAGTTGTAACAATAACACCGCCTATATATAAAGTTTTATACGTAGCCGATCCAAGTCCAGATAAAGATGAGTTACAATAGGCTGATGGCCAACATAAAACTATAGTCACATCCTACAAATATGAATCCGATAAAGAAAACCGTTAGGATGTCCTCTACTTATGATGCACTACATCAGACCTTGGCTGTGGTGAAAGTTTTGCAAAGATAGCTAGGCAGTCCCTAGAAGTAACGTACCCCATCGACTCAGGTATGATGAAAAGTAAGCATGGATTCTCATACCTTTAGGGATAAATGTGCATAAACAAGTTAATTCAAGAAAAAAAAAATTGTTTAGCAACTTAAAATAACAGATCATTAACTGAAAAATTAATAAAATTAATAAAAAGATGATTAGAAGGAGAATTAATATAGCTTGATTGTAAGAGACTAAATGGATAGAAGAAAAAGCAAAGAGGTTGATAGTCATAAGCTTTGCTATATAAGTAAAGATAAGAATAAAACCAAATAGAAATTATTGTAAAAAAGAGTGCAAAAGATGGGGTTGAGGATATTAAGAAAACAGGAGATAAAATAATTTTGATTAAATTGATATCAGAAGATGAGTCAATTAATATAATTAGTGCTTATACTCCTCAAATAGGTTTAAATAATGCTACAAAGCCAAGTAAAGATAAGAATAAAAACCAAAAGGAAATTATTGTAGAAAAGAGTGTAAAAGATGAGGTTGTGCATATTAAAAAGAGGAGATAAAATAATTTTGATTAATTGATATTAGCAAATGAGTTAATTAACATGATTAGTGCTTATACTCCTCTAACAGGTTTAGATAATGCTATAAAACAAAACTTTTGGGAGGATATGGATCGTATAATTCAAAAGACCTCTGATAGAAAAAAAATATTTATTGAAGGAGATTTAAATAGATATATAAGAAAATATAATATAGGTTTTGAAAGAGTACATGAATATTATAATTTCGAAAATAAAAATAAAGAAGAAAATACCATTTTGGAGTTTGCAATGGTATAATTTACCAAACGCATATTTTAAAAAGTACTCTCATCTAATAACTCTTAAAAGTATATATGACGCTAGTCAAATAAATTTCTTATTAAAAATATTGATCGAGTTTCTTTTGTAAAGATTATAATATTATACCAGATAAGAGCTTAACTACACAATGTAAATTGATAGTTATTTTTGTATGTATTCGAAAATGAAAGAGAAGAATTAAATAGTATAAGAATTCAAGGATTAAGTGGTAGAATTTGAAATGAGAGACTAATAGAATGATGAAAAAAAATAAAATATAGATAGAGAAATCAATACCACATGAGAAGAATAACCAATAGTACAAGAAAAGTAGTTATCGAGGTGCTAGGAAAGTCAAAAAGAAAAAGACTATGATAAGAAAATAGTAGTAGAATAAGAAAGTTTAATTAATGGTTGAGTGCTATAGAAAATTACCAAAATGCAGAAATAAAGAAACAAATGAAAACTATAAGATGATTAAAAAAGAAGTTAAAGAGATAATAGGCAAGACTAGATTCAAGGTATAAGAAGAATTATAACACAAGTTGGAAACTCAAGATGGATATATATATATATATATATATATATATATATGAGGCAGACTTGGCTACATTCGAATGTAGCCAAGCCTAGATTCGGTCACCTTTCCCACCCTTATATCCATATAGTTCACGACTCCCAAAGATAAAAAAAGTAAAAAAGATCAGGTGGCTTCAGGATCCGTGTAGATCCAAGGGTAGGGAGAGTGATCGGATCTTGAACTTAGCTACATTCGAATGTAGTCAGGTCTACCTCTATATGTGTGTGTAATTGCAAGACTACAAAAAAGAAAAACTAGAGATGTAGAAACAGTTGCAAAGATGATTAGTAGTTATAATATAGTCATAAAGTAACCAAGTAATCGCATAATAATTCGGTTCAAGCATGAAGATTTTTCCTCAAAAATATAAAATAAATAAATTAATTAAAATTGTTTGTCATCCAGGTAGGTTGTCAACAATTTGACTTCTATCAATAAAATAAAATAAAATAAAACCACAACATGTATCACTGGTTTAAGGTCTGTGATTGTTGGCATAATAATTCGTATTTCCAATTGACAATAGCTGCAAAGCATTTGTCAAAGGCAAAAGCTTGGTAACGTATTAGTTTAAAGACTATTAACTTGGGAGTATTGCATGCTAGAATATCCAGGTCTTTTGGTAGTTACATGAAAAGAGATGGGTTTAAATCGCACCTTTACAAGGGTTTGAGGGATTTGGTGCCCTTTAGCCACCTGTAAATACAAACACCAGCAATAGCAGGAAACTAACCTGAAGCCTAGAGGTAACGCGTGCTAGTTCTGCTTCATCCTCCTCTAGCCCATTGTCCTCATCATCATTATCTTTGCTCATCAATTTGTAGAGTTGCCAATCTTCATCTCTAGCTCCAAAAGTATCTTCACCTTTTCCTCGATCAAATGCTGCAGTTGTCAAGAGGCGCATCCTTTCCTTTTGAGCTGCATTCAAACGTTCGCCACGGCCAACACCACCTGACAAATTCTGATTACCATTCGTGCGGGCACCATTTGTTTTCAACCGTTTCCTCTGCTCAACTTTCTCAGAGAGTTCCCTATATCTAGCACGTAATTGTTCCAGGTAAAGCTCTGGGTTCTCTCTGCATTTGAATAATAGTATATTATAAAAATATAAACATAACTAGAAATCAAGCAAACAGATAATTTAGTTGAACTGATTATATTGATATCTGTCATAATATTTAAAGCTAGACAACTCTAATTTCTTATGCATGTATCTACCTATGTCTGTGTGCGTGTGTGAAAGGTCAAGGGCTTTACCTGGACATTTAAGCCTACATGATTTTGAAAGTGCTAGTACTTGTTAGCACTTGGACATGGCATTACAAGCACAACACTCTTTGGTATCCTTAAGTTAAAGTGGCATGCTATGTCAGCAAAATGGCATTTAAGACTCCTAAATGTTTAAAAAAGAAAAAGGCATTTAAGTATTAAAAAGTGCTAAACAACATTAGCCTACATACAGGAACCAATCTAACAAAGTGCCAATGTATTGTGGCGTTTCCTTGTTTCGCATAATAAGACGAGAGGTGCAGGATTTCTTAAAAAGTATCACTAATCTCTCCACTGTATAGAAGTCCATGTATTTTGACATAGTTACCCTTCATGTTTATACATCGGTGTATTTGTTTGGGCTGGGGAGGGCATGGTGGCTGAATTGTCAAATACATTGGGACACCTGGATAACCAAGCCAAGGATGTACTCAGTATTGCAATAACAGAAAAGACAGAAGCAGGAAATTAGAAAAATGATAGGTCTGTCAGATAGAACTATACTGCAATCAGCATCATCGAGTTGTGCACCAGATTACTCCACTTTAAGATTGTATTACTTTGATCATTCTATCATGTAAATGATGTTTATGAATTTATTGGTGAAAGATTTAACATGAATATACAGATCATTCATTTTATTCTCTTCCCAAGAGAAAGAGTCTCCTTGAGAATCAAAGGGACCTCCATGAAGAAATTCCAGGATTGTTGAGAAATATGATAACATACAAGCGTTTTTCTTCTTCTTGTTGGTTCTGCTTCTCCCGCATTGATTCCTCTTCAAAGCGTTTCTGTTTAGCACGCAATCGACCCTCAGATGTGGTCTTGAGAAATGTCTGTTTCCTTTTTTCTTTTAGCTGCCACATAAAAAATTCAAATGTCAACAATTTTTCTAAAATTTAAAAACCCATTGTGATCTATTCTCCAAAAGTTGGTGAGATGTTAACAGCAGAACAGCTGTCTGGGATGACAAATAATTGTCAATCAGTACAGAAAAATTGATACCTATAATCTTGAAAATATAGGTTGTAGCAGCACAACAAAATTTGGGCCAGATATAGTTTATTTAAAAAGATATTCGCAAAACAGATTGTATATAGAAGTTGGCACACCTGCTCTGGTGTCAACATGTCATCAGGGACATTGGTGAGTGGATATTTTTCTGCTAATGAAGCATCTATTCGCTCCTCAATTTCATTGGGTTCACCTTTTGCTTTCCTTAAGGATTGTGTTATTTTTTGAATAGCAGACTCAATTTCTTGCCTGGAGTCGTAACCTGTTTTGGATAAAATAGATGAAATTTCACTTTCCTCCACCTGATCAAGCTGCTGTAGTAGATCTTTCAAACCATGTAGTTCATTTTCCAACTCTGATATTCTAATAGATTTCTTTGCTGCAGCCATATCACGCAATCTTTGACCTTGTTTTTCCTTTAAAGCTGCCTTTCTTGCAAGTTCTTCTTCAGATGGTGCCTCTTCTTGTGGGGGAGGAACCCAGGGTAGCTGCCAGCTCCTGGTCTTCTCTTCAGCTTCTTTCTTCCCTTTCTGCAACAGAAGTAGATATTATCAGATAAATAGTTCAAGTTCAAGCAGGTGCAATGTAACATCCCGAATCTCAAAGCAGTATCCTAATTTTGAAGCATAAAATTTATCATGAATGAAAGGATACTTTTGAAATTTTATCAATGTCATTTGAACAATTGGTGAGGGGTATAAAGGGAAAGGATACCAAAGTCATTTGAAAATTTGATTAAGGGTAAAGTGAAAAAAAGGATTCCGCCGTCATTCGCAAATTTCTCTAAGGGTAAAGAGGGAATTTGTCAAGGGCTTTTTCATGAGTGGAGAAGGGTAAAAATGCATGGTGAAGAAGCATGCCATGTGAACTTTAAAAAGAACATTTTGAGGATTTATTTGAGGGCAAATTGGAGATTTTCCAAGGCATTTAAAAACCCCCTTAATCCTCTCCTTCATCCATCGTAAGAAAAATCAAGAGAGAGGGAGAAGAGGGCGGTGGAAGAGGAGAGAAAATTTCAGGAAGAAGAAGAAGAAAGAAAGAAGAAAAAGAAAAAGAAAGGAAGAAGAAGAAGAAGAAAAAATGAGGAAGAGAAAGGGAGAAAGCTTGGTGTCTTCTCTTCTTGTCATCCTTAAGGTAAACCCTAAACCTTCTAAGGTTTTAGATAAATGATAAAATCATGTGTTAGAGAGAAAAGGAAAAGAAATAAGAAAGGATTTCATGTTATGAAAATGATTAGGATTTATGTTTGATGGAGGAAAAGGTAGAGAATTTTGGTATGCATTTAAGGGGCATGCATGCATGTTTCATGGAAAAACCTAGGTGTCTGTTGCTTAAATAAATTCATATGTGGTAATATATGTCAAGGAAATCAAGTAAAGAAGCCTTTTCAAGAGGGGTAGCAACTGTGGAAAAGAAGAAATAGCAGGTGAGTAGGTTTCTCATCTATCTTGTGAAATGTTTCATAATAGTATAGTGATATTTTGCTACAAAATGAGTGTATTATACAAAGCATAGTATCTTCAGAAATCAAATATGGGAAATGAGAAACCGGTTATAATGTTATTATATTTGTAAAGCATGTTTAAAAGCAAGGCATGAGTTTAAAGAATAAGTATGAATTTACAGCATGTTTTAAAGCAAGACATGAATTTCAGACAAAGCATGAGTTTCAGCAAAATATAGAGTTTCATGAAAAAGCATTTCTTAGATAAAACATATGTTTCAGTAAAGCATGAAAATTATCCTTCAGAGTTATATTTCAAAGTAATGCATGGGCATGCATGAATAGAAATATTTCAAGAAAATATAGCTAATTGTATATTGGATTATAAACTTATACTTGAGTATTTTTACAGCATACAACACAAATAGCATTGGGGCATCTATGGGGCTGATCACCCTGTAGACTGTGCCATAGCATGAGCATTGCACACACTTTTATAGCCAGCACCTCCTTGCGACTCGATCGTACTATAATCCCTAAGCCAGGGGGAAGTACAAGCTAGATCAGCCCAGTGGGACAGATTGCAAGCAGCCCAGTGGAGCAAAGATCACAGTTCAGTAAAGAGCTAGGATATTATACGAACCAAGGTGGCTTAGAGATATTAGCCCAAAGGAGGGGCAACCAGGAGGCTAGGAAAAAAAGGGCAAGTTCACACCTGGGGTGAACCGCACATGTGAGGGGTGCCATGTGGTGCGGGAATCCTCGGCGCTCAGTACACTCACCCACTGAGAGTATACCTGCAGGAGGACGACTGTAGGGATGTACCTTAGTGGTAGCACACCCAGCCCATCATCATGAAATTTTGTAAATGTGAAAATTCTTTATTTAAATTATATTATTGGAAGCATAAGCTAACTTATAAGTTAACTTATCTCATTTATAAAAATTTATGTATCGATTGCGATATGTTGCGCTGATATACTTATGAGCTTATAACGTGGTTCTCAACTTCTTTTCATAGTTAGATGGTTATCCAGTCACTGGGACTTAGGTCTCACCCCTCTTATGTTCACATTTTTATTTCAGATCAGTGTTAGAAATTCTTCGAGGCTAGCAGCTAAG
The DNA here is from genome assembly GCA_017589505.3 of Metroxylon sagu. Lineage (NCBI taxonomy): Eukaryota > Viridiplantae > Streptophyta > Magnoliopsida > Arecales > Arecaceae > Metroxylon > Metroxylon sagu. Next base: position 224,443 of record JACVBY030000633.1, read on the forward strand.
TTTAAAATATTCAAAGACCAAGCAGATGGGCTTAGCATCCTAGTTTCAGTACCGAAATTTTTTTGTATGTATTATTAGTGTTTGAAGGAGTTGGTGGATGTAAAGGGGATTGTAAGGTACTTTTGTATGTTAAGAGTGGTGATTGAGATGATATATGTATATTTATATCTGTGAAGTTGTAATTATATGATGTAAATATCAGACTTGGCCTGAAGATGAATAGTGATGTGTATGTATAAGATGTTTTTAAACTGAGCAGGATCAAATAAATTAGCTGTTGTTGTTTGATGACATATGTGATTAAACTGAGCAGGTTAAATGTTATTGACAGGATTATGTATGTTGAGCATGTAACTTATGGGAATTTGATAGGGTTCACTTATGCCTTATGGTCCATACCATAAGACTAGTAGAACTCTAGCCAAATTTCTATAAGTTGGCATGTGTCAGAAAGAGGTCCCGACATGCAATATGGATCAAATGGTGTGTGGAAGCCTCCTCCCACCTATGCAGGCACTGCAAATGGTTTCCACTATTCACTACTACTGGACACCATATTTTTGCAATTCTGAATATTGATGCAAATCGTAAACAGCTAGCTAATAACCAACTGGAAGTGGCAAAGAGATCTGTCCATCCCAACAGGCTAAGAAGTTTAATAGATAACTTCTCCAAACTTCAGTTTATACATCATGCAGGCCCCCCAGAAAGCCCGGCAACCAACCTTTTATGGAAGATATGACAGATCCACATATTAATGCAGCCCCTCAGCGCATCAATGATATCATCAAGCAGCACATTCCTATCTAACCTGAATTTATTCTATTGCTGCAAAAGAATCGCCTTCAATTCAAACACTACAGGTACCAAAATTCATCATGCCCATCTTTGTGAACTCTCAAGAACCAAGTTTTCTGCTAGCAATACCTGGTCCAAAGTGGATAATCAGCGTTCCTATCATTTAAACTATTTTACACAAGTGCATGTATCCTGTTTTGTGCCACCTCTAACATTCCTTGCACACAAAACCAATTGTATTCCTATCATTCGTTGCACACAAAACCATCGGTATGCCACTCGGTGCCGAGACAGCAAACCATGCATGTGACCATATAATTTTTATAAAGAATACAGAGGTATGGGGTTTTTAGCTGAAAACCACCAGTCAACTATATGGCCCCACCAGTTCCCTTGTTTTTGGGCCCTCATGTGATTCACGAAATGAAAGGCATTGCTCCATGTGCTTTTAACCTACTATATGTAAAACTAGCACCCATGAGTGTAGCCATCTCTCCATACAATGTAACAATTATGAAAGAAAAACCACCTAGACAATATGTCAAGAAACTTGCCACCTAAAACAACCCAAAAATGCCCAAAAATAATCAGAAATTATCAGTGCAGTCAAATCTATATTGATCTTGTGCACATATGAGCACTAAAACAATCAACTTGAATAAAATTTTAAAAGAAGCATCGATTTGCTCCAAAATGAGTACTTGCTTGTTTCAAATGGGCATATTGCATCGAATTACGTCTTAAAAAATCAGCTGACTTATTCAACTCTGTCATCTACTTCTAAAAGTCCAAGAAGACCTTATGTACTATACCCAGCAATGATGAAGACTAACGAGCAAAAGGGAGAGTCCACAACAGTGGAGTGATGGCACTATCAAGAGAAAGGACTAGCAGAACCAGCTTTATCCAGACCTTCTGCTGCGCCAGATTATGGTATTATCCCAGTAAAGTATGTAGAAAATACTCTGTTCCCTTTAAGCTAAAATTTAGTCTAGCAAAACCTAAAAAAGTATAAAGAAAGAAGCATGAAAAACTGGGGGGAAACCAGAAAGCTTCTGACCTGAAATATTTGCAGTTCTGATGCATAATCCAAAGCTACATAACAATGCTCCATCTTTAGTTCCTCAGCCTTCTCCCATGTAATGCTGGACCTGTGATAGCACATTTAGGCATAAAAATTGCAAGCTAAGCAAGAAAGAAAACAGTTCTGTTAAATAAAAATTAGCTACAGTGCAGTAACATACATACATACATGTGATAGGGGTACTTAAGGGAAAGAAGCTGCTTCAGATAGTCAGTAACATGATACCCTCCAATATTTGTTCTGCAGCATGCTTCCAAAACAGGTTCCCCTTTAACAAACTAAAAGACCATGCATGGTGAGGCTCCAATGCATAGGTAGAAAATTCAGTTGAATATACGAAGTGCGTTGAGTATAAGAAGTGTGTGCATGCTCATGCACATGCACACATGTATCAGCAAAGTTGTTTGATTTATGAGAGGTTACATGCCAAAAGAATTCTGGTTAACCATCCAGGAGAACACCTAGAGGCATAAATTATTTGTGCATGATGTAACAACTTAAGATATGACTCCAAGATAAGGGTAGAACAATCATTCTCATACTACATATAGTATATCAAAAACAGCAAGAATAAAAATAATCATGAATAACAAAAATGTGCATCATCCGCAGATAAGAAATACAAAACCAATGTCATCTTTGAAGTCATATATTAAAGAATATACTGCCATCAGATATTTGTTATTCATTTTAAGCAGAATGAAATGGGATTTTCTCTAAGTAATGCATGTCTTATGGAAAAAGCTAAATGAATAAAAGCCCTTAACTCTTTTCTGAACCAGAGCATAGAGCCATCTTGCTCTCTTTTGATGTCAATTCTTTAATCTTTTCTATTGCTTTTCTTTAAAAAAAAAAAAGTTTGTGCGATATTATAATACCTCCATTTTTATTTATTGAATCATGTGAAAAATTTTTACTTGGTTCTATGAAAAAAAAAAAGTTCTGGGAAAAACCTCTATACATTAAATATAGCATACTAGCTGATTTTTTTCCCAAGGAAAATCAAACTCCTAATAAGCAAAAATGTTAAACAGAACAAGAACATGAAACAAAGTGTAACATCTTCACATTATTCATTATTCCTACCCTCTTTTTCTTTTCAGGAGAGAGAGTGTGCGTGTGTTGAGGTAGGTTTTTTTTTCTTTTCGGGATGTCCAACATTTTTGTGATCCTCTCCAACATTTAGGCTCACATAAAAGTACTGTACTCGGTGAAAACTTAAGATAGATTCAAAATCATCTGGAGTTTGTTCATGGGAAAGGATAGATATTCTATAACAAAGCATAGGTAAAGCTCAAGAAGTTTCTAAGAAAGATATTATAAACCCTAATAAACCAATATACTGGGAGAAAATATAACTGCATAATCTGTTGTTCAACCAATCAGCTTTCAACAAATTCAACTGGCAAGAACCAAACCCTTCAAAACAATGTGAAAAACTTTCATCACATTCTTGCCTTATATTTTGTCATTACTCTGGTTTGATGAACCTTGTTCATGCTCTTAATGAAAGAGTGATAGGTTTCGATTGTTTAGTTAAAAAGTCATAATAAAATACAAGAAAAATCATGATTCTATTTATGAGTCAAAAAACTTCTAATCATTTTTTATCCTCTCCAAACAGTGGTGGCCAAAATTTTTTTTTTTCATTTATAGTAATACTCATAATAACTACTATTAGCATATAGGACCAACTTCTAAGCTAAAGCATGCTACCATGCAACTGATAGTTAGCATGCTTTTTTCTAGTTAAAGTACTTCCCAAGGCCAGTATCTTACAGGGATAACATGGCTAGTTGTTAGTCCTGAACAAACAGCAAGACCATCTTCGGTGCAAATTCCAAGCTGTTGGTTGAACTTGTAGCTGAAAACAGAGTCAACACCAAAGGCTGCAATCCCATGGTTAAAACATAAGCGATGGCATGACAGCACAACATGCTTCACATTAAAGCAAGACATAATAAGTCCTTAGAAAGGGAAAAAATGTATAGAATGAAATTTAGAATGGAATAGACGACTCCAAGAAAATCCTAGCAGATATTTCTACCTATAGATGGTACACCATATGTCTCAAAAAGCAGCTCAGCCATTTTACTGCGAGAGGAGATAGGGTTGCATACACATTCTGTCATCAGAATAGGATGATCCACCTGCCATGGCTCATGGTTGACATAAGAATAGCTGTATGAAGTTGTGAGCATAACAGCAAATAAATAAATAAATAAATGAAAACAGACTATATTTGTCAAACCTCTTACTGACAAATTGCTTTGGAATATGAAGTATGGTTTTGTGTATAGTTAATATACAAGAATTTTGACACTGTGCACAGAAAATACCAGAAAGATAATGATACAATAATATATATTGAGGCCCACAAAATGTAAAGAAATGATGTACCTTGACTGCAAGCAAATAGAATCCAAAAACACTTGAAGATTAGAACAGGTCTTACTAATATGTCTGTAATGGTCAGCTCTAGAAGAAAATTTTACAAGCACAATAACACCACCTATGTTGTACTTTAATTGATGGTGCAGATCAAGAGAGAGGACCAATGTAAAATGGGGAAAACATATTTTATTAATCTAGGAAAAAGAGCATAAATTGATATCACAATTTTTAAAACCTAAAAACAAGAGTATCCGAAATCTGTTCTTGAACTTCTGACAAGCTTTTGACATAGGCTGATGATACCCCTTTATTTATTTATTTATTTATTTTTTGGGGGGGAGGGGGGGGAGCTATGGGTGGCAGGATGGATTTGCCAAGGTAAAGAAATACAGATGAAGAAGATGGGACATGCGTAAGAAGACAGCAAATTTAAGGAATATGAACCATATAATTTTTGTAAGCAGAAACCCATCTAACGTGGACACAAAGGAGAAGGGGTGCTGGCAAAATAAATTAGTATAAAACTCATAAAGAAGTTATATGAATAAAGTGAGGTAGAACCTCTAGGGAATAAGCAATAAGTAAATACAAAAGTGAAATGTTCATGCAATCTAAACTGCAGAAATGGTCATATTGGAGGCGGTGATGGCGTGGTGTTGGGAGAGGTGGCGCATTTATTTCAAAGGACTGAGAAGATAGGACAGAGTCTGAGATTACAGTGAGAGCGAATCAGGACTGGCCCTGCTTGAGAATTGGCGACTGCACCACCCAAATTGTAGTCTAAAGAAGTGTTCTCAGTGATGGAACAAGACCAAGTCCCCTATAAAGGGGCATCAGGAAGGGTGAGATCTTAATCTAGCCTAGACCTTGCAACACTATGAGGCGTTGTCAACGAGTTGGGTTGTTTGAAAATGTAGACCTAATCAGGTGGTAAATTTTATTCAAGGCTAATTATGAGCTAGAGGCAACAGCAAACAAGCATTGCAAGGGAAATATGACAAGGACTTTAAGAAGAGAGTCAAATAGTGCTTGATATTGCTGGGAGGGAAATGGATGGGGGCTGGCAATGCACCTAAACTGGATGCAGAATGGCAGCAAGCTGGTTTGCCAACTTGACTTGTTGTCCGGACCATTGTGCAGTAGTAAGATAATTATGGACATTCACCATAGTCATGGACGAAAAAGCACTATATGGGTATTAATATCAATGGTAATTCCATACATTACAATGGTTATACACTAATCACACATCACATATCATGTATTCCAAGACCAGATATATATATGTATAACTCCCTGAAACTGAAAAGTTGGCTCGTACCAAGAATGAAGACTGACTGATAACAAGGAAACTCAGATAAACACAGAAGCATCATTGTCCTTTAAATCATTTACCATGACAGGCAACAAATATTACACCAACATACCTGTGAAATACTGGCACCCAATCGCTCGAAACCATAATCAAGGACCTGAACCAAAAAAACGAGATGCATGTAAGGAAAGCAGCAAAAAAAAAGAAAAAAAAAATCCCAACAACATTTTGATAAAATAATAAAAAGAAAACATGTGGATAAACATGAGATAAACATAGAGGAAGGATTAGCAAAAGGTCTGTTTGCATGCTCCAATGAAGCCTGAGTGATGCTGTGATGTAGAATAATAAATAGTATATCAAAGAGTTCAAGAAACAATAGTATTGGACACATTTGATGCAAGTGAGAGAAATATAGATTTGTGAAGACACAGGAGGAAGGAATAAGAGAAGGAATTTGATGAAGGTTTCTGGCCCATCATAGAGGGCTTTTGATTTTTAGAGAGGAAAAGTCTAATAAGCCATTAATAGATGAAACCTATGATGTGATGGGACATAATTGACTATGAAAAACATGCTAAACAATCACAAAGTGGTGGGCAGCTATGATAATGTTATAAGTTTTGTCACATCTAACCTCATTATATTTCCACATCGTCCAAGCATGTATATTTTCCTTTCTATTGTTGCACTCCCACTCTTTGTTCTCTCAAGAAATGCTCTAAAGAGAGTAGGAGATTGAGCAACAGTACATCTATGGAAGGAAAGGGTGTTCTTACAAATTCGCTTCTCTCTTGTAACAGTAGACGAGCGTGAGCAACTTACAAACATTTCTCTCTCTGCCACAGGAGTTTTGTGTTGTATGTAGGAGAATATTTACTGGTTAAACTCTTGTTTTGTTTTCCTAGCATGCAACTTATGTTGGAGATTACATTGCCCATGTCACATCAAAAAAAAAAAAAAAAAAGTAAACATCACACATCATCATGAAAGCATATTTGCATATCACAAAACAGAAAAATTCTTAATAATTTACATTCCTAGATCATATAGTTAGCTGTCCTCATTTTCTGGTAATATATAGTCATTTTTTCATTTATATTTTTATTCATTGATCATGAATCATCAAATGCATTGGCCACTTGGTCTTGAGATTCCCAAGCACCCAGCTGTTTAAAGGGGTTGAGAATTATGCCTGAAAATGAGAGCAAGTTCAGATTATCAAAAATCAGACCAAAGAATTAAAAATCAAGATAAAAAGCATCACTAATTGGTGATTTCTTAAGTAAACAGATAAATAAAAGAACCAAACAGCTAGCAGTGACATTCTAAGAAATAAATTGTTCGATCGAAATTCTAATGGCTATTTCCACCTAAATAGTAATATGGTAAGCAAACTAACATATTCCATTATTTCAAACTGATAGACAACATTGCTGTCAAATGCTGAACGTTGAGATGTACGAGTGTAATCAAAGTACTTCATCAAAGCAGGATCATGGTCACCGACGATGGTTACAGTTTCTCCTGCATGACAGAAGATATCTAGATTTAGATTGATATGAAATCAAGAGTGTAATGCTTTGAGTTGGAAACTCTTAAAGAAAGGCAGAAATAATCTCTACAAGAAGAAAGATTGTAATCAACAAAACCCACCAAAGTGTTCATGATGATGATGATTAACAAAACCAGCAGCCCTTGCTTACCACAGAAAATCTCAAAAATAAGAGCAAGAGCAAGAATGTTTTTTTTTTTAAAAAAAAAAAAAGAAAAAGACTTGGGTAATTATAGAAGAGAAACTTCACTCATTGAATTATCCTATACATCGGGATGCAGCCAATGAATAAGGTGATGCAACAGAGTCAGCATATATGATTTCTTAGCGGTTAACAGAGAATTGGAAAAATAAGATGATGTTCTAACAAGAAACAATTCAAAGAAGTAATAACATCCTGGTGGATTTCAATAAAAGAGAAACACATGACGGAATCTTTGTTGACGTGGTTAGTGCGATGGAAAGGGGAGAAGGGAATGCCGTACCTGTAGCCTTGTGGCGAGGTCTCTGGACGACGTTTCGGAAGGTGACGCGAGGATCCGACTCTCCCGCCCATCTAGAATGCAAGAAGGGGAAAGGGTTCGTCGAGAAGAAGAAAGAAGAAAGGAAGAAAAACAAAAAAAAAAAAAAAAAAAAAACCCACCACCACCAAGAATTTAGGGGTTTAGGGTTTTGAACGTTACCCGATTCGGAAGGCGGAACCTCCGTTATCGATGACGATTGGCGTGGTCGGCGAGAAGCGATCGTAGTCGGACTGCCGCGACGGCCGCACGAAGGAAGGCATCGCTCGTCCCTCTCCGGTAAACAGAATTCCTTGACGAGTCTTCTCGGCGAGTAGAACAATAGAGGGAACGAGGCGACCGACTTGGTTTGAGGGCCTCGTTGGCCCCTTGCTTGGGGTCGTCCGCCTTCGCTTCTGCGCTGGACTGCGACCACGAGCGTGGTGCCCCCGCTTGGTTGCATCCTAACTTTAACACCGATTTTGTCCATTAATTTTTTGGGAGCGTTTGGTTCGGCCACAATCGATGGTCATGAGATGACGATGGAAACGTTCCTTTTGGTTGCAGTAAGATAATTATATTTAGAGCTGATTGTAAACTACTTCGATCTTATAGATTGCTTCTGAAGAATAATTTTATTACCATCTAATGAATCAAAATTATCCCTTTCGATGATCTTAAATTAAATTATAAAATTTAAAATACTGTTTTTAATAATAAATATATTCTTTTGGGAGCATTTGGTATGCCATAATTGGTGACCGTGAGATGACGATGAAAATACTCTCTTTGATTATACTAAGATAATTATATGTAAAGATGATCGTAAATCATCATCAGATTGCTTTTGAAGGATGATGAATCAAGATTATCCCTTTTGATGATCTTAAATTAAATTATAGAGTCCAAAATACTTCTTATTTATAATAAATATATTTTAATAGCAATATTTATATGCAACATGATATATAAAATTAATATATTATATTATTATACTATAATATAATTAATGCATTATATTATACCAACAATCTTTTATTTATAATATGCTATATAAGATATAATATAATATTAGTTTATATATTATAATATATGATATAATTTAATTTATCTTATGATATTATATTATATATATTATAGTAATATAATATAATATATAAGAGGGATGATTTTGATATTTTATGGTTAGTAATCTTGAATTCTTATGACATATCAAATATGATGATGTTAGATCATAAGTGATTCTTGATCATTGTGGTATACCATACCGAATACAGTGATCTTTCATCACTAGAAATCAGATTACCTTAGGATTAGGATCACTAGTTATTTTAAAATGGTCACCAAACACATCCTTTATGTTTGAGTTAGATTGGGTATTTTCTTTGCTAGGCAGAATTGGCTTAACCATGTTAGGTCAAGTTGTTATTAGAAATTTCTTCCTTTTTTTTTTTTCCAAGATGGATGCGAATTAAATTTAGCATGAACCATTATAGCCATGAAACTCATATTTATTAAATTACCTAATCAATATTATCATAATGCATGGTCAAAATTAGCATGAAGAAAATTATACGCTACGAATGATTAGCATTAAGAAAACTATTTGTAGTGGAAAACTAAACACCTGTTCGAAGCCAAGTGATTATAAGTTCCCTCAAAATGCATTATCTAAATATTTAAAAATTTCTATTTAAGAATGATTGAGATCATTTGCATTAATTGAAAAACCCTTTCTTGAATCCAATCCACGTCTTATAAAACCACCTCTATTATAAAACCACCTCTAAGTGATCCCAGTCTCATGGCCTTTTACAACCTATTTAAAATTTAATTTTATCCCTTCAGGATTTTGCATGTATTATCAAACACTCTCACCTATCACTAACTTTATCATTGTCGAACATCATGCAAATCACATTAAGATAAGATTATTACTAAGAATTATAGGTGACATTAAAGAGTGCCAAATAAGTAATGCAACCATCCAATTGTTAACTAAAAATGGATATCAACTTTTATTATCATCCATTTGTTTTTTATAATGATGCATTTCTTTTGCTAATAGCTATTTGAAATTAATTGATTGAACTAATATATGGCATATGTGATGTATTCAAGAGTGTATCCTTAATACAAAAACTCTCATATGTTAATTAGCTAATACAATTTCTAATGTATAGTTGCCATTTTTTCTACTAGATTTTGCTAAGTAGGATTGGATTAAGCAGGGTAGGTCAAGCATTTTGTTAGATTTATGCCCAACTCGATCAGAGAACTTTCTTCTTAGGTGGGCATAAATTAAGTTGGACTTTAGTTGGATTTAATTTGTTTTGGCTCACACACTTAGAGATAACTCAGAAGTAATGTAATCACTATTTGTGATTGGGTATGAGAGCAAATGAGGGTTTTGAATGTGTTTCACTCTTGCTCAAAACAACTCCATCATGGTTGAACATCATGCAAAATACATCAAGAAAAAATAATTATTAAAATTAGTGGGCAAAGTTAACGAGTGCCTGGCAAGTAATGCAACCATTTCATTGTTAACTAAAGATGAATATCAGCTTTATTATTATCATGTTTTTAATAATGCAAGTTCTTTTACTAATAACCAATTGAAATTAATTGATTGAACTAATATTTGGCATATGTAGGGTATTGAAGAGTGTGTCCTTAATACAAAGACTCTCATATGTTAATTAACTAATATACTTTCTCATATATACATAGATTACCAATCTCAAGCATCAACATTTGATAGTCTACTTCCTGCATAAATTTATGTTTTTATCTTTTACAAAAGAAATTCTCTCATAAATGTTTTTTAGTTCTCATATTACATTTGATCGAAGATGTAAAGTCCTCAAATAGTATTCAAGATGCTCATGAATAGATATCTAGATTTTTCTCTTTGCATATAAGAAGATTAACTAGCTATTAAATTTTTCTATGATTTCTCAAATATATTATATAATAATCCATGTCGATTGCATATGTTGCATTCGCTTATCTCTTATCATTGTACAAGTGCTCATTTTTTTTGAAGCAATCAAATTAATATTGCAAATAATGGAAAGTAAAAACATATATGATTATAATATTTTTCAATAATAATTTATGTAGTTAGATATATTAAAAAATGTTAAGTTTTCAATTATCTCAATAATATGAAGATTTACTTAGATATGCTAAGACTTTAATGTATCTCAACCAAGATGGAAATTGAAGAAGTTGGCAAAGAATAAAAAAGCAATATTTTTGGATTTTGAATTTAATATTTTATTTATTATAAGCTATTCATGATGGTAAAAGAAATATGAAGATATATAGGTCTATATCTATCCAAATGCATAAACGAAGACGCCGACTATTTTGGCAGTGCATTTTTTATTTCATTTTTTTTACCCACAAAGAGTGAATTTCAAATGGTTGATAAAAGGGACTTGCATATAATATCTATATTCCATTACCGGTTATATTAAATCTTGAGATAGTGTTACCAAGTGCTTCACCGACAATAATTCAAATATAATCTAGCTATATTGCATATAACCTATGGCAAGAATTAATATATCCAAGTTAAGGCATATTTTATGCTCGTACTTTTTATTAGTTTGATCCTCCAAAGGAAACCGTATAGTTCTTTTCTCATCACTTTTGTCATGCCAAGGTCCCAAATTTTGACTTCTTCATGCATTTGTAGATTCTTCATCACCACCCCTTTCGAATTCTTTGATATTAAAAAAAATAAAAAAAATTGAGGGATAGGAAAGCAATGGATTTTATAGGAGCATGTCAAGTTTTAAATTTGGTATCTTTCTTTTCCTTTTTTTAAAAAAAATCTAACAAAAAATATGGGATCTTTTCTATCTTCCTATAATGGGACATTTAATATAATAATGGGGCATTTAATGCAATCCTTTCTTGTGTATATATAAAAAATCTTCTTTTTCATTCTCAATAGAACTTCTAATACGAAGAGAAAGGTTTTGAGATCCTTTCTGCGGTGATTCGGTCTGTTCTTTGCTTTCAATGAAGGAATTTGAAAATAAGCATCGATATTCAGGTCAAAGCAATAGGAGTCCTATTGAAGGTACTAGTTATGACGTTATAGAGGCTGCAATGAACTATGCTTGGCCTTTGACATTGATACACAACCCAAGCATGATGAATTGGTCAAAGGAGGAACAAGCAACCCTTGAAAGAGGTCTCATTGAGTGAGTTCTTGCTTTTCAGCTTTTATTTTTTTAAGGTTTTTCCATTCTTCTTTTCTATAAAAAAATTATCATCTTAGATATTATCTTTGGTTAGAGCGATGATTCCTCACAAGTCACAAAAGATAAGTTGGTAGAAATGATATTTTCTCAAAAGATTATTTTTAGCTAGATTATATATACATATATATAATCCTTATGCTATCTTTCCTTAGGGAAAAAAGTAACTTTTATATTGTCTTTTATCAACAACATGTGAAATTCTAAGAGCTTGGATGAGGATTTCATAGAAATTAGAGTTTTAACGATTATACTAAGGAGGATATCTAGGCAACAAACCTTGATGAGATCGAAGGTCTCCTCATATATATATATATATATATATGCATGTCTAAATGTATATATCCTCACGATTTACTTCAAGCTAATTACAAGTAGGCTTTAGCTCATATGGGACTATTGATATACATAAATTAAATTATTTATTTTTTTCAGTATGAATATATATATGCACATCAAGGCACTCAGTATGTGCTACAAGATGTCAACTATACATGTTAGTGATCCAAGAGTTTTTTAATTCTTAAAACTCTTGTGGCTTATTCTTGCAATTATATGGCTCTAGTCAACCTAGAAAATGTTTTGATATGGAGAGAAATTATATTTGCCTTTTATAAAAACACCTTTCATATTACATGTGATGAGAGCAGTGCCGTTGATTGTTTATGTAGTTAGATATATTGAAAAATGCTAAGATTTTAATTATCTCAATAATATGAAGATATACTTAGATATACTAAGACTTCAATGTATCTCAATCAAGATGAAAGGCAAGGAAATAGGTAAAGAATAAAAAATGTTAGATTTTAAATGTAATATTTTATTTATTATAAGCTATTTATGATAGTAAAAGAAATCTTGAGATATATAGGCCCATTTCTATCTAAATACACACATAAAAAGGCCAGATTTTTTATGCAATGCATTTTTTCTTTCCATATATTTTACCTAGAAGGGATGAATTTTAAATGGTCAACAAAAGGGACTCAAGTATAATATCGACATTCAACCACTAATTATATTAAATTTTGAAATAGTGTCAGCAAGTGTTTTATCAACAATAGTTCAAACATAACGTAGCTATATTTTATATAACCCATGTTAAGAGTTAATATATTCAAGTCAAGACATGTTTCACACTCATACCTTTTCTCAATTTGATAATCCAAAAGAAACTACTTGATTATCTCTTTCTTGCTTTTATCATTCCAAGATCCAAAACTAGGGCTTCTTTGTGCATTATAGTTGCTTCATCACCATTCTATTTGGATTCTTCAATATTGAAAGAAAAAAATGGAAAAAATCAATGGGCAAGAGACCGATGGATTCTGTGGCAATATGCCGAGTTTCAATTTTGGTTTCTTTCATTTTCTTTTTTCTTAGAAATTTCAGTCTAAGTTCTTATAACAGAACATTTAATGCAATATTTTCTCGTATAAATACCAAAAATCTTCTTTTTTGTTCTCAATAGAACTCGGCCTAATAAGAAGTGTAAGGTTTTGAGATCTTATCCAAGGTGATTCAATCTATTCCTAGCCTTTAATGGAAAAATATAAAAATCAGTAGTAGTATCGAGGTCAAAGTAGTAAGAGTATGTTTGGAGGTACTAGTTATGGCATTTTGGAGAATGCGATGAACTATGCTTGGCTTTCAGCATTAATGCACAATCTAAATGTGATAGAATGATTAAAGGAGGAAAAAACAACTCTCGAAAGAAGTCTTATTGAGTGAGTTACTTGCCTTATGGCTCCTATCTTTTTAAAATTATTTCAATCCTTTTTTGTTATAAAAGTTATCATCTTTGATATTATCTTTGGCTAGAACGATGATTCTTTTTGGGCTAGATTGTACCTTTTTTATTTTTCAAAAAAGGAAGGAAAAAAATGAAAATTTCCTTGCAATCTTTCCACAAGGAAGGGAAAAAACTTTATGCTATCTTTTATCAATAAGATGTGAAATCTTAAGAGCTTAGATAAGTATTTAACTAAAAAGAAATTAGGATTTAAACTATTAAATTGAGAAAGATATCTATACAACAAACTTGACAGGATTCTTATGAAACCTCCTCATATGTAGATCTATAAGGGTCTGCTTCAGGTGATTGGAAGTAAGCCCTGAAAGAGTTGTGCCCTAAAAGCCAATCGCAATCTGTATTGCAATAGGGTTTTTTTTGTTCTTCCAAATCATGTACATGACATTTTGGTTATAAATAGAAGGCATTATGTTTCATCATTTGCTACTTTTTATAATTATGATGAACCCCATAAATTAGAGCAATGGTTTTAGGGCTATGATGAGATCATGCCAGTGAGACCTAAAACCCTAAAACCCTAATCTAAAACATTCTCAGTCGTTGGTACATTAAGTCGGGGATCAATGTTATCGGAAAAACTGGCACATCTTATGTATGCTCGATGCAGAGGGTGATTGATCTCACAATCACTTGTGTGTGACACTAATACAATGATGTGGGTGCTCATTAAAGGAATGAGTTCACTGAATTGACCTACCAAGAGAACATCTTATGGATACTTATTTATTTGTCAAAAGATGATTCTCTAAGTGGGAGTTGTGCAAGTGATCCTTAGACCTGAGATCACCATAGTATCTTATGCATATGAATCCATATTTTGGTTTACACTCATTCACGACATTAAGTTGTGTACGAGGTTTTCTGGATATGGTAGATTGTGTATGAAGATTGTGAGTAGATCAACAAGGAATCAATCACTTCTAGTAAGAGAAGACCACATCCTACTTGCTCTAATCTTATGATGATTCAGGAAGTCTTTGATCAAAGCAGAATGAAAAATTAGAAAGAGTTTCTAATGTTTCATTAATTGAATTATCATTAGAAGATTAAGAGAGACATGAATAAGTAATTAAGTTTGACATTGATCCATACTAATATACTTATTCAGGATACAGTATGATTGAAGGATTGAATTGCACGGTAACTTGCTACTGAAGAGTATGTTTGGTATATCCACCAAATTTCATATCTTTCGGGTAGACATGATACATTGCTAGACGTCAATCTTATCTTGTAGGTTTGATTGAATTAAAGAGTTTAATTTGTTTAATAATTAGAAAGGGTTCTGATTATCGAGTTCGGGATCGCACTGATTGGACCTATAAGGATTAGAAATATTCTAATCATGATAGGTCAACTTGCACCTACATCTATTGCTAGCTAGATGTGGAACCCAATGGGTCACATACAAAAGGAACTGATCAAGGGTCTAATTGGATTAGATCAAGTTTGCAGGATAAACATGCTAGTACGTGTTGCAAACCCTAGCTCCTGATTCGAATTAGATTCGAATCTGATTCTTGTATTAGGTTAATCTAATATGATTGCATCATAACCTAATGTGGGTTAGTCAAGAGTTGGAACCCAATTGGCTTTATTTGGACCATTGGATGGCTCTTTGAATAATGAATCTGGACCATTGGTCAGCGGCTCGATCTGGACCATTGGATGGCTCCCTGGATGAAGGACCTGGACCATTAGTTATTGCCTGAATCTGGACCATTAGTTGGTGCCTGAATCTGGACCATAGGTGATGGCGCCTTACTTTTGGACCATTGGATGGTGTCTTAATCTGGACCATTGGATTATCATGAAATAAGTATAGATGAGGTTATCAGAAGGCTGATAGCGCATGGATAAGGCGAGCGGATACGTTTTTCCGCTCTCTTAGATCCACCCCTCCCCTTAGCGCCTCATCATGATGAGGCGCTACCCTTTGGACATGCCTCATCATGATGAGGCGCCACACCCTTTGGACACGCCTCATCATGATGAGCCGTGTGGATGCGATGCATCCCTTCGTGATGCATCCCTCCGCCTCTTATAAATAGGAGTGCATCTCGGGTTCAAAGAATATACATGAATCCATCGAAGAGAAATCAATTCTCTCTCTTTCTTATTTTATTTCTCTTATATGTCTTGTCCTAAACTAAGACAAGGAGATCTTGTTCAGGACAAAAGGTTGTCTTGTCCTAAACTAAGACAAGGATGTCTTCTTCAGGACAAGACCTAAACCAGGACAAGGAAACCTTCTTTAGGACAAGAGGCTTTGAATAGTTTTTGTAAGAGAAAGAAAATTAGAAGGGAAAGAAAGCAAGCCAATCAAATCCTTTGGAAGGATTAAGCATCAAGGATCAAAGTTTTGAAGGAGATAGAGTCTTGAACCCAGTTTCTGTATGGATCAACGTTGAAGGGTGAACACTTGGGCACCTTGTGAATATTCCAACATATTGGATTTAGCATTACAGGTACTCTTCTTATCCTATATTTACTATTTATTCATTTGATTGTTGCCATTAAGGAGATCTTGGCTATTGAGGGTTTCATGTAAATAGATCTCATTAAGAAATTTATGAAATCTATTTACTTCCACTGCACTCTTAGGCATGCACAAGTAACCCAACAAGCCCTAGCTTCTATAGGATCTTTGATAGACATTCTAATTAAATTGTTCTATTTTTTTAGCATAGGTATATATGTATGTCAAGGCATTGTAGTATGTGTTATAAGTTGCGAGGTATACACATAAGTGATCTAAGGGTTTTTAAGTTCTTGATACCCTTACGGTTTATTCTTGCAATTATATGGCTCTAGCCATCCTAGTAAATGTTTTGACATGGAAAGGAATTGATTTACCTTTTATAAAACTCCCTCAAGACTGCATGTAATGGGAGCAGTACCATCTATTATCAATGTTATCTAGGCTTGTATGAGCAAAATTATTGACTAATACATCACATCAGATAGAACTATTTGTGGGTTTAAGTGTACATATCATAACCATAATCAATCAATTTCCCAACCTTTTTTTTTTTTGTTTTCAGGGGGGTGGGGGGTTGCATGCATGCATAGAAGAGTGATTTAACACATACAGTAAGTATTAGAGGTCATATTGTAATTTAATGATATATAATAGTTAAAAATTCAACGATGACAATACTTCACAAATCTCGCTACAACAGAAGCCTTATATACTAGGATATCTTTTTTAAAAAAAAAATAGTAGTTGAAACATTAGAAATATGCTTTTTTTACACTAATTATCAGACTTGCATTTTTAAAGTGATGCTATTGCCTTCAAATTGATGTGCCCATGAAATATTATATATGTGGATATAATTTCCCTAATTCAGTTATGGAATACATGTTGCAACACACTTGACTTTCTATTTCTTTTTTTATATATTTAGCTATGATATTTCATTTTCACTTTTGTTACATTTATTGATTTACTCTCTTGATTATAAAATTTCCCATTCTCCTATACAATGCAAAATATGATAATATACAATGCAAAATATGATAATATTTCAATAGATATGCTGGATATCCAATCTTTCTTCGCAACTTAAAGATCTCCGTGGACTTGCCCAATAAAACTGTTCGAGAGGTGGCACTTCGACTTAAATGGATGGTGAGTTCTACAATTTTTAAAGCTTAGATTGGTATAATAATTATGGTGAGGATGATATTTTGAAATTATTTGCACAAACATCGCTCACCTTTAAGCTCGATGGCTTTGCTATTTTTTTAATTCGAACATAATTTATTATTTCATTGTTTTGCATATAAATCTTTAGCTTATATTGGGCATGCCCTATTATTAGTAGATAAATCTTAAACATAGTTTTTTAATGTAGCTCCAGGTTTGTAATTTTATCCTCTTTGTTTTCTAGCCCTCAATAGAGGTAACTGATGCTATGATTAATAAATGATGCTTGTCATTAAGACCAAGTTCATTATATATACTTATATTTAAAGCAAAAACCTAAGAGTTGTCTATTGAACATATATTCAACCACCAGATGATGTCACGTGAGGTAAGAAAGTCTAATAGATGAGTGTTATGACAAGATAAGAAAACTAATCACATGGCACATAAAGTTTGCCGCTTAACAAATGATATATGTATAACCATCGCACTTAATAAGTAATATGTATTTGTTGTTCTTTTTCTAATGGAACCTAAATGTTTAATGCAATATAAAATCGCAATTGTATCACTTGTTAAGTAAAGAACCTGATGGGCAACATATAACGAACTGTATTTAAATTTTATCCTTTTAAGCTTAAGCTCATTGTGGCTATTAATGCCCTTATTTATCACTGAGACCTCATATAAGAAACTATATAAACGTTTGCAAAATATACAAAGGTTCATACTCAAGCAGTATTACATGATATTAAATAATATAATATTATGTTTATTACTTAAGAATAATTTAAACACCTTAGATATCTATCATCTTTTCTTTCATAACTTTGGGAATAGTTGGTCTTTTTATAAACCATGCCAAGAATTTTAGTGCTTTCACCTTTGCCATAATCAGGGAGATCCAAATGCCTTCATATTCTTTTTTTTATAGTTCTAGGTATTGTTATAAATACTATTCAAAATGGAATTCCTATAAATAATATCACTTATCACATTTCTTTGTACAGGAAAAGAGATGTGAAAATCGAACGAAGGACCAGGTAATGTCTTATTAATATGAACATTAATTCAACAGGCAATACTACCATAATGATACTCACGATGAAGGAAAGAAATAGTTGTTCCAGGTCCTGTGGATGTTTATCTCTTTATTTGCATAATTTTTTATATCTAATATGTTCTTATATATGGTTTAAGATTTTTGCTTGCTTAGATAATATATTTTAGTATAGGAGATGTGAAAATACAAAGTTTATTTGCAAGGCTGGCTACAGTATTAGATTCCAAAACTAAATTTTTTGGTTATTGAGATGACTTGATATGAGCATATTCTGTCTAATTAGGAAAAGACAATAATATTAACTTAATTACATGCATAGTTGCTTCATCTCTCCTCATCTAAATGATCTTCTTTCCAGGGATCTCTTCCCGAATGTAGCTTGATTATATCATCCTATATTTCTAACATAATTTTAATATTATTATTTTCCTATCCCTAGTTATCTTTCCTCCCTTCTTTTTCAGTCTTATCATGACCTAAATAAAGTGAAAAGTATGTCATAACTAGGTGCATGCAGGAAATATTAGTATTCACTCATATAGCTTTGTTGTTTCCTTATGAAGTGCATGATATATGATGACTTTTTGAAAAAAAAGGTCTCCAAACAGCATTACAATAAAGCCAGCAGTGAGCATGTTTACAACTTAGGATAGTCTAATTTTCTGAGTTATGATTTTGAAATTTAAGAGGATGATCATACAGTGTAAGGCCTTAATCAGCAACATATACTGCGTGAAATAATCTTAGTATCTTTATGTATCTGCTTAATTTTTTACTTTCAAATAATTTGAACTGAATCATCTAATTGCTTTTGGGCTTCCTACATACTTTATAATAAATTGCTAGATAGAAGCTTAGAACTTACTAAAAAACATCCATTTTACTGAATATTTAAAGAAATGTCCATGTTGGAGAATTGTAATAAATTCTTAACTATAAGTAGGATGTATGACCCTTTTTTTGGCTTTGTTAGTGAAAAAAAATTTAAAACTTCATTAGGGCAAGAAGTTTAATATATTTGATGCTTTTATGTGAATACCTCTAAACCTAAACATGCACATTATTGTCTATTGAAGTTGTAGATCCATGTGTAGTAGATAACTGGATAAGCCTTTCTCATGGGTAATGAATTCAGATTGCATTATGAATTCATCATGAATAAAATTCAATAGAAATAATGACATATTCTTTTTGATTGCTTGTAAAGTTCAACAGATCATTCTTGAATTGTGTTCCTTATCTTTTGAAGGTCTTATATGCTTATCTCCTTCATTTTCATTTAATTCTAATTTTCTCTCAAATATATTTTTTTATCTTCTCATAAAAAGAACAAGTAAGAATGGTTTATTTGCACTGATTTGTTCTAGTTTGATCTTCTCATAAAAAGGACAAGTAAGAATGGTTCATTTACACTGATTTATTCTACTTTGAGATACCTTGATTCACAACCTTAGTCTGTTCAGATTTGTTGGCTTTTACAATACTAATAGATGGGTACAATAGTGTATTATAGTAAACAAAAATGAATAGATATCACAACAACAAAGTGGTAACATGATTTTGAGTTAAAAATAGAATACTAGGCAAAAAGAAATAAACAATATAAAGTAAATAAAAATTAAGTATAAATATAAATTGGAGTGCAAGAAAAAGATAAAAGAGTACAAATTGAAATATAGAATTAAAATTAGTTTACATAAAAAATTAGTAAGGTAGTATACAAAATTTAAATAAGGAAGTTTATTATATAAAACTAATAAGATAACACAAGATGATAATAATATTATAAATAGTGGATAAAATGAAAAATATAGGAATAAGAAACCATAAAAAAGTATAGAAATAAATAAGATTCCTTAGTTGTCACAAAAGCTATTGGCTTCTGATTAGTCGTACATCTTTCTTTCATTCTTTATTTTATGATGATGTTTTAGTCAATGCACTAATAATTACAGAAAACCTAGTAAATAGGAGTTAGAAAAGTTTGAATAATATAATAATTATTAGAAAAGGAGGGAGGACAAAGAGAAAATAATAATAGCAAAGGATAGTAATATGTACATGCTTAGCATGGAGTTTGAAATTTTTAGAAAATATAGAGAGACTAATGCCATGGGTCCATTAAGAAAATATTTGTGCAAGTGGCATTACGTGATAGCAAGGCTAGAGATGATTGGCAAGAAGCATGAAGATGATGATGCAAAAAGTGAGATGTATTGCCAAATATGGATTAGTTGCTATATTAAGTGTGGCTATGTCTGCACATAAACAATGCATATAAATGCTCATTTGAGGGTATAGACTTTTTTATCTAGGATAGGCTTTAATGATTTTTAGCTTAAGTAATTTTTCAAATTATGTTAGACGTCATTATTCATAATATTTTATTATAGTATTTATGGAATTCAAAATAAATGTGGATTAGATAAGACTGTACCCGATTGGCTTAAAATTGCTTGGTAAGAGAGAAGATTGGGATGAGGATAGATGGGAGGAGAAAACTTCTATCATTCAGAAAGTTGGTCGAAAAAGAGAAATTTAGAATGAGGTTACGAAGAGAGAGGATTTAGATGGTGGAGTTACATATTAAATTAAAATGAAAATCTCATGTAATTAGAAAACTATATAAATTTCAAATTTATCTAATGGATGGAAGCTCTGTAATATAAAACTTAGAATATAATTTGGCTATGTTCTTAGTATGAGCAAATTTGATAGATCCAAAACTTCCACCTAAAGCTCTTTTTAATATAGTTATCTGGTGACATACACCGAAATGATACACATGCATAGCATGGAGAGAGACATGTCTAGCATTACTTAATATTGTTATCATTTTCTTGGCCTTCCAACGGTTAAATGATTTCTTTATTTCTTTTGGTAGCGTAATGGAAAAGACTATTGTCTTATGGAAGCTTGAGAAAAATTCTGCTCTCTCTTCCTCAGGAAAGTATACAAATTCCCTCAACAGAAACGATGCACAACATGGAAGAGCTCCTTTCCAATGGTGATGATGGGGACATTTCAAGTAATGGTATGATATTTTGTTGATAATCTTTCCCATAAAGCAGTCAATTAGCATATACTCACTAGATCATTGTTACTCTTCAAATGCCAAAGTCTTTTCTCTGGCATTAATGAACCGTCAAACCTAACCAAGTGGTTTGAGGCATTGGTATACTTCCAAATTTGTATGTTTCTTATATAGGCTTTGTGTTAGGTAGATGATAAAATGACTTTTGGGATAGATTCTTTCCTAATAGGAACATTGGACTTTTCCTTAACACTCAATATTCCAATCATCATGTCAAAGGAAAATCTTTCACTCTCTCTCTCTCTCTCTCTCTCTAATCCTTAGGATGCTAAAAACGGACATAAGATAAAGCAGGAGGTTAGCCAAAGGTTGATAACAGAAGTCATTCTATTAGCAGTAGATAAGACATGATTGACCATGGCACATGTGGCATCAAAATTGTGGGTCTCATTTGCTTATTGTTTCTCCTAGCATTGCAGTCAATCTTGCTGATTCACTGATCTATATGTTTTCTTGCAGAAAGTCTACTTCCAAGGAAAAAACTTGTAGAAAACAAGCAGATCCTTGATCAAATTTCTTTGAATCTTGCATCTGGTCAGGTAAATGGTTGGAAGTTTGATCGCTTATATTTAGCTGTGAATCAAACTCTTTGCTTACTCTAGCAATACGGAAGACCTGAGTTAAATCAAAGCTCAAGAGGTTGTGCCAACCAGAGATTTCCTCAGGAGCCTAAGAACGTGTGCACCTTCACTGAAACTAATTATGTCTATCATACTGTTAACATGGCAGAGTCATGAAAATGTCAAGCTCTTGGCCGTTGCTTGGGACAACATCAATAAAATGCTGGACTGGTATGTATTGCACCAAAACCATTTTGCTATCTAGTTTTAATCAAACAAAAGCTATGCACTTGGTTGCTTGCATATATGTGCGCTTGTTATGGACCGTATGGCTCCCTTCCTTGCACCTGAATAATGGCAATGTTATGTATGAAAGTTATAAGAGCTTATGTTGTTGCTGGCATGTATTTAGTTTCATATCAATTATCTATTACTTAAATGTTGAATACTTATACAAAATTAAAGAGTCTAAATAATACCTTCTTATTCAGTCTTTTTGATTAAAGTCTTGAATTGTTACAAATGATATTAAGATGGACCTAATGCATAGCTTATATAACCTATAGCTTATATAACCTATAAGACACTGTAGACAAACTCTTTTGGAGCCGATTGTAAACCAATCATGGTATTTGTAATTATGATTGAATTAATTGAATCCGTGCTGGTATGTATTTAGTCTCACATTAGATATGTATTAGGTAGATCTTGAGTAATTATATAAATCAAAGAGTTTAAATAATATTTTTTTATTAGACTTTTGAATGAAACCCTAGGTTGTTGAAGAATCTCTAATTGGTAAGATATTAGATGGATGAAGTTTAGTTAATCGAGTTCATGTTTTAGAGCTAGCATTGGAGCTAATATTGAACCCATTTATGCATAAGCGGGTGGTCTACATATTGAATTCATTGGGATAACCACTAAAACAGTATCTTCTTATCAAAGTTGTCCAAACTCCCACTAAAGCAATGTCTTCTTATTAAAGTTGTCCAAACTCATAAAAAGTAGCAGATACAGCTCATAGCAGCCTTCTTTGAGAACCATTGAAAACTTTTGCATCAGCAAACAGTTCTTTCTGGCTTTGAATGTGATAGAGTTTGTACTTTTGTTGCTGCATAAAATAATATGGCCAATAATCTGTCAAATATGCCACCACCATCCTCTAGAAATAATATAATTGGTTTTTGGTTTTTTTTTTTTTTTTTTTCCCTATTTCAGTTACCATAGCTCTCTAAAATTTTGTTTTTCCAATCAATCAGGATGAGTTACGTCCTTAATTAATTATCATAATGCAAGAACTTTTGTTCTTGTTTGTTTTAAGATTAAATAAGATTTCTCAGCATATCTATTTTGCGTTGGGTTTACTAGGAATTATTGGAGCAATATTAAGTTATCCAACGAGTGATGATTGCCATAAAATTTTGACACTGTAAGCAGGGATTATGAAAGCTGACTCAAATTGGTAAGGTTAGGTGGTGGGTGTTGGGACTCTTTTGACATCATTCACTCAATGATTCAGGTCAACCAAAATGGACAGGGCAATGGAACGGATGCCACCCTTGCCAGTGAAGATAAATGAGAACTTGTTCAACGATGTGCTTAAAAATTAACCTCCAATGATTGGCGTGCTTCATCGCATTGGCAGCTTGGAATAAAGTTTCAATGTTTATCATGATCTACTTGTCGTGTTAATTGAGCTTGGCATAAAGTAATTTACTTCTATATTTTTGTCTGTTTCGTTCCATCATTCATGCCTTGATTGATTGGACATGCATTTAATTACTTTTTTGATATGATTATTGGATAGCATATTGAGGGTAAATCTTAGTGCAATGATAAGTTTGCTTCGTTTATGGTTTGCTTGCGTTCAATCTATTCAAGATCATGCAATGATGTGAACCTCATACATTAAGTTGGACCTTGGTGTTTGAAAATTTTGATGAATGTTTTCAATTCTTATTGGGCAATGGTGAACGTGGTCAATGTAAGTTGCTTCGGTGAATGGACTTTGGAATTTGGACGTAACATAAATTTTGGCGGTGGAATTCTTTTTCATCAGGGAGCTTACACTCTTCTGAAGATAGAAGAAATGTAGAAGAACGCTTTCAAACTATCTTGTTAGGATAGTTTTTTTTTTTTTTTTTTGAACTGAACGAAACTGAGGCAAACTGAATCACTGATAAGACTAATAATCTGATCACTTTACACAAAAAGTTGGACATGGCATTTTCAAATAGTGGAGTTAGCTGAACAATTGGAAAGCAAGTCAGCGACCTCACTTTTTGGTGGCTGGATCAAACTTGTCTGCTGAAAAAGCTTAGATAGCTAAAGCTAGGCAACTCTTATATGTATATATCTAGAAGTACTTGCATATGAAATTTAATTCCTCCATTGGTGTGAGGGAAAAAAGAACCAAAAAAAAAATCATGCACGGTAGGTAAGACGGTGAGATCTTAATTTAAAGTTGTAATTGGCATCCACGTTGAAACTTTTATGCTTGGTTCAAAAGTTTTATTGTTAAGAGTGGTCCATGGACGATTCACTGACTAGTGAGCCTTAATGCCATCTACTAATGCGCAAGAGTTACAAGCTTCTCCAACCAACCAACCTAAATAGAGAACGACCATGTAACAAGTTAACATGGATGGATAATTTTTTAGAGCCAAGCAACATGAAACCTTCTGAAATAATAACTTTTTTTTCAGAACCAATCAGCTCTTTGATGAAGATAGCCACAATGACTGGTGAGCAAAACCACTGTGATGCATCCTTGGGGAACAGATGATCATTCTAAACATATTCTATTAGCTTCTATTTTATTAGATGCGCTGCCTCTTCTCTGTCAACTTCTCTCCAATCACCTTAGACCATTGCAGAGGGGAATGAGAATAAATAAATACTTGAGGAATACATGCATGATAAAATTTGGAGGTCATGCGTAAGTTTGAATGAAATATTGGCATAGATTTAGATTCTCAATCCTTGTCTCATGGCCTAGAGAACAAACTTCAAGACACATTCACCTTGCACCTCCAGTCTGTGGTGGTTCAAAAAAGGGCTGTTCTACCGAATGGTTATTCGGTTCACCCACTCCTACAGGGAACAGTGCAAAGGGGAGGCGCTGTCATTCTTTAATCTTTGAATTTGGGTAGAATATCGTTATCCTGGCAGCCACCAACATGCTCAACGGTATATCTTTTCTTAAAAAAACTGATGGTGGATGGGTTCTATCAGCAGAATGGTTGTGCTTCATAAGATTTCCTTCCAAGAGACCCAACAAGGGGATAGAGACGGCTCTATAGAAGATGTTGTGGTGCTGAGGATAGGCTTGGAGCAGGGTTGTGGTTGACGACTCCTTGATTGACCAAAAGTTGCTTCCTTAATTACTAAGACAAATGAGATGGCTTGGTCGGGAGATGAACAGAAGCGGACGAGACGGGGATCCCTTAAGGTTGTGGGAAGTGTTGTTGTCTCGGCTAGTTGGATCACCAGCCCTACAACTGTACTTTTCCAGGCTAAGCCTCCAAAGCCAAAGGTTCAAACAAAACATTTGCTCAGGAAAATTACAAAAATCATTCACCTTGAGAATAAAAGTGCTGCACATTCTTCCTGTTTGCTATCATCTAAAGCTAGCTAGCAAGCTACATTTTGTACTTACTTCCTTATGTATCACGAATTAATTTATGAATATATAGATTATGGCATCCCGTTTTCCAAATGCTCTTCATAAAAAGGCGGACCATTGACTGAGACGTTCATTAGGATCCGGTGTATTTGAATTCTTATTTATTTTACGGTTCTTGCATAGAACAACTTTAGCTAGAGTAAAAGTGAAGCGAAGCCCAGAGTGCTGATTTAGAAGCAATTTTTGCAATAAAAATTATTTGTATGTACACGTGGCCAGGAGTTTACGAGCGCTGGATCTTTTGAGAAATCTTTTTTTTTCCAAAGAAAAAGTAGTGAGAAATGAAGCTCATGATAAAGAGTTTGGTGCAATCAAGATATTCCCGTTGAATTTTAACATGTGCATACCTATCGCTTGACATGTCATGGGTCCCTTTGATCTTAAGTGAAGTGTTGAAACAAAGTGCAATCAGATTCTAAGGTCAATCTATTATGAACCACATTGACTCAAATGCCGTGAAGGAAGCGGGATGGCAGCAGGGCACCTAACCGTCCCTCTAGAGCAGTTGGTCCTTTTTGTGAAAAGAGCATCAGCTCCATCTTAATCTTCGTGATGTTGAAACATAAGCTACATGTGGAAACCAACATAAATCCTATATACGAGTGTAGGTGGCTAAAATTTTCAGATTTAACATCGACTCTAGGAGATATTATTACCTGCGTTACTATTGGAAGAGAAATCGGGCATCAGATGATGGATCCAACAATATTGTTGATATATTTTGATATAATGAGGGTGGTTTGGCAATGCAAATGAGAGAGAACAGTCCCCTTAAAATAAAAAAATAAATTAAATAAAAGGCAATCTTACTTAATTAGCACTCTAAAATTCAGCTCGACCCAACTCTGAGGCCACCCGACAAGGCTTCCTGTGTGAAAGAAGGATATCAATGTGAATGTTTTGTGTGCCCTGTTTAATCATATCCTTACCTAATCAACCAAACACACCACTATATATTGACCTCCCATCCTTCCATGACTCCTGTGCCAATGTTTGAAGAAGATTCCAACTAGCGTCTGCTCATCATCTCTCTAGCTTCCCATTTCTTCTACCAGGCAGGGGAGGAGAGTTTAGGTGAGATGGATGCCACCTCGACAATCCCCATGGCCACTCTACTTCTAGCCCTGTGCACTCTTTCAGCACTGCCGGAGCTTTCCTTCGCGAGCATAACGAGGCACTACAAATTTGACGTAGGTTACTTGTCTTAGATTGAAGATGTCCAACGATTGCAAACGATGCAGTCAGCTAATGGGTTCATATAATTTTGAATTGCTGCTCTCTAGATTAAAATGAAGAACGTTACAAGACTCTGCAACACCAGGAGCATCGTGACGGTGAACGGGAAGTTCCCAGGGCCCAGAATTGTCGCAAGAGAGGGTGATCGTGTGATCGTCAAGGTCACTAACCATGTCCAGAACAATGTCAGCATTCACTGGTAATGTATTCGCTCAATAGGTTCGTTTATCTTTATCACTACGAGCATAACTCGTGCGAGGATTTATCACTGGTTATTATTGTTTTTGCTTCGTATGTGTTCGATGGTGGGAGGACAGGCATGGAGTTCGGCAGATACAAACTGGATGGGCTGATGGCCCGGCATATGTAACCCAGTGCCCGATACAGACAGGACAAAGCTATGTCTACAACTTCACGATCGTGGGCCAAAGAGGCACCCTCCTGTGGCATGCCCACATCTCTTGGATGAGGGCCACGCTCTATGGACCCATCGTCATCCTTCCCCAGCGTGGCGTTCCTTACCCATTCCCCAAGCCATACAAGGAAATCCCCATTATCTTTGGTAATGACTTGGCTAATTCCCATCAAATCATGTGCTTATGAAATTGATCAAGGAGATCGTTCGCATACTTAGCCTTGGGTCGAAGTAATAGCGTTGCTAACAGAAACTTTGCTTTTGGAATCACAGGAGAGTGGTTTAATGTGGACCCTGAGGCGGTCATTGCGCAGGCCCTCCAGACTGGCGCAGGGCCAAATGTCTCCGATGCTTACACCATCAACGGGCTGCCCGGTCCCCTGTACAATTGCTCAAAAGGTAACGCTCGGGGGGCAAGGCATCCTAACTCTAAACCCGAGCCAAAGCGAGGTAGCTTAGCATGAACTAGTGTGAGGGCCTAATCTGAGGTCCTAAAACCACCGTATCAACCACGATGGAACCATTTAGAACTCATCTTTCTGGGTATGTCAGTCATCACCAAGGATTCTGTGAGAATAACCATTTCCTATTTCTCTGCATGTTAGCAGATACGTTTAAGCTGAAGGTGAAGCCCGGGAAGGCATACCTCCTCCGCATGATCAACGCTGCACTCAACGACGAGCTCTTCTTCAGCATCGCCAACCACACCCTCACCGTCGTCGAAGCCGATGCGATCTACACGAAGCCCTTCAACACCGACGTCGTCCTCATCGCGCCAGGCCAAACCACCAATGTTCTCCTCCAAACCAAGCCCACCCTCCCCAGCGCCACCTTCCTCATGGCTGCCAGGCCCTACGCCACCGGTCTCGGAACCTTCGACAACACGACCACCGCCGGCATCCTCGAATACCTACCACCCACTGCTTCCTCCCCGTCAACTCCATCTAAGAACCTTACGCTCTTCAAACCAACCCTTCCAGCTCTCAACGACACCGCCTTTGCCGCAAACTTCACTGCCAAGCTACGTAGCTTGGCGAACGCTCAGTTCCCGGCGAACGTGCCGCAGACCGTGGACAGGCGATTCTACTTCACAATGGGCCTCGGAGCGAGCCCGTGCCCGAAGAACCAGACATGCCAGGGTCCCAACGGCACGAAATTTGCTGCCTCCGTCAACAACATCTCCTTCGCGCTGCCGAGAACCGCCCTCCTGCAGGCCCACTTCTTCGGGCAGTCGAAGGGGGTCTACACGACCGACTTCCCGAGCAACCCTCCGTTCCCGTTCAACTACACGGGGACTCCCCCAAACAACACCTTTGTGACCAACGGGACCAAGGCGATGGTGCTCCCCTTCAACACGAACGTGGAGCTGGTCATGCAGGACACCAGCATCCTAGGAATCGAGAGCCATCCACTGCACCTCCATGGCTTCAACTTCTTCGTGGTGGGCCAGGGGTTCGGGAACTACGACCCAACCAAGGACCCGGCCAAGTTCAATCTAGTGGACCCGATCGAGAGGAACACCGCCGGAGTGCCGGCCGGTGGGTGGGTCGCCATCCGGTTCCGGGCCGATAACCCTGGTGAGTTAATTAATTGATCAATCAATCAAGCGATTATTACGGATCATTGATTTGGGATTGTCGTGACAGGTGTGTGGTTCATGCACTGCCACCTGGACGTGCACACGAGCTGGGGCTTGAGGATGGCGTGGGTGGTGAACGATGGGCCATTCCCCAATCAGAAGCTGCTGCCTCCACCGTCTGATCTTCCCAAGTGTTGACCTTTGACCACCTCTTCCGGATTCGCCTGTCTTGTTTAATTCCTCCTTCTTTGTGGTCATTTATTCCTTCTTTTTGTTTTTTTTTTTTGTTGCCAGCTGATCATAAGAGTTTCATTTGAGTGTGGTTTTTTTTTTTGAATTAACACAGGACAGCGTGACTGATTCCTTTGTAAGGAAGGATGTCATCAATTGGATGGCATTTGTTTTCTTTCTTTCTTTCTTTCTCTCTGTCCTTCCTTTTGTAATTCTTGGCTTCTCGAACAATAAAAGGGGACTTGAATTGTTCCACTTGTAATGTTCTTTTAATGAGTCAATATTTGCAGCCTAAGCTGATTCAAAATTAAGAGCAGGCCAATAGCTTTGTTGGGCGAGTGCAGGCCATTAGCATCACCAGTTGGGTGTGTGGACATGATGGCGCAACTCGAAAAGAGACAGAACCGAGGCCAAACACCTACTTAAGTATTACAGCTAACAAAGTCCCTGTCTACGAGTAATATCGTACGACATTAGGTGCAACAACTGAATCATATCTATATGGTCAATCTTTCATGTGTATCTATCTCTCTCTCTCTCTCTCTCTCTCTCTCTTAATGCTCATGTTTAACAGATACGATTTTTTGGAGCAAAGTGTTATAGATACAGTTAAGAGGGCATTTGCTGCTCAACGATATTCCAAGCAATGGAGGTAATGGGAAATGGTATGGACGTAGAGGAATCTATACCAGAGTTCCGTAAGAGCAACCCCACTCAAGAGAGCAATAAAATTCAAGTGGAGGTGACGTTGTCCTCCATGATGACCGGTGAAAGGCGCACAAAAGGTTTGCGCAGTCAAAAGTGGGTTGCTTCTATTGGCATAATATACACAAATACATAGATAAATATATATATTTCTGCATACATATAAATATATATATATATATATATATATATATATATATATATATATACACACACATTACTTATCAAAGTGCCTAAGTTTTCTCCCTACTTTTGATCGAAGACACTTGATTAGTGAAAAAAATAATATTATGAGAATTTCAATATTTTCTCTTCATCAAAACAAGCATCATGCGCATGGTCCCGCAGTTACAGTGTACCGAATATTTTGCACAGTAAATTTGCTACCAAAGCACCTTTAATTCTATTACAAATTATATCATGGGCCCCAGTGTGTTAAAATTATCATTGTTCATGTACGAAAAGCTATAGATCCTTAAAAATCTGTTGTGAAGGTTTTAATCCGATTCATATTTTGCTCTTGATATTGGTAAGCATTCTTGTAATTTTTTTTAAAAATTTTGCTAATAAATTAACATTAATTAGCTCAATTATTCTATTTAGTGTCAGGCTTATAAATACAAGCTCAGGTTGGAAAAGCTATTCAGAGACTTTTCTTACCTAATTCAAGTTATGGTTCAAGATGGCTTCTCATTTCAAATGCAAACTTTGATATTGTGATATATGGTTGGGATCATTTAAGTCAAGTAATTTCATAAAATATGTGACATGGAAAGCCAACAATCCTATCTATGTATTGTTCAAGCATGCTTGTCACCTCTCTGCTTTCAAATTTAATATAAAATGACCTACATATTATTTCTCTGAAAGATATCTACATGTTCACTTTTAACATTCATAAATAAGAAAAGCTAAATCAATGCTTGTAGAAGTCGTCGTAATTAAACTCTGTTAAATTTTAAGCAATATTCTCTGATGTACTAGTTTAACTCAAGATCATGAAACGGCCTCTCAAAAATTTAATTTAGCACAAGTTAGATCGCAACATTTTAGCATCACACATGCTAGGTTCAGTGTAAGGATTCGAATTAAATGAAATTCTTGGGGGATATTGGAGATATGATTCAAATGTTATACATATATAAACAAAATGCCACGCCAACACCAAGAAGTTTGACACAAATTAACTTGCATCACATCACATTGCTCTCTATGAGTGCACTCTCCCACGCATGCATTCTTTCATAACCAACCGAAGAAAAGGAAGAACATAAACTGAAGGATAATGAAATATATTTTATCAAATCTACTCCTGCCAACAATGATTGATGGAATAAGTATCAATCATCAGACACTCGCTGCATCGAAATGCACCTCATGCATCGCAAGTAAAGCAAGATAATTAAGTGCGCAGGGCCCTTACTTCATTCACTCGAACCTTTTTCTCTTTTTAAACCTTGGGTGAGCCAGGACGTATGGTGGAATAGGAACGTAGAAGGATTTCATATTCCAGAAAGGAAGGGGGGAGCTGCTGGCCACCGCAAAAAGCACGTAGCCCCCACCAGAGCATAAAGGGAGATCCGAGTGATATGGTTAGCGTGGAAGGCCAAAAGAGAGAGAGAGAGAGAGAGAGAGAGAGAGAGAGGGTGGCGCTTTTGTCCGGCTGTTCCCAGCTCGCCCTGCGTTGGTCCGTGATAGGGCCCGGCCGGACCCCTGGCTGAGCTGCGTGCTGATGGCAGCAATCGTCCTCGGACTCTGCTTTGGTTTTGGCTCTCCGCGTCTCTCCGGCTCGGCACCGGATGGAGATTGGAGACGGGTGATGATGGCCAGCGGGACGATGCGGCCCTAAAAGCCTTGCAAAAGCGCTGACGTGACAAACGGACAGGGACGGGGATGGATTGATGGATGGATGGATGGACGGATGGGTACGTAGAGATGCATCAGATGGATGGTTTGATCGCCGGATGCCAACCCAGCCAGCCAACCCAATCCAATCCCCATGACATGGATTGCTTCTTCCAGTTTCTCTCCAGCTATAACTAGCTAGGGTGTGCAGACTAGACGCTTCTCACCACTGGACCCCAGATGATCTCAGCCTCGCACAGCTGATTCTTCCCCTTGGTGTGCGTGTGTATATATATATATATATATATATATATATATATATATCATCACATACGTCCTTTCTTTTTCAAAAAACAAGACGAGAACATTCGTATACGCTATACAGTGATCTATGCACGGCAACTGCCGCTGTTGCTGCTGCTGCTGCTGCTGCTAGTTTTATAAAAGCATAATATATAATAATACTTTGCAGTATTTTAATCTTTGCATGTGCTTTGACTGCTATACATCTCTTTTAACGTGGGTACGTAGCAGGTGTAACCATGAGATCTGCCATTCAACGATGCGTCAAAAGTCTCCATACGAGGTGAAAGAATCGTGCCGGTCAATTTGTGCAAAGAAAAGCAATGTCATAAGTGAATACTTGCACTTTAATTACAATGAAAGAAGAATATTGTCATAAAACAACGAAGATATGATGCTACCTGCTTAGCCTAATTGGTGTAAACCTGATTTGAACACTAGTTAATATATATAAATGTACATGAAAGTTTAAGGTTTTATGAATACAGCCTCAAGGCATCCATAGAAATAAGCTGTGCAAGTTGTAAAAGTAAAGATATAGCCCAATAAATACTTTCTCTCTATAATGTAGTCCAAATTACTAGAAAGTTTGCTACCTAATTTGTTTTTATATAAATATGTGAACATTCAATCCTCTGATTAAAAGTAAATTGAGCTTCTCTATGAATATGTAAACATTCAATCCTTTGATTGGAAGCAATGACATCATGAATATCCCTTAAGAAATGATATTCATAATCTATCTAGCTATTAATCTATGATAATACAGTTAAAAAATCACTCTCCAAAATAATTCTTGAGTTTTGATTCAAATCTATGGTTGCTCTTAATCCAAAATAGGCTCCTATTAGCTTTGCAATAGGAATTGATAAGGTTGTCAAGAGAATGGTTAATGCAAGAACGATCCTTTCTTAGTTCCAAATGTTTAGGGTATACTGAATCACTAAAGTTTATGTTAAGAGGGGCTACTAAGAAATGAATTATATAAAAGATTCCATTCTATTGTATGTGAGGGGTCCTCAGATTCTAGATAACTTTGGCCTTTTTTTTACAAGAAACTAATAAAGTAGTACCAGTGAAAGTCAAAGAAATGGGCAATAAAATACAAGTAACAAGTGGACAAGGAGATATAATAAGGACAAAAATACCATTTTTTCTCAAGAAAAGTGAGGAAGGCTCCATGAATTTATTAATAATAAGAATAAAAATATCAAATAGCAAACTTTATTAGCTCATATAAGACTTTTTACTTCAAAAGGTTTCTAGACTTAAAAACTTTATGAAATTTGAAGTTATGGAACTTCCTTAAAGGGTTATGAGTTTAATCTGAGCTTGACCTTTGGAACATTCACTTCATGACACCTTTTACATTTATTTTAATCCTTAAACTCCCACTTATATTTATTTTAACAATCAAAGTGTCACTTATATTTATTTTAACTTTTGAACTCTTCCATCCAATTAACATCAATGCAAGTGGCTCATGAATACTTCATAAAATTTTAAATTACAATTAAATTTATTTACCCCACGCAAGGTTGATAAAAGTGCAACAAGAGTTGATAAAAAAAATGCACGATGACTTTGGACTTTGGAGCATGGATAGTATGGCACACAATTACACATATTCTAATTTTGAGGCTGACCCGTAGATAAACAACCACCAAAATATGTTCGAGTCTTAATAGATACAAATTACCAGTCAACCAAATTTAGTCTTCAAAATATGAAAGACATAGTGCATCAATTTTCCACAGATGCTTTCAAAAGAATCTCGGAATGATCAACAATGTGACATCCACGCATAGAAAAGACATTGCTGCTAAATGCTAACTTCCAAAGGCACCCGAATATTTTGTCTAGGCACCAACATCCCATCAAAAATTGCCGTCCGAGTTCAACCAACCGAATAACCAATGAAATCCGTAGCTTTGTTGAAGCAATAGCTGAGGCCTAATGCACCCTTTCCACTAACCCTTTTCACAGCGGAAAAAACCACATATTCTTCCCAAGTTTCCATCCCTGACAATAATTATATCTGACCAATAAGTCTCATCCGAGAACTGCATTAAAAACTTGCTATCTTATCAGAGATATAAGGTTTGGAATTTGCAAAACCAAGCGACACTATCAAGTGCTCAGTTTATAGTAAAGGCCAAAAACAAAAAAAACAAAAAAAAAAGCATTATATCATTCCCATGGCCTTCTTTTTTTTAACCGGGGGATTAAGTTGGGCTGATCTCCCCACCAAAATTCTAAATATCCTTGTCACCACTAGTCCGCAGCCTAGCTCTCTCACCCGTGACCTATAATTCGAGCAAGTTACCATCAATGCATCAACTCACCAGCAGACCATTGCACATAACTCGCTTTTCTCAGCAAATTGCTAAACTCACACGGCCGAATAAACCCTCCTTGGCAAAAGCTGCTTTCATATTATCGACCACCTTAAAGAGCACTCGAAGGAATTATCCTGATATTTTTCTGTGGTCGATCTAGTCAGGTCATTGGGACCATCTAGGGGCCTAGAGGTTAGTACCTGGCGACCAAGAACGGGTGAAACTAGCCAGTATGAATTTGAATTACCAAAATGGCAGAGAGAAGCCCCCAGTAGTCGAAATGGTCAAGAAGGAAATAGGTCCATATGGAGCCACACACCTCATGTGCCGGGATGGGTCTTTCATTATTATTATTATTATTATTATTATTAGAGACTCCTTGGCTATACTGTTACACTTGAAACCGAATTAGATTAGCTCAAAAGAGTCGAGAAAAAAAAAAAAAAAAACAGAGAGAGAAAGTTGGTGGGGGGGGGAGGATATTTTAAGTTGGCGATTGGGGGTTGTCAATTCGTGGCAGTCCCACGTTTGAAAGCTTGCGGGAAACGCAACAGATCCTCCAAAGCCACAGATGGATAGAGAGAGAGAGAGAGAGAGAGAGAGAGGGAGAGGGAGAGGGAGAGGGAGAGGGAGAGATCAAGGAGTAGAGGGGTTTCCTTTTTCTGTGTGCTCATCTTGGGGCCTGGTGAGCTCCCATTCCGGGAAGGTTATCCTCTCCCTCCTCTCTCTTTTAATTGTTGGCCAAGGATGGACGTCTGTGGCAAGTGGCCGAGGACAGGAGGGAGTAAAAGTCTTGGGGTTTTTGGGGCACCATGGATTGCGATGTATAACTGTTGCTGTTGGGGTACAATACTTCTCTCTGACACCACAAACACACATCCCACACAGCTCCCTTGAGGCCGTCACCTCTGCTCTCTCTCTCTCTCTCTGGTTCACACCACACAAACCAACCAATCCATCTACCACACCAACTCACATCAGCCTTAGGCATTATATTTATATCCCTCCTCCCCCCAAGCTCATCTCCACCTTTCTTCTCTTCTTCTTCTTCTTCTTCTTCTTCTTCTTCTCCTTCGCCTATCTAGCTTCATAGAGTTCTTCTTTTAGCTCTTCTAGGAGGTAGGGCTTCCACTTTTTCATGCTTCTTCTTTTCTCATTTCTTGAGTTTGTTTTGCTACTGTTCCTTTCCTCTTTTCTGTTCCTTTGAGCCTCTAACCAAGGCAGGCCTTCGTTGTCTTCTTTTCCTACTTGTAGACTCCGTTGATCGAGTAGGTTCTTTTGGCCCTTTGCCCACAGTTTTTTCCCCCTCCCTCCACTTCTTGTGCTTTAGGGTTAGGGTTAGGGTTAGGGTTAGGAGTATTAGGCTTTTATCATGGCCGGCGACGAGTGAAGAAGATGTTGCTGATGGAAAGCTGCAGGCTTATTAATGTGAGAAGGCATCAACAGTCACTGTTTGCTGGTGTGGCATCATCAAGATTCACAAGCTCTTGTCGATAGAACTCCACTCAATTCTGAGGGTTTTGATGCTCAGAAGAGAGGTTGAAAGAGAGATGGGAATCTTGATGATGCTGCATCGGCAATAAATGACTATTTCCTACACCTCCAAGGCTCTCTAGTGCTTCCAAGTTAAGGAGAAAAGAAGAGAGATGCGTACAGGTAAAACCCTTCTCCTTACCTTGCCTCCCTTGTTTTTTAAGCAGAGATGTTTTTCTTGAGGCGATTCTTCATGACCTGAAGGCTTTCTTATTTGAATCTTGTATGATTTTTGTATTGTTATATAAGAGCAGTGCAGCTCTTGAGGAGGTAGTTATGGTAGCCATCGGACACTGTTATAAGTTGTACGTGGTGGAATATTAT
Source organism: Metroxylon sagu (assembly GCA_017589505.3). NCBI lineage: Eukaryota > Viridiplantae > Streptophyta > Magnoliopsida > Arecales > Arecaceae > Metroxylon > Metroxylon sagu. The sequence continues at coordinate 260,746 of JACVBY030000633.1, forward strand.
GAGGACAACGAGATGTATCCATTAGGAGAGCATCCTTTATTCCATGGACACTTTGATTCCTGCGTGGACTTTGAAGTAAAAGATGTTTCTTCTCTCTCTCTCTCTCTCTCTCTCTCAGGTAGCAGCAGCTTTTCTGGGTTCATGCATTACTAAAAAGTGGTCTTATAGGCAATCATTCCTTCAGGATTCCGTACCCCAGAATCATGGGCTTTTGTTTGTCTGCTTGTTTCCTGAGGTGCTTTGACACGTTCTATTGCTAGGTTCTTTAGCATGCCTCCAAAGGTCAGATATAACCTTAGCATACCATAGCTACATCATGTATTTGTTAGTAAGAACTACATTGAGAGAGAGAGAGAGAGAGAGAGAGAGAGAGAGAGAGAGAGAGAGAGAGAATGCTGCCTCACAGTACAATGCCCTTAAAAGAGTTTCTTCTTTTTAAATTTTTGATAGAAGAGATGGCATTTTATCTGACATTATAATTGCATCACCCATGTGTGCATTTTTTGGCCCAAATATTCCAATGGCAGAAGAGGACGAGTGGCCTTGCTATCAAGATTTCAGAAATTTGAAGAACTTGGGATACTCTTCTGGCGTGGTGATAGTTGGCTCCATCTGTCTACTAATTTCATCTTGCCATAAACAGTCTGAAGGTCTACGAATTAATCACTTCCTGGTATTTTGATCAATGCTTACTAGTCATGCTTAATTAAACTCATTCTCCTTCATAGTGAGCAACTGTATCTCTCTCCATTCAGAAATATTTCTTCTAGAATGAGTTTATGGTTCTAAGTAATATTTCAACATTAGTTTGTTAAAAAATGTGGCTTATGCGACAGCGTTCCGATTTCACCACCTTTATTTACATTCTTTGGTCCAGGTATATATTCACCCATTAAGTGGAATTAAGAGCTTCTGGTATGTTTTGAGACCTTGCACCACAAAAAGCTGTTAGATAAAAATACTAAGGGACACTTCCTATGTTGCAATGGATTCCATCAATGCACTTATTACACTATTGTGATTCAAGCATTGCCAAATTCTTGATCAGATTCATGTTTTTCTGTTGTTCGTGGAATTCATATTCGTTATGCTTTCATATTTGCTTTTTTTTTTTTTTTTTAAAAAAAAAAAGGAAATTTATGTTGAAGAAGCTATACAAAAAAGTTCGTAGATCTAAATTTTTTGCATTATTATGTTGTTCAGAGCATGCATTACTTTTTAAATACTTTGTAGAAGCTGACATCAACTCACCTATCACTGCACCTTCATGCTGAAGCCAAAGTGATATTAAGTATATATTTTGTCAGAGAAAGGCATGATCAGTTGTATATTCTGCATTCTGATCAGTATGATATTGCTGTCATATTATTATCATGTGGCATGGATTTGTTGTTTGAAATATCTTTTCTTGACAATGTCAGAATGAAAGGAACCTATCCACAATTAATTGTTTGAAGCATAAGATAGTTTAGTATTAAAACCCATGCAGCAGAAGTTTGGAAAGAAGCCTGTGTTTTGTAGCAGAGATTAGGAATAAAGACCATATTTAGGCCACCAATATTTATGGGTCCAGCCTGAGATCAACAGCATAAACCCTGGATATTTTCTTTGTATACGTGGGTGTGTGTGTTTGAAAAATTGTTGCTTTGTGGTTTTGTAGCAAATTTAACCCCCTAGTCCAGAGGAAATTCTTCCTGGAAACTATGAGAATTTAGGAGTTTTAAAATCATTTCAGTAGACATTTATCCATCCACTCGTGATGTGTCTACATGGGCGATCCGCTCTATTTCAGAATTGAAGCTTTCTCGATTTAAAGCCCAGCCCATCCAGGCCTGGGAAGGCTGAACTGGATCTCTCTGACGAGATTTTAGAGGTGATAACATCACATTTTTACGTTTTTTTTTTTTTTTTAATGCCGGGATTTGATGATGCCTTAGGAGCATATGACACATCATTCCTAAAGACCTGGTGCTTCGATTTAGTGATTGCATGGTGATTGTAGACCGCCTTCTTTACAAACTAGTCCATTTTCTCCATCACTGGTTGAGGACCAAGAGCACCTTTCCTCACCTTTTCCTCTCTCTCTCTCTCTCTCTCTCTCTCTCTCTATCTCTCTCGGCGGTTTTAATAAATCTATATTTGAACGTTACAAATACGCCATACGTGGGATATCAAAATCCATGCATACAAATAAGGAGGAGCAGTTCATGGCCAGGACCTTTGGAAGTTAGCAATTTGATTCCAGGGACTGGAGGGAGACTAAATAGACTGTGCAAAGCGTCAGATTTTACAGTGCAAGATCCATGCTAATGTGAAACAATCCGACTCGCCCATTCTCCAAATGATCTCTTCATTTAATAGTTCATATCGGAGAACAAATGCCTGTTGGGTTAATTTGAAGATCCGATTTTAAATTGTTGGATTACCATGAATGCATTTACATTACACATTTTTACATTAGAAAAAGAATACAGACGAGTAATATCTTCTCATCATCTAAATTTTAGTCAGAGAAGAACCTGGGCTAAATTTTCTAATTTTGGTTCATGAATAGTTATTTCAATAAACCTTGCAATTCTTTTAGTTGGATTCTCATGCTAGCTTCCCATAGCAAGCAATTCAACAACTATAGAAGCCCACAGGTCGGGAGAAAAAAAAAAAAAAAAAATCTCATCAGACAATGGGGATATGTGCTCTGTGCAAAGATAATTTTACTCATACTTTGCTTCTAGAGGCTTTTGCTGCTTCCATTTCGCAGGTGTTGAAAGCATCAAACCAATGAGAAAGTTGGGATCCGGGAGACTGGTGACTAAGAACATTCTAAGTCCCAAATAGATTAACCAGGCTAAGGTCTGATGGGTTTGTAGCTGTGGGTGGTGCTCCTGGAAAAATTAATGGTGGCAATCTCTGTTTTATTTACTTGTATGGAAAATCTCTGTTTTATAATTTGACAGGGCCTTAGGAATATCGTATTAAACTTGTTCTTCTACTTGGTTGTCTTCATTTCAATAAATTTTTGTTCGTTGTGTTCAATAAATTTCTACTTGGAGACAAAGTTCATCATGGGCCAAGGAATACGGAAAGCGTTTTCTTCCAAGCTTCTCTCATCCATATAGCAGCTGACGATGGGATAAAACCATTCGCCATCGAATAGAATTGGGTCAAAAACACGTTGGCCAATGCATTAGACTTCAACAAAGCCCATATTCTGCAACACCTCTCTCTCTCTCTCTCTCTCTAGATGGCCAAGAGAAAGATATTTAATCTATTAGAACCAACTCTCCTTGGCTGACGAACAAATTCTCCCTACATATAGTTTATTACTGCAAAGATAAAGAAGAGGTCTACAAGTCATAATAAATGTCTAGAAGGTATCCAACTTGATCTCCTCCATGTTCTACAGTGCCAGAGTAAATATTCTTATAAATTTTTTGTTCTTTTCTTTTGTAGACCTTGACCAATCTAAACTAGTTGATTAGTTTTGGTAGGTCTGGGGGTTTGGGTGAGAACTCTAGAATGTGGAGTAATTTGGATCATCACATGGTTCCATGTGGAATCCGATTGGGTGCTTGGACGCCACGGCGGCTTCATGCCCCTCCCTCCTCGCAGCACATGCAAAACAAAATTTATAATAGCTGGTGGTGCGAAAACAAGCGAGGCCGATGGTTTTGCCATCAACCATCAATTTATCTCACCGTGCCCAAAAAACAAAAAAAAAAAAAATGGAGCAAGCATGTGTTCACATGCTTCATGTTTCCTTGTGGTTGTTGGTGGACGAAAGAAAATAATGCGCTCAATTTGCATGTAAAATTGGTGTTCAAATAATTAAGGTAGCTCTCTAGGATTTGGTTGTATTCGTATGGCAGCTTGTTTGGTGCGTCAACTTTAAAGAAAATATGGGTTTTTTTTTTTTTTTTTTTAATGCCTGCACTTTAGAAATAGAGCATGCGTGTTTTATTCATTAGTTCATGTAAAAGTCCCAGAAGAGGAGCATAAACAATGTCCCTCTCTCTCTCTCTTGCTCTCTCTTTAAAGAAGTAATAGATAATACTTAAAGATGCAAATTATATGATGCTTTTGCCCATTTGTAGGATGATATTATAAATAACTGTAGCTCTGAAAGTATAAAGTGTAGAAATTTAATATTGCATATATAAAATTTAGAATATTATATCGTAATTAAAATTCATAGTTATACCTATTTGTGCCATTTATAATTTATGCAAAAGCCGCAAAGAATCTTCCAATCAACCATAGCTTTAAAAGAGACTATCTTGTTTGTCTTTTCTTGTATGACAATAGATTTTGCTTTCTCTCATCCTACCTTATGTTGTCATTTAATACGACTGGCAATCCTCTAACTTTCTTTATACAAGAGATTAATTAGAGTTAGGATTGAATTAGAATAAGAGTTAAAATCGGGCCATAAAATGAAACAGTTAGAGGATCCTTCCATTAAGGTACTCAAATGATCAGGATTTACACCTCTATACCATATACCCATATATATAAAATCAAACTGAGACTCACTTAATGTTTTATGGATTATGCATTTTATTTGAGCTTATAGTAGTTATTTAATCTAAATATATTCAACTTGTTTTTGTAAAGCATTAAAGTATGCAATCAATGATAACATATTGAAGGGGTTTCAATTTGAAGCCTGTTTTAAAAATTTAATAAAAAAAAAACAAGGTGGCTGAACCCACCTATCAAACCACACACAAATTATAACAATTAGTGGCTTAACTCGTAATACTTTGTCTACTTGGGAGAGCACCATATAAGAGCTGAAGTGGGAGAGGTATCTGCCATTTTAAACCGACGTTGTCACATGATTAACAGCTACCTGCCATGAGTTTTTCAGCAATGGAAAGGACACAACAAAAGAATCCCTAGCCTTTGTCCACTGTTCATGCTATCAAGAACTGTCGTTTCTTTTAAATTCTATGCCAACTTCAATGGCCACATGGAGGTGTGCGGTTGGAATCTTAGGTCTTCTCCACTCTCGTATAGAACTATGCCCATGCATGTACAAATTTGGTACCTGTTCTAAATTTATATCATCGATGAAAACGATGTCATGGTGCATAGAATCATGCATACCTTTGAACTTTGACTGGTCAAGCAAAGTAGGAATCTTGCTGCTTATTATCTTAAGTGCAGCATAAAGCAAAGGATTCGGAATAAGTATTCTATATAGGAGGAAAACATGGCAGTCTCTACGTGGGCAACTACAAATACATTACCATTATAATCTTCTCTTTAATTATCTACTACAACGAGAAAGTATATGCTAGTGGATTACTCTATGATCATAGTCAACATCTTGAAGTACTTTGGATCAACTTCGCGTGAAAGGTGATTCGCTTTCCCTGTTACCACGGTTTATTGTGTAGGGTAGCTGGGGTCCAAGCAATGATTCACACGAGGAACCAATGAAATATTATCAACATAGCTTATTTAAGGTACCACTTTCATATTGCAATGGGGTGCGGGGAGCTGCAGTGAGAATGGGCCACAGCATTAAAGTCTTAGTACCGTGCTTTGTAATACTCCTCGTTGGAACTCTCGCCGTTAATCTGATCCCATTTGGCTTTATATGTGAAGTGTTTTCATGTATAATTGATTCCTTTAATGAATATTTGATGGGATATCTTTTGCGTGTCATATATAGACAGAGAGTAGGGGGGATTACATTGGAATAGTGCCAAGATAACTCTACCTGAGATCAGCAATTATCAAAGCGGTCTATTTTGTTGGCCTTGTGATGTCCTAGTGACCCAAATATTCTTATTAGCGGGTAAAGTAGATGGGGCAATAATTGTATGTAGGCAGAAGGACGAATGGACATCAGTAAAGAAATTTTAACAATAATTGTATGCAGACTTTTACCACAGGTTAAGTCAAGTCAGAAACTTATGATCTTTTTTTATGATATGATGCATTTAAGAGACCTTTCCAAACTCCTTTTGATAGTTAATCGGGCTTTTGATGTGTCATCTGATATCTTCCTCATAAGCACTCAGTGCATGATTTATTACACAAGGGGCCAAACATTGCATCCATGATTTGCATCGACTGTATTTTTGTAATGATAGAACTCTTTGCTTCTTTGACTAATCACACCTCAAGATTAGACATCTTGGGCTATTTAAAGGTTTAATATCAATGCTAAATTATACGTTAAAATCATTCACTTACGAGATCCATGTCCCCTGAAAACGCTAATAATAATAATAATCATCTAATAATTTTTTAAAAAAATATAAAATATAAATTATTATTTTATGATTTAAGCACGATCAAATTGTGACTATGTGATTGAAATATTATACTTGATTACCATATATTTTAAATACCATCAAATTATGTATATATGGTTTGATATATTATACTTAACTATCATATATTTTAAATTACACTCTTATGGTTAGAAAAATTATACTTAAAAGTTATATGTTATAAACCTTTATGTACCCAAACTTTCACATTTCAATCAAAAGAAAAACTATATAAGGTGCACTTAATTAGTGTTTGATATGGCTATTATTAATAAGTATAAAGCAGCAACAAACTCCTGTTCAAGTTCTTTGGTGATTCCTTTTGTGATCATGGAACCTAGATGCCTCATTATTAATTAAAAGATAACCAATCGAGCGGTCCATGTAGAAGGAAAACGACGGCCGTCCGATCCGAGTCAAAGAAAATGGACTTTGTGGGGGCACACCACACGTGGCAATCACCTATTTTGGGTCCCTTGTGTGCGCGCGTTTGCGCTTGGAGTCATGTGCTCCCTTGGAGACAGCGTCAAGTCCCCATGCCTGTCGGCGCCCTCTATAAATATAATCTATATCATATATTACGTACCCATTGGTCCCCCCACCACCGATGCCGACTCCACAACGCCTTTCCTTGTATCACCCTCCCACCGCATCACCCCCTCGCGACCCGGACGCCTGCGCGTCCCGTTACGGCCGTAGCATGCGTCGCTTTCCCATCGTTCACACGGACGGCTCTCTGCCACATAAACCCCTCCTCCTATCCCGGGACCCACAACTTCCCTTGTTGTTGTTGTTGTTGTTGACCATTGACCGCCGTGGCCGACCCTCTGTTCCAAGACAGGGAGGGATCCCTCGTTCCTGCCGTTCGACACGTGTGAGCTAGGCGGCGACCACCTTTCCACCCCTCCCCCCACTCCTGTGGCACCCTCGGCCGCTCGTCTGGTCGCCATCGGTCGGATCGCTTCCACCGGCGAGGGAGACGGGCCACCTAAATCCACGATCCATAGACGACTATGTAACAACTATAGCGAGGGGGGATGTTATTGTTATCTGTTACTTGATAGGGAGGGATCTCTTAGCTTCGTTTGGGCACCTCTGGGTTGCTCCCTCGTGTGCTCGGACGCACATCGGAGGGCTGCCGCTGGATCAACATCTCGCATCATTGCAACACGTAATGGTGGTAATGGGAGTAGTTAACTTGTCACCACGCACACAACAGACAGCTGCACCGCCACCTTGTTTTTTTTTTCCCTTCTCTCCATACATCACCACCTTATCTCATCTTATCTTCTTCCTTATCCTTCTTCTGTTGTTTCTCTTTTTCATTTGTTAGAAAAGAAAAGGAAGAAAGTTGGAAATGTTTTCGTTTCTTGGTTTCCCAAAAGCTACCCACTGCTGAATTCTAATAAGTATCTGGGTTGGGAGGAAGGAACAGGAGTGGGGCGGATTCTTCTGGGGAGCAATCTAGAGCGGCAAGCACCAGCCACGGAAGTAAATACCCTGCCTTGCAGGGTAATAATGGGAGAAGAATTCATGGAGAGGGAAGGGACGGTGAATTTAAAGAGGTTTGGAAGGAGAGGGGAGAAGAAGCTAATTTTGGTCACTTCCTATGAAAGCGGTGGGAGACGGGGATTCCGGGTGCCGTCGAACCGGTCGGGTGCGCACGCACCGCCTGACACCCAATAGTCGATATGGGTCCCTCCGAGCCACAATATCTACCCTGATCCCAGTTGCTATACCAGCTACTATTACGTGTGTCCCACCTCACGTGGCTCCGGGTCCCACTCAATTTAACTTTACCCCCACACACGTCGCGACACCCGTACTAAACGATAGGTCCACCTGTGCATGCTTCACTGCTGTCCCGTGTCTGGGGTCCTGTAGCCGATCCAGCTGGATACCATACTGTTAATTTTATTTTATTTTATTTTTTTTAAAAAAGGCTTGGGTTAACTCATGGTTGCAACAGTGATAACGTTTCGAAACAGGTACGGGGGCCACGTCACGCTTGTGAGACCGGGCCATGCAACGAGGACGGAAGAGGAACAGTGGTTTTGAGATATTGATGTCTTTTCTATTCCTTGCGTTTTGATCTAACCCACGATGGAACAGGGGAAGAGCCGAAGTGGAGTTGGATTATTTTGTCCTGCACGGCTTACCCTACTCTACGGTTAACGACCCAACGGTTCCCTTACATTAGTCTCAGGACCAGACCCTCGCTTGGAAAAGAGTATCCACTCCTGTCGTTTTAAGTAATGGAAAAGAAAACGGAGTGGGAATTGAGAGAGAGAGAGAGAGAGAGAGAGAGAGTGGGGCTCTCGAGGCAGAAGGACCCAGGTGATACCCACTGCCCACCCACCACCAATGTTCTGCCCCTCCCCCTACCCTCCTCTCCCCCGTTTATAAAATCCAAACCCCCACTTCCCACCTCTCCTCAACTCACCTCATCCAGCCACACAAACATAGACCAACGCAACTCCTCCGCCACTCCGCTGTCTCTCTCCCTCCGTTCTCTATCACTTCTCTCACGCAAACACTCTCCCACCCTCTTTCTACGCCAAATCCATTCCACTGGTCTGCAAAACCAACCAAGAGTAAGGGGGAAGGGATCTAGATCCAGTGAAGAAGCAGGGGGAGGAAGAAAAAAAGAGAAGGAGATCCATGGAGCTGTACATGGACGAGAAATGGAAGCTTCCGAAGAAGGGGAGCAGGAATGGCAGCTTCAGCGCGAGCAGGAGGGTGGTTTTGGGCGAAGGCGGGCCCTTCCTCAAGGGGTCCGTGAGCATGAGAGAGGGGAAAACGAGCTCAGGCTCGCTGCGGTCCTTCTCGAGCCGGTGCGCCAGCCTCGTAAAAGAACAGAGGGCCAGGTTCTACATCATGCGCCGCTGCGTCATCATGCTCATCTGCTGGCGAGACTACCCTTAATATCGTCGAACAAGCACCCCTTTCGCCTCCCTTCTCCACGCCGAGGAGGGAAGCAAGCTGGAGGGTTAGGGGAGAGAGAGAGAGAGAGAGAGAGAGATGAAAGTAGAGAATTAGATATGTTCTTTTTCTTGTACATAGTTTATATTTTTGTTATTTTTATCTTGTTTTGGGGGTTTACTAGTGATGTCGAAGAAAGTTTTGGGCTCTCTCCTTTTAAGGTGGGGAGAGATGGACGGATCTGCCCTGATCTGTGGTGGCGACGCGATGTGAAAGCCGGTAATAGAAGGGAAGTTGAAGCTGAGGAAGAGAACAGGGCAAGTTGTATTAGTTTTTTCTTTGTTGGCATCCGTTGGGGAAAGGAATAGATTTTTGGGTGCTCTGCCCACTCTTTGCTATCCTCTTTTGGCCTTGTTTTTGGCTACCGCTTCTGTTGCTCGAGTTGAATCGATTGATTGATTGATGTGTGAAAGAGGGGGGGGGGGGAGAAGAAGAGAGAGAGAGGGGACAGAGTTGAATGAATGAATGAGGGTGGTGATGGTGGTGGAGGCAACGGCGGCATCGCTCTGCCTACGGCTCTGCCGAGTCCGGCGTGACGCGCTGACACGTTGAATAATTGCACTACCTAATAATTTATTCATTTGTTTATTGGTCCAAATAAGATAAAATATTTCTTTCGGTACAAAAATACGATAAAATATTATGGGTTTCGTCACTGCAACGAACGTTAGCGAAACAGATTAAACGGAATGGTGTTACAGAGGTGGAAGGGAATCAAACAACGTGAGGGGGCGATTCAGGGTGGGAATAACCCCCTTCCATTCCGGGATCGGCCATTCAATCTTCTCTCCAACTCGTTATCGTTCACGTATGATATTATGTGTTACCAATTGGGTTTCGGCTCTCGGGTTCTGGACCCAGTTCAGGGGCTGCGTCAAGGGATCAGGTGGGGGGGTCGGATGGGGCGAGATGGCGCGAGCCACGATGGGTGTTCGGGGTTGCCGCGGCAAAGCCGGCCCCGCTCCTACGTGCATTGGATTCCTTGAGATTTGACATGCAACGAAAGGTGGCCTTGACCTCCCTAAACTGTGGTCGATGACCGCCGCTGAGAGAAGAAAGTGCTAGCTAAATTTCCTGCTGGTCCATCGAGATCTAAGTTGCTCGTGTGATATTAGCGTTAATTAGCTGGATCTTAATGTTTGAAAGCCCCAAGAACGCTTGAGAAGGTCGGCCATATATGTTCTAAATTATTAAGTTAAACTAAAACATGCAATTCTTCAAGCCGGCGGTCGTAAGAAATGAGGCCAACTACAAACAAACATCTGGAAGTATACTGTAATGATTGATATATATATATATTTCCAGTTTAATGTATAATTTATCTCTCACAGGCATTCTTGAATGCTGGATGATGAAAATTTGGTGGGCCTGGAATTTCTTAACGCCTTGCGTCGATTTTTTAATGATGAATAAAAAAAATATTATTAACTATATCCCAGGGCTCTGGACCATCATTTTCTCAGAGTCATGAATTAGTTCCAAATGCGATGAGGCTGGAGGTATTCGTCAAGCCGGCGCCCGGCCTTGGACGCAATCAATCACCAACTTTCACATTCCATCGGTGGACAAGGTGATTAACATAGGAAAGGCACCCAATGATGCATGCAGTTGCTGTGGGATAAATCTTACCGAATCGAAGAGAGTCCTAAGTGCAGATGGTGAGATGATGAGGCGCAAAAATCATTTCATCATGACAGCTTTGAACATTTTTTTGGACTAATCGAAGAAAAGACCGCCCATGTGAGTTCAAACAAGGCGTTTGCTGGCATGTCATCATTGCCATCAACCAGAGAGTCCCACGTCCATCTTCATTTCCTTCATCCATCTGGAGGATGAAACGATAAAAGACCCCATTCCATGCCACTTCCTCATTGGACAACGCTAGGAAATTAATAGGAATGCTCCAGGGCTCCCAGCTGGCCTGGCGGTGACCCTGCCCCCAGCCTTTTCCTCCCTTTCCTTGTTCTCCCACGTGCCTCTCTCGTGCAAGATCCCCTGGCCTAAAGTCTATAATCCTGGAATGATGGTGCTGGCGGTCTAATTGCCAATTACGCTACAGGAGGCTTCACACGTGCCAATCCCGAAGATCGAGTCAAAGCGGAAGAGCATAAAAAAAACAAAGCTCAATCCAAAGAAAAATCTAAGCTCCTCTCCCTCGATAGCGATTATTGTACGGTGATCAGCTTACTTCGCTACCACTATCATTGTTGTTAGTAGCTTTATCTCAGCTCGAGGTTCTCCGATCTTTTTCCCCTCTCTCTCTCTCTCTCTCTCTCTCTCTCTTTTCGGATTAGTTTAATTTGGTTTGATTAATTAGAGGAATGGATCGATCGAAGGATCTTAGCCGTTGGATCGCATGGAGGCGTCGGTTCGGAGGGACGAAAAATCCGGGTCCCCGGTGGGCCGACTGACAGCAGTTGGTACGAGCCCGGTCGGCTGCGATTGAGACGCTCCACCGATCCCTCGGTCCTGGAGACTCGCACGTGACGGACGCATCTGGACGCCCTTTCTTTTTGGTTGGTCCGGGTCGGGTCCGGGGTCCGGGGTCCGGGGTCCGGGAGAGGGAGGAGGAGTGCGGTCGTATGGAAGACTAGACCGCACGTGGGGGTGGGACCCGGGACCAGCAGTAAAACGGAGGGCCGTGCACACCCAACTACCGGACCCGGATCCATGATTGCGATTTGACCGCGCCCGGCGCAAAGGGGGCACGCCGCGACCGCCCGATTGGGGCGCTAACGGGTGGGACCCTTACTCGGGAGCACGCCCGGGTCCGGTCAGCAGTCACGTCGGAGCAGTGCGACGTCTGAAGACCAAGCGGCTTCACCCCCCCCCCCACCCCAAAAAAAAAAAAAAAAAAATAACAAACGCAACGCTCCTGATAACGTCCGCCCATCTAAGATTCATACGCTCAACAACGGGAATGAAGAATTATAATAAAATTGTGTTCATTAGCAGCCTTGTTGTCAACATGGATTTAGGTTCATGGATTGCAACGAGACAGCAGGTGGTAGGAGAGACGCAAAGATGCCTACCTTGCTTGGTCCATCGTTCAAGAATGGGACCCCATCCATAACCACAAACCGGCGAGCCTCTGTGACTTTGGTAACATACATAAATATTTAAACAACCATCACATCTGATGACACGAAATTATAATTTTTTCGTTTAACAAAAAGTGCCTCTTCCGATCTAATTGATGCTTATTTTCTTAGCAGAAAAGCAGGAACCTTTTCTTAGGCTTTATCTTTTAAAAATCTTATTACAAATACATCATTGGAAAGATGATTAACTTCCATGGTTTTGATTGATACCATGAGTGGAGAGTAGAGATGAGAGGCATGGACATGTGATGTATGAGATTTCAATGAACCTAGTCAATTGGTGAAAAACATTCATTAGCTAACTCCATGTTCCGTTGACCATATGAATGTTTGAAGCGATCCCTCAACCACATTGCCTTTAGATGCTCGGCTGGGGGCCTATAGTGCAAGGCTCAAACAATATAGACAGCGAAGCATTTTGGTACCAAGCTTGCATTGAATGCTTTTGTGATACCTCAAGTATTATATGTTTATAATTTAAGTTCACTTACTATTCATTAACTTTCTCGTTAATTTTTGAGTCATATGATTTTAATCTGCTAACAAAGTTAATTAAATTGCCAGGTAAACTTAAAGCATTACAAATGGTATCAGAACAGATTCAAGTGTATGAAAGTTGATAAAAATAAAAAAAAGATTACATATGAAATAAGGGTAAAGTTTCAATATAGCGTGAAGCCATTCTTACAGCACCAATAACTTTTCTTTCAAAATAATGTTATGTGCTTATATTCAAATTCATTTACTATCAATTAACTTTTACTTAAATTTTTATATCATATAATTTTAATTTATTAATAAAATTAATTAAATCAATAGATAAATTTTAGCATTATAGCTGCATTTCGAAACAAGGGACTACCCAACACTACCATCCATTTCCTTTCCAGCTTGAAAAATACCTTTCATGGAGCAGAGCAAAGTAATCGGACACTGACATTTTAACCACTCCCCGCTGAAACGGTACTTAGCCTGATAATGTGCAGGTGTTCCACGATATGGTTTGAAGCTTCCTCTTAGTTGCTGCATCATGACCCCTTGGGAGGCTTCTAATTACTCTGATGAGCCACTGAATAAAGCTCATGGGAACTGTGATGTCAGATAACACAGATTTTTATCAGCGTGAAATGGCCTGCAAAAGTAAGTGATCTCCATTTCCAGGATCCAACTCGAGATTGACTCTACCTTGGATGCTCTGCCAATCAGCAAGGTTCACTTCGAGTCCCCTTTGCAGGAACACCCAAATACCTCACTGTACTTGCTCTTCACCTTCTTGGCACGCAGAAGCTCTGTTAGCTCCTCAACTGGCTAATTGAAGATCTGTATATATTTAATTTATGGCCATAATTTCCTCCGTTCTGAACACTAACTGAAAAAACTCAGTTGAAAAGCTGTTAATAAGAATAAAAGATAATTATACCAGAAATACATAGATTTATATAGGCTTTTTAAGTTCTTATACAATATTTTTTCTTTTTCAACAGAATATCCAATTCATGTAAATTTTTTAGTTAATTATATATTTTAACAATCGTTAACATATATATATATATTTAATTAATCATATGAACTTATAAAATTTTTTAAATTAAGTATATCGATCCGTAAAAATTTTTTAATTAAGCATAGAAAATATCGGTAGAAAAATTACAGTGACTATCCATTAATACCTTTTTAACATCTAGTTATATATGATAGAGTTAGATAGCTTTTGAGAGTCGCATGATCTTTGGAAGGCATAATTTTTTTTTAAAAAAAAATATGCTACTAAAGCACCTTAAAAGTCTGCTGCATAAAAAGAATTTGATTCATTTGATTTATTCAAAAAGTCTAACCGTTAATCCATTTGATCCATAAATCCGGAGGATGAAATGCTTCCCAACAGCCGCAAGGCACCTCAATGCTAGAATCTTAGTAAGTAATTTGAAACACATCTCTGACTCCAATATCATCATGATCCCTTTCCCACCTTGCATAATATGTCCTCTAATGCTCTCTGGTTGTTTTGAGGAGAAGCTCCGATGCTTGCTTCCTCAAGGTGTGGTGTCTAAATTTTCTTCCCTCAGTATAGAACCTCCTTAAAATGTTTTCCACAACGGTTTTAGTTCATACTTTCAGTTCTAAATCCTAGTTGAATAATCCAGCTGGATTAGTCTAGATTCTGTATTGACTCGTTTGCTCAAAACAAAAGTTTATGGGGCCAATCCAAGCTCTATGAATAGTAACAGTAGAGGATGGTGATCAGAATTGAGTCGTTGCAAATGTCACACATGAGGTTCAGGAAAATTGAGTGGCCAGCCATCGTTTGCAAAAACTTGCTCCAAACGCTTCCAGATGTGCACCGATCCATCTCTATACTTTCTCCAGTTGAGTTTTGGACCTGAGAATTCGAGATCAATGCAATGATCCTGTAATGTCCCTCACGTTGCTGTTAGATGTTCGGCATGAGGGCCGACGTTACATAGCTTAGACTAGACTGGAGGGCCTTAAGAGTGCTTGGAAGCCGAGGCCAAATAGCTCACTGAATGCTTGTTTGTAAAACAACAGACCACGTAAAACCACCATCCATTTGCCTTCTAGCTTGAACAATTACTTTCCACAGCGGAGCAAGTAATCGGATGCTGATGATTTAACCACTCCCCCTTGAAGTGATACTTTGCTTGCAGAATAAAGCTCATAGGATCATTGATATTAGATAAAATTGGTGCTGATGTCCCCTCCATATCACATCATGACCATCCAAGAGGCTTCTAATTGCTTTACTCAGCCATTGCATAAAGCTAGCTCATGGGAACTGTGATATTAGATAAAATAGATATGAATTTTAGGCAAAAATATATTTTTGATCCTCAAGCTTTCACTAAAATTCAATTCGATCATCAGACTTTCAGTTACTGCAATTTAATCCCTCACATTTTAAGAATGTTATATTCCAATCATTATGTTATATGAGATCAAATTAAAATTATCAAAATAGTTAAACTATCATTCTATCAATCAACTCAAATATTCACAACTAGGTAACGTATCAATTATTTCATCAATTCTTATCAATCTTATATAATAAGACATCAGGAATGTAATATTCTTAAAACACGTGAAGCTAAACTATAAGCACCGAAAGCTTGAGGATCAAACTAAAATTTTAATGAAAGTTTGAGGAACAAAAGTATATTTTAGCCTAGTTTTAATCAGCATAAAACGATCAATAAATATGTAACATTACAAATATCAGCCCAACCAAATAGGCTTTAGTATTCTATAGTTTCTACGTAAGCTGGAACATAAAAAGTTCCCCAAGCAATAGAGCCCAATTTCCTTTAAAAAAAAATAAAAATAAAAGGGTTGCTAGAGCTATCCAAGCTCTGTCAATGGTAACTGGTAGATGGCAGAGGCTACAGTTGACTCTCTGCAAACTTCAAGAAGATTGAGTAGATGGCAGGCATAATCTTGCATTCCAATATTTCTAAGCACCCTGAGGTGGGATGTAACATCCTACTAGCACTCAACAACGGCAACGGAAGATTCACATTTGCTTGTTGGAGGACTAACATAAGGCTCGGTCCTTGGTTATATTTTAGTTAACTTGAATCTACTCAACAGGCATTAATATTTTTGGCTATTAACTCATGTTATATTTTAGTTATCTTTTCAGTACCATAAGATCAGTAGAATTGAACTGCAATTGGATTAAGAGTAGAATAATCCATAATAATTGAATCATATCCAATATCTGATGCATGAAGAAAGTCAAAAGTGAAATTATATTAGTAAAATTCTTGGGTCCACATCTTAGAGAACGAACAGCATGTTATGTGTCTGATTAGAGCTGGATTAAGAGGCATGATAATTAGAGATGTCTTCCCTTCTTTTGTTCATTTTGTACATGCCTAGCATGCCTACAATCTAGATTCTTCTATTCTTTTATTAACTACATAAATCATTTATAAAAATTTAAAATTTTTTATATTTATTTTTAAATATGAATTTTCAATTATACTCAATTCTATTTATATATATATATATATTTTAATTTACCTCTGCTATGATTAGAGCGTAGCAAAGTGATGTAAACTAGTCGCAAAGTGGTCAAGCTTTCTATTGATTTGAACTTTGAATGGAATGAGCAAATTGTATGGAAGCAAAACATGTGTCATGAAAGCCGAGCTTTTCTATGGCTTTCGAGGCATCCTATGATCGTTATTAGTTAAATGCTACTTGCACGAAGATCATAAAACTCAAGGGCAATACCATTTGGCAAAAAATGGAACTCTTTTGCCTTGCCTCATAATCTAAGACACTTAATCCTAACTCTGCTTGCTATCTCTCCGGTTTACGAGTGTGTGAAATGAAAAAGCAACGATGGGTCATGGCAATGATGAGTGGAGAAGTGAAATGTAAGTGAAATCCATTGGGGCAACCCCATGCCAAGTTATGAATGGTTTAAATCCAAATCCAAATCCAAAATAAATCTAATCCAATCCAAAAGCATCACAAACCTCCCTTACAAGCATTTAGTTTTTGCTTCACCATCTTGACATGTGTGTTCTTGATGACTTGATTATACGATGCTTCTATTGATAAGCTTCATCAAAGGCTTGGCTTCTTCTTATTTCAAAGCTATCCATAGGTTTGACCATTATATGGAGAAAATGATGTAAAAAAGGTTTTACATTTGTTTCTAAACAATCTTTATGGTGTCTTCTCACCCATAAGAGGGGGATCATGGTTATTAGCTATTGTGTGCGCATGAGATTTGAGCAGAATTATGTAGAATTTTACATTTGGGACTATCTACTATGTTATCAGGAGACTTCAATTGTGTATTAAATGCTAATGAAAAGAGAGAAGGACAACCTTTTGATGATTTAGGAATCTCTCACAGCCAACATCATTGGCATCGATTTCTCTGCTCCAAAATTTACTTGGAGTAACCGTAGGGATGGATTAGCGCCCATTTGGAGGAGATTGGAAAATGTTTTTGCAAATGAGAGCCAGCTACTCAATTTTTCTGAAGCTCATGTGCGACATTTTCATAGAGTCAATCTAATCACTGCCATCTATTAGTTATTATTGACAGAGCTTGGAGAGATCCAGCTACACCTTGTTTTTGAGGAAACTAGACTCTGTTGTTACTTGGGGAATTTTTTATGTTTCAGCTTGCACAGAAACTATACAAAAACTAAAGCCTGTTTGGTCATTCCAAAAGATATTATTGATAAAATCTGTATCTATTTTATCAGCTAAGTATCATTTCTACGGGAAGTGGTTAAATTATCAACGCCCGGACACTTGCTCTTCTGCATGTAAAGTTATTATTCAAGAAAAGAATGATGGTTTTATGTGGTCTCTGTTGTCTCAGAAAGAAGCATTCCATGCGCTATTTAGCCATGGCTTCCAAACACTCCATTGTCTAGATTCTGTGCTGTCGACCCTCTGGCCGAGCATCTAACAGCGATATGGGTGTGGTCTTAGGACATTACAGGATCATTAAACTGATCTCAATTTCTCAGGTCCAAAATTTACTTGGAGAACTGTAGAGATGGATTGGTGCACATCTGGAAGTGTTTGGTTTTCGCAAATCATGGCTTTGGGCACTCAATTTTCCTGGACCTCATGTGTGACATTTTAAGAGCGTCACCGCCCTCTACTACTTACTATTCATAAAGCTTGGATTGGCCCAATAAACTTTTGTTTTGAGCAAATCGAGCTCTACTGCTTGAGGATCTTTTGATATATTCCAGCTAGTATAGGAACATTATTGGAAATGACATCATCCAAGCAATCCAACAATTCTTTCAAACAGGTTGTATGCTGGATGCTCAGAAGGTTACCTTCATTGTTTTAATCCTCAAATGCAAGAATCCGGCTTTGGCCTCCCATTACAAACAAATCAATCTCTGCAATGCCATTTATAGATTAGTGGCAAAAATTTGAACCCTAAGAATTTGAAAAATTATTCATTTGCTAATTTCTAAGAAAGAAGTTGCTTTCATCAAAAGCTATAGTATTTCTGATAATATCATTCTTAGTCAAGAGGTTTTACATGTGCTCCATCTAATCGACCTCTTGTAGTAGTTAAATTAGATATAAAAAGAGCTTATGACAAAGTGAATTGAGATTACCTTATGTAAGTTCTCCAATATTTCAATTTTCAAGAAAAAATGTTGAGTTAGATAAAAGGCTGCATTTTATCACCTATTTATGCTATTTTTATTCAAACAAAGATAGGGATTCATGCAAGGTTGCCTCTATCTCTCTGTGTTTGTTTTATATGTCCAAATGCCAACTAATAGGCTCTATCAAGGTATGAGCAAGGGATTAATCCAAGGATATAAGCCTTCAAGAAACAGCTCTATTACAAACCATCTCCTATTTGTAGATGATTGCCTTCTTCTTTCAAGTATTCCTAATACTTTGCTATATTTAATTGAACACTCCTTATCATATAGCAATAATTTTTAACTTGGTAAATATAAAATAACTTTATTATTTTTAATAGTATTATATTTAAAAATTATTATGATATTAAAAATTTATAGTCTTTTTTTGAGGAATTAAAAAATAATCTTATTACTAATTATCTGTCTTTTTCATTATACATAGTAACCACATGATATAAACCATTTTTGATCGACTCTATCCTTTTACTAATGTTCAGAAATGGGACCACTTGTTTATGTCCTTTATTTATAATTTAACTAGGTACTTGGACATTGATAAGGAGGCTAAATATGGATATAAACTTTTATACCAATTTTAATATGTTCTTTTTGTTTAAAACCTATGTGCCTTGTGAGATGCAAATTGAATGGAATTTTATCAAATTTTAAGTTGTTATATAGATTACAATTGTTAAATAATTTTTATTACCTTCTATCTAATTGTGAATGCAATAAGTTTTATACAGAAACATGCTATAGTGGATTTATCATTGCAAGATTAAAATGCAAGTAATAAATAAAATAACAAATTAAAATTTTAATGATAAATATAACCATTAATATATAAAAACAGTGCCGATGATTTTTGACTATTAGTATATGTCATAAATTTTGTTTAGCTGTGCTTTCTTAAAAATTTATAGTGATGAGTAAAAATGTTTCTATAAGCTGTAATAATATATAGTGATGGGTATAAATGATACAATATAATGAAAATAATAGTAGTTTGGGTCGTCATTATAGAAAATATATTTTATTTACTAACACTTCATAATTTATCTATAATGATAGTTAAATCCATTGTGACAAATTAAGCTTATAGTGATGCTTGTAATTGTTGCAATACAATAACAATACTAATAGATGCTTAACCGTCGCTAAAGATATTGTCCATTATTACCACACTTAAATATGTATATATAGTGAGGGTTATAACTGTTGCAATTAGTTATACTAGCGGTTACAAACTTAAAACTAAGGTCATAGAGTTATTTATACTAACAATTATCAAAATCATGTCTATAATTTTTAGCGGCGCCACTTATTGTTATGGATTATTAACTACTAGTATCAATTTTATTAATAGTTTGATGTATTTATTGCCATAATTTTGATTGCTAATATGAACTTTGTTTTGTTATAGTGATTCATACCATTCATCAAACCAGATGACATTATTTGTTAACTACTTATTCACAATGGTAGATACATTTAAAAAAAAAAAAAAAAAACTGCTTAAAATAAAAGATAACAAAATTTCCAATAGACAAGGTTCTCAAGGAGTTGAACTTGATGAATAAGGCGGCGGCGGCTCGACCTTATTTTTAGATTTGCTAATGTCCAAGAGGTTGTTAGGTATGAGGCTCGACCTTATATTTTAGATTTGCTAACGTCCAAGAGGTTGTTAGGTATAAGGCATCATGCAGCATCTAGACAGGAGTACTCGACAAGTATGGAGCTGGTTACAACAATAACTTCATGGTATCACGTAGCATCCAGGAAGCTTTTAGATGTTGTTGGTGGGCTCTACTTTAAAAAAGAGCGCTACAGTTTGGTCGTACAATTTGATGTACGTATACGTATTTTCTTTTTCGAGCAACGTATAGCCGAAGGAAGAGATTGGTTGGTTCAGTGATCTTGGGTGAAACGTCCTTCTCCAGCTTAAAAGCCCAGAGTATAAAGACTTAAGAAAGACCATCATCAAATTTAGCACACCTAAAAGATCTCATGGCACTACTATTTTGTCATCACCATCCGAGGGAAAGAAAGGGGAAAAAAAAAAAAAAACATGATAAAAAAAAAAACAGTTAATGAAGTGGACGAAGGCTCTTGTCCAAGAGTCTCTGTCCAATATGTCTGGTTGGCAACACTCCAAAGTCGAGCTGGACCAGCATCCCCCATGCAAGGAACTCCATCTCTCTTTGTTGAGTGGCAACAGGGCGTCACCTAATCCATGAGCTTACGATATTAAACGGCCATCTCTCTTCCTCTATATATATGCACCCCCTCTCACAAGCTCCTCCCAGCTCAGCTCCAAAGCAGAAACTTCTTGGCAATTCATCTATCTCCCTCTTGGTTTGGTCTGCCTTCCAAGCTCGCTAGCGATCTACTCACTTTGCAAAAGAGGGAGAGGGAGATGGATCCGTTCCTTCTTCGATCGAGAGCTCTCGCCGGTGCTCTGGTCCTTGCTTTCAGCGCTTGTCTCCTTCTTCTTCTTCCAGAGCTTTCATGGGCGCAGCAAACTGGCATCACCAGGCACTACAAATTTGTTGTACGTTTCTTTAATTCTTTCCTGAAACAATCGAGCTAACTACCATGCAGACATGCTAATGTCTGGCATGGCATACATTCTTAATCATTTTCATATACCCCTGAATGCATTGCTTTCCTCAGATCCAAATGACCAATGTCACACGGTTGTGCCACACAAAGAGCTTAGTGACGGTCAATGGGCAGTACCCGGGGCCTAGAATCATGGCCAGAGAAGGTGATCGTGTGATTGTTGAGGTGGTCAACCATGCCCAGAGCAATGCCAGCATACATTGGTACGTAAAGAACTCCCAAAAGATGGTTGTGGATTGATTGTGTTCATACATGAAGTTTGCTAAGCTCCCACACTGTAGGTGGTCCTCGTTTCTTACTTACATATTTGCAAATAAAAACAGGGTTGATCTACCACCTTTCTTCTCCTAAATATAAATATAATAATAATAATAATAGTTGCTGTTGTTGTTGTTGTTGTTGTTGGATGGCATGGTTGGTGGTGAGTGAAGGCATGGGGTTCGGCAGCTACAAAGTGCTTGGGCTGACGGACCGGCATATGTGACACAGTGCCCCATACAAAGGGGCCAGAGCTATGTCTACAACTTCACGATCGTCGGCCAGAGGGGAACTCTCTTCTGGCATGCCCATATATCGTGGCTTCGAGTAACCGTCTATGGTCCCATTATCATCCTCCCCAAGCATGGCATCCCTTACCCCTTCGCCAAACCATACAAAGAAGTCCCAGTGATTTTTGGTACAGTGTCTCATCTCCTGCTTTGGCTTGCAATTCCCCATGACAAAGTTTTGTTAGGAGTCGAATAAACGAGCAATTACTTTTAATTGCAGGGGAGTGGTGGAATGCAGACACTGAGGCTGTAATTAACCAGGCTCTTCAAACAGGTGGCGGCCCAAATGTCTCTGACGCCTTTACCATCAATGGGCTCCCTGGGCCACTGTACAATTGCTCAGCCAGAGGTATTGTCATCAGACAACAACAACAAGTGAAATTTAACAGAACTAGGTTACTAATTACACTAGCCTTCCAAGGGCTGTTTCACATATAGAAGATATAATGATGGTTGTTGTGGTGGTAAATAGCAGATACGTTCAAGCTAAAAGTGAAGCCTGGGAGGACATACCTTCTTCGCATGATCAACGCTGCACTCAACGACAAACTCTTCTTCGGCATTGCCAACCACACCCTCACCATTGTTGAAGTCGATGCTGTGTATGTGAAGCCCTTCGACACCAACGTTCTCATCATAGCCCCTGGACAAACCACCAATGTCCTCCTTCGCACCAAGCCCAGGTTCCCCAGGGCCACATTCCTCATGCTAGCAAGACCCTATAACACTGGCCTGCAGGGAACCTTTGACAACACGACCACTGCTGGCATTCTCGAATACCAACACTCCGGTGCTTCGTCATCAGCTTCCTCTAGCAAGAAGCTACCACTATTCAAACCAAGCCTCCCATCTATTAACGATACAAAGTCTGCTGCAAAGTTCACCAGGAAGTTGCGTAGCCTGGCAACGACGCAGTATCCGGCCAACGTACCACAAACCGTTGACAAGTACTTCTTCTTCACCGTCGGCCTGGGGACAAGCCTGTGCCCTGAGAACCAGACATGCCAAGGGCCAAATGGGACAAAGTTTGCTGCCACCGTCAACAACGTGTCATTTACAATGCCCACCACAGCCCTCCTTCAGGCCCACTTCTTTGGCCAGTCGAAGGGTGTGTTTACCCCGGACTTCCCCATCGTCCCTCTGATCCCATTCAACTACACGGGGACTCCTCCCAACAACACACTGGTGAGCAATGGGACCAAGTTGGTGATCCTTCCATTCAACAGCAGCGTGGAGCTAGTGATGCAAGACACCAGCATTTTAGGGAACGAGAGCCATCCGCTGCACCTTCATGGCTTCAATTTCTTCGTGGTTGGCGAGGGGTTCGGGAACTATGACCCGGACGAGGACCCAGCCAAGTTTAACCTTGTGGATCCGGTCGAGCGGAACACGGTTGGCGTGCCACCTGGAGGATGGGTGGCCATCCGATTCCTGGCCGATAATCCTGGTGAGAGTATACGGTGTTTGCATTGAGAATTAATTCTGTTTGATTTTGCTTCGCGATCATGATCCGTGTGATGGTGGACCCATGCAGGCGTGTGGTTCATGCATTGCCACCTGGAGGTCCACACGAGTTGGGGTTTGAAGATGGCGTGGCTGGTGCTGGATGGGAGCCTCCCCAACCAAAAGCTTCCCCCGCCCCCCTCGGATCTTCCCAAATGCTAGGCTTTGATTTGTTTATTTTGATTGGTTCATCAAGTTCCTAGCCTTTGTGCTGATGCTTTGACCTCAAGTCTTATAATTTCTTTTAAAACAACTAATTAATTACCTTTATGTCTTTGATATAATTCATTATGCGAGGTCAGCAAGCTTTGACCAAGTTATTATGTGCTACAGGACTTTTTGATAACAGAATCTTTCTCATCTTTAATTACAATAAACCATGTTTGATTCATTTCTTCTTCTTTTTTTTTTTTTCAGCTGGACAGTAGATGGAAAATGCTTCTTCTTCTTTTTTTTTTCTTCTTCTTCCTCTTCTTAATACCATGTATGTGTGTGCATAATTGCATGAGTTTAGAAAATTTTACGGCTTTGAAGCTGTACGTGGAGTGTAAATGAGCTAGACATACGATCTCTCACACTCTCACCAATCATCGTGATAGCAACAGTGTAAATATTGGTTAATCTAGTCTATCAGCCGATTACATTCATGCAAAAATGGCTCCACTTAAATTAAGCCAGATCTGATCGCTTGTTCGCCCAGTGGGCTCCTGTTGTATACTTATGTTATATACTTGTATGGCTGCGTCAATCTGCACCTTGCTTCCATAAGCTACATTACTGGAAGTGGATTCGGTCCTCATTAATTGAAAATAAATTTCGGCAGAGTATCACACTAAACACAAATTTTTGATAGCCAGCTGGCAGATGGTGGTTGCATGAATCTCAATATTGAGTCAAGGCAAATTAAATGATATCCACAGTTGACACCATATTGCTTTTCTAGCCTCTCAAGAGCCAACACTTTTATCTTGAAAAGTTATGAAAGATCTGTGCTTTCCAAGAAAGACTGTTACATAAGCTTTGAGTGCCCATTTTATGGAGAGCCCACGGTTGCTCTTCTATTTCTATCATGCCTATTTGCAATTAATCTATGGTCTTGGCTTTGGGGTAGACTGCATGTTCACCCAGGACCTCAAAGCTTACATCATCTTGCAACGTCTTCCTTATTCCTTCATCTTGAAGAAAGGCCTCGGATCAAATTTTCTTCGCAATTTGGTGGCGCATATCAAAAGAAAGAAATTCTAAAATTTTTACAAAAAAAAAAAAATTCTTATATTGTACTGCTATTATTTAGAAAATCCTTCTCTCTTTTGTTTTTTAGATTTACATTTTTATTAGGAAAGGCCAAAGATGCTCATGAGCTTTTGAAAATTATGCTCCACTTCTATCTTAATTAAGTTCCCAACTCACTCTCACGCACACCCTAGACCCACTTACACTCAATAGAAATTAGAATACTACTCTTAAACTTTTCATCTCTCTTGTACACCCTAAGACAAGAATTACATATATTTATATAAAGAAAAGGTCAACAATGTCCTACATGGATTATAATCATATTACATAAGAATTAGAAGTCGACTTCTACATATATTAGGAGTTATATTCTTATTGAGCATGTATTGGAAGCAATGTTCTTTTTAGGCTTGTAAACTCTAAGATAAAATTTGTTAAGATTAAAAACTAATCATTATAACTAAAGGACAAAGTTTATTAGGATTAAAAATTAATCCTAGTTTTTAGAAGGTTTGTAATGACTTCCAACATATATGATCCAATTTATGTTTCAGTCCTAATTTTTAGGAGGTTTGTAATGACTTTTAACATATATGATCTAACTTATGTTTCAAAACCTCACCTAATGTTTTAAAATAAGTCATCAAAATGCTCTTCACTTCATGACCTTGGGATGCCTTTCATTTCAACTTTTCGAGAAAGATGAAATGAAAGAGACTTAATGGCTGGCCGTTCATTTGAAGTCTTAAGATATTGCATTTGAAGTCTTAAGATATTGCTCAGTATTTGATTTTTAATAATATAATATTATTATAAATCTTATATTCTTACTAATTTTATGCTTGATATTTAGATTACTAAAAATATAAATCTATTTTGTATGATTTACCTTAGTAACGTTAGCTTAAATTTATAGGCATGTAAGATTATCACATTTAGTTCATAATAACGAAATGCAATAATTAAATTACTATATTCTTCTAATTTATTTATATTTTGTTATAAATTTTCAATCTTTTAAATGATTTTTTGTTAGAATATGAAATGCTCCAGTAAAAAAGCAAGAATTTCTTATAAAATTATTTTAAAAATATTATATACTTAAATATTATAAGTATTTTATATTATATATAATATTATTTAAATATAGTATTTATATTATTAAATTATTTAAACTTATAATATAAATAATATTAAATATGTATCATAAATTATTTAAATATAATAATTTAATAAACAAGAAGGTCATAAATATTAATATAATATGTTATACGATATTTTTGATATTAAATATAAATATAATATTAAATATTTAAATATTATCAAGCATATATTAAAAATATAATTAGATTAAATATTATTAAATATTTACATGCAAGACAAAAGTATGATATAAGATTATCAGATTTTGGCAATTTTAGATGAAAGATAGATTATCCTAATTTGTATTGATCTTAGATTATCCAAATCAAATATTATCGTCCATATTATTATATCTAATTGCTAAATATGATAATATATATATATATTATTACTAGAATAAATTACCATCCATCAAGCCTCCTAAGATTATTTTTCAGATGAGTACGCGATAAGTAGGGAAATCGTTGCAACAATAAATATGCTTTCATAGAGCATCCAGGAAGCTGAGTAGCTGTTGATGAGCTTTACTTTGAAAAGAGCACTAAAGACACGTAGTTGTTAGCATAATTTTTGATGTCTATATTCCTTCCCGACCAAAGTATCGCCGAGGGAAGAGATAGCTTGGTTGAGTGATGTTAGGTGAAACATCTTTATCTTGCTTAAAAACTCAAAGAATAAAGACTAAAAAAGACCATCACCAAATTCAGCACACCTAGAGGATCTCCATGACGCTAGCACTTTGACAACACCATTGGAGGAAGCAAAAGAAAAAAAAAAAAAAAATTACACGATAAAACAACAGCTAACGAAGCGGACGAAGGCATTTGCCCGACAGCCTCTGTCCAAGAGTAAAACTGACCCCAAGCAATAACAGCAAGATTCTCTCTAGAGAGAGAAATAAAAAAAAAAAGTTACCTTTGGACATGCCGTAATTACCAAGGATATAAATTCAAATGCCTAGGAGTATATAATATGTCTGGCTTTGGCAACACCCCAAAGCTAAGCTGGACCAGCATCCCCCATGAAAGGAACTACGTCTCTCTTTATTGAGTGGCAACAGGGCGTCACCTAATCCATGAGCTTACGATATTAAACGGCCATCTCTCTTCCTCTATATATATGCACCCCCTCTCACAAGCTCCTCCCAGCTCAGCTCCAAAGCAGAAACTTCTTGGCAATTCATCTATCTCCCTCTTGGTCTGGTCTGCCTTCCAAGCTCGCTAGCGATCTACTCACTTTGCAAAAGAGGGAGAGCGAGATGGACGCCTTCCCTCTTCACTTGAGAGCTCTCGGCCGTTCTCTGGTTCTTGCTTTCGGCGCTCGTCTTCTCTTTTCAGAGCTTTCATGGGCGCAACAAACTGGCATCACCCGGCACTACAAATTTGTTGTACGTGTCATCAATTCTTTTCTGAAACAATCGAGCTAACCACATCCAGACATGCTAATGTGTGGCATGGCATACATTCTTAATCATTTTCATATATCCTTGAATGCATTGCCCTCCTCAGATCCAAATGACCAATGTCACACGGTTGTGCCACACAAAGAGCTAAGTGACTGCCAAGGGGCAGTTCCCGGGGCCTAGAATCGTGGCCAGAGAAGGTGATCGTGTGATTGTTAAGGTGGTTAACCATGTCCAGAGCAATGTCAGCATACATTGGTACGTAAGGAACTCCCTAAAGAAAGTAGTTGATTGATTGCGTTCGTGTATGAAGTTCTCTAAGCACCAACATCGTAGGAGCTTCTCGTTTCTTATTTACATTTGGCAAATAAAAACAGGGTTGATCAACCACCTTTCTTCTCCTGAATAATAATAATGATGATGATGATGATGATGATAATAACAATAATAATAATAATAATAATAATAATGAAAATGGTTGTTTGGTATATGCTCGAGACACTGACAATAGGTTGAGTTGTTGGATGGCATGGATGGTCGTGGGTGGGTGAAGGCATGGGGTTCGGCAACTACGAAGTAGTTGGGCTGACAGGCCGGCATATGTGACACAGTGTCCCATACAAACGGGCCAGAGCTATGCCTACAACTTCACGATCGTGGGACAAAGGGGAACTTTCTTCTGGCACGCCCATATATCGTGGCTCAGAGCAACACTCTGTGGTCCCATTATCATCCTCCCCAAGCGTGGTGTCCCTTACCCCTTCGCCAAACCCTGCAAAGAACTCCTAGTGATCTTTCGGTATAATGTCTCTTTTTTTTTTTTTTTTTGTTTTTTTGTTTAGGATTCTCCATGACAGCGTTTTGTTAGAAGTTGAATAAATGAGCGTTTGCTTTTAATTGCAGGGGAGTGGTGGGACGCAGACACTGAGGCTGTAATTAACCAGGCTCTTCAAACAGGCGGAGGTCCAAATGTCTCTGACGCCTATACCATCAATGGGCTACCTAGGCCATTATACAATTGTTCAGCTGGAGGTATTGTCATCAACCTCCTATGCTAAAAAGAAGTGAAATTTACAAAACTAGATAGGCTGGTAGTGATTATATGTTACAACTTCTTCTAGTCCGCTAAGGTTTGTTTCACATATGACGTGATGATGGTAGCTGTGGTGGTGATTAGCAGATACGTTGGAGGTCATACCTTCTTCGCATGATCAATGCCGCGCTCAACGATGAACTTTTCTTTAGCATTGCCAACCACACCCTCACCGTTGTTGAAGTCGATGCTGTTTATGTGAAGCCCTTCGACACCAACATTCTCATCAGGGCCCCTGGACAAACCACTGATGTCCTCCTCCTCCTCCTCCTCCGCACCAAGCCCAGCTTCCCCAGTGCCACATTCCTCATGCTAGCAGGACCCTATGCCACCGGCCAGGGAACCTTCGACAACTCGACCACTGCCGGCATTCTCGAATACCAACAATTATTCCAATGCTTCGTCATCACCCTCTTTTAGCAAGAAGCTACCACTATTCAAACCAAGCCTCCCATCTCTCAACGACACAACGTTTGTTGCAAACTTCACCAGTTTGCTGCGTAGCCTGGCAACCACGCAGTATCCAGCCAACGGTGGTCCTCAAACCGTTGACAGGCACTTCTTCTTCACTGTCGGCCTGGGGCAAGTCCGTGCCCCAAAAACCAGACATGCCAAGAGCCAAATGGGGCAAAATTTGCTGCCACTGTGAACAATGTATCATTCGCAATGCCAACCACAGCCCTCCTCCAGGCCCACTACTTCGGCCAGTCGAAGGGTGTCTACACCCCGGACTTCCCCATTGTCCCTCTGATACCATTCAACTACACGGGGACTCCTCCCAACAACACGCTGGTGAGCAATGGGACCAAGCTGGTGATCCTGCCATTCAACACGAGCGTGGAGCTCGTGATGCAAGACACCAGCGTTCTGGGGAATGAGAGCCATCCACTGCACCTTCATGGCTTCAATTTCTCCGTGGTTGGTCAGGGGATCGGGAACTATGACCAGGCCAAGGAACCAGCCAAGTTTAACCTTGTGGACCCGGTCGAGAGGAACACGATTGGAATGCCACCTGGAGGATGGGTGGCCATCCGATTCCTGGCTGATAATCCTGGTGAGTATATGGGGCGTACATGCATGCATTAATCGGTGCATGATTTTTATTTTTTATTTTTATTTATTTTTTATTTGATTTTGTTTCGTGATCGTGATTTGGTGTGATGATGGGCCGATGCAGGCGTATGGTTCATGCATTGCCACCTTGAGGTCCACACGAGTTGGGGTCTGAAGATGGCATGGTTGGTGCTGGATGGAAGCCTTCGCAACCATCACACCAAATGCTAGGCTTTGATCTGTTTATTTTGCTAAGTTCATCAAGTTCATTACATTTTCATCTCGTTTTGGGGCTGCTTCAGAGTTGGACCGGCAATTGTCTCTTTCTCATTGTGATTCATTTCATTGGTAGGGAGGAGGAGCTGTCAAATGATGTCGCTTCACATAAACACGGGAGATGTCTGATGCAAAGAGAGACTCTTCCGGCAGGCAACTTTGAGGTTGAAGTTTTTGACTTAAACAATAAAAATAAAGTCTGAATCGATTTTGCTTTTATCTTTCTCACTTCAAGCAGCAACAACTTTGTCATCGTTGCAAAATTGTTTTTTGTTGTTATAAATTATGAACAGAGCTAGTTAGTTGCCTGGAGGTAGTCCTCCAGATTACCGAGTCTTGTGCTGCTTAGCTTAGGTTTGGACTGGAAAGATTACCGGTCTCTTAATCACATCCATATATGTCATTGCATGATATAAAGGCGATGTTCGATTCAATTCCAATTTAGAGAACGCTCTCCTACTCGATTAACAAAATCTCCAGCAGATTCCGAAGCATGTGACCCATAATTTCATCCAACTATTTTTATGCATCTCTACCATGTCACTGCATAGCATGCTTTGCACCTGCTTCATTTAACCTATATTTTATGTCTTTAACATATATTCCGCCGCCTATAGAAGCCAGTCTCAAATCGTGTTGAACTCGCTACCACGTTAGAAATGGTTAAGGCACCATGCTATTTGCCAACCGTTAAGCGTGGAATGCAACCTTACGTTGGTTTCAAGGGCGAAAAAAAAATATTTGCCTGTTATTTGTCCAGCTACCGCATCCAATGGTCTCCTCTTGTAGTAGATTGAGTGGGAGACCATGAGGCTGGTGGCATTACCGTGCCATTAATGGCGACCGAATCAACTCATTTATCGAGGTTGAAATTAGGGGTTTCATCTCACTGTGACCCTCGGAGTTGTAGCCCATCCGGAACTTACGTGACCAAATACTCAAATGACAATGAATGCAGCGGAGTTCTCGACCATCATGCAAAAAGAGGAGAGCATCCATCATATATATGATAGGAGAAGGGATTGGGTATCCGGCTTTCCCGGTAACCTGGGCTGTTGTCATGACCTCAATCTTAATATTTCTTGTGACACAAGCAATCAATTGTGTGTGCTATATATATATATATAATAAATACATTACACAAGCAGAGCTCTCTGCTGCTCATAACAACCCCTTGGTCTCGAGAATTCTTGTTGTTCCACCACCGCTCAGATTTTTGCAGCAATGGCCACATTCTTGTCTTTGATCCTAAAGCCGCCGATATGTTTGCCTCCAAAACAGTTTGAGGCCTGGCCGGCCACCGAACTCTGGTTGGTTGGCAGAGAGCTGTGGTGACTGCTTGCAGGACGAGAAACTGCTCACAAAGACAAGCGGACTCCACTTCTATACAGCATCAACTTGGATCACAGATTGCAGCCAATCATAAATTACTTGGTGCTTTGGGCATCTCCATATGCCTTGATTGCTGCACTCTGGGCATTGAACAACAAGGGAGCAACATTACCTAGCTTATTACAGCTAGTGGTGGTGGCAATACACTCTGCTTAACCAAAAGAGAGAAGTTGAACTTCTCGCGCCACATTATCGATTAGCGAGATCCAGCATTTTCCCTGCTCCCCGACCGCCGTCCCCAAATAATTAGTTTTCGTATCCATCTCTTCTACCAGCGTCCGCTGGAAAATCCCAATTGCAGCGAGAGAACATAGTCAAATACAGAATTAGATTTTAGCCAACGCTGAGGAAAAAATCAATGTAAAAATATGGATCCAAATAACCAATTTTCACCCATGCTGATGATAAAACAACAGTTTGCATCCATCAAGGAACGGGATTTTCATTTTTCTGCAACGCTAGATACTGGACATGAAGAATTAAAGCACTCTTTGGTAATAGCTAGTTAAGTTCTTAAAACTTTTCACTCGCAAGATTTCTGCTAAAATCGACCTTCTCTTTGCTGCTGTGGCTGCTCTTCGACTAAAATTAAAGCCCATGAACATGTACAACTGACACATGCATAAAACACGCCTCATAATGCTCTACGGCAGTGAAGATCATGACATTGGCACATTGTTTTGCATGTTGCCATGGAACTCAAAACGGCAGCTAACACTATTGATAAAATCGCAAATCAATTTCTTAATCCAAGCTAGGACTTGATCAGATAAATTAAAGGCTGGTAGAAAGGTAGAATTGAAAACAACCTAGATTTTGCCCACATCAACATCCATCCATCACAGTGCAAGCGCAAAATTTCAAGAATAATTTTCTAAGGACCTGATACTCATACAGTTGATGTTAATACAGCATAAAGTTGAGACAACATAACACTAACTAAATTTAGGTCAAATGTAGACTGACTAAACCCAGAGCTACTTTTAGTTGCACTATGCATGGGTTCATATAAGGGTGTATCCATACCTAATTCTTAGGTCTGTACTGCCTACATGCCCATGCTGCAATATAGGCACCAAAAGGTGTATTCGCATGCTAAACCATATTAGACGCATCCATTTCACCATCACCACTTTCATGCCACCCAGAGCTTACCCTATGTTTACAGACAGGGCATGTACCTTGCTGGCGCAACCATGGATCGATGCAGTTCACATGAAACTGCAACAAAAAGTATAGCGCTTTAGCAGACAGTCAATTTGACAGTAAACCATGAACAAAATCAGGCAATGCAGATATTATTATTCTGCTATTTCACTCAAGATGAAACTTCCAGAAAGAAAATTTCAACTTCAATCAGCTAAGCAGCCTAGTAAAAGATATTCTGGCAGTAGAAACTAAGCTGACAATTGCTTTCAGTACTAAAACAGCTTCGTTAAAGCTTGAATTCATGGATGAAATACCGTAAGGAAAGAATGAAGGTTTAAATCAAAGAGCTCAGGAAGATCACACGCAGCACTAAAAAAAATTAAGTAGCATAGCTTGGATTTAGACAAAGTATAGATCTCTTTGCAGGTCCAGGATTGACACAAAATTTTTAATTTACACAGGTTCATGAGAGTTCTAAATTGTGTGTGTGTGTGTGTGTGTGTGTGTGAGAGAGAGAGAGAGAGAGAGAGAGAGAGAGAGAGAGCATCAATACTTGAAATGCCATAAAAATCTGGCAAGCGATCAATAGCAATCACCTGATGCAAGCATGGTAAGCTTCTTATCAGTTCTCCCGTATTAACTTGCTCCAAGCAAATGGTGCACATCAGTTCATCTTCTAAGGTTTTCATGCTCCCATCTGCTTTGACACTGTCCTGCTTCTTCTGCTTGGCAATAGTGAAACATGTTAGAATGGCACATCACAAAGATAAATTTTCAATAGATTAATTTCATCTTAAGTATTCCTGATGTACTAAAATTGACAATTTTTATGGAGTAGAAGTTAATCAATGTAAATAGAAATTAAAGAGTACAAGTAATTATTAACTCTGCCTAGGTATAAAGTCTTATACATAGCCGGTCTCAAGTCCAAATAAACTAAGAGGGTTGCGATAAGTTGACAACCAGCATAAAACTATAGTTACATCCTATAAACAAAGAGTAGAAGTAATTCTGTCCAATACCTTACATAAAAGCTGCTGGTCATA
Organism: Metroxylon sagu; assembly: GCA_017589505.3. Lineage (NCBI taxonomy): Eukaryota > Viridiplantae > Streptophyta > Magnoliopsida > Arecales > Arecaceae > Metroxylon > Metroxylon sagu. The sequence goes on from JACVBY030000633.1 coordinate 293,740, forward strand.
GGGCTTGAGTTCTTGCTTCTGTTGACCAGTGGATATTGATGAAAGGTAGGCCCCTTATTATGGGCCAATGGCAACAATGCTTACTTGGGACCAACCTACCAGCTCACCACTCAAGCGCTCACTACCTTTCTTCTCACATTGTATCTTCACGTTGGGTTGAGAGCAGGGCCACATTTTTATCACACAGTTATCCAGGTGATGCGATTTTACTACCCAGTGAGTAGAATATCATTTTTCTTTGCTTATTTTACTTATATTTTCCTTTTTCATTGCATTTTAATAGTACTTTTACCTACTTCCTCTCATAAGTTATGCCTAGTTCACTAATATTTATTAACATTTCTTCTTCTATTACTTCCTTTTTACAGTCTTATATTTTAATTCTCTGTGTTAGTAGTTTTGCACCAAGATCTCAATTTTTGCATTATATATTGGATCCCACCACAACTACTAGTGATATAACAGTTATAACAGTCATTATTTTTCATTATCTACTTGATTTGGAATTATTCAGTATTAGAATAATGGCTATAATAACAGCCACTAAAACAATGCCATATCCAAAACTAATGAACAATGATCAAAAAATAAGGAATTGTTCAAATCCCCAATAAATTATACTATTTTTCTCATATGGTACAAAATTTTTTAGATTAAAACTTGGCACAAAATTTAGCCATTATCCTTGATTAATAACAGGTATCCAGATCTATCAAAAAAAGTTTCTAAAAAAATATTCTATTTACTAAAAATACAATCAACAAATAATGGCCATTATTCTAGTCATATAACAACCATTACAGTACAACACCAAACAAATGATGAATGACCATTTTTAAAAACCTGTTGTTAATATGTAAAGAACAATGGGCCCTCTCAAAAATAAATATATATTATAAGAACTACAGCGACTATATATTATAAGAACTTAGAGATCTCTATTAACTTATTATAAAAGATATTTAAAAAATAAACATTATCTAATTATAATTCTTGGATAGTGAATATTATCCTTTTTAGCAAATCCATAACTACAACCATCCAACCCTTTTCCTAACCATCCAACCTTTGTCCAACTATCTGGGATCGACTGTATGGATCTTCATTCATCATTTGGTTATTTGACATTTTTATGACTGACCATCAATTTGAACACAACCCTCTACCTTTCACATTCGGGCTTGAGATTGGCAACTGCAATATTCTCTCTTAGAAAACATAGAAACTATATTTGTTATGGTAGCCAATGTAGTTACCTCAATGGCCACTCTAACATGATAAGAACTTCACAATAAGTTTAAGGACAGAAGATATATGTTTAGTAGCCGTTGTATATATTTTAATTTGCAACACAGTGGCATCCAAGCATGCATATGCACCGAACCCTCCACAACCCCTAAGCTCATCATAGTTATCCATGCATAAATGGCTGAAATAAGTTTGTCGAGTTGCAAATGGTAGATCGCATGTGCTTGTATGCAGCACCACCTACAGAGTAGCATATTGCTTGATTTGTTTGTCTCGTCTCCTTTACACACTACATGTTGATATCGCAATCTTTCCTTTGCAAGGATGAGGCCTAGAGATACTCTCCAAGTCCTGTCGAACACCTCTTCTACGACACAAGAATTTCCTCACAAAACCTTCCTCATCCAATGGTTGCAACCATTTCCCTAGCAGAACACATTGACTGATCTTATGTCCCTGAAACTCACACAGTCCTCCATGAAATATCCCACAATGCATGCAAACACACAAAACCCCCCTACAAGCTTATCTTTGGATGACTTCCAGCTTGGGTTGGCAGCAGATAACATATGGAATATATTCAAGTTGATTTCGATAGATAATACAGCAGTTGATTTCATGTCAAAGAAGGGAATATCTATCTCACAAGAGAAACACTCATTCCAAGTTAAAGAAGAATTATTATAACTCATAAATGGTTAACATCAATATCAACATCAAGTAAAGGATGATTTTTTTTTTTTTTTTTTTAATGCTCATTGGTGAGTTATATATCTAATCATTGACAATAATACATCCGACAGTATTTCTCCAAACTTCATTATAATACTGTGAAATATCTAGTGTTTCTAAAAATATGAAGAAAGTCCCGAATAAACTTCTAAATTTCTCCATGGGAGACACATAATAATAGAGATATACAAAGAACAGACATAGACATGTCAGGAAACGACTAACCTCAGTTGCAGATGAAGAAGATGATGATGCCTGTTGAGGAGATGATGCATCACTGTTCAACCAAAATAAATAAATAAATAAATAAAAATTTTCTCTCGACATACATTGGTTTCAGCATGTCTCACCAAAACTGAGCTGATGCAAGGTATAATACAGGCAATTTAAAGAATGAAAAAAACAAGATGTAAAAACATAGAGATGAAGTATCCTATCTTGCCTTTGTCGGCTTGAGGAAGAACCCTTATGCGACTGAGCCTTGTACTTGTGTACAGGAAGAGCATTAATTTCTTCCTCGCTCATAGAAGGAGCATCAGGGGCATTATCAGCATCTAGCGCTCTCAGATCATCATAATCTGTAAGATGATCAGTTACGGTGATTAGATTAGCATGCAGGAAAGTCTGTCAAACAATCAAAATATCAAAATTAAAACAGCTAATGCTGCCTTAGCCATGGAGCTTCAACCAACATAACAGCAATCATCTTCTATCAAGAAACCAAAATGACACCAAGCCATACCTAAATCATCTAACTCCCGGTTAAGAAGAGCAAGTTGGAGCCTAAGACTTTGTAATCGCCCTCTTGTTGCAAAGGCTATGGATGGTGGCACGTGGAGGCGCAACTCAGTGTGCCCAAGCAAGCCACCAGCGGCCGCAGCATGAGCTTGGGCCTGAGCTTGGAGTTGCTGGCATGTGGCATACATCCTAAGGCTGGTGGCCATGAGAAACACCCCCAACACTAGCCAAAGCTACAACCACCATAGATCCGGAAAGAAAATTTCTTCAGACTCGTATAAAAACTCTTACAAACTAATACGTGCATGCTATGATTGAAAAAATACCAGAAAGTTTGGTGACATCTGATGTGAATTCAATATCATGAACAGCAAAAGAACTGCAAGAATTATAGTGTAGATGAAATCAGACAGATCCGGCAGATTAAAATCAGAAGAAATCATTCAAAATCCAGTCAAATCAATACCAGTGACGAGGAAAGCCATGGAGTTGCTATTAACAGGCCGACCAACCGGATGCATACGCTGAGATTAGGACGAGAAATCAGTGAGATATTACAACACTCTAGGTTACGGAAACTTAAGGATTTACAGAGTAAAGGAAAGTTGAGTGGCATACCATCGTGCGCCTCTCCGGGATGAACCCCGGAAACCCACTCTCGATGTCTGCCCTGCTGCCCCGGAAAACAAAACTCATGATTCCAGATGCTAGCTTTCGTCTCTAATTAGCACACTGCCCCGTTTCCCAACTGCGAAAACAACAGCGCCTAGAGAGAAAAAGGAAGCAAATTTCGGTGAATTTCCTCAAAAAATCGGATCTAGAAGGCCTGAAAGAAGACGGTCTCAAAAATTGAGTTCCTTTTGGGGAATTCTCGGGTTAAATTGCCGCGCTATAATCTCAAGCGATCAATGTCTCGGAAATTTCTAACGATTCGAAGGTATTGGCCGAAAACGATTAGGGTTTGGAAAAGTTCGAAAATCTTCTAGCAGAAACCCTTCAAATCGGGGAATCCGAATAGATCTAATGGACTTACCGGAGAATCGAAAAGTTGTTCGATTGATTTCTATCGCTCGCAGAGTGAATCGATCTCTTCTTTCTTCGTATCCGCCTTAAAAAATAAAAGCAACGCCTCCGCTTGCCTTGAAAGGGAGGAGGTCCCGAGGGCGAGAAGAGAAGGGAAAGCGGACTCGTTCACCGACCACGCGGACGCGCCCCGGTGCTCTTGGTTATTAACATCTCCGACGGCAGGGATAAATTGGTAACAAAAATTTACGGACCGCGGAATGGTAGAACTACATGGCAACATCGTATTAACCGCGGAGGAAAATTATACCGCCGGAGGTAATCGGATGAGCTGATTCAGCTTATCACCGATCAAGTTAGATTAATGAACAACCGAGAGGCTTATTAAGGGCATTTAATACCGTCATTAAGCCAATCTTTCACGGAAAATGAGAAAGTAGTGGTGAAACTTTCATAAAAGAGCATTTAATGCCTCATTTTCATGCAGCAATAAAAATTTTTAAAAAAATTAAAAAAAAATCCTACAATCTAATATCTTGCTTCTGAGATCAATCTCAAGTAAAAATAAAATCGTATATAATATAAATTTTATACCACATATTATATATATTAAGTTATCACTGTATAAGTTTTGATGGTTGTAGTTATTATTTAAAAATGAGTAAAATTATTAGCGCATAAATTATGAATGACCGATGGATACTTACGTTTCATATAAAATATATAGCATCATCATCAAGATATGCGTAATATTCTATACTATTTCATATTATAATGGTCTCGATGGCATGTTTATAGAGGTATTAAAATTTTTTAGCTTCTTAAAAAGCTTTAATTATTGTACAAAAATAGAGCATTAAATGTTTCGCCTTTTCTTTCTTATCTTTCGGCCGGTTGAACGAATGAAAGTATTAAATACCTTTAATTAACAAAATTCTTAATAAAATAGTTAGATCCAAATCTTATTGTTTAATAAATTAATTGATCTGATTTGACACGGACCTGATTGACGCTTACCTAATTAGTTGAACCTAATGGTTAGATTAGATTGGGCCAAAATTCTATGGGCTTTGATGGGCTGAGAACAGACATTTTGGTCGACTCTAAAAGTTGGGCTGAATGATGATTGTGATAAAATCTGAAAATCCTACAGAAATTCAATCCACTCGAATCCAATCAATGCTATATTGGAAAAAAATAAAAAAAAAAACTTTAACCACCCTTTCTCTTTCTATTTATTTTTCTCTGCTGTTTGTATACAGATATCAATTCTTGGCCTTTAGCCGATCGAAAGCACAAGAAATGTTAACGATGAAATTTCGGACGCACGCACAATATGCACATTAATTACACGTACAAAACCTAACATCTGGATGCCTTCAGAGAAGCGCGCGGAGGCGAAGGCTGGCCTGGGCGCACTGGACGGGCGCGAAGCCCAGCCGGGCGTTCCGGAGGTCGTACTCCACCCACAGGTCCTGCTGGTGGTGGTGCCCAATCACGTACGCCGAGAGGGGGACCAGATCCGAGTTGCCGAAGGTGAAGCACCACACCGCGTCCAGGCCCCGCGCCTCCCCCGCCGCCCGGTAAAGCAGCCGCTCCCCCGCCACCCTCACCTCCGCCCCCCCGCCAAACATCAGCGACACCGCCGGCAGCCGCCACACCGGCGGCGCCTTCCCCACCGGGATCCGGAAGCACAGGTCGAACGCCCCCTGGAACACGAAGTCCGGCTCGTTCAGAACGGTGAGGACGCCCTTCGTCTGCCTCAAGAATTCGTTCTTCAAGGCGTCGTAGGCGGGGCCCAGGAGGAAGGTGAATTGGGTGCCGGAGTCGACCATGGTCTGGCCGGCGCCGGTGTGGTCGGGGACTAGCACGGACTTGGGGATGGGGAGGAGGACTCCAGCCACGCGGATGCCGTCCAGCTGGACGGTGTAGGCCACGCGGTCGAAGTAGGGGAGCGGGAGGGAGATCTGGACGAGCGGGGTGTAGTTGAGGGGTACGAGGAAGGGAGGCGGGGCATCGCCGAGGAGAAGGACGCCCGCGGCGCCGCCGCCGGCGATGCAGTAGGAGAACCGCTGGGTGGCGGTCTGGGTGACGAAGGAGAGGGATCCCCTGTTCATGCCCAGCAGGCCTGCGGTGGCGGAGTCGTCGCCCCCGGAGGTGGAGGAATAGGCGGAGGTCATGCAGCCGAAGATGGTGGACAGAGGATTGGACTGGCCCAGGCGGAACGAATCGGCGGCGAGGGTGCCCTCGGAGGTGGAGCCATCGGCGTAAGAGAGGGAGACGTGGCAGAAAGAGGCAGCGGCGTCGCAGGAAGCCGGGATAGGAAGGTCGCGGGTGCCGTTGCGGCAGGTGGCGGAGGAGCAGGGGACAGGGGCGTAGGAGAAGGAGGCGCGGGACTGGAAGGAGGGCCCGCTGGCGGTGGCGTTGCAGAGGAGCCAGGAGAGCTCGCTGCCGGTGTCAAGCACCATGGAGACGTTCTGGGGCGGCGTGCCGACGGAGAGGGAGACGGTGAGGCTGACGTTGTGGTGGAATAGGAGCTTGTTGCGAGGGCTAGGGAGGGCCAAAGATGAGACCATTTGGGTTCTCAGGGATAAAATAAGTGGCTTTGACTTTCCTACCGTACTAACAGCGGCGGCGGCGGCACGGCTGGTGGTTGCTACCATTGTCAAGAACGCGAAGGTTAAGGGTTGGTAGAGAAGAAGACAGGTGAATAGGAGAAAAATAGGAGGCACAGAGGTCATGTTGTGTACTTGTTTCGGTTTCAGCGGGAACACAACGGATCTGAAGAGGAGAGGAAAAGACTTGAAGAAAAGAAAAACGAAGAAACGTGGAGCGGAGTACAATGGAAGCTAGTTGGTGGGGGAGAATAATAAGATAAGGAAGGGTGATGTTATGCGATTTGGTGCCGAAATGGATTGAAGGAGGAGAGTTGGGGGCGGAGGGGGAAAGGAGAGGCCAGGGCCGGGGGTAAATATCTCTCTACGTACGTGTGGACTCTGGTTGCGTCTCTGTCCCGTCTCCTTAGAAAGTGTTGGGGGAGAGAGAGAGAGAGAGGGAGGGAGAGAGGAGGCGTCTGTTTCTCAAACCAAGGAGGCAATGTCCTGAAACCATCGACCCGGCTCGACCAACTTTGCCCAAGTTGGTGACCGGCTCGCGGTTCAAACGAACGATCCGATAGGTAAGCTGTTCCTCATGTACAGTGCCGCGAACTTCCCTTATAAATCCCAGGTGATCTTTCAAGCAGACTTTCGTTGTCCAGATCCTCTGTTCCCATCGGCTAACCACCCAAGAATGGCCAGATCTCATCTCCGGAGAGCAACAAAGGACTGAGTGACGGAGACGGCAGAATCGCCCGGGTCAGCCAGCCCATATCCGACCCGACCGAACCATACCCGTGTTAAGCGGCGGATCACCAGACCCAACAACATGCTGCTGTTGACGCGAGTTCTCAGGAACAGAGACAGGCAACGAAATTTTTCTACTTACCAAACACTTGTCGGGTTGGGTATTTAAACCGGTTTTGGAGTACCATTTATCGCTGCCTGCGAATTAACAAGCTTTTCTTCAAGCCTTCATACAATGTTACCATGAAAGCAAACAGAGGAATCTCAGTCTCAGGGTACAGTATTAATCTCCAGCATTTACGTACAGAAAAAAAAAAGATAAGGTGACCGGGTGAGAGATGAACAGAAGTAGGAGGTAGCGTAAAAGAATACCATTGCCAAGACATCACTAACCATCTGGTTCGGAATAAGATTGGATGGTGATGGCAATCATTAATCTCCGAGGAAGAAGCGAGGGGAAATTAAGAAGGATTTGAGCATCACGTGTGCACCCACCTTGTACCAGCCTACCCGCAGCCAGCGAGCGTCAGCTGAAAAGCGACGGTGAGTATACGTGGCCCCCAGCCCGTCGCTTATTACGTAGAAAAAGCTGTCCGTTGTATCAGACCGGACCACCGTGCGCCATAGCTGGCTCTCATTACGTCCGGAAAAAGGTTCACAACTTTGGGCGGTGATGTCACCCAGAGGTAGGTGGGGCTATCAAATATTTGATATCCCAGCAAAGCTGATCCAGTTTCAGGCTCATTAGACCCAAAAGCAATTCGATTGGGGCCCATTGGCCATTGACTACTCGCAAACTTCCTCGATAAAGAACACAATCTGTGACCTAGATGAAGGAGGATACTGTTCATGGGCTGCAGCTTGCTCTTCGAAGTTTGGAACCTTTAAACTTCGGATCTTAGACCTTAGCCAGTCCACCTTTTAAGAGTGCAATAAATATAAGATGATGACACGAACGAATAAATGGCCGAAAAGGCCTCACATCGGAAAAGAGTTGTCAGCTCTTAAACTTATTTCCATAGACAAATGGAAATCAAACCAACCACTCGGTACTTACATACTTATTATTAACATATATTCCACACTCCTGTTTGAAGAACAGAGCAGTCGCAAAGACCGGCCGGCCATTGAGCATAAATTATTGATACAGAGTTAATAAATTATAGACACAGAGACTAATAATGTAATCTGAATTGCTAAGCTTCATAAATAACACGGATTTAGAAAAAGACCTGCGTTCCAAGAGGTGGACTTCTGAAACCCATCACCACCCACGTGATAATGAGATCTAAGAAGGAGGAAAATAATTAGATCCAAGGAAAAAGTCCACAGCAAGAATCGTTTGTGGGCCTGCAAAGAAGACTATAGCCGTTAGATCCAAGAAAGAAGCCATTGCAGGACCCAGGGGCAACCAAACCTTACGACCTCTCACCCAGTGGTGACAGGATCATCGCTCTCTTGATCCACTGCAGTAGTTCCAACCATAATTATTAAGCTATCCCCACTTGGACCCTGATGAAGAAAAGATATTTTAATAAGCTAACAGGATATCAAACATTTATAAATAATTTTAAAAGGTCTTCATGTCGCTGACCGCCTCCTTATTAGGTACAAAAGCTAGCTTCGAGTACGTTGGTTTCCTATCTTCTGAAAAGAGGGTCTACGAATACGCTCCCCTTGTCTCTGTTTCCCTCTGTTAATACAATCAGAAGTTGCTATCAGATAACAGAAGACACGTAAATTTGTAAGCCAGAAAAAGAGAATATTTTATGTGGTGAAAGTTGGCAGTGATGCAGATGGAAACTCACATGAAAAAAAAGCAACTTCGCTTTCAATAAATGACGAACACGAGTTCCTATCACCTGGGCCCTCACAGCAGTCGTTTGAGTTTAAAATTTTTCACGCTTTCACCATGAAGGGTCCAGCGGGACCGTTGCACCAACTGGCAGCTATGCTTTAGTTTGGTGCGCCCAAGGAAAAGCTAGTCTATGGATTTAGAAGCATGTGTTGCTTAAATTCCTGGTTTCCATAGGTGAGAGATGAGAAGAAACGTATGACAACCCCACAGTTTCTTTTTTTTTTTTTTTTTTTTTTTTTTGTTCACAAACCTGCCTCCCCTTGACACAACCAGTAGCTCAGAAACCAAGCCAAACAAGCCATCAGTGGGCAAAATCTTCTTCTTTGGCTATACTTATGAACAAATATTGGCTAAATTTGTCTTCCAGCTCATTCGGCATCCACTTGGTCTTCTCTGCCAACCGGCACCACCATATTGCCCATAGGCAATTGCTTATATTGATTTTTCCAGGGTTGCCACAAGACAGCGCAATAACCACTAGACCTTCAAAAGATTCAGTGTTGGATCTAAGATAGTGGCACCAGATCCATTGACTTCACCAATTGCCTGCTACAACTACATTCTCATGAAACCCACAAAACTATGTTGATTGTCCTATACGATTGGCCACAATATGTACATAGCCCAGCATCCACTTTAGCAAATTAGAAGCTGGAAGAGATTAATGGCATAACTTCCAAAGGGAATGTTTAGTTTCAGCAGTCATCTTAATACCCATACACCTTTAAGGTTCTGTCTCACTACCACCTCACATCTTCCCTTATATGAGAGCGTAGCCTCGTATAGTTCATTTAGAGCTAATTCTACAGAACATTTAGCATATTAGATTTTAGGATGCAATCATACAAAATTGACTGAGATAAATGTCCAGATAGTGACACTTATATCCTCATCAAGCCCATACCACCAGAAGAATGGTCATAAATTTGACTCCAACCCCATGACTTGAAAGTCCCATCCTTCTGTTGTAATCTCTGTCACCAGTCATAGACTACACATTGCTTAAAGATTTGAATTCCATCCTGACACTGCTAGATTGATAAAAAAGACACCTTTTTCCCAAAATTCACTCTTGATTAAATTTTTATTTAATCCATTCAAAGCCATTCACAGCCTAGTCTAAAACAATCTGGCAAACAGTTGTAGTCCAGAACAGTGTAAAATAAAGCATCCTACTATATTCATCCATTTCATTGACCTTTCACCCAAACATTAAGATCTCTTAAAATTTGCAAGATTATGCAGATGCCTTAACATACAAACTGCAGTCAAAGAAAGCCATTGAGAATCAGTTGTTTATGCCATGTCTTGGCCAAGCCATGGATTAACTCATTAGAAATGCAAAAACACTAGATTAAGCCTTATATTATTTGCACTTTTTAAATTAACTGTTATCTTGACTCTTATTTTACAGTCTTATCTGCCCTAACTTGAAGCTGAAGCCACAGGCCAATATGTCAAGTTGTATCAAGATAAATTTAAGGCAGGTGTTCAGTTCATTTCAATACAATTAAGAGATAGTAAGTAGACCCCCAAAGGTTACTGTTCTTTGAGCTTTCTTACCTAAATATAATATAGTTAAATATAAGATACAAAGAAGAAGATGATGATGATGAAGAAATGATACATATCTAAATCATAGGGTGCTTGAAGGACCAGACATGGATGACCTGGACCAACATTCTCTATTTCTCGCCGGCTCTGGGATGGCCTATTAGAAACAATAGTAAAGACATATGTCCATATTTGCAATAATTAGACAGTGAATAATGTAGTTAAAATGTAACTATTCAACCATGATTAAGTCTGAGTGTCCAAGACATTTCTTTTAGAGCTGAAAGAGGCAAATGTGATATAGTTGTCAGGTTTAAACCATTTTCCTAAGTTCCTTCAGAGGAACTTGTAACATGGTAAATGCAAGCATCAATCATGACACTAGCTCAGGACCACTGCATGTCAGTATCTTATATCATTCTTGAGTACTATTATTATGCCGGGAATGATGCCAAGAAAATTGTCCATAAGCATTTCACATGTTTTGTTGATCAATGATGACACGGACTTGCAGGGATGGAAGGAAAAGCAAATTAATCCATGGCATAGATATTAAAGCATGGAGAAAATATTATAATAGCATGCTGCCGAATTTTAAATATATAACTATTATAAGTTCATCATGTAATGCTTGTAATATGAACAAGAGAATTATGCCTCTTAGTCCTAGTTACAAATTTGCATAGTAATAAAGAGTTAAAGATAGAGGTGGAAGTGGGCTAGGCTACACCTTACCTCGATCCCAACCCGAAATTTTTTTAAGGCTTAAAGCTAGGTACAGGCTTAATTTTTTTTTTTTTTTTTTTTTTGTTACAAGCCAAATTCTAATCCGACTCGAACCTAAGCTCAAACCTGGCCCAAAACTCAATTGGACCAACCCATAGCAATCTATTTAGGCCGAAAACAATATCAACGGAGTCAATTTTCAGTTTTTAAGTATTTGCACAAAAATGAGCAACATTCAAAATAATTGCAACTAATCACTCAAGAAAATTTTTCATGATATGGAGAGCTATTCTCATACAATTGATAAGAAATCTGGTATAAAATTTAAAAGATTTATCCTATTTTAAAATTTTGGAGTTAAATTTAAGTCATATTTAAGCTTGACTAAGGGCCAATGCTTCAGGTCTTCTTTAAGCTTGGGCTTCGCACCAAATCAAAGAATGGCTTAAACTGAGCTTGGTATTTTTTAAAACTTTAATTTTAAGCTTAGATCCAACTGAATTAATTTGGGCTTGGGTTATGGTCTAACCTGAAGTCGGGCCAGCCTGATGAGCCATGGGCCAACCGCAGCTCACTTCCAACTCTAGCTAAGAATGATGGAGAGACTGATTATTCCTTTTACAGTTTCAAAGAGTCCAACAATTAGTGAGACAAAGCTAATGATTTCATCAGTCTTGGTCTGAAAGAAGATCAAACTCTTGGTGTGACATTCAATACCTCTCACACCATAATAAAATAATCAACTCTAGAAGGACAAGAATAGCATGCATAGCGAAATTCGATAGAAGAATGGGATGAAAACCTGTGACTGCAATAGTATTTGTTTGCGGATCTACTTGTGGACAAAATGTAGCATAGTGACAACATTTAATGTAGACTTTCTCTCTCTTACTCAGGCTTGTCCAATTTATCCTGCATGATTCATTCCATGCCAAAGATAAAGGCCACTTAAAAGAATCTTAATTTTTATCAAAATATTTTACATTCTAACCAAAAGAAAATAAGGCCACTTAAAAAATAAAAAAAATTATAACAAAATTTAAATAACATTTTAAAATAATATAAACTGATTATTATATTTTATTATTATAAATCAAATACGATAATCTTTCATTATTAAGAATCTGATTATCAAGTGTAAGGTCATCATAAATGTAAAATTCTTAATAATATTACATAAACGCAAACAAAATGATACCTAAACATCATGCAGGATATTATAAAAATATTACACAATTCTCAAAGGATATCATGTCCATCGATATTTTTTTAAAAAAATTATATCACATTTTACAAACTATGATTATGTCAATTAATGATGTAATTTCATTGTAGCATTACATTTGTAATCTTTTTTTTCTTCCCCTTTTATCAAACAGTGATCATCAGAATTTTGCATAGCAACAATTGGCCATTACATAGCCTTAACAAAATAAGTAAAACCTTGGTGTACGCATATCGAACATGGGGATTACAATTGAAAAATCAATCAGACAACAGCCAAATTGTGAAATCTAAAGGGCTACAGATTTTCTATGAGACCAGTGTGGTTTATCTTTCAGGTTTCACGCTTATTGCAAAATACCTTTTCATGCCATAGATGATATCACCTCAAATTTTGATGAATCCTGTTAGAGAACACATGTTGGCGAAAAAAAAAAAAAAAAGATTTTGCTTTAAGAAATGGACCAAGTTTAGGCAAGCAGAATTACCAATGGCAGGAGTAAGGAATTTATTTTCTAGCTGTAGCAAGTTCACTGAGAAAAGCTAGCTAAAAGTATTTTTTTGGGTTGGTTGATCTTGTATAAATACATAATATTTAGTTGGTATATAACCAATGGGAGAATAAACGCAAGCCAACACATGCTCTCAAATATTTCTCCCATTCTAAGCCCTTATATCTTCATCAACTTAAGGATCCAAGTCTAAATCTACTCACAAATATTTAAATCCGATCACAAACAGCATAAATTTATCTACATGGAATGTGGACCAAGTCCATCTTGATACCATTTGTAACAGCCCAATATCTCACCTAAAAAAAAATTAATCAAAAGGCATTATTTAGATTTCTTAGTCCTATATAAGTATTGTACATCTATCTGGTACATAATTGATGAGAGACTAAATATATGCCATCACAAGATCTAATACTATAATTGATTGTTAGAATGGTTTGAGGAAATTTTTGGAACAAATTTAAGTTATAAACAACCTAATCTATTATTGCCACAATTTTGTAGCCTTTAATGGATTATTCAGCATTCCATTTTAGTCTTGCATTTCAAAATTTAAGTTATAGACAACTTGATTCTTTGGATAAATTTATTCATTGTAGATTAATGTTGAATGCTAGGTAAGTCATTTGACATGGTGAACTTGTCTATGAGAATATTGGTAATTGTTGCTTCCTTTTTTTTCTTTTTTTCTTTTTTTTCTTTTTGGTTGTTTTGGCAGAAAAGGAGACTGTTGTTAAAGCAATAAACTGGCGATGCCTCAAATTTAGCAGAACTTATAAGACATCAGCCTGCTTCAATACGAAGAAATGCAGCCGTGAATGCATATTCCTAGGGCCACAAAGGAGGAGTATGCATGTCTTTCATCATCGTCCAACGCTGCTAAAAATGTTGCAATGGACTCTTCATTTCATACCAGTTATCCACATAAAGTTGTAAAGTGTTTGGTTTTGAACCAGCATTCCTACAAGGGTTGTCCATCTTTAGTGATTAAAGATTCCTCTACCTTTAGTTTTCAGACAATCAGAGATCACTCAATGTCCCTGGATTTGAATCCAATTTTCTATGCATTTAGTTCATAAGAAGTGCTGAAGGAGTTGTATTCATCAAGGTCCGACACCCAGAAGTGAGGCTTAAAAATACAAGCTTGTGGAGTTTTTTCCTTTTACCCCATTGATCTTTGGTTTCATAAATTGCTGCCATATTTGTTATTTATAAATGGTCGCTTTGGACTGCACCAAGTAAAGATACAAATATGTCATTCCCATCTATCAAATTACAACTTCAGTTTAAATTTAAACATTCTTGATCATGATCTTCCATTGTTCCTAAATAACACAGACCAAGCAATCCAAAAAAAACAAAAGTCAAACCTAACAGTAATGCTGGACTACAAAGTTGCCATCTCAATCTCATCTTGCATCTACTTTGGATTGAACTTAATCTTAAATATGAGTCTGACCCTTCTTCAAATGTTGATTTCAGATTCAACCAAAATGTGGACCAAACTTTGATTAGATTGCAACCCCCCATCGACCCCCTATCCCTTGTCTTCTCGGGCCTTAACTCTATGTTTAATTAAAAGTTCAATCATAGTTTTAAATTCATTGATCTTTTCATCTCAAATTTTCAAACTAGTTTCATTTAAGAATTGCTAAAGAATCAAGCCAATCAACTAGTAGCATCAACCTTACTCCAAACCAACATCAATGGATGATGATCTAAGGACAGTGAAGCTGAATTCTCCTGCTGAAGAGTGAAAATGACTGGGGCCTTCTTTTTGTGGAAACTGACAGACTGAACATCATACATATGGAATTAAAATCAGGAAAAAGACACTATGAGCCATCGATGACAAGGGTTTTTATAGAGTTAGCAGATCAAGGTGGCAGAAATCAAATATTTTAGAGGAAGGAAATGAAAAAAAAAGGGGAGGGTTGTATCCTGCAGGGTTTGGCAGACTCTTTGAACTCGTCTGCAATGCCTTGGATGGTTTATTTTGACGCATTTCTTCTGTTTGGAAAGGAAGAGAGAAAGAAAAATGTTAAAAAAGAGCAAACAAAAGGAAGAAGAGATCACTTTGGAACGCAAGAGTCCCATCTTAACATATAAACTTCTGATCTTGATCGAGTGACGCCGAATAAATCTCATGGAAGCATGCTTTTCCTAACCAAGTATCCGACTACTGAGGCAAATTCATATAGAAATAAAACCACATAAAATTAAATATACCAAGTTTTCATGCGGACGGACAAGTGAATAATCTATTCTAGGCCTATTCTTAAAGCCAATGATTTAGTCCATCCCGTTTGTATTATTTTGCCTTTTCATTTTTTTTCCTTCATTTTTCTTTTTTTTTAATCCTCATTTTCTATTTAGTTTAATCCTTTTTCTACTATTTTCCCCTTCTTCTTTTTTCCTTTTTCTATTTTTTTTTATCTTCATTTTCCCTACATTTCTTTTCAAATCTTGGTTCATTTCCTTTGCCTTTTTAAATCCAATACTCTATTCTAGGCTTTTTTTTTTTTGGCTTTTCCTTGATTTTTCAGTATTTTTGGTTACTTCTTTTCTTCATTTTCTATCATAATAGCATTGAGAAATGTCTTGGTTCTAATCTGGATTGGATTCAAATCATCATCTACCTAGTCTAGCGTATATATGCATCAGATTTGCTTGCAATGGTTATTATGTTTTCTCCTCCAATGTTTCATTTGAGGTCCACTCAAAAGTATTTAGTAAGTTATAAATTAAGTCCAGTCCTGTATATCATTTATGTCATCTAACATTAGGAATTTAGATTGAAACAAAATCCTAAAATTAAATGATTTCTTTATTTTAAAGACTATCATTAATTCTATATCCAAGAAGGTATGCATTAATTCTCTATCCAAGAAGATACGCTTTCTAGAATCTAATGGCATATCCGGTTGCAATGAAATCTAACAAGAAAGAATAAGTCTTTTCCATAAAAATTAAAAAAAAAAAAAAAAAAACTTTTCCATATTACTAGTTATAATTTTATAATAAAATAAATGCAGAAAAGCTAGATTTTTCGAAAAATAAATGTTTAACAATTTTTTTTTGCAAGTAAATATATGTAAAAGATTTTTTTTTTTTTTTATAATCTTCCTCTGCCATTGTATGAGAATAGATGCTTGCAGGTATCAATTTTATCCACATAGAAAGTATGACTTACTATATGGCATGGGAGATGGGAGGATTTGTGTTGCTACAACTAGAGAAATACAAAAGAAACGATTGAGAATGAAATTGTGAAGTTAATAAGCAGACTCAAGAAAACTTTTTTAATAAATTAACCAGCACCTCAAAGTATTTTTCTTGTAAACGAACATTCCATTCAACTTCCCCTGGTAAATTTAACATACAGGACCATGATGGATTTTGCTGGGCGGCCATTACAAGAATTCAGAGACACTCATATCATGTTGTATTAATTGATATCTTAGCTAGATATAGTGCTTTATTTCGGGGTTAAAGCTGCCATGAAGGAAAAGTTAGATCATGGTATGCTTGATGACAACAAAATACGAAAGAGTAGACACACCTAAGCAAAGAAATGATGGAATAGGAATGCTCTTTTGGAGGAGGAATTTGGCCAAGAACTTTATGTAGATAATCTACATAGGTACAGTTGTCTCCTGTGGCTCAAGATAGGCTTCACTTATTTGTCTACTTGTCCTAATTTTCCAAGCCCATTGCAACGAGCGCAGACAATCTGAGACTGGTCTTTTCTGGCTGCATTTGCCCTCAATGTCACACCTGATTGCCTGATGAATCCTGCTCCATCGCACTCCGGGCATCTGAATCATCCAACCCACAAAAATTTCGTGTCAATCGCCAAAGTTGGCTTAAATTTCCATGCAATATTGATGCCTTGTGTTAGGCTTGTCGAACGGCTAGATGATGATAAGTTGAAGAACGAAACAGAGGCGAGAGAAAGGAGAAGGATGGGAGGAGAGTAAGAGTAAATTTACATGTCCCTGCGAGAGAATAGGATGGGGAAGGCGGTGCCAAGGATGGCCACCGCGACCGCGCCGGCGATCAAATACGTGTTGCCCTCCGCCGACACCTCCCCAACGGCCGAAACCGCCACCACCCTGGAAGACGACCTCCGCCCCGGTGAAGGGAGTCGGACGAGCGCCGGTAGCTGGGATGCCGGACCGGCGGTGGCCGGTGGTCGAGGGTTGGCCATCGAGGGGGCTGAGAGAGGGACCAAAGAAGCCATGGAGGGGGCGTGGGAGATGGCTCTGGTCTGGCGGAAGAGCGCTAAATTGGGGCCTCAAGCAGAGGATAAGAACACGTAAGCACTTCATCTCTGGCAAAATGGATAGATTTTTGGATGCAGGTGGCCCACTACATCTGCTGTTCTCCATTCATCCGTCTCGCTGTTGTCCTGTCATTATTTCGCGTCATCCATGGCTCCAATCTCATTTGCAGAGGATATCAAAGCCCAAATGATAGCTTTATAGCTGATTTTTTTTTTTTTTTAATGATATATTGTATGATCCATATAAATCAGAAGGCACCAAGGACGATATATTTATAATTAAATTTCATTAAATTTATATATAAATTTAAATATAAATCTTAGCAAGATATAGGTTTGAATATAGGTTTTATTGTGATAAGAGAGCTAAAAATGTATGAGCCCATGAGTGCTATACAAGATTAAAAATTCTAATTAATAACTTTTTGATTTACCTTTTTTAAAGTAAGGATTTTTTCATTAAAAAAAATAAAATTAGAAGAAAGGAGAAGCCATCGAACAACAGCAGAAAGAGTGGATCAAAAAGGGTTTTTTTTTTTTTTTTTTTTTTCTGTTCTTTTGTAAAAAGCGCGGGGCAGGCCATCAGTATCTCATCGCTATCAACCTTTTCTGACCCCACTCCCCTTATCGCTAGCCGGAAATCTGAGTCACGGCTCACCTTCCACTCTAAAGGCCATGGATTATCTTCCATAAGGATTAATATAAGCTTGTGGATGGAACCATTACAATGTGGACCACGTATTGACAGTCAAAACACCCTCAGCTGCCAATCCTCTAGGCCTCTCGCCATATGAAGAATAAAGTAAACCATAAGATATTGAAAACTAGCGCATCTTCTCATTTTGAAACTACTTGGAAGAACAAAGACACCATCAACAACATCATTAGAACATGAGGTTCATAGATAGATATGTTATTAATTCTTTGACCAGCTTGCATACAAGCCAAAAAAGACGGTATCAAAGCAATTAAAACATGCAAAGGAGGAGCATCTGAGTAAACGGTCCAATGAATGCAGGCATCCATGAGAGAGGATGGAACAGACCATGGTATCTTACGTTTTACTACAGTTACAGTCCCCTAGCTTCGAATCCCGTGGTGCTCGTGTTCCGTTAGACAGTATGCTTTGACCTTGACTAGCTCTTCAAAGACCAGATCCAATATCATAAGACCGAGTCACATGTTGAGGGACAAAGTTCCACCCCAAAAAGGAGTTACTTTTGAAATCACAAAGCACCAATTATTTTACCACCTTCACCCATGAAAACATTTCCACCTTGGAAGGACATACACAATGCCTCAACTTGCCCTGCTTCTAATTTGTTTCTGTAGCTATTCTGCAACTGTACTAAATTGTTTTTTGTTGCGTTCTCAATGTTCTGCTTAACGGAATTTTTAGAACACTGAAAGGAGGCTAATCAACCAATATTCCTGTTAAACCAAAAATAAAATGGTTAATCACACGTTGAGAAGCTTGGTGTAATACAAAATAACTTCTATTTCCATAGACTTTGATGGCAGAAAAAGTGATATAAAAGGTGACGAACCTTGATTAAAAAATCTTACAGACAAAATGCAATTGAAATTATTCAGTAGACGTGTTTCAGGAAGTAAACTTAACAATAAAACTCGACAAAGATGTGGTAGGACATGCAAGGGAGAACAACAGTGCAGGCCATAGATCTGTGCAAGTCATTTCTAAAACTGAAGCGAGGACTCAAGTCTTAGTTGACTTCTCATGCTTCAGTCTGATGCATCATCACAGCGTATAACAGAAAACCTAATTCCATTAAAAAGAAAGAATCATATGCTACAACGTCACATGCCAACCAAATGAGTTGGAGGGCAGATAGCAGACAATGCATCTCTTAATAATTAACAAGAAGACAAGCAACAATGAACACAGTTTTTAAGGAAGACCAACCACCATCTATCACTCACTGTCAGCCTAAGCATACAAGAGGAGCTACAGGAACAATTATAAAAGGTCCCACAGAAAGAAGCCAAAAAGGCTTTCATGGATCATGCCTCACCACGGTGCAGGTCAACTACTCTAATAAAAGAAACACCATTGCAGCAGCCTGAAGATACTCAGGGATCCATCCAGACCATATGCATGCAAAGAAATCATCACCCAAGACCCAGCAATTCAATATATATAACAATGCAACCCCTCATGTGCAAAATGAGAATTTGCTAGTTACTATAGAAACATGAGGCGATAATAGAGCATATGACTATTATCCATAACACAGTGCAAACCCTCGAGGGCAAGTCAATGTCATATAACTCAAAAGAGAAGGAAAGCTTTTGTCAACATGATAAGAAAGAACCTAGAGAATCTGAAACACAAGTTGTAATGGGAAGTTCTCTTAGTATCAAATCACCAGGGAAAGTTGGATTTCTCACACGAAACCTATGTTAGCATAAGATCAATGTGAATTATATTTTTCTCCAGAAGAAAGGACTATGCCAGCAGACACATTTGCAAATGAAATTACTCTCTCAATGGAAAAATATAATAAATCAGATCCCAAGCTAATTTAGAAATAAATGACTATATATTCTGAACAGATCTGGAAAACAAGTGAAACCTTTACCTAGGACATCCATGACAGAATGATAATAAAAATCAACTCAGATAGGACTACAACATTTCTTATATTATTCATCCGATTAATGATATTTATGAAGTAAACAGCAATAAATGAATGCAAGTGTCCTACAATTCTCTCAAAATAGGAGTATCAGGTACCAAGGAAGTCGAGAACAACAATGTATATATCAACAAACAATCCTGGAGGACCATCTCGAAGAACCGTACATAATGTCCCTACTATCTAACGGTCTGTGTTTATTAGACATTACAATTGATGCAACCTCAATGTCAAATAATTATTTTGTACTTGAAAAGTTGTCATTAAAAACTATCACATAATCAACTTCTCTTATGAGTAGGATTCAAAGAATGCAAAAGCAGACCTAAGTAAAGCAAGTTTTTACACAAATTACTTAATTCGTTGTGCATGAAAGGGATTGCGTTCCGACTAGCAAGCATATTGCTCTTCAAGAATGCTGAAACACTGACCTTCCTTCTCATTGGATGAGTTCCTTCTTGATCTGAAAGAGAGGGCGCAACAGGGCCAGATAGGCATAAGGTGATCATTATCTGTTACATTGCCTATTAGACATGGTTGACAAGGAATGGCCCAGTGTTTGAGAATCTTCACCAGAGCCCTTCTCTGACTTTGCCGAACGCTACACAAGAGGCATCAGAGTTTGTTCAGACCAAGACCATGGAGAGACCGAAAACTGCTCATATGAATGACTGTCATCCATTCTCAGCAACATTGAGATTTTTATCACCATCAATGCCTTTGAGGCAACCCATATTCATATAGAATCTAAAAGTGCGGCCGACTTGATTGCATCTTTGTGGCGACATGTTCTTTGGAAGTCTCCCTCTTCTATTCCTCTCTCATTTCCAGACAAATTGTCGGCAGACTCTTATGGATGTCCCCTTTGATATAACCCATCTTACCAAAAACACGTGTCTATCTCATCCGCGAATACGACCATGTATAACTCATCAATAACCAAAAACCAGTAACTTAGTTGAAGGAAGCTTGGAATGGGAAGACCGGCGGCAGATAGCCAGCAAGATCGAGATCCACCTAGATGAAGAGAGGTTTGTCATTACTGCAGTGCTTAATAACAAAAATTGGAGATAATTCAAAAGCGACCAAAAAAACACAGAGAACATAGTGCCAACCAAAGCACCAGAAACAAATGCCCAGCTTGAATATAAATGGTAAACGTGAATAATTTATCATTCACTGACGACGTGCCTCCCTAAGATCAAAAAGCCCAGCTCAAAAACCACAACTTTTCTCCTGTCTTTCCTTAAGAACCCAAAACAGTGTTTAATTCCAAGTCCCAGAAGGGATAACGGATAGCAAAAAACTGCAAATATTTTTTTTCTGAATATTTTTTTTCTGAATATCTTCTACTTACAATGGAATTATGAGAAAAAAAAAAAAAAAAAAACTGACCTCCATCTGTTGAGATCCTGTTCTCCTTCTCTTACATGAAACAAAAACAGACAGCTACAACCACTGTAAACTGAAACGGAAAAACTAGAAAAAAGAGTCAAATTTTCTTCCACTTTCTGCTCTGTTACCATCTTGCACTTGGTCTAATACTCCCATCTTCCACCGCCCAACTCGAGCTGCGCCTTTCTGAACTCCTATCGAAGACCAAACTTCTGCGGTGCCTCGAAGAAACAGAGGAACCAGAATCTGAACTTAACCTTGAAGAAGCGGAAGAAGATGAGCGGAAGCGCCCGAACAATGAGATGAGATTGCGAAATGCCCGACCAAATCCTCTTCTCTCTCTCGACCTACTCCCTCTAGAGGTCCATGAGATCCTTCTCAGTGCATCACCGGTGTTGAATCCGCCATCCATCTCTGTGTAAACCCCCGGAAGCTCCCGTTGCCCCGCTCTTCTCCCCCCTGCGAACCTCCCGACGGCGAATCCGCCACCCGGCAGCCTCCATATCGTGAGCCCGACCAAATCCTCCGCGTTCCCGCCCATGGGAGCCCGTTCATCACGCACATCTGCAGGCATCTCATGGCGGCACACAGGGCAAGAGTTCCGGAACGAAAGCCAAGGCAAGATGCAATCTTGATGATAGATATGCTTGCAGGGCATCTCCCGAGCCTCGGTCCGGAGCTCAAACGGTTCCTTGCAGACGGCGCAGTGTGCGTCCATCTTGACATGGCCGGCGGTGATCTCGATGGTGGGCATCGACTCGATGGAAGCCTTCGATGCGGGCGGGTGCTCGCACGCCCGGCCGCCACCAATACCTTGGATGTCGATTTGGGAGAGCTGCTCCAGGAGCCGTTCGAAGCCCGAGCTCATCAAGAAATCCGACACGCTTTCGGGCACGGGTTGGAGGCCGGATCCAGCTCCATCGTCGTAGTAGAACTCAAAGCTGGTTTCAGAGGCGCGGTCGGCATCCCCGCCGCCACTGGCGGACGGGCCGCGGAGGACGATGATCGGGTTGAAGGGGAAGCGGTCGCCCATGGAGGAGCGGCGGAGGCGGCGGAACCGAAGGTCGGGCAAGAGACTATCATTGTTCACCATATATACCGGCGCGGCAGGGAAGCGACGCCGGCGAGACTCGCCGCCAGCGGCGGCAAGATGCAGAGGGGTCTCCACCTCCTCGAGGAAGCCGCCGTCGCAGTCGGGGCAGACGATGGCGCCGTGGGGCCAGATCCTGACGAAGCGGCTGCAGCGGTAGCACCAGTAGGACGAGGCGGTGGCCATGGCCGCAAGGCAGGAAGACGTTTATGGAGGAGAAACAAGACCCAGAAACCGAAAGACTGGACCTTTCTTTCCGATTACTCGCAGGAAGCCTTAAAAAGCCTATCTTTCCGAAGATTTCGGCAAGGAAAACAATCAAATCCCTTCAATTACTGCAAAGAATCCGATCTCCACGTCGAAACCTCCAAAAATTTCAAAGAAACAAAGAAATACAAGAATGAAGAAATGAAGCAAATTCCTTTCCTCCTTTTGTACTCAAATCAAATAATTAGGGAGGAGGGCCAAATGGAAACCCTAGAAATCAGTGGAGGAGAAGAGGGAAATTGGAGCCAATGGGAGGGGGTGGTGGAGATTATAAGGCGCCTGACAAAGAACGCGTGTGAGCTGGTTCGTGAATCGTGAAACCAGGAGTTACCCACAGCTGACGGCGTTAGTGTCCTCAATCGGGCGACGCGTTGAAACAAGGAGTCGGTCTCCGCCCGTCGCTTTACCGGAAGAACGTCGACAATAGTTATAATAAAGAAAATAAATAAATAAATAAATGCCATTTTGGATATCCGAATATTCTGCGCCACTTGTAGTCATATTTAATTACATATAATATTTATAATTCTTTTTAAAAAATAAATAACTACATTAACATCGATTTATTTATTTTTTCTATTCTGACAAAAAATTATTTTTATATTTATTACTTTTCGTTTCACACTAAGTTACAATGAATTATGTGCTTTTAGTGTGCTTCTAAATAAATATATCTAATAATATAAATTTATTTAATATTATTTATAATTTTTATACTTGCACGCATCTTCAGTAAGCTAATGCATGTACCATATAAATTATCATATACTATTCAAGTGATTGCATTGACCTAAAACAATTGTGCTAAGTTAAAAGTTACTTACATAAACTCCTCCAAAGGAGCCATCAATCTTCTTAGATCTACAAATATAATGCTTTACGGCACATGACATTTGGACTACTAAATGGAGCTTTTACATGATAAGTAATTTAGAGCAAATTTCTAATGTTTGTACCTTATTTTTTTAATTTTATATTTTTTAAAAAAATTTAGGGTTAGATATGTCCTAGGTTCATCCGTCCATAATCTTAACTTATTAAGGTCATAAATTATATTTTTAACTTTTTAACTTTAAAAGGTGTGTCACTTTAATTTCTAAACTTCAAAAGATTACAAAATTGATCGTAAATTTTATTTTTTATTTTTATTTAATTTTTATCGTTAAAATAAAATAATATCGTAAAAAATATGCTTAAAATAATGCGCATCTTCTTTTTCCGAAAGATTTTTTACGGTGTTACTTTATTTTAATGATAAAGACCAAATAAAAACAACAGATTTCTTAAGGTATTATTCTGTTTTAATGGTAAGAACTAAATAGAAATAAATAAATAAAGTTTAGGATCAATTTTATATCTTTTTAAAGTTTAAAAATTAAAATGATGCATTCCTTAAGTTTAAAAAGTAAAGAATATAATTTAATCTAAACTTTTTTTATTAAACTTTTAAGATTTTCTATTTCTTCTATTTTATCCACTTCTTTTCCTTTTTTGCTCGATGTGGGACATTTCTTTCCGCTCGACAAAGTTTGGTTGATTGCACGTGGCACGTGTGCAGACGTTGAGACAGGCTCTGTGCGACTTTTTTTTAATTTTTAATTTTTTAAAAAAAAATAATTGATAAGTATAAGTTCACTGTACTGCTTTGGTTCATTGTTATTGGGATTTAGCGGTTGATGCTTATCCGATGGCAATACCATGGGCCCGGGTCCATCGCAAGTCAAGATGGATGGAATTATAAAACCACCGGCTGGATGGCTGAGATCCATTTCAGGTGCGAGAATTGGAGCCCTGTTAGCAAGTGCTTGCATGATGCGTTTAGGCTAAAGAAGGTTGGGCAAAAGCAAGGCATAATTTTTACGTGAAAAGCGTAGCCTTGCACTGTCTTGCACCCTTTTATTGAACACACGCATGCACTGGTCCCTTTCTATTTTTCTTTCCTTTGTTTTTTTAATGCAAAGTTGATTTCATTTCATGCTTTTCCTTTCCCTTGGTTCTCTTGCTATTACGTGGTCCTTCTCAACTGCCAACTTTAAAAAGAGAGAGTGCCAGCATCCATATTACCAGTGCTTTAAGCACTATTTCCAATATAAGGGTGTACTCGGATTAGATCCTATTGGTGTAGAGATGTTTTTGGAATCATATTGGTTTGAATTGGTTTCTATTGCTTAAAATCCAAATCGAAATCGAAATAAAACCTATTGTTATGATAGAATAAACTGTATTAAATCAAAAAATTTAATTTAATTTCAACTTAATGATTTGTGTTTTGTTTAAATAATTTTAAAGTTATTTTTTTTTTAACAAAATTACACAATGATTGTTCAACTATTCATAATAAAAAACATAGTTCTCACATAACATAATTATTTATAAAATTAAAAAAAAATAATTTAAACCTCGATAAATTTATGATTTAAATTAATTTTATAATTTAATTAATATTTTTGCGCTAGCACAAGATGATGTCCAAGGGTTTTGGCTCCAATGGAGACGCAATAAGAGCTATCTAGATGACTTTCTTTACTCCATGCGCTGAAACAAGATGACAGGGATGTGCATTTCATATCAGGAGGTTGAAGAAGTCGATAGTGTTTTGGTGAGTCATGATGTGGATTTTTTTTTTTTTCTGGTAAAAATAAATAGCATGACCCATCATTCTTGGTCAATCTATTTGTATATATAGTCTAGTGGCATATTGTTTATATTTTGAATGGTCAAGTAAGATTACTACCATATAAATTTGGTAGTTGCTTCCAGTTATACATCTCTTGCCAACTCTTGAAGCTTGCTAGTTGAACGGGTGATAGACTCGGTCCTTTTATAATTAATAATGCACATCATGGGTCATGGCCGGCTGCTTGCTTTCTTGATCTGTTTCACTTAATAACATTATTTGCATAACAAATCAGTATGCAGTGAACGACTTATTCAAGGGAATGAATATCTGATAGATGGCTATGATTGCATAAATTAATGAGGAATTTAAGATCAAAAAGTAATTTTTTATTCATTTATAAATAGAAATGGCAATTACAACTCATATAGCAAAGATTCTCACCGTTCAACTTTGTTTGAAATCAAGATTCCTCACTTTTTACGAGGATAGGGATGAAAATAAAATTATTTTTATTCCACTAGTAAACAGAGGTGAGGATGTGTAACGCCTCAAGTTCACATGCTGATTCCATTAACTTTTAGCGGATCAAAATCATCTGATCCAAAAATATAATAGGTAAACTTGAGTTATAAGTATATAACACTTTCTTTTTCATTCAATGTGAGATTAAATTTGGAGTATCACAATATTTACACGTCACAAGCTAGTTAGAATCTATCACTTTAGCGTATGGGTGGTCATTTCAAGGATGAGCTTACCGTATGTAGCGAGACTCTACCATAGGTAACTCTTTTCTCATGCCTATCAACTTTCGCACAGTCGATTCTGATACAATTTGTAACATTTCAAGTCCACTTGATAGTCAAAAATATGTGGTCCAAAAATTTGAGTGGAAGTTAATTGGTGGCAGATGAACTTGAGTTATAAATACATAATACTTTATTTTTATTTAATGTAGGGCTAAATTTGAGATATCACGGAATGAAAATAAATATGTTTCACTCTTGCCTCTTTTTCATTGGTTCTATATTAAAGTAGCATATTATAATAATAATATATTTTGATATTTATAAAATTATCATTATAATTTTTATTATATATATATATATATTCTATTATGTATGCTTGTCTTTCGTCCTAAATGCACTGGGGCAAAGTCAAGGCTGGTTTTTTTGGTCAAGCGGATAAAAATTCCAAAAACGTAGGATGGAACTAAAGAAGGGAGGATTTGAACCCAGGAGACAGCATGGTTTTCGCTATTCTTTGGCGGTCTCTGTCAGTAGGTTTATTGGGTAATCTACCTGAACGTCAGCCAACGGAAAGGAGACGATAACAGCAGCATCAATGCTCCTTTATTAAGTGGTTGGTGAGGTGGCAAGTCTTTTTTGAAGGCCCCACGCCAGAGAGCCACCCGTGTTGACAGAAACAGTTTGCCATTGAGCTCCACAAAGGCTGGCCTCATGGTTTGAAAACATTTGTTGGCTAACCTATTGACCTCATCTTTTTAAGTCTAGAGTGCGAGCCAACCAGAGACAGTCTAGTTAATTATTTCAATTATCAACAATTTTGTTAATTGATCTAGAAAATCCCCTGCATCCTTCCTACTTGTTTGATTCCTTCAATCATGGGTAACATTAGTATTAGACAATTCAGAGCAGGAGCTTTCAGAAGGTTGAATTGGTCCTGGTGAACTGTTTCTGTGACTTGGCCATCCTGCGTCCCTCCTTCTCGTTGAGCTCTCAGCCCTGGTCAAAGTGGAAGCCTTGGAGAAGCCTGTGATAAAACCAGTGACGCTTCTGAGCGTGGAATGGTCTCCCAAGGCGTGCAAGAACCTGGGCTTTGACATGGCCTATAGCTAATACTTGACATATGTTAACAGAGTTTTTCTAGTGGCCGTAGACCTTTGGTTGGCCAAAGGGAAGCATGGTGGTGGTCCAATGCCACGAGGAGCTCTGCTGCCCCCATGGCAAGTGGATAGATGCTGGGAGATTTATGTTAGCCTGGCATCTGGCAACTTAGTCACGAGTTTTCAATGTTTTTTTTTTTTTCTTCTGGAAGGTTCAAACGTTATACATATTATAAAGGTTTGAAGGAGGAGGAGTAATCAATGGCGCCTCCTTCCACGGTTGGTTTTTCCCTCTGGTTTGGTGGTTAGCTCTCGAAGCTCGTTTGAGGGTTTGACCATTCTAGAAAGAGGGCGAGCACCAAGTCGAAGGATATGCTTTAATTGCTTCTTATCCAGCTGTTTCCAACTCACCAAGCCACGCATTTGAGGAATATACAAACCTTTTGGTTTTGGGTCTATTGACCATAGGACGAACAGGGAAGGAATGCAGAGCAGTGGTGCTACGAATCCCCTCAGCAGCCTTGTTGGAGCTTAATCAATCATGCCAACTATTTTTCATTGTCTGAAATGTTTAAAAACAATGAAACATCACATAAAACAACAAGTTAGACGAAAGACTACAAATTTCATGATTTGAATTTCCTCTACGAAGGAAGATGGAAAGAAAACAGAGTAGAGTCTAGACCAGTCGTCTGGGAGTCTTTTTTAAGCGTGAGATTTTCTTGTCATATTAGTCTTCTTGCTCATCTGTTTTAGACGAGACAAGAAATTTTACGTGCCAATATTTTTGAAGGAAGTTTGACAAACCATGCTCGACTTCTTGGCCAACCATGCCACTAAAATCTTGAGCTTCAAAGTAGGGATACTCAATAGGATACTTGAGAGGATGTCGTATCAATGCATATCATCTTTGTATTTTATATGAAATATACCGTTTCATGTTAATATTTATTGATGCATATCAAAATTCCTATAAATTTTATATACTAATTGTCATGCCTCTGAACCAACACCTCACTTGGAGGAGTCACATAAGAGATGGTACTAGAGCTTAAGCATTGAACCTTTAATGAATGTGGATAGATGAGTTCTAGTTGGAAATACTATCTAAGACATATGAATATATAGAATATATAATGATCGTTGGAAGTTATAATTGATGATAAATATAACTAAGATGGAATCAATTTATTCATATTTTGATTTTAATCTATTTTATTGTATCGATTTTATTTCAATGAAAGTTTGAAGTTTGAGTTATTAAATTTGAACTTTAAATTTTATATCGAGTAAGTATATCTTTTTTGTAGAGATATCCTCCTAGTAAACTTTTTTTTTTTTTTTTTTAAGCAGAATTTGTATTGTTGGAGGTTTAATATTGATAGCTAATTTGCTAGATATAGAGATGATTAATTTTGATATTATTTTGAGGAATGAAGTTAACTGCATATGTGCTACTATTCATTACTTTAAGAAGGAAGTAAGATTTCAAATTCCTAATCAATCAGCATTCATATTTTTTTATGAGGGTAGACTTTGTTAGTTTTTAGGACCGATCCAGGCTATGAGTGCTTAGAAGTTTTGATAGAAGGATGCAAAGGATTTTTAGTGATGATAATTGATACTTGCCAAGGAAAAATAAAAGAGTATACAGCTATGTTATGATCACCTCAAGTCAGGCCTCGATTTGGAAGCGTAACAGTAATATTATATCGATGCGAAATTTAATGTTCAAATAGCAAGTCTTCACTAAAAAGATACTTACATTCCCTATTTGAAAAGTAGTTCTTTGGTAGAACGATCAATAACATTTCATAAATCAAATCAATTAATAAAGTATTATGGCTTCATTTATTTTTCTTTTGAGTTTATGGTATCTTTGCATTCATTAATTAATCTGATTTTATGAGGCATATGATAGGTTAGATCTAACTACGATTCGTATCTAAATGGCCATTCTCCAACTAACCTTGGTCGTACGCACCGACTGCAAAGGCCCCTGCAACTCAAAAATATGTGGTGGAGAGAGAAGAGTTGAAGTACGTTTATCTAAAACTTGAATGGATTTACAAGCAGAAATTGTGATGGGAGCACATCTACTCCCTACGCCTCCTCTGGTTGACTCGGACGTGACTTCCATCATGAACTAATTGTTTTTGTTGCATGTGCTGCATGCTTGCATACCAGTTTAGATTACGCATGAACCCATCACCCTTGATTAAGAGATAATCGGTTCATCGCCTCAATAAGTCCTGGCAGGAAAAGCAAAGAAACTTAAGAAAAACAGAGAAGAAAGCCATTATTTGAAGCTCTCAAATTGAATAGTAAGCATCAAATTTACTTTACCGGATCATTGTATTGGACTCTTCGCAAGCGTTCTTCTTCAAGATCTTATTTCATCTTTGTTTGTGAGATTTTCTTATCTTCTGTTTTTATTTGGTTTTCTCCGTGACTTATTATTCAACAGTTATTAATTCTCTCGATGATGATTGTATGCCTTTAGTATTAATTAAAAAAGATTTTATAATTTCATTACCTTACATAGTGAATGAAATTGCTCTAAACTTGGGATGCTTTGTTTTTTGGTTGCCTTTGTCTTGGTGATTGTTTTTACATTAGGCTATTGGTTTCTATTTCTACTTTGGTAGTTCGGCTATTGCCTTTAATCTATTGCGTAGAAGATTTGGTTCCCCAAGGAAGACAAGGCAAGGGTGCGCAGTCCAAATGGATCATAGAGCACCGTTCCATCCGCTTAAATGAAGCGCAAACCATTTAACGGAACCACCATTTAGAATTAATGCTAGGAGGAGAAATCGTTCACCTACCTTGAATTTTATTGGGCCACATATTCTCATCAACACCTGGATTAATATAAAATAAGCCTGTATAAGATGCCAGGATAGACCGTCCTTTCGCACTAATGCTTTCATTATCCGATGGCTCGGAGTCCATCCCATTCTTGCCTTTTTCATGCGTTTGTTTGATGCCATGGAGGCAGATATCATGCATGGTATCACCCAATCCAAGTTTCAATCCTTTACTCATCCTCTCTAGTGATTGCAGATAAATATTTTGCTCTATATTGACTAGATCATTTGAAAGATTGGATTTTTTGAATTCAGTGATGGGATGAAGACTAAGTGGATTATATTTATTGTCAAAGATATATTTTAATGTTACAGAAGGAATATACAATCACCATGCATCCATATGATCCAAATTTCACCATGAGAGGAAGAAGTGAGAACTTTTGTTTTTTGTGAGCAGTGCAACGGAATGAATCATTTGCAAGACTGGAATTTACATGAGCTATTGGATGGAGGCTAAATGTATTGCATAATGAATTGAATTTTATTGCCATGATCTGAATTTTATGACGAGATGGTGAGCCAATAGATGATTTCTTGATTTTGGTTTATATATAATTTCTTACATCTTTCCATAGGTAAGCAATATATTTGCTATATAATTGGCCAAGGCATTTTATAATGCTTCAAGCTCAATTATTTTGTCAGCAGATCAAAATCATGTAGCTTTATGAAATCCTGATCCGTAGTGACCATTTTATATCAACCACGAGCCTCCTTTTTTTTTTCTTATATTTTATTTTCCTCTGATTACCATTCATCATCCGCTGGGTAAAGTTCAGATCAAATTTTACCTTCATTAATGCTAATGTAGATGAAAAATAAACCTCTTTTGATGTTTAGTGGGCCTCAATAGAAGAATTACTATGAGTCCTAATATCTATATAGAGAGAGCAAGTCTGAGGCCTAATTTATTATGTGGCTTATATACTCACTGATTGATTTGTTCTATAAACAATGTGATAAATCAAATCTATCTAAAAGGAGCTTGCATAAATATTACAGCAAAATGGTTTGAAGGAAGTAGACTTTTAGTATCTTACATCGATTATATATTTCTTCAAGAGTAAGAGAGGACAATCAGATCTTTGCAATCTCATGGACTTATAATGCTTGCTATTCTCTTATATCTCATCTTTCTTATCAATTCCATGAAATTCTCTTCATTTTTCTGCTCTAATTTTCTGTTTCACTCTTTTTTTTTTTTCCTAAGCCATTGGACGAGGATCTGGGCCGAATCTTATGGTGGTGTTGTGTTCTGGGTTTTGGGTTGGCCCATTCCATGTGATGGATAAGTTTATGAATATAGCTCTCAGTCAAAGGTGAATCTGATGCCATCCATAATCATGGTCATGGCCATTCACCCTTCTTCTTAACCATCCGTGATAAGTTTTGTGAATCCTCATTCATCATTTTATACAATTTTAATATATTTATCCAGATTAACTATTAGCCTTTTTTTTGTCTGACTTAAACCCAATTATTATCTTCTATTGAACATCAAGCAGGTATATGAAACATCGCCACATATGGTGCCTACCCATATATAAATATAGATGTAAATGCACATGTATGTATGTGTGTGTGTAAGAGAGATAAATATATATAGATAGTTGGACTAAGATATACTTGAGTAGCCCTCTAATTAGATACAATCAAATTATGATTAGATGTCAGAGTTCAATGTCAATTGTCTAAATCATTCAATATGAAACATTATATGATTTAAAAATCTTTGATCTATAACTGATCAATATATATATATAATTTTATATTCTTTAAATTATCTAAATCTTTATAACTTAAAATACAATTTAGAGACCTTCAAATAATAATTTTTTTTTTTTGTATAAACAATCTCAAAAATAGTGAATTACATTAAAGAGTTTAGATAATCAATATCGAATTCCAACATCTAATCATTACTCAATTAGATTCAAGTGGTGATTCACTCAAGTAGATCATAATTTTAACTCCTCTCTCAAAATATATTGCATAGCCTATTAAGTAAATTAAAACACTAGAGTATGTTATAATCTTAACAACACCCCTACCAACCCCCTCCTCTCCCAAAAAAAAAAAAAAAACCAACGATTTTTTTATTAAGTGAAGGTTAATTAATTTAGTGAGTTGATTTATCATGTAATTGGAATACTTGAGATGGCTGAAACAAATGATTTGTCTTGTCTTGCAACAACAGTGAATTCTATCAATGGCTGCTCATTGCTAAGGTTCAACCATTAACGTTGCAATATCACACTTCGCTCGTCATCCTATCATGGATTCCGGTTCAATTAACATACAATCATTGTGAAAATGCTTTGAATTGGAGGGGACAAAATATGCTAATGGGTCATGCCATGGAGTATAATGACTAATAGGTCATGCCAATTCAGATTAGATCTACCTATTAATTGTGTCGGAAATTTAGATTCATATCTAACCTATATATTATATGGGTCATACGACATAACTCATTTAACTCGTTTAATAATTAAGTTGTATTTGAATTGATATAAATGCATGATTTGTTTTCTAATTGTATAACTTAAAATCAAAATTTTCTTCACTTAGCATGTATAATATGTTTGACTCATTTAATACTAATTTAATTATAAAATAATTATATATCTAAGATTACAAAATAATTTAATAATAATCTTGATAATTAAAAATTTAAAAATAAAATTAATTTAGTTAAGTTAAATCGATCTAGTTGGTTAAATCTAAATTTGTAAGTTGTGTTACATAAATTGATCTATTTAATAATGAAATTAATTGTGAGATAATTTTGAGCAAGAATGTAATCTCAAGATACCACCCATTAATTTACCATATTTAATGGATCAATCTGAAATTAATTTAAATTTATTTAATCTAAATTCAAGCCGTATTATGGGGTCATGTGGAAAATTGTATAGGTCCATTGCCTTCTATGAATGGCTAGAGCCTATCCAAGTGTGAGATTCGATAGCGCACCAATAGCTAACCAGCAATACGAAAGCCGTATTTGGAATAGCTGTTGACCGCTAAAAAATAACCATTGAACCAACAATCCAATTAGCCATGGTCGTCTTTGTAATGTATAATACCCCAAAAATAAGTTCACATTATATGGGCAAGAAAAGTGTTATGTACTTATAATTCAAGTTTAGTTCTACTAATTAACTTCTACTTGAGTTTTGAGCCATATGGTTTCGATCTGCTAACAAAGTTAATAGGGCTAGTAGGTGGGCTTAGAGTTTTATAAATGGTATCAGAGCGGATTCAAGCATACAAAAGTTGATAGGCATGAGAAAAGGACTATCCATAAAATAATGATAGAATCCTGCCGGCATCAAAAATTGTTTCACATTAGATGAAAAAGAAAAGTAGCTCGGCTCAAGTTTTTGGGTCACGTGATTTAGTTAATTGAATCAGCAAGTAAGCTTAAAATGTTATCGTAGGAAAAATAACTACTCATTAGCTATAAAGTTTATTTTAGAAGGGTATAATATTAAGCCATTAATTTCAGCTTATTTACTTTCTTAAAAGAATACTTATGAAATTACTCACTCAAGAAGACAGTGATGGCTGATAATGAATAGATTTTTTTTATACTATTTGTTTGTTCTAGATGTTGAGTGTGAGGCAGAGTTAGTTGATGCTTTTTGTTTCTCATATCTGAAGGCCCTCCCACAGGCAATCCAAAATGGGCCGAAATCCACCTTGCCTTTCCCTTTCCATGTCTCTGTGGGCGGCCGATGGCTCGCCGCGGAGGACTTACCCTCCTACCCACCCACCCACCGTTCCCGATGGCGTGATATCAACTCTCAAAGCGCGCAAGTAATAAATAAATTCCGCACCAGAATATGTCGCCGTGCACGCGGTCCCGGAGCAAGCCCAGCCTCCTCGCCGGCCACCCTGTTCCCCCTTTTCTTCTTTCTTTTTTTTTTCTTTTCTTTTTTGACCATTTTTATGGAAAAGAGAGGCATCTTCCTCGCCAGTGCTAAAGCTGTCACATAAAACGCCAATGCCACCGGATTTTTATACGAGACCCAAGCTTAGATCCTTGGAATCAACGTCGGTCATGGTGGCCCATGGAATTAGGGCCGTCCTGTTTGTTTATTTTAATTTTATGGCTTATAAAAACAGTATAAGGGTATTATAGAGAGAGACATGATGTAACGCTCCAAGCCCATCAATTAATTTTTAGGGGATCGAAACCACAGAATCCAAAAATTTAAGTAAAAATTAATGGTTAGCAAGTGATCTTGAGTTATAATAGCACATTTCTTTCCCATCCAATATGAGACTAAACTTCGGGTATAATGGGACGTCCTCATCGCACACCATAAGCTAGCCAAAATTTATCCCGAGTCGAGTCATTGATGCTACAAGGTGACTTCATGCCATGACGGGATTCTACCACCGCCCCATGGTAGCCATTTTCTCATGCTCACCAACTTCTGTACATTCGGATCGACTCTAATATCATTTGTAACGTCCCAGCCCAACCGTTAGTCCAACTAATTTTATTAGGGGATCGAAACCACGTGACAAAAAAACTCAAGTGAAAGTTAATGAGTAACAAGTGGACTTATAAGCGCATGACACATTTCTCTTCCATTCAATATGAAACTAAATTTGGAGCATCATAGATGAGCTCAGAGCCCATCCAAAAGCCTTTATTCCAATCGTTTAAATTGCCAAGGTTGGTGAGCTTCCTTGTACCCTCTTCTTCTTTCTGGCATTCATGCTCCAGAAATGATCAAGAAGGCCATGGATGGTTGTTGGATGGTAAACGAAAAGAGTGACGGATGCCTTAGTCTAACTACTTGATTTTATTTTTAAGTTGTCTGAATGGTAGTTTAGATTCTGCTTTCAATATCTACACGGTGACAAAGGAAGGGGACGAGATTGAAGTGTGTGGTTGCAAACTTGGTGCGGAATGATCAAAATCTGGCAGCGATCATCTTCTCATAATGTTAGGTGATCCCATTGGGAAGACGAATGCCTTGTTGATTGAGATGCGCAATCTAATGTCATCGGTTGACTAAGAGTTTATGTATATTTACGTATGCTCGCGTGGAAGTTTAATTTTCATCCACCGCTACTTGCCAAGGGCCCAACCAAGTAGAAAGCAATGTAAAGATAAAATACAAGAAAATTCTTGGAAGACGGCTTTCTCGCGTAAACAAGTTGCCTTTTCGTGTCATGCTTTCGCATTCATCGTTATCCGGACGGAATCTACCCATAAGGTATTTATGAACGTG
Source organism: Metroxylon sagu (assembly GCA_017589505.3). Taxonomy (NCBI): domain Eukaryota; kingdom Viridiplantae; phylum Streptophyta; class Magnoliopsida; order Arecales; family Arecaceae; genus Metroxylon; species Metroxylon sagu. The sequence continues at coordinate 328,984 of JACVBY030000633.1, forward strand.
TCTCAAAACTATTTATTGTTCAATTAACGTATTACTAATATATATTTATGAACAAAATCTAGATCTAATGCGCATGTAACGCTTCAAAATCCTTCTACTAATTTAATTAATAACTTATAAAGATAAGTTCATATGGCTTTAAAAAATTTAAATACAAATTAATTAATAAACTTAACTTTTCTTATCAAACTATTCATGAATTAGAATATTACAATTTTTTTCATTTCTAACGTCTTTTCACATGTTACAAGTTAGCTAAAATTTATCTTAAGCAGGATCATTAGTACTACAAGAGTGGATTCACATCATTATAAACTAGTCGAAATCCATTCTAAATAGGATTATTAATGCTGCAGGAATAGCAAGATCATCTTCATCATCATTGCATGAGTTATGCTTTTTTTTTTTTTGAGCAAAATTATTGATACTATAAAATGATTCCATGTTATGATAAAATTATCTCTATCATTATTTCATAAATAAATTATTTATTTATTTATTAATTTTTATACATTTAAAATGACTCTGATATCGCTTATAACCTCTCGAGTCCGTCTAGCTCGCCACCTTACTTGTCCAATCTCTCAGTGGTGTTTGCCGCGGCTCACTCTGATGAGTGCCGCTCCCACATCAACGCCATCGTCGGGATACCTCCGCGCGAAGGCCAGAAAAAAGACGTCCCAATCGAGTTGGAGGCAAGGGGCTCGCCATGGCTCCTCCTCAGTCATTGCCTCGGTCATCCTGGGAGAGGGCAAGGACGTAGCAGCGGTGGTATCGTCATGAAGTCGAGCCTCCGTTGGCAAATCTAATAGCATTTAATTTACTCATATATATATATATATATATATATATATATAAAGCCAAGAAGGCTCGATTAGCAATCCAAATCATCTCTACTGCATATTGCACCATCATTCCAAATGCATTACCCTTGTTTATATGGATTGAAAAAGCCAAATCTGATCTAATCTCATGTATCTAAAGAAAGTTGAGAAGATTTGACCACAAAACCAAAATATCTGTTTTTATACTATATGAATTACTACATTAATTGGTATTTAATCTATTCAAATTCAGCTTTTTTTTTTTTTTTTTTTTTCTATATGAATCATTTCAATGCACATTTTATGTTACTCCATCATCACAAATGCAATGACCATTTCATTCTTGCATGTGTGGATCCTCTTAAGTAGTCTGGAAAAAAGAAAAAGATTAAAAAAAACACTAATTAAGATAATTTGAGAATTGAGAAAGCATTAGTTCTAATCCTACTTTAGCAATAAAATAAAATAAAATAAATACTATTATTACTTTATATATAAGTAGAGCTGAGAAGGTTTGATGAAAAGACCAAAACATCCTTTTTTTTCTTTTTTTTCTTTTTTTTTTTTTTTGTGCCATGTTGACCACTACTTATTATTTAAACTATTCATATTCTATTACTAGATGTATAGATGATGTGTAATCTAGGAATCTCCAAAATACATAATTTTTTTGATAGCAAGTAGTTAAGTATAGTAGATCACAGTCAATGGCTCATATAATTGGTACATAACTTTTGATCATTTGATCAAAACTAACCTTATATGGTACATTATTTAAGAGCTTACATACTAAATGGACTTTGCTCCTGTTGAGAAAAGCTAGTAAATAGATCATTCAAATTAACGATCTATACCATTAATTACAATCCATGCGACTAAAAATACCTAAAAATCTAAAGTCACATTGGTTCTATTTATATATCATGTAAACATCGAAATATGTTGTCTCTATCATGCTAGTGCACTAAATTACATGATAAAGCATTCAAATTGAGAATTCACATTATTGATTACGGTCTACTTATGTTAAAACATATATAAATTGATTATATGACATAACTAAGTAGGTCATGCATTAGGAACACTAAGTCAAGCTTATGGTACCATGTTACTAAGCCAAAGTTCCTTCAAATTAAGAAACTTACATTTTATGTTAGCCATCTAATCTAGCACTTGGGCTGAGTGAGATTTTAAGTGTCTTTCCTAGCAACGAAGTGTGGTCTAACAGCTGAAATTCTATGCTTATTGTTGATTATCTTTGATTATTTGGTTCATAAAATCAATGCCTTTTTTCAAACCATATGTCTAATAAATTAAATTAGTTTAATACTATATTGAATGCTTATAGGTATTCATTCTTATATTCACTAGCAAAGCTAGAACTTTTAACCGAGAAAAAGACAGCAATTAATCAAACAATCAATATATATTTTTTAACTTAAAAATAATATTTTTTAATTTTACAAATTGATCCTATGATTTTGTAATTGCCTTTCAAATTTTTGTTTGAGGGAGGCCAATTTTTATGAAATCAATGCGCATAAACTTTAAATCATAAGATTCTTAAAGAATTTTTAAAAATTTTCGAGAGAGGAGGAAATTACCCACCCTCTCAAGCATGTAGCTTTGCCCATGCTTGTATCCACGTTTTATATTCTTGCTCACTTTGTTTTTTTTCTACTGTTTGGTTGGCCCAGCCTCTAACCCCCATGCCACGCTAAATATTATGTTTTCTATATTTCCAACCATGGTGAAAAGAGTAAGCTGATCAGCAAAGCTTAAAACAATTTTCTTTTTATAGTTTTAAAGAATATTTATCTAGTATATATTTTATTTATTTTATACCTCTTTAATTCTTTGGGAAGAGTGCATAAAAAATAAAATATTATAACTTTTAAATAAAAATATAATAATAGTAAAATAAAGAAAATAAGTTTATAATCTTATTTTATTTTTATTTTTAAAATTAAATCATACTAATATCTGTGCATTGCAAGGGTAAATACCTAGTTAGGATTGTATTTAGATGCTGATTAAAGGGTGAATAAGGTGAAATTATTCAATCACGAATCTATTTAATCAATAAGTGGAATGGTTCTGAATCATATTGAAATTTATTTTAAGAGAAAGTAAAATAGCTTTAATCATTCAAATGGATTTTTCTTTTTTCTTTTTTTTTTCCATAACTTTATCTCATTAATCTTAAGAGGTAAGAATATCAACCAAATGATAAATATAACATTATTCTTTCAAAATAGGTCTAAAAATATATTTTCTATCACTACTAAAATATATATTATGCAAATGTACATGGGACTTGCCTATAATCAAAAAAAAAAAAAAAAAAAAAAGAAAAAGAAAGAAGAAAGAAAGAAGATAATGCAGACATCAAGATCATTTTATAAGTGGTTGAATAAGGTTTTGAGCTAAGTGACTTGTCTTATTAACATTGTGAAACTTTTTTTTTTTTTAAAAAAAAGATTAATGAAATATTTCACTGTTTTTATCTATGCCATTGGGAAATAGACTTGTTTCCATGTTCGATTATTTTAGCTAGATGCGTTATCGGACCATACAATAAAACTTGATCCAGAAAGAATCGGCAGGAATATGCTGAAGGATATGCACAAAAGCCGGCAAAATTGGATAACACGCATCATAAATTCTCTCGTCACGCACCCCTGGTGTGAGCCGTACACTGAAACTTTGTGGTGCATAGGATTCGACCCGAACGTCAAGATCTTATCCAATCAGAGACGGAACGTCTAAATTGGTCGGCTACGATATCGCGTAAAGATCCAGCAGCATCAGGAGAGCGGTAACCTATGAATTTAATCTAACGATGGAGATTTCCGAATCACGCGATCCACCGTTCCTATGCGACGAAATCCAACAGATAACTTCGCGTAAAGTAATTATTAGGACGAGATCTTGGGTAAGATTTCTTGCGCCAGCGAACGCTGGGGCACGTGCGCCCCCTCACGAGCGAATGTTGTAGTCCACCACTGACGTGGCGCCTTGAAACCCCGCGCTTTTCGAGCACGAATTAGAAGGCACCAGCACCGTGATAATTAGCACTCTCCCCGTCACCAACGACCATCTGGTCCACTCCCCATCCCCTCTCCTCCTTAATTCGAGTAAAAATATTTTTTTTAAAAAAATAAATAATATCGGGGTCTAGATTCTTAAACCGAAATGTTTGCGAGAAACCGCTGTTAGGAAACCTTTAATCCTCTTCAGATGCAATGCATTAACAGAAATTTACACATTTCAGACATTTAATTTGCTATTAAATCCTTCCAATAAAACCCTAAGGCCTCTCGCCAACCCAAATTCCCTGCTCGGATCGATCGCATCCGCTGGTCTGTCAATCTGACGGTCGGGAACGCCCAGGTCGCTGTGCTTATTAACCCCCGGGCACTCGCCAGTCTTCACCATCACCCCACCCCCCACCCTCCTGCTCCCTCTCCTCGCAACGGCTCCAAGAATTAAAGAGGGATTGATGGATGAGTCCGTCGTCGATCGTCGATTACGGCGAGCTCTGGTGTAAAGATATCGCGCTTTTGTTTTCCGATCGCTGGATTCTCGAATGACTTCGAGGTCGGTGCCACCGGGCGCATCCGGGTTCCTCCCCAGGGGAACGCTTGGTTCCGGAGCTCCGGTGGTAGGTTTTTCGTGGTTTGAATCGTAGCTTTGATTGCGAAAGATTCGATCGTTTTGTAAAAGTTCGATCTTTTACGCCTAAACCTCGTGTTTCCGTTTCCAAGATGGAGTTTTGAAACTTTCGAGCTTCGCAATTTGCTTTCTTTCTCTCTTCTTTGCGAGTTCTTTTCTCGTTGCGAGGTTTTCTATTTGTTTACTTCTTATTTGACGTGGAATGGGCACTGAGAGCTCGCTGACGATGCTGTCGGAGATGGGAATGTTGCCCGGAGATGATGGGTTTAGCGGGGAGGATTTGGGATTGTTGCTTCGGGAGCAGAGGAGGCTGGAGGCGAGTGAGCGAGAGAGGGATCTGAATCTTTATCGCAGCGGCTCTGCTCCTCCCACTGTGGAGGGGTCCCTGAGTGCCATAGGAGGGCTTTTCGGCGGGGATGCCGCTGGTGTGCTGCCGGATATGTTGAGAGGCAAGAATGGCAACGGGTTCTCGACGGAGGAGGAACTCCGGTCCAATCCAGCCTACCACTCTTACTACTATTCGCAAGTGAATATGAACCCCAGGCTCCCTCCGCCGTTGCTCTCCAAGGAGGACTGGAGGTCCACCCAGAGGTTCCGGGCCGGGAGCTCGGGACTGGGGGGGATTGGGGACCAGAGGAAGCCTAATAATAGGACAGAGGAGGCGGGAGGCAGGTCGCTCTTCTCGATGCAACCAGGATTCAATCCAAAAGAAGAAGATCGTGAAGTGGATCCGAGGAAGGCGCCTGGTTCTGGGGAGTGGCTGGACAAAGGAGCAGATGGGCTTATTGGGCTGCCGGGAATACAGCTTGGCCGCCGGCAGAAGAGCTTTGCGAACATCCTTCAGGTGATCTTCTTTCCTTTTTCCACACAGCATACGAACTTCTTTTATGTGTTCTATTTATGTTATAAAAAAAACAATATGTTGCAAAAGTTTCTGCACTTTTTAACCTCACGATGCTCAATTCTTATGACCACTACCAGATGATCTATGGCTCATGGGCTTTATCTGTAAATAGGACCTCTTCTGATGATTTTCCTTTTACTGATTTATTTGAAGACCAGACAATCCTGGGTAAAATATTGGATTGGATTTAAATCCTCGTAGTTCTATCATTAGTATCTGTTCATTTATACTGTTGGTGTTCCTTGATTAAACTCTTTTGTCGCTAAGGTAAGTTTCATACTTCAATTTGGTGAGGATAGATGATGGTTCTTGGGTATTTGGGGTAACACTATGAATGAATGCTGGTAGATTCTCGAGACTGATATTCAGATGAAATGATCCAGAATACGGCAATTAGTGACAATAAAAAGTTTGGCTTGTCTTTTGTCCTTTTGGAGGAGAAATAGACAAGCACATTGATTTTAAATGGTAATAAGGGAAATATTGATTCTCCTTCGGTGATTGATCAGTGGCTATCTGTCTATTTATCAACTATTTTATCCCCTTAAATATGTAAGCCAAAAACTCCTAAACAATCTGAACAACTAAACTTCTGAACCATATAGTCTTGACCCCTGTTTTGCTTTGTTGATGCTTGGATTTCCAATCTGGTGATGTACAATCATGAAGAAAACTGACCATATTTATCAAGAGTTGATATGTATGGTCAGTTTTTTGTTAATTGTAATGCAGTATGCAACTTCATGCATATTCCTGCTTGCTTTCTTGTCATTCTGTAGCCTTCTCATGTCATCTCATTTATGTTGCCTGTTATATTAATATATCTTTAATTCTTTGCTTTTTTCAGCCCATCATCTTGTTGCTTCCACTACTTCTTCTTTTTATTTGTTTAAGTCACCTGCCTTTAATTGTTTTTGCTTGTCCATTCTATTTATTTATGTACCCTTTTTGTTACATGCTCTAATATTGTTGGAAAATCTGGCGGTGGCCCCTTTCAATATTATTCATGGCTTTCATTGTTTGGCTTAGTTTATATGCGTCTGCTGTGAATGCAATTTAACCTTGTCTCTTTAAGCTCAATCATTTTACAAATTGTTTTTCCTATTCATTTTCTTCATGCTGTTATCCTGGGCATCGGTATCTTAATATATTATATCATTATCAGTTCACTAATCTGACCTAAATTTATCCTGATGTTCTACAAGTCTGATTAACTTGTCCCTGCTTCTGTTAAAAGATAGATCATGCAATTGATCTTCATTCATTCTTTCAACTAAACTTGTCTTGTTAGCCAATTGTTTGAACTTGTAAAGGGCTCTACTTTTTTCAACATTAAGTTGTAAAGTACTTTCTAGGATCTGCACATGGAGCACAATCAGTTGATTTACATTTTGGCCTGATATTCAACATCCCATTGAATTCTGAAACTACTAAAATGAGATTTATTTGCACAATTTGGGCCTCCAAAACACATGACATAGTGTGGCAAGTATTGTGCCACTGGCATGCAATACTTTAACACTTGATATTCACATGTTACGAAATTGAAGCAAAAAAAGAAAAAAAAAAAAAAAGAAAAAAAAAATATTGCCAGTATGACATGTTTTTCTTTACAGTCTGGTGAATGAGCAATGTTGATCTTGAGCATACCTGAACATATTGAGTAGTTAACTTATATAATTATGAGTGACTGAGTTCTTTCTTGTTTTGATCAAAGTTCTTTCAAATTTCATGCTTAGTTTGGACTTTCCATGAGTTCTCTCTCTCTCTCTCTCCCTCTCTCTCTCTCTCTCTCCCTCTCTCTCTCTTTCTCTCCCTCCCTCTCTCTTCCTTCCCCCACCCTATATGCATGCACGAAGAAATGCGTATACATGTTATTATTTCGCATTCTTTTTTATCTAGATATTTTGGAGCCTGCCATGTTGAAAGCCATATCAGTATCACCTTGCAACACCCATGTTTGTGCATGTTGGATCAGTGGACCTGTTCTTCCAGGGCTTTGTCATCTGGTTTGGTTTCAACATGGTTATGGTTTGATTAAACACCATGCCATATGCCATGTTCTGATATCTAGGGAAATGGCAGGCTGCAAATTCCAACAGAAATTCTTGTAGTTTAGATTTTGAACTTTTAGACGAGGGAGCTCCATAATTAAAGATGACACTTGTGCCCTCTATGAATATTTGGTGACAAATAGCATTTAAAACTCAAACAACAAATAACATTTAAAACTCAAATATCTTTCTTTCTAATGCTTATGATAATTTTTAATTGCTTGCTCTTTGCTTGGCAACTGTCGTTTTATTTGTTCATTATTAACATTTTAGGATGGTGCATGAATGATGATAACAAATGGAAAGTTCTAAGTACAATGCAAGTGTTACATTCATTATTGCAGGAACTTGAATTTTAGGACAGGTTTAGAAATACGTATTTGGTATTCTGATGAGGAGTTAGGAATATGAAGAGAAAATAAGATTAGGGGTGGTGGGCAAGTAGTTATCTTTTATACCAATTCAGACTTACAGTACTTCAAAACGATGACTTCAAATGACAAAATGAATGCATTTCAAAAGCTAAAATATTTTTTTATTTTCAGTGCTGTATATAGGCATGCATTTTCTGTTGTTCATGTTCATGCCCAACTTTGTCTATGTTTTGTGTATTTATGTTCTTAAGCCACATAAAGGAAGAGGGTTGTGGTAGGTTAACAGCTAACATAAAACTATAGCCATATTATAACTCTAGAGAAAACCTATTAGTCATGTTAAGCAACTTACTGTTTTTCTCTTCTGAACACTGGAAAATTTGAAACCCTTTAAGCTATGTTTCTCTCTAATGGACTGTATATTTTCCTTTGCATGAAGAAGTTTTGTCAAATCATCCCACATAACATATATTTAGTACAATACCTGCTTTGTAGCTAGCAACAACAGCGTGCCTGTTGAGTAAGAGCCACACATTTTTTTTTCACCGGTACAACTATTGCTAACTCAGCAGTGGTGTGGCAGCATATTTAAGCATACACTATTTCTCTTGGTACAAGTACATAACCTAACTCCAGAGTTCTTGGTCTTTTCATTTTTGATATACTTCTAGATTGTCAACTTTTTTGACTTCTAGCATTTTAAAAAGATTTGGACCTCCTCTACTCTAGAAAGGAAGGATTTATAAATTTTTCAATTTGAGGAACCAGAACCAGTGATTTCAAATCGATCATGTGAACTTTTTTCTGCTTTGCTTACAGTTAACAAAGTATCATCCTCTTGTCAATGTAAGTTATTTTTAGAATATGAAGTGGATAAGCCTCTGCGTATATGCAAAAAATTTAGTATTACAGTATTAGACTGGTTCTCTGTTTACAATGAATTACAGATTGTTTTGTTACCCATGTGTTTATTTTGTGTTCATTTGAATTGTTTGCTCATTTTCCCCTTCTGATGCAACCAACTTTGGTCACCTTCTATGCTTGATTTGTCCTAATTATATAATATTTCATATGCTTCTTTGTTATCCCATTCCTTTCGTTTCTTTTAAAGCTTGTCCATTTTATTTTTGCCACTTGTTCAGCTAGGTTCTCTCATCATGTTGACAATATCACTGCCAGCCCCTCACTGTATAATTTCATTTCAAACCTTTTGTTCTGCATCTTCCATTGTCATTTCCTTCCATTATCTTCGATTCAGATAAGTCAATTTCATCGCATCTTTCTTTCCAGATCCCTCTCTTTCTGATATTTCTACATTGCACCAGTATAAATACATACTTAAATGCAAAGATATGACACATGTAATGCAAATTTCATTCTTTATTTATACCAGTGCAATATGCAGGATAAGGTTAGATCATCACGATTTTTGCTTCATGGACATGATTATTCTTTTTATGAATAGAACTTTTCCCATGTCAGCTTTGTTGACCAAAAAAATGACCAAACAAAAGAAGCAGATAACTTTATTCAATTATTTTACAATTGAGTTTGTTGCTATTTCTCCATGTTGAAATATTATTAAACTCACCACAACGGATTGCTATTTATGCCATTTATACTAAAATGTACTACAGCAACATTTCTTTATGCATAGTGACAGACAAGGTGTCTGATAGATGACTTGATCCTTGATTTTTTGGATTACCTTGAAATAGCTGTAATTACTTATTCTTTCTAAGATGATAAATTATAACTAGAGCATTGAATTGTTCAACCATTGCAACATGCAAATGCATATTTTGTGGATGTGTAGAGAAAAATAGAGGAAGCATCTATGCCTCCTTTGTAGATGTGCTGGTAATTCCAACAGCAAGTGACAAGTTTTGTCCTAAGCACTAATTCCTGTGGAGACTACATTCTTGAATTCCTATTTCATCTGTCCATATTTCTTGGCTCTCCATTTATTTATTTTCTTTTTTCACTCTATCAATTGATGCATCTCAATGCTTCCAGCCTTCCACTAATGTATAAATTTCAACCAGCATTCTCAGTTCTACAATCTAAACATCCATTCAACATTCTCATCCTTTTGGTCTCAACGACCTTCAACAGTTGATGATGCGTATCATATCTGCTTGCCTCAATGAGAAGAGAATGGGAGATGGATCGCATGACATTGACAGTAGAACCATTAGGCTTTGTGATGGAATTAGTTGTTGTTTTTGCAATTTGTGAACTTTCTTTAATGGTTGTTCATTACAACCTAGCAGTGCTTTGTCACTCATTCGGAATCAAATTTATCTGTCAGCATATTGTGTTGGAAATTGATGTACTATTGGCTAATTATTTAATGGACTGGGATGTATTTGTTGGATGTTATGGTGTAGAAACCATTAATATATATGGATAAGTCAACTAAAATTACTGGAAGCTAGATATCATGTAGCCTCGTAAATATGATCAACCTTACCCAGTGAACAAATGATACTCTTTCATATTTTCATAAGTTTGAAACTGATTGAAGTTCTTCAGTGCTATGTTCATTTATCACAAATTGAATGTTGTTTTATTATGTTCATGAATTTTGGCTATATGCTTCCTTTCTATTAGTTGTTTTTGGGCAAAACATAGCTAATCTTTATTGCAGGATGACCTGGGCAGCACAACTTCCATCATGGGGCATCCATCTCGTCCAGCCAATCGCAATGCATTTGATGATGGGCCTGATCTGTTAGGTTCTGCTGAAGTACAATTTTCTTTACATCGTGAGATCGGACCTGTCGATGGCCTGCGATCTGGTGCCAATGCCCAAAATATGACTGCAATTCAAAAAAATGATTTACCGACATCACACACATTTGCATCTGTTTTGGGCTCATCTCTTTCAAGAAGTACTACACCTGATCCTCAGCTGGCAGCAAGAGATCCTAGCTTCCCCCTACCACCTGTGGGTGTGAAATTTGGAGGCACTGAAAAGAAGGCTAACAATGGTTCATGCTCCTTCAATGATGTCTCATCTCGTACTGTTGAATCTGATGATCTTGTAGATGCTTTATCTGGTTTGAACTTGTCAACAACTGAATCAATAGATGAAGATGTCATAGCACAATCAAAGCTTGATCAAGAAATTGATGATCACCAGAGATTACTTTTTGATTTGCAAGGTGGCCGGAACCATATCAAGCAGCATCCTTATCAGAAAACTTCTCAGCAAGGACACTTAAATTTGCCCTCAGTTCCACAATCATCTAAGTCCTCATATTGTGATTTGGGTAGGGATTATGGGGCTGTATTGGACTTAAGCAATTCAACCTTAAGGCCAGATGGGCTGGTGGAACAGAGCAGGCCTACTCTTTCTTCTGCCAGTTCATATCTGAAAGCACCTTCTGCAGTTTCTGTTGCTAGTTCTGGTATTTTTCCTTCTCATTATCCAAATCAAGATGTTGCAAATGCAGCATTTGCAAGCTATGGGCCAGATGGATACTCCATGAATTCAGCAGCACCAACAATGATGGCAAATCATATTAATGCAAGTAGTATGCCCCCTCCATTTGAAAATGCTGCTCTTGCATCTGCGATGGCATCTCTTGGCATGGACTCCAGGGCTCCAGGAGGTTTTTCTTCGGGATCAAATTTTGCAGGAGAAGCTGACTTGCAAAATCTCAATAGAATTGGGAATCACACAGCTGCAGCTGCTTTTCAGATGCCTATCAATCCACTTTGTGTTCAGTACTTGAGAGCAGCTGAGTATGCAGCACAAGCTGTAGCTAACTTAAATGATCCTTCCATGGAAAGGGGTTACACAAACAATTCTTATGCGGATCTACTTGGAATCCAGAAGGCTTACCTTGGGTCATTGTTCCGACCACAAGAACAGTACGGTATGCCCTTTATAGGTAAAGCTGGGGGCTTAAATCATGGATTCTATGGAAACCCTGCTTTTGGCCTTGGTTATGCAGGAAGCCCAAGTCCTATTCTTCCTTCTTCTCTAGGCGGACCTGGTAGTCCGCTTAGGCACAGTGAGCGCAACATGCGCCTTTCTTCTGGGATAAGACACTCTTCTGGAGGTATCATGGGATCTTGGCAGTCACATGGTACAGGTGCAATGCATGAAAATTTTGCATCGTCACTTCTAGAGGAGTTCAAGAACAACAAGACCAAATGTTATGAACTCTCTGATATCGCAGGCCATGTTGTTGAATTCAGGTATGAGCCATTTATAGGTATCAATATCTATAAGTGATGGAAACAGTGATGAATCTTAATGAAAACTTTATTGACATCTAATGAAGCAAGCCTAACGTTATTATGCCATATTTATTTATTTTGTATCATGGGAGTCATGTCTCTGAAGTTTATTAGACCTAAAAGAAGAAAAAAAGGTTAAAAAAAGGTTCATATATGCTTGCATCTTGTTTTATTCATTATGACACCAAATCAATACTACCGGGGAAGCAATGCTGTGTTAGCATATATGTGCTGAATTCAGGATATATTAGTGGCCTTTGGAGTGTAATATTGAATGTATCCATTTTGTCTCACTGACTGCTATGCAATGCATGTTGATATCACCTAAAATATATGAACATGCTTGTAGATGCTCTATTTTTCTCTAACTTCATCCAACTTGTCATATGACTGATTGTTTCTCTTCATCTGTTCAGTGCTGACCAGTATGGTAGCCGATTCATACAGCAAAAGCTTGAAACAGCCACAACTGAGGAGAAAAACATGGTTTTTGAAGAAATCATGCCTCAAGCTCTTACATTGATGACTGATGTTTTTGGAAATTATGTGGTCCAAAAGGTATCTTATTTCTTCACTGTATTCAGATTTCTGATCCAAGATTTTGTTTTTGTTTTTTTTGCATGTTTTCCTTCAGAAGGTGCTAACAGTTTGCTTTTGTATCAGTTTTTTGAGCATGGAAGTGCAGCTCAGATAAGGGAATTGGCTGATCAGCTCACTGGCCATGTATTGGTGCTCAGCCTTCAGATGTATGGCTGCCGAGTTATCCAGAAGGTAAATTTAGCTTTATGATTCTACTGTGCCTTGTGTTGTATGAAGAAGTTTGCTTTTATTTTATTCTAGTAATTGTGGCAACGCTACATTATGTATGATACCATGCATGCAGGCAATAGAAGTTGTTGATCTGGATCAACAGACTAAAATGGTTGCCGAGCTTGATGGCCATGTCATTCGCTGCGTACGTGATCAGAATGGGAACCATGTCATTCAGAAGTGCATTGAGTGCATTCCTCAGGAAGCAATCCAGTTCATTGTCTCAAACTTCTACAATCAAGTTGTGACATTATCCACCCATCCATATGGCTGTCGTGTCATGCAGGTTGATAAGTCTGCTAATTCTGAGGCTATATGCATGCATGAATTTATGTGTTTTACTACGGACACTCTTAACTGAAATTCTATCAATTTATGTGTCACAGAGAGTATTGGAGCATTGCCATGATCCTCAAACTCAACAGATCATGATGGATGAGATTTTACAATCTGTTTGTATGTTGGCACAAGATCAGTACGGGAATTACGTTGTTCAGGCATGTAGTTCATGTAGAAAAAGTTTATAGTTATCTATCCAGAAGCACCACCCTCTCTCTCTTTTTACATAAAAAACAGAAAACACATTAAACAAATCTGCACCTATTAGATTCTAATTTCTGCTAAGAAAAGTAAATTCTTTATTCTCGTGAGCTATCAAGATTTTTGTCCTTCCCTGCTGGAAATATGATGGTACACAGAATATTGACTGACACAAACAGGGAACAATCATGTGCTACATACATAATTGCTGTAAATGGAAAGAAACCTTGCCACAGATTTCAAACATTAAAATGATGTTGCATTATCATTGTCATTTATTTATTTTCAAGGGATGATTGGATATCCTAAGCAATTTTAACTCTGGGCCTTGCTGCTTTACCGATGATCGCTGCTCACTTCCCAACTTTGTTTTCTTCACACCTTTGCTATATACATCTGTTATACATCTGTTCTCTTCATGGAATAGGCAATGTTCAAGGAACTGTATGGCTTATGTCTGACATCTAGGTGGATATCATTTGATGATGCCACTTGAATTATGGCCTTGTGTGTTGCCTCCATCTAGAACTTGAAGCATAATCATTTCATGTGATGTTTACCATATGCTTTACTGAATCTCTTTAATTTGATGCTGTAGTAAATCTCTTAAGTTTGAACTGTAACAGCATGTATTGGAGCATGGAAAGCCTTTTGAGCGATCTGCTATTATTAAGAAGTTAGCTGGACAGATAGTACAAATGAGCCAACAAAAGTATGCTTCAAATGTTGTAGAGAAGTGTTTAACCTTTGGTGGTCCCACGGAACGTCAGATACTGGTGAATGAGATGCTTGGTTCCACTGATGAAAATGAACCTCTGCAGGTTTGTGACCTTTTGGCATATTGTTTATGAAATTGTGCAATCCTATTGTTGACTTTTTAATTAGATTAGTGCTTTGAACCAGTTCAAAACTTTGGCTGATGATTTATTCCAATTCCACCATCTTCAGTGAATACTGTACAGCACATATATTGACTATCTCTGGTACTTGTAATTTATGTTTTCATCAGAATTATGTGATGTTTGTAGATTTGAAATGATTATAATAGTTTGACTTTGTTTTAATTGGAGAGCAGGATTATGTTGCTTTGAAAAATAGCAAGTAATCAATGCCGTTTTTCGTAGTATCCAAAATATATTTTTTTTCACAGATTACATGTGGTCCTTTCTCTTGATCTCTGCTGATATTCTTCTTTCTTTTTTTTTTTTTTCTAAGAATGCTTTGCCAATTACTTTTAAATTACAAAGTCTTGGATTTGTACATGCATGCATGCATAAACTTCTAAAACTTGGTAGTGTTGCTGGATCCTAGTTTTTGGTGTTTTGAAGCATTAAGCACCCTTACCAGTTCCAAAACACATGTCAATTTGCAAGCAACTAGTTTGCCAGTCATTCAACATCTTGCAGAAATATCTTTGTTTAGCTTTCTTTTAGTTTGGCCATCTTTGCTCTAATGTGCCTAAGTTGATCTATAATAGAAGATTTCCTCTTCCTCATTGCAGCTAGTTATGTATCCTCTTAAATTTTCTTAAACTTATCATGTGCAACATCTTTCTTTAATCTCAGAAAATTTGTTAATAATGTTACCCAGTATCTTTCTTTTTGATTATATCTTATCCAGTTTGTTTTATCTTTTCTCCCCCCTTTTCTGAAACATGTTATTTAGTCTTCAGAATATCTGTCTGCAATTGTTAATTCAGTAGCACCATGTACATGTAAACATGATTTCAAAATTACATGAATACATCATGACTAAAGCAGAGGAGTCAAGCGTATGTAATTTGATTAAAAAAGTTCACACACCTGCTGGTAATAGTTGCTGCTGATGGAATATGAATCAGAATCTATTCAGTTGCATAATTTATAAAATGTGTACACTCTAAATGGAAACACTTTCCTACATCAAATGTATCACACTATAGGTAATTTCACTAACTTGAGCGAATGCTACGTTACTTGATATCTGAAATATAGTGTGGTTTTCCAGAACATTGGTCTAAAAAGTGCCTTGATTATGGATTACAATGTCTATTTTGGTTTTATGTATTGTTTGTGAACTCCATGTTTGCTGGCTATTATTGTACGCATGCCTGTCAATTTACATGCTTCCTTTTGTATATGGTTGTCAGGCGATGATGAAAGATCAGTTCGCAAACTATGTTGTGCAGAAAGTATTGGAGACCTGCGATGATCAGCAGCGTGAGCTGATACTCTCACGAATAAAAGTCCACTTGAATGCACTGAAAAAGTATACTTATGGAAAGCATATTGTTGCACGTGTAGAGAAACTTGTTGCAGCTGGAGGTATTGCACAGAAGATTCTTTAATATTATCATTAGAAACTACTGCCATTTTGCAATATACATGATGGAAGATAGGACAGTGGCATGCACTTCATTCCAATGCAAATTATTTTCAATAACCAGAGTAGAATATACTTTTCCACCAATTTTTCTTTCATGTGGTTCTTCTCCTGTGGCTTTGTTCTTTCAGAACACTTAGTAAGTTTTGTTTCATGCAGAAAGAAGAGTTGGAGATTAGTCCTCATAACCTTTTAGAAGGCATATGGCAGGAAGTTGTACAGCTAACAGAGGCTAGTGCAGGCTCCCTTTTTCATTTATCTATCTATATAGACAGATACGAGCTTGATAGAAATAAATTAATTGCTTGCACTGAGAATTTGTACATTCTGTAGTTTGAAGTTATAGTGAATCATGTGATGGCTGTGGCCCCTGGAGAGGAGATAAATATCTGTATAAGTTTTATGGGTGTAAAGAAATGCTAAAGAAAAAAGAAGGGTAGATGATATGTTAGCGTGACTGTACAAATGTTGCTATGTGGAGAGCTCTGTCGTTTAGGTGAGACCAGTATTTTTTTCTTGTTATGTATGGGATTCATTTATTTCTCTTATGGCATACAATTTTTTTAGTTTTAAGTCCCTGGTTGAGGATGCACATTTTAATCCACTGTTGCTCTTTCCATGGTTGGTTTTACATTTCCTCTGAATATATGAATGCCTTATTAAATTTTAGTTGTAATTTGTCATGCTGCAATTGCTGACACATCTAGCTGTGCCCACAACGTTACAGTCGGGTGTAATCGTGTATGTGAACTTTCTCCAAGCATCTGTACCAGGCTTTTCTTAAGCTTCTCAAATGGTTGCTTTTCAATTTGTTCACTACTCATCGAGAATCTGACACACTTTGAAATTCCTACCGGCTGTAAGGGCTTGCTCTTTCTGGTGCTTGCTTGCTTTTGATGCCTGATCTGTAACCAGCCCTGGTGCATTATGTGAGGATCACGTTCTCAGTATGAATGTTCTTGTGCCTGGGAAACAGGCTTGGCTTCTGCTGTTTCCAGATGCATCCTTTCATTTTCCATGAATGGCTGCTTTGACATCAACACCCATTTAAGATTATGGACATTGGACCTGTTGCACTATGGCTGGAGAGGGTGATAGACTTCTGTAAAGATTTTGATGTCCGAAAAAGTGAGATTATCAGCAGGTCGAGAGCATTCCAAAATGCCCAATTGGGCAGCAACATCGTTATTAACTCCATCAGTGACCAGGAATTGCATGACAATGCAACATGATTATCTCTGTTTGCAACCTCAGATCAGTCTTCCAGAGATAATATGCCAACACTAAGACCACCTCTTTTTTTTTTTTGGTTGTCACTGATAAGGAAACAGCGACTGATATCATTTCCTCTGAATCTTCTCAACTTGACAATCCCACATTTGTACATTGGTGATGCAATTTAGAATCACCCGAATGAGGCACCTGGGAACCACCAACCAGGACCTCCTCCCAGATGGAGGAAGGGTGCAACGGCCACCGCACAACCCATTTTGTTACTGGTGATGCGGTTTTTTAATATCATTATCAACTTGGAAGATGATGCTAAATGTTGAGGCTTCCCTCATCCCATCAATTGCAGAGCATGAAAATTCTACTCTCTTGAAGTGAAACTTACACCTTTTTGAATTGAGCCCTTCAAGAGCTGAGATAATTACTGCTTCCTGATTTAGAGGTTGATTTCTAAGTTCCAAACAGTACGCATCTGCCTCTCGTGCTTTCATGTAGGTTTCTGCGAACATTGTGCATGCAAAAATACGAGCAGTACCAAGATGAAAATTCTAATCAGTTCATTCAACTACAAGTTGGTGCAGGCACCAGATTGAGACAAAGGTTTCAGGGTTTCTTATGGATCTCTGATTTATGAGAGGCATTTTTCTTTATTTTGAGTCATTGTCGAGTCCAGTTGTGCTAGTTAGCCTGATTCATTGTTGGAATACAGGAGTTGGTCAAGTGTCAAGTGTTATTTTCTTTCATTGAGTCCTGTAATAAATCAAGAAAAGATTCACCTTGAAGACCTAAGAGAAGACCCATCAATCATGCAATGACCCATGTCTTGGACCATTCTAGGACACATGGCATCACCAGAGCAAAGTAAGGAGTCGGTCCACATGGCATCACCAGAGCAAAGTAAGGAGTCGGTCCACATCAATTTAGGAAGGAATCTAGGCGCCAACACCCTCCTTCCTCTTTTCTTCATGTCGCCCACCCTTATATGGAAGCTTTTGGGCGCCCATTGACTTCCACATTTATCATGCGGTCCCCTGGCAAGCATCTATGGAAAAAATTGGCTGCCCCTCTCTAATTGAAAGATCTTCATGCGCTCCAGAAGAAGGTTATCGTCCAGTCACTCTCTAATTGAAAGATCTTCATGCGCTCCAGAAGAAGGTTATCGTCCAGTTAAAGATGGCAGGAGGAATCAAGGGGCGCCCACTCTTTCCCTTTCTTAAGTGGTCCCCCTCCTCTACAAGCTTGGAAATTGCAGCCACTCTCTCTTTTTGGCCGTCCCAGATAAAGCATGCAGAGATCCCTGCCTCCTCAAGAAGAATCACATTGCATACATTACAATTCATGTCAATTATGTACTTAAAATGAATGATTAATTTGTATTGACATGAAAGGGTTATAAAAAGACCTTTCTCTTGTAAAAAAAAAAAATGATTAATGAGAAAATTCTGAAATTCTTTTCCATTGCTGTGAAGGCTCTGGTACTCTGGGAAGGAGTGGGTGTGAAGCCCTTAGTGTTTCCTTTCATCTTCTCTAACCTCCCTCAAACCCAAACCCTAGCCGTCCCCCCTCCAGAAACCCTAAAATAACCCTACCGCCAACCATCTCCTCTTGTTGTTTTCTCAGGGATTCACTAGCCGAAAAGGAAGTCGTCTTTGCCCCTGAACCATATTTCAAAGATCCTTTCCGGTAGACAGCTTCTTCATCCAGGACTTTCAACCTGTTAGAGTAATCTTCATGTTTCAATCTTCGAGTGATCACTTTTGGTATATGAAATCCTTTCTCTAATTCTCTTTCTTTGATTTAGTGAATGTTGAGAGCATGTCTTAACCGAAGGTTTCCTAACCTTCACTTTTCTGATTTCGTTAATATTCTAACAGTTCTAATTCCAGTATATGCTTCCGCCTGTCTTGCATAGTATAGCTTAACTAGTTTTTTGATCTTTCTAGGTAATTAGCCATCTCATAATATATATATATATATATAATATTATTTCATTGCATTCGTGTCTCATTCACGTTCTGCATCAGTTTTGCTATCAGAGCTTCGTTGTTAGGACTTGTTCTTGCATCATATTAGGAAAGTAGCTTTGCATAGGTGCTGAAAATTTTAGCTTGCTAAGATTTCTGCATACCTCCCATATTTACTTATTTTTCTTGCATATAAAAAAATTTCAAAAAAAAAAAAGAGAGCATATCTTGGTCTCTACTGTGCTCATTTAGGGATAGTCCAAAGGGAGAGGCTAGAGGTAGTACCCCGGGCTATTTGACCCAATGGGCGTTTGGCAGGGATATCAGGGACGTACCAATAAGGGAGGCTACTGGTAGTACCTTGGTACGTTTGACCCAACTACCTACGTTCCGGGAGTGTCGTAGGCTACCAAGAGGGCTATTCATAGCCGTCGCAAGAAAGGCTGACTTGAGGCAAGGCCTTAAGTGACATACATAGGCGAAAAAAAAATAATTAAAACATTTTAATTGTTGCTATTAATTAGTTTTATAACTAAAAATAAAAAATAAAAAAATTTCTGTATTGCTGCATCCTTTTGGTTAGAGATCCGACTTGTTAATTTAAGTCTTTAGTGTTCCATCATCTCTGTATTAAATTGACTTAAAGGATACCGCTATCTCAGATCACGTGGGGATTTCATCACCCTTCCTGAGCCCAGAAAATCATCAACCTACATACGAGCCCAAACCTCCCAATTTTAAAATCCAGTAGACATAATTGAGCAGTAGGGACTCCCACGGTTGGGTTCACATATTTTGTCAAAACTGGTGTGAGTCTTTTCCCATTTACGACTGAAACCTGGTGTCTAAGGCTGGAGGTCAAATATCAAATGACTTAAGCAGAGTGACGGGGTTACTCTAATTAGGCCCCTGCATTACCTCTTCCACCTGCTACCTGGCCAGCTATAGGGTACTTGGTGATTGATTAGCATTTAGTTGACACACTTTATTTGAGCTCTAGGTCTAGGAGCCAGTAGTCGTTCTTTTTTCTTTTTGTGTGCTTGCCTGCATGCCAACCCAGTCCGGAGCCCATACCAACCCAGTCAGAGTCAGTCCCCATCCGACCCACCCATGGACAATGACATTGGAGCTATGCTTAGGACCATTACTAAACGATTGACTCAATTGAATGATCAAGTGAGCTCCTTAGAAGAAATCGTAAGACCAGGACTGAGCCTAAGTTAGACCTTCGTCTACCTACCCCACATCCTGACCCTAGGAGAGCCTATCACTATGATTTTACCCCTGAGTATCACCCTAGAAGCTCATACCCATACTTAGTGGACTCAGAGAAAAGATCCATTAGGAGCAGCCGGCCCTATGCACCCACTTTTGGTGGTGATCTAGAGCTAGAGGATTACATTGATTGGGAAAAGAGGATGGATGAGTATTTCGATCGGAAAGAAATGTTAGAAGAAGAAAAGGTAAAATTTGTTAGGTTTAAACTAACTCGACATGCTATGATATATTGGGAAAATGTTGAGCATGCATGTCGTCAAAAGAGGGAGATGCCCATTAGAACATGGAGAACCATAAAGATTAGACTTAGGAAGAAATGCCTACCCATGTCCTATAGGCATAAGGAGCCCATCACCCATCAGGCCACACTTAATAGGACTAATATCCCTGGAAATAAGTCAAACCCTAATCTAGGCTCATTTAGTCAGTCCATCCCTATTGCCCCATGTGTTCACCAGAGTCCACCTTTCCCTACCACCCCATTTATTCCCATGAGTCGACCCACTCCTATTCCCCCACTTGCCCCACTCATTCCTACTATCCGGCCCATTCCTATATATCAGTTTGCACAACCCATTCCTACCACCATAGTTGAACACAGGGAGGAAAAGCTAGACATGGCTAACCTAGGCATAGTTGTTCAGGATCCTACTCAAATTGACAATTTAGAAAACTCTGAACCTATTGACTGTGATGAGGAGAGAGATCAAGAACCCCTTATAGGTTGTATCGAGGAGGTATATGAGGCTGACACAAGTTTAGTTAATGAATACGAAGAGGATGAGGAAGAACCCATTGAAGGCTTTAAGGACGAAGAGGTTGAGCCCAATAATCATTTAGAGGTCGATAGTCCCGAGTCCCTTAGTCATGTAGAGGTAGACATTTGTGAGTCCATTAGTCCATTAGGAGAAGAAGCCACTAAGCCTATTGATGAATCTAAGGGAAAGGAGATTGAGCTTGAGCCCAGTGACATGTTAGAGAAAGAAGAAACTACACCTATTGGAGAGATAGAAAGAGAAGTCTATAGAACTGAGTCTGATCTAAGGTTTGAGTCTAAAGAAATTGATACCATCCTAGTTGAACATGAACCATTGCTTGTAGCTAAAGAGATTATGGAGAAGCAAAATGGTCAACTTGAGGAAGCTGAAGTCCAAGAGCTAAGCCCTATAGAGCAACCCCTAGAAATAGTGGAATTCATGAAGGATTTAGAGCAAGAGATTTATGTAATTTTTGCTAAGGGTTTAGAACAAGACATCAGTAAGGGGTCATCAATTTGGATTAGGAAAATTCACGATCACATCCAAGAGGTAGCAGTGGAGATTTTAGAAGAATTTCATAAGATGTTTTCAAAAAGAATATCTAGTCACCTTCCACTACTTAGGGATATCCTACACCTCTTAGATCTAGTCCCAATTCGATTTGCCACATACTTTCAGAAGACCCTATGGAACCTCTTAAGAATCCATGCCATCCACCAACCCAGGGTCAAACCTAAAGAGTCTGTAGTTTGTTAGGTTTAGGTCCAGAGAGTTCAATAAAATTCCTTTCCATAGGAATGCCTTAGTAAGTCTGCATTTCAGTTAAGTGTTAATCCAAGTCTTAGTAATAAGGACTTTTGTCACATTCTACTGAGTTCACCTGCCCATTCAACTTGTCCAACTATACACGAGTCTCAGAGTCAATTGCACAGCACCTGCATCATGACATTAGCATTCACTTGAATATTGATAATAAGTTGACTAATCCCCAGAATCGAGTCAAGAATTTTGTTAATGGAAAACTATGTCATGTTAGAAAGTTACATGCTCATAGACCTGCTCCTTTTAGAATGTTAAAGAAGGTAGGAACCACTGCCTGTGTGTTAAAGTTACCTCCATGGTTAGGCAGTAGCTCTATTTTCACTACCTCAGACTTAGTAGAATATAGGGACCCAGCAGTGGTACCCAGCGAGTTTTTGGACCTGATCGTTCCTTTGAGAGTGAGCCCTCACCCGAGTGTCCACCCACAAATTGGCCCGAGAGGAAAGGCAGGATTGAGCAGATTCTGGATGACCAAGCTGTCACGACTCGCAATAAAGGTTACCAAAGATATTTGGTTCGTTGGTAAGGTCAGCCGGAATCAAAAGACTCGTGGATTACCCGGGAAGATCTGCAACACATAGACCCAGACCTCCTAGAGAAGTACCAAAGTCAAACTGACTCTTACTCGACGGGATCGAGTTCCTTCCAGCCCGGAAGAATTGGTGCAGACACCAGATTGAGATAGAGGTTTTAGGATTCCTTATGGATCTCTGATTTATGAGAGTCCTTTTTTTTTATTCTTAGAGTCCTTATCAAGTTCAGTTGTGCTAGTTAGCCTGGTTCATTGTTGGAATACAGGAGTTGGTCAAGTGTCAAGTGTTATTTTCTTTCATTGAGTCCTGTAATAAATCAAGAGAAGGTTCACCTTGAAGACCCAAGAGAAGACCCATCAACCATGCAATGACCCATGTCTTAGACCACTCCAGAACACATGGCATCATCACAGCAAAGCAAGGAGCCGGCCCACATCAATTTAGGAAGAAATCTAGGTGCCAACACCCTCCTTCCTCTTTTCTTCATGCCACTCACCCTTATATGGAAGCTTTTGGGCGTCCATTGACTTCCACATTTATCATGTGGTCCCCTGACAAGCATCTATGGAAAAAATTGGCTGCTCATATCTAATTGGAAGATCTTCATGCGCCTTAGATGGAAGAAGGTTGCCATCTAGTTAAAGATGGCAGGAGGAATTAAGGGGCGCCTACTCTTTCTCTTTCTCAAGTGGTCCCCCTCCTCTACAAGCTTGAAAATTACAGTCACTCTCTCTTTTTGGCCGTCCCAGATAAAGCATGCAGAGATCCCTGCCTCCTCAAGAAGAATCATATGCCATACATTACAATCCATGTCAATTATGTACTTAAAATGAATGATTTAACTTGTACTGACATGAAAGGGATATAAAAAAACCTTTCTCTTGTAAAAAAAAAAATGATTAATGAGAAAATTCTGAAGTTCTTTTTCATTGCTGTGAAGGCTTTGGTACTCCGGGAAGGAGTGGGTGTGAAGCTCTTAGTGTTTCCTTTCATCTTCTCTAACCTCCCTCAAACCCAAACCCTTGCCGTCCCCCCTTCAGAAACCCTAAAACAACACTGCCGCCAACCACAGGCCCCCATCTCCTCTTGCTGTTTTCTCAGAGATTCATGAGCCGAAGAGGAAGTCATATTTGCCCCTGAACCATATTTCGAAGATCCTCTTCGGTAGACAACTTCTTCATCCAGGACTTTCAACCTATCAGAGCGATTTTTCTGTTTCAATCTTCGAGTGATCACTGTTGGTATATGAAATCCTTTCTCTAATTCTCTTTCTCTGATTTAGTGAATGTTGAGAGCATATCCTAACCGAGGGTTTCCTAACCTTCACTTTTCTGGTTTTGTTAATATTCTAACAGTTCTAGTTCCAGTGTATGCTTCCACCTATCTTGCATAGTATAACTTAACTAATTTTTTGATCTTTATGGATAATTAATCATCTCATAATATATATATATATTATTTCATTGCATTCGTGTCTCATCCACGTTCTGCATCACAAGTATCTGCAACCATAGGATGTCTAGATGAACAGAAAAAAAAAAAAAAAAAGGGTAAAAAGCAAAGGGGAATAATGATACAGGGAAGGGAAGCCATGCACACAAATGCTAGTCAAGCCAAGACTATTGTGTGCTAAAAAAAATAATGGAGAGAAGAAATCGAATAAAATTTAGATACCAACAAAAGGAACTGGCAAGATGCCTTTGGCTACATCCTTCTTTGATATTCCATGCTGCATGGTATGCCAAAGGCAGAAGATGATCTGCAATTACTTCGAAGAGATACGTTACTTAACATACTTAAACTGTTTATAAAGGCACCGATCGTTAAAAGTTTTGATTCACTGTTTCTGCTATTACCAGTTATAAAAATATGGCTGAGCTTCTGCTCCTATAACGAGTACTTTTCCTGGCTGATGCAAGTATGTTATCTAGATTGATTAATTTTGCTAGGATTGCATTACTTTTATCTAATTTTATGTGTCCATACCTAGCACACTCAGTGACAAATAATAGTATGTTTCATCCCATAAAAAACTGACTAGTTTCACATTAGGGATTATAGATTATAATGCAACCTCAAAGAAAATTTAGCACCTGAAAATTATCCATGATGCCGAGTTACAATAACTAAAAGCAAAATGAAAAGGATGAACCAACTGGAAACTTGCCCTTCAATTCAAGCTGCTTGGTTGTATGCATAAAGCATGGGTTATGCTTGGGCTCTAACTTGGTCCTACGTATATGCACTACTTTAGCATGCAATAGTTTAGGTGCTACATCTAGAACCCCTTTACAAAGATAGTTCCACATTTCTATAAAAACATCGATCTCAATTCCATCCCACCAACCACAGAAAGAAAGGTGAAAAATGAAATTATTCATATTACCTTCCTTAAACATACACCAATAGGCCTATGATCCCAATTATGTGGAGTTGGTTTTACCAATGAAGGTCTGTTTCAGGCTTCGAGCAAAGAAAGAAGTTGCTCCAAGAAGTTTGTATATTGTGAACCATTTGGTATCGGTGGTCATGAAGTTATCCTGCACTATGTTTGGACGTATAATGAGTCTTTTTCCTTTAATCTTGCTTGCTATGGAAAATTCCATTCATAATAGTTCAGGATCTACAATGCAGTAACAATTAATCAATTGCACCAACAAAAATATTTCTATATGCTGATGAACGTCTGACAAATGAAACCAAGACCATATTTGTGACTCAAAAGCATCAAATGGCATATTCTTCTTAATTTCACAAGTTGAAAGAGCCAAAGAGAATTTCATCAAACAAAAAAGAGTCAAAAGAGAAATTGCTCACTTAATCTAATCATCATCCTCTTCAATCTTTTGGCCAAAGCCTCTTGGCCCAGCTCTTGCCTTGACCTTCCTTTTCTTTCCACTCTTCTTCTTCTTGGCAGCCTCTTCTTTCTCAAACTTTTCCCTCTCTCTTTTCTGCAGAAAATCTTGCACTGCCAAGTAGATCACCTAACCCAGGTGCAAAAATAATCGTCAACAAAAACACAAAAATAATTGAACATAACACAAAAACAACAAAAACAAAAGCAAGCTTATTGAGAACAGTCAACAACAGTCATTAACAAAAAAATTATCAATCAAAACCACCCTTTTGCTGCAAAACATTAAAAGAACAAATCAACGCATATTTAAAGAATTACCTCGTAACAAACACAGTCAGGCAAATTCCACTTATAGATATCAAAACTCACCCACACTTCCCACAACATCCAATAGCGAAAGAAGCTAAGAAAAGCAGAAGCCATGCCAATAGGGAATTACCCCGATGGTGAGAATGGAGAGACCAATAAAGGCGAAGAAGAGAAGAGCAGAGATAACGGTGGAGACCGCGCCATCCTGAGCAGCAGCTGGAGGTATCTGCTGGGCCGCCTCTATTGTGGCCTCCGAAGGCAAGGCATCCCCAGATGCGGCATAAACCCTCCAAAGCTGCGACCTTTTCGGCGAAACTCGTCCACATCTCCTCCTCCGCTGGTAGTAGAGGGGTCGAAGGAGAGCAGAAGAGGAAGGTGGGAGAGAAGGATAACAGATCTTGGAGGTGGAATAGGAGAGAGATTTGGGAGCAGTGACGAAGAGGAGGGATGGAAATATGGTGACCGTTGCCATCCTCTCATCCGCGTTACCTTCTCTGCTCCTTTTTCTCTCGTTTCGGACTGGATGGGGAGGTAAACGCCGGTGATCCTCGATCACTGGATTGACCAATAATTTTGGACCATGGCACCCGAACCGCTTGATCTTCGTACGGTTCGAGCGACAGAGCGGTTCCGCTTCTTTGCGAATCAGGACCGCCTCGGTTCGGTTCGAACCGAACCGCAGATGATGACCGCGCGGTTTTCCAAAGCTTGGGCCGGTAAGTGCCACAGAGCTAGTAATTACGGCAAGCCTCTTGCCGGGACTAGTTCATATTAATTTCAACGTTTTTCCGTATAACCCCTCGGAAAAATTTAAAATCAAATTTAACAGATCAGTTTTACTTTTACGGTTTTACCCTTCTTGATCGAAAGGCTGAAAGCCTGCCCATGCTTCGGGAAATTTCGAGAGGGCGCTCGATCATTCTTCTCCCTTCTCTTCGGACAGCTCCTCATCCCTCAACTGCTATCCGCCTCCAACCTCGGCGTCTATAAAAGATCCTTTTCGATTCCCCTCCAAGGAACCCTTCTCATCGCGAGATTCGAAGTCGATACCGTCTTCCTTTTCCCTGAGCGAAAGAGATCATGGCGGGCGACGGGCTGAAGTGGGATGGATTGCTTAAGTGGAGCCTTTCCCATGCTGATGGGACTCGCCCTTCTCGGAATTTGAGGTATTCTAGGTTTTCCTTCGTCTCTCTTTTTCCTTTGTTCAGATTCCGATGGGCTTTCTAGGATTAGGTATTATTCTTGTTTGCAAGAGGTTTCACTTCTTGCTTAGGGTTTACTTGCTTCTTTTCTGTCTGACGGTATTAGTGAGATTTTCGCTTTTATCGACCTAATGTATGTTTTAGACGAGCTATTGAATCGATCCCTTGATTATTCGTTGTGGTCTTTGATCGGTGAAACTTTTTTCCCCTTTTCCTTTCTAATTACTTTTTTTTGAGGTTAATGTTACTTTCTGTGGAACAGCGAGGAGGATCGAAGATGGTTTATGGAAGCCATGCAAGCGCAGACTGTTGACGTAATTAAGAGAATGAAGGAGATCACCCTCGTCATGCGAACTCCAGAGGATGTTTTGGAGGCTCAAGGCGTAACCACAGCAGATATTGAAGGTAAAATTAGGGAGGCAAGAATTACGTTTTCCTCTGTTCTTGTGATTCTTCTGCATGCGAAGATTGTCAGCACTAGATAGACTGGAAAGTTTTCGACTAAGCAAACATGACTTAGGGAGCTCATTAATTGTCAAACAATGAGTTTGAATATATAGATATTAAAGTCATTGTGATCAAGTGTGACTGATGAATTTTTTATCCAACGCCACATAAATTAATTATAGAGATGCTACAAAATAACAAATGTGTCACCGATGGTTAGGCTTGAATCTGCACCAAACTTAAACTCAAATATTTGATCATTCTATTACATTTTATGAATGGAAGATGAATTAGTTGTTGAAGCTAAAATATAATTGATACAATGCAAAGGATGAGACTGATAACTTTTTCTGGCTGCCTTTGTTTATCAAAAACCAATCATATGACTTGAAAATATTTGTAACTATTTTCCATCTTAAGACCATAGTATAATACTTCAATTAGTTATGATTTAAGTATTGCACCACTAGATAATAGTATTAGACATTACTTATCTAGATGTTTTATGAGTGCCTTTATTTCCTCTTTCTTTCATTTCCGTTCTTTTCTTTTTTTGACTGTTCCATTTCTGTTCTTTTCATTTTTTAGAGAGAACTATATCCTTGCTTCAACACTTGCATTTGCTGTAACATTAACTTCTGAGGAAGTCTCTTTAATCCTTATATGTTTCCTCATCTGTTCGACCTTGTTGCTGTTTTTGCTTCTTCATGAGACCCCTTAATCTTTTTCCTATGCTATTCTTGATTTTCTAGGTCGTCGCTCAAGTTAGTGACAAAAATGAGGTTGTTATGATATGATGAAGATATTCTGGGAATTAAATTGTAGTTACTTTTGTTTTTTAAAGCATTCTCCATCTAAAAGATTAAGTTTATTTGACAATACTGCATAATCTTGGACCGTCAGGGATTATGTGCGATAAACATGATACATCTAAATATTGCTGATGTCAAGGATCATCTAGTTTTGGTATAAAGGGTATTTTATTTTGGAAAATTGAGGCCCCTTAAGAGTTCATTTACCTGGATTGCCCATTTTCTTTGTGCCCTTCACCGTAAAAGGAGATTATCAGGAAATCCTGATAGATCTTTTGCAAGTTATGTTAAGACTTATGATAGTGTTGAATGATATAAAATGCTTCTATATTAGCTAAATTATTAGATGCAGCTTAGATTTGTGGGAATAAGATTTGAAAAGAGATTAGTTGAATTTTTTTTTTTTTTTAAAAAAAAAAAACAGAGAAAGAGCTGGGTTATGGAGTCTAGCACAGAAAAGGTAACTTTGTTTCAAATGGAACTCTCTTTGTTGCGTTAACTCATTTGGTTATCAGATGATTCATGAAGCAGACCAGCATTTTTTGTCGCCTGCAGTTTGGTCAAATCATTTGATAACCATATCATCTTTTGCAGCATCTTCTATGGTACCCCATATCTGATAGTAAAAAAGATCTGAGAAAAGAGATAGGGAAGGAGATAGCTAATAAGGAAGAAGAGAGGGAAGAGGACACAAAAAAAAAATGGAGATTGGGATCCACCTTAGAAAAGAAAGGTTATTCAATATATTGTAAATTCAATTTGTGATCTTTAATATACCCTATTCAGCGACAGCGAAACAGACTTTTATGTGGTATGATGGACTCATAACCTAAGAGCCTATTAGGACCGTCTGTATTTTGCTGAGTACAAACTTAATAAAATCTTAAGCAAATGTTAGATGCGTTGGTTATGTTATACATAATACTTTAATTGTTTTCTTGGTTAGCCAAAGCAAATGCTAGATGCATTGGTTATGCTATACATAATACTTTATTTGTTTTCTTGGTTAGCCAATAAACTTTTTTTTTTTTTTTTTTTTTTTTTGAATTTTGCAGATATGTTGGATGAACTACAAGAACATGTTGAATCTATCGACATGGCCAATGGTAAGTTTGTTGATTTTGCCATAATTTTTCAATATTATGTTATTGGCGTTGTGGTGCTCTTTTTTCCAACTGTTTAGCACATATTAGTTAGGCAGTGCCTTGATCGCACATTCTTCTGTAGTCACATCAATTAAATATTGTCTTTGCATCATTCATCAAGTGTTACTTATGCCTGTTTTTATTATCCAATTTTTGTTTAGTTGATATACTGTTGCTGAAGAACTAAACCACCTCATGGTTCAATTCCATTGAGCACGGAATCCTGTGAAGTTCCTAACTGGTGCCACTATGGCTTATTAATGACCTTTTTTCGGCGTCAATAGCTTATTGCTGACTTAGAGGTTTAAAAACTTTGGTGTTTTGTTGAGTTTACTTCAGCAACTTTGGCCATGCCTGTTGATTATTTATCAGGATCCATGCTTTTCTGAACTGACTTAATTGTTTGCACTACCTTAAAAATTAAGGCAGCATTTTAGAAAGAATCACCAGTTGCAGGATTTCAAATAGGTTGACATGATTGGTTGTTTAGCAGTCTGTTGTTTCCCAAAATAATATCATAATCTTGTAGTCTTCTGTAATAGACAAAAACCTTTTGAAAGAACTGTTCACATGATAGATTTTTTGGTAACATTGTAATTTATGTTGATGCAACTGAATTGCTAAAGTTCTAGGTGGCTGTAAGATTTAGCTGAATTTTAACCTAGGAAAATTTACTATAATAATTATTTTGCATAGATGAATTTTTTTAATCTCCCAAAAAAAACAAAAAAAAACAAAAAGCAAGAAAAAAAGATCCTTAAAAAAAAAAAACAAAAATCACATGTATTTGTCCCAGTGGGATATTTTGGTGATGTACTCACAAAAAAAAAATTAGTTTACATGAACTATTTTAAAGCAGAGTAATTCATCTTTACCACAATCTTTGTTTTTTTACTTTTTTTTTCCTAATTAGGGATTGTAAATAGCTTCTAGTTCTTAGCACTAGATATTTGGACTGAAGTATCTTTTTTTTTTTTTTTTTTCCAGAAACCTTGTTTATTAGTGTTTAATTACTTTCTGTGATTGTATTTTTTGAATGTGTTAGACTTGCACTCCATTGGTGGCTTAGTTCCTCTGCTTGGTTATCTTAAAAATTCCAATGCTGGTATTCGAGCAAAGGCTTCAGAAGTTGTAACTACCATTGTGCAAAACAATCCTAGGAGTCAACAGCTTGTGATGGAAGCTGGTGGTCTTGAACCACTCCTGGCCAATTTCACTTCCGATCCTGATGTAACTGTCCGCACAAAAGCTCTTGGTGCAATATCCTGTAAGCATCTGCTGCACTGCGTAATGCGCTAGATCCGAAGCATAAGGTGATGTTAATACTTGTTTCATATTTGTGTTTCAGATCAAGCTGATTTTTCTCTTTCCTTCATGTGGCTTTCAGCTTTGATACGGAACAATAAGCCAGGAATTGCCGCATTCCGTCTGGCAAATGGTTATGCGGGACTTAGAGATGCATTGGGTTCAGAAAGTGTTAGATTTCAGAGGTTCTTTCTCGTTGAACAATTTCCCGTTCCCTTTTTGCTCATCATTTTTATTGGTAGCTGACTAACTAACCAGATGAATAGCGTCTGCTATCATGAATAATCTAACTTCTGCTTGCTCCTTGGTGGGCCGTAGCAGCAGTCATATGTTTATTCATTTAAATTAAACTGGTCGATGCACTGAGCTTCCTTCTAATTGAGTCGGGCATATTCTTTCTATGGGTTGGTTTGTAGGGGGTGTGGCACGTGCTGTGCACCTACTTCTGACTAAAACACTTGATTAAATTTGTGGGCCCATACTCTGTCTCTGCGCGCGCGCGTGAGAGAGAGAGAGAGAGAGAGAGAGAGAGAGAGAAGGGGGGGGGGGGGGGGGTGTTCCTGGTACGCTGTCAAGGAAATTAGGCTAAGAAAATGAAGGGGTGGGGGGTTAATTCTACACGTGGGCCTCAGTTGGCAAAATCGGACTTAAAAAAATGGTGAAGCCTTGGGGCCGTTTGCATGAAGCCGGTACCAGGATTGATAGATATAATAGATATAGAGATAGAAGATAGAAATTAAAGATACTATCGATGTATTGACTTTTTTATTTTTATTTGTGGAAAAAAAGAAAATACGTGTACTGATATTATCTTTTATTTTACCAGAAAGGCTCTCAATCTGATTCAATACCTACTGCGAGAAAACAGCTCAGATTGCAGTGCGGTCACGGAACTCGGGTTTCCAAAGTTGATGGTGCATCTGGCCTCCAGTGACGATTCAGACGTGCGAGAAGCTGCTCTAGGGGGTCTTCTAGAGCTTGCTCGGGACAAGACATCAGGAAATAACAGCGTCTTAGCTGAAGAGGATAAGCTGCGACAAGTCCTGCAGAGTCGCATCGAGGAGATAAGCTCAATGTCCTCTGATGATCTCGGCGCTGCCAGGGAGGAGAGGCAGCTTGTGGACTCCCTGTGGAATGCTTGTTACGACGAGCCATCTTCGCTCCGAGAAAAAGGTCTTGTGGTTCTTCCAGGGGAGGAAGCACCCCAACAACCACCTGATGTTGCTGGGAAATTTTTTGAGCCACCACTTCGAGCTTGGGCAGCGAAACCTGCAACAGAGGGCATGAGCCTGGCGGGTGAAAGAAAGAAAGAGAGCCCGTTGCTGTTAGGGCCTGGGCCGGCATCTGGGAGCTCCAATTCCTAGGATACGGGTTCCAGTTCTGGTGGTGGAAGGATGGAGCCTTAGCGCAACATGGTCCGGTCGTTCTTGGTATTTCGTAGATCGTTTTTTTTTTTCTTTTTTCCCCGGGTTGTAGCAGTAGTGGTAGTGAGTTAGCGTATGGTGTTGCCGTGTATATAGGGGCAGTAACATGGTTTCATGAAGTAGCTGTTGTGACGCTTTTCTTCCCTTTTGCTTTTTCATAAAGTACAATGGGAAGTGGTGGAGGAAAATAAAATATTTCTGACCTTCTTGTTCTTTTTTATTCCCATCCCCTCCCCCCCCCTTTTTTTTTTCTTTATTAGTGGGGCTGTGACCCTACGCATTTAGAATCCAGAGGAAAGCTATCAGAAAGTGCTTCTAGTGGTATCAAATATTCTCATTTAATGAAGTGTGCACCGTCGTTTCCGAAGCCAAGGTGGTGCTAGGGTTTGCATGTTTGTCCGTGGTCCCGGCCCGCAGGCCTTGGTTTGTTCTCCAGGGTCTGTTTGGACAACGATGTGTTGAGTTTCTGGTGGGTTTCACTGTTTCTTGCTCGTTGGCTGTAGACAGCTGGTCATACCTATGGTCGGCTGTCAGGTACTAGTTTATTGAAGAAAAGGCTTATCCATGAGCCAACCTACCACCTTGTTAAGAGGAAAGTTAACCTGTTGGCCAGAAATAATTAAATGGAGCTGCTGGCTTGGCCTTAGGGGTTGATGTTGTACCCGGGCAGGCTTTCTGATCCTATCCATTTTTGGCATGGCTTGTTTTCGACGCTGACTTTAGCCGACGAGCTGGTCTGTTACTGTTTGATCCAGATGGCATGCTACTGTGTGTGGTATGACCGTGGTTGCATCTTATTGCTCGCTTCGTCTACTGTGTGTGGTATGACCAAGAGTGTATCTTAGTGCTCGCTCGGTTGGAAGAAAATGAGGGAAAAAGCTTCTCACCATATATTTTTTTTATGCTAAAAAATTTTACGTATGGCTCACTTAAATTTTCCCTTCTTTCATAGTGTTTATTTTTCAACTCTTCTTTCTTCTCTCTCTCTTTTTTTTTTTTTTTTTCTGAGAAAATATTTCATGGCAAAATGCTAAGTGAGGACTTAGAGAAAAATACCTTTGGGCCATCCATACTATTCCAAAAATAAGAACCTATTGCCATGTATGATGCATGGATTGATATGATGCAGCAGATAGAACTTTGAATTGATCAATCACTATCTATCACAATGGGTGTCTCTCTCAAGTTGTAGGTTAAGAAGCCAAAATCTATCTCTACAATAATGGCAAAGCGGGCACCATAAGATCTATTACATGTCTAGTACTTATTTGCTTATATATTGATGGAAGCCATAATAATATGCAAGTAGGAGTCGTAGCAGCAGAACATTAACTGGTTTGGTCTACCAAACATATGGCATTCAAAAGGATGGCCTATTTGCTGTCTTTTCTCTCTCTCTCTCTCTCTCTCTCTCTCTCTCTTCCCCCTTCTATTAAGTATATGAAACGGAGGAGCTGTGAGACTTCCCCCAAAAGCACATCAGTTATCTTAGTCGGACTCAATGACTGTTAGCGGCCATGCATAGCGGTAGAAACCGTTTTCATGGTGCAACATAGAGATGCCCAAATCTATAGCTTGACAATCATGATTTGAACTACATCGAGCCCTACCATCCAGTTTTTCTAAGATGAAGGGTTTAATAGCAATATCAAGGCCATATGAGTCAAAGCTCTGAATCAATCGTAAGAAGTTTACCGTTAGAATTGATGGTGTGATATTCACTCTTGCAGCTAATGACCTAAGATCTATCATTAGATGCCATTCTGGTGACATTATGGTTACTGTCTAAGTATGTCCGATAATTCTCAGTTCAGTGTCAGCTCAAGGAGAGTCCAAGACCCACTAGTACTATTCTGACAATGTTGCAACCACTGTCAAAAGCCAGCCAATAACGCCTAGGTCAACGTCTCAAGGAAACTTGTAGAAAGCTTGCCTGCCAAGTAACCAATTGTGAGATGGACTCCATTATATCCAATCTCGTCCCACAATCATACAAAGACACCGAGCATTGTTTGAAGATCATGGAGCCGAGTCCGATCCAAGGACATCCAGGGCATTTGAAGGAAGATTTGTCACCATCAAATAACATTTGATGGCACCTAAATCAATGTTTGGATCCTTACTGATGCGAGTTAGTTCACCATCTGAGGAGACTTTCTCCTGAAAGGTCACCAGTGGCAAGAATATTTTATTCGTAAGCTTTAGTAGCTTATTTTTTCTTATTTTTTGAATTTTCAGGACTAGCAGTCGACCTGTTACTTAAAAGGGGTCTTAGAGCCTATTGATATCTAAGTAGCCCCCTGTTTTTATATGAAGTTTTTTCTTCTATATGCTATCATGCTTCTCTCACTTTCTTGGTGGATTTTGCACAAGTCTGATGGATTTTAGGGATGATGATGATGCCAATTAATAAAATCCTCAGTCGTGATTGCTTAAGGCATCAATGGAGTTCTTTGACATGGAGAAGAACTCTTGGCAAAGAGATGGTAAAGCTAGTAGGAGTCTCTTTAGATTAATTTAGTTTTCTTACCCTCAAATCTTTAAAGTTAAGTTATTTTATTACTTTAGATTTAATTATTATGTAAATAATCTAACCATTGTATAGCCAGCATGTTCTTTGTTGTTTTATTCTCAAGTTATTGTCGGACCTTCCTATATTGCAGTACTTTGTGGCACTGTTTTTCTTTTCTTTTTTTTTTTACCCCTCTTTTCATGGACTCATTTTTTCACTATAAATAAAGTATTTAATCTAGCCTTCTATTTCACTCTTCGGTGCCTATCTTTATCATGATTTTCCCTGCACTCACGTTGTGAGCTGGTGTCCTCCTCGCCTCAAAACAATGGGCCATGCTTAAGTGCTCTAAATTCTTGTCCGAGAAAGTGAGGAGGGCATGGTACCGGCAAAGTCAACATGTGAAGGATATATGGGGTGGACTCCAAGTAGGATTGCAAACTAATTGGATTAGGTTGGAACATGCTTGATTTTGACTTGGTCTAATTTTATATTTGAGTTAAATTTGGGACTTGACCTAATTTATTGTTAGTTGAGTTAGGTTTCAAATGTATGGAAAGTATTTTAGATTTAATAAATTCTTTGGATTGAATAATGATAAAATATGATACAAATTTAATCCAAAATATTTAAGTTTAAATTGGATCAGATATACATTTGAGTCAAGCATCTATTTATTCTTTTATGAATAAAATCTAATAATTGATGGTTAAACATAAAATAACCAAAAGGCTTAAATAAAAGTTAAAGGAGTCGATTTAAACTTGGTTTTTGATTTAGAAATTTTTAATTTCATTCAAATAATTAATTAATTTTAAGTTTTTAAACTATAATTTTTAAAATATGTATTAATATATTTAAGGATATTATATATAAGAATTTATTAAAATAAATAATAAAATATGAACATTTAAATATAACTAAATGAAAATAAACAAAAAAAAGATTTAGTTGTTAAAAATTTAGTTTAAATGAGAGTTTATTAAATATCCCAGTGAATATAGTTAGAGCAAAAGTAAAGTAGGTTTACTTAGATATCTTATTTATGTTGGATTAGATTTGGATTGGGTTAGATTCATTGTCTATTAATACAAGTGAGACCCAATGACATATAGGCTCCTTTAAGATAAGTTAAGTTAAAAAATATAAGATTTGAATCTAACTAAGAGTTTAAATGAGATTTAACTTTTAAGTTTGATTCAGTTATAGGTCACTCTAATTCCATGCTCAAGTTTAAAGGTTGTAATACAGGTTTTAGCTTCTGATGCCTGCAGGTGTTGTCATTATTTTACTCTTAAAGTAGTCATTTATTAATATTACGAGTTAGAAATTTAACGAAAAAATTATTTATTGAGAGAGACAATAATTTTTGAAAGATAAATATATGATAAATCGTATTTTTTATAAAAATATAAAAATAATTTTAAAAGAGTAAATCACTCGCGGTACACGTGGTTGGCTTTCTTCATTGCTGCTGCTACGGTCCAGACCGGTCCCAATTATTGCCGGTGCATTCGTCGATGCCGAGGTGCGGCGGCCTTCACCGAAAAAGTGAGACGCCCGCGTGGGTGGGGCCCTAGCGGTGGACCAACCACGGCGGCCCGGGCCCCACGCCGTTGCGGTAGGTGACAGGGATCCTCCGTTCCGTTCACACCAACGCCGAGATGCACGACAAGATTCGCGCGGGGGTGATGATAAGCTTCCGGCACCGACGTGGCACCGCCTTTGTTTCGCGATCCGACGTATCCCGAAGCGAAATCTGCGAGCCTCTTGCAAGCTGGCATCTGATCCTAAAACCGCCGGAGGAAAGAGAGGTGGATATTTCTTCTCCTTTCTCTTTTTTTTTATCTTTGGGCGAAATTGGAACAGCGAAAGCGAATCTAAAATATCCGACTTACCGGTCCACGTGGGCAATCGGACAGGCCCGATCAGGGCATCGGACCGTGCACTTTTCGTCCGAACAAAGGAGGAGGCCCATTAAACTAATAAATATCCCAAAAAGCCGCCTCTGGAATCTCACGCCCTTCCGAAATATCTAACCCACCACCACCACCACCACCGCCACCGCCGTTCTCTCCCCTTCCATCGCCTCCGACCCAACCGAACTCTAATCTTCCATGGTCTCCTCTCTCTCTGAACGCTAGCTTCGAATCCTTTCCTCGGATCTTGAGTTCCCGTCATGGGGGAGGAAGCCAACGACAGCGACTTCGGCCGCCTCGCCGCCGCCGCCGCCGCCGACGAGGACGGCGGCGAAGGAGACGAGGGAAGGGTCCTCGAGTGGGAGATCGGGCTCCCCAGCGCCGATGACCTCACTCCATTGTCCCAGTCTCTGATCCCGCTGGAGCTTGCCTCCGCCTTCAGTATCACGCCGGAAGCCCCCAGAACCTCGCTCGACGTTCATCGCGCCTCCCAGCACACCGTCTCCAACCTCCGCCTCCACCCCCCCTCGTCGTTCTCTTCCTCCGCCCTCAGATCCTTCAATACCTTCCCCTCATCTTCCGCCGCCGCGGCTGCGGATGACCCCATGGTTCTTGAAGGGGACGATCCTCCCGGCAAGGACGGCGCCGGTGATTCCTCCCGCAAGGCCCGGAGGTCGGATACCTCCACCACCGCGACCGCCGCCGCCGCCGCCATGGAGGAGGCCGATTCCTCTGCTCCCCGGCCGGAGAACTCCAACGACGATCACTCTGCGAGAACGCTCAAGAGGCCCCGCCTCGTTTGGACCCCCCAGCTCCACAAGAGGTTCGTCGATGTCGTCGCCCATCTCGGCATCAAGAACGCCGTGCCGAAGACCATCATGCAGCTCATGAACGTGGAGGGGCTGACGAGGGAAAACGTCGCGAGCCATCTCCAAAAGTATCGCCTCTACCTCAAGAGGATGCAGGGGCTTTCGAACGAGGGGCCGTCGTCGTCCGACCATCTCTTTGCCTCAACGCCGGTGCCGCAGAGCTTGCACGAGCATCCGGTGCCGGTGCCCATGCCCTATGCGATGCCGGCGATGATCCCGATGCCGGTATTTGGCATGGCTCATCCCCACGGGCATGGAAGTCCGGTGGGGATGGTGCCGGTCAACAACCACCAGAGCAATGGAGCCTATCATGGATTCGAGTCACAACATCCTTATGGAGCTTTCGAGGAGCGGCCCAAGGATTGGCCCGGTGGTAACAAGTTTGGTTCGATCGTTTCGTATCCTCATGGTATGCCTAATGATAAATAACAGAGAAATAAAAAGATTTGCTGACCAAATTTCTCCGTAGTGGCACCTCTGCGGTCGTGATACCCTGTCCTGTTATATTTTGTTGTGTGTAATGCTCGCTGCTCTTGTGCTACTTCAACCAGTTTGGTTTGGCATTATTAATATGGTGAGTGCTTGGTTTTAGGAGCTTTTCTTGAGATACGTTGTTAATTCTGAACTCAAATTCATTCATCATTTTGTATTGTGGTATTTGAAGTCAAGAAATGTCCTTCCTATTTTAAGCGCCTGAAAAAGAAAAAAAAAAAGAAAAGAAAAGAGAGTTATTTTGTTCTGAATTGCTCGTATGTCCCTTGTTTTTCCATAATTAACAAGGGATAAAATTGCACAGAGAGTGAATTATTTAGCAGGGTCAGAAAGCTCCATTTATATTTCAGGATTTGCTGCTGAGTTACTGACTTATTTGTTGGATGATTAGTGCGCACATAAGCATAGCATGTGCCAGGTATGCCTCCTACATTTATGCATGGCAAATAAATGCTATCAGACATTTTAAAGAGTGATTTACATATCTGACTCCTTTTTAGATAATGGTTTAGGACCCTTCCTTATCTAAATGTATGTTTGTAAGTGTGGAAAATTTGTTTTCTTCTAGCTATCCATCTTCCTATCCTTTTCCAAATAAATAATAGTAGCTTGAATTTTTGTTTTAATATCGTTCTCTCTTTTTCTGGAAATTGTAGCGTATAGTCCTCTTGAAGTCTCTGTTAGCTAAAGGATGATGCAAGGCTATTCTGTGCAGTTGTTTTATTTCCAGGGAGGAACCATATTTTCAGTCATATGCTGCTTTTCAATAGTGTCAGTGATAGTTACCTTATTGTACTTTGAGATAGGAATACTCATGTCAGTTAATGCATGATTTCATCATTCACCTTCACTGGTAGGCCTTTGGATAATCGTTCAATTACATAGCATCATTGTGTTGTTATGTTTGTAGCTTGGAAATGGCAAAAAATATCATCATATCTTTTTGTGCATGTGTGCCATGTTTATAGCAAGGATATGGAAAAGCTTACTAGGACAATAGATGTAGCCATTTCCAGTGATCACAAAAATCTGAAAATGCCAACATCAAACAGCTGGGCTAACCTTAGGGGTTATGGTTACGGCCGTCACTCTAGAAGGTGCATTTATATTGTTTATGTAGCATAGAACTTTAACCACTTGTGGCTGTTAAAGCTAAACGTATGCATTTAGACATGCTGCAACATCCATGAGGATAAAAATCAAACTGCTACAGGAATGCTTGTCTGAATTTATGCCAAGAAAAATTGATGCTTCATGACTACTTGTTTGACAGTCCTGTTCTTCCTTCCTTTTCATTGCGTTATCACTGCCTTTTCTTTTTGCACATATTAGCATATTAAAAAGCAATTAACCCCTAAATCATTCTCAAGATTACAACTTTTTCTTCTTTTAATGGTCCAAGCCTTGAGGAGGCACTTTATTTTGGGTCCACCCTGAGGGGCTTCTAATTTCTTCTTTTGTTCGCACCTTATACAAGTAATTATATGAAGATATGAGTAATAACTTGAAAACATTCCACTATTACCTTTTCAATCTATTCTTCCATTTGAAATATGTACCGATCCTGTCCTCTCTCTTCCTCTCTCTAATTATACAACTTTCAAACTGAAATATGAAACAAATTTTAGTAAAAATATCCTTACTTCTTGAGTAATATATTCTTTGTTGTCATTTAGGGACCCGATAGCCAAACTGCACTTCTTCCTCCTCTCCTACTCTCTTGTTCTCTGTGCCACTTTGGACAATGAGCAACATAGAAATTGTCAATCCCCTTACAAGACTTTGTTTCTACTCCTAGCTTGTATGTCTCTGGTTCAAAGCCGTCATCTAGTTCTCTTCCAACATCCCTTTTTGAACTGGAAAATTTGGATTATATGTTAAAATAGTAAGTTAAATCTCCTTGGATTCTCCTCTCTCAATACCATAAAATGAACACAGAAGATAGGTTGCAAGGAACAATAAGAGATCCACCATCTGCTTGTTTCATGATATCATGGATTATTTTTCTTCCATCTTTCCTTCCCACTCCCTATTATTGGTACACAAGCAGTTCATTTAAGAAAATTCTCACAGGAAGGTTAAATTAGTCCTATTGCTTATGAGCCATATATACATGCACTGCAGTATAATCATTCTACATCAAAGTATTTCATCAAACAACAGCTCAAGGTCCAAGCAAATTCTTAAAATCAACCCCAGATCCCCTTAAGAGTTGCTTAGAGATGATCGGTGCCTGGTTTTTGTTTATTCATGTCGAATTTGTTTTGTACTTGGTTGGCAGAATTACTATTTAACACGTTACATAGACTAGATTTCGTGACTCCCACCAATGTAAAGCTCATCGATGCAAATCTAGACAATTCTACAAAGCAACAAGTAGCGACTTGTCTTTAACAATCTCTTTTTCAAGGAGTTCCTCTTTACTAATCTCAACAAGATG
Source organism: Metroxylon sagu (assembly GCA_017589505.3). Lineage (NCBI taxonomy): Eukaryota > Viridiplantae > Streptophyta > Magnoliopsida > Arecales > Arecaceae > Metroxylon > Metroxylon sagu. The sequence continues at coordinate 369,095 of JACVBY030000633.1, forward strand.
ACAGGCTCTTTAGAACACCAGGATTCCACTGGCTCAACTATATCTAAGAAGAAGAGATCTTCTTACTGGCAGCTTTGGGGAAAATATAAGATACCTGTGACTTAAAATACCTAGCTACTTGCCCTCCTCCTTTTGCTGTAGCAGATATCTTCCATTGCTTCAAGATGACGTTCAGGTCCTTAAACCTGGTCTTCTTCTTCTTCTCCTTCAGAGAAAATTGATGGGGGAAGACTAAGGACCCCTACCCCCCTAACAATGGAAAAAAGAAAAAAAAAGGAAAAGCTTTTATTAAGTAATGGAAAGTAGAAATCAAGGAAGGCTCAGCAACTCAGTTGCAAGAGATTGGTCAGCCCCTTAAGAACTAATGCATGACAGTATTCAGCTGAACACAAACTCCCTAAAGAGGAAAATGATCCCAGCCCTGATACCAATATTGAATTGCTGGAGATTTGCATTTGAGAAAGAGTCTACTAAACCTGGGCCATCATAGCCTGCCATTTTAGCATTCCACCTGTGGTAACTACTTATTAGTTGAACATGGAATGCAATGATTGTTTCTGGTTTCTCACAACTGTAATATTCTTAAGCAAATTTAGCTAGATGGCATCATTTTCAGCCAAAAGCGAGTTGTTTTGGTGCCTAGCCTTCCATCATTGAATCACTTAGGAAGCTTTATATGTATTTTAGATTCCAAATGCAACAACATATCATGCACATTCTTTAGGCAATTCTAAGCATCCTAACATTGTAATGTTCCAATCCTTATGGGACATGCAGGTGGATGGGCTATATTTTTATGAATATTCAAAACAAAATTCAATTATCATGGTTTGTGCAATGTCTGACATGTAAGCTCATGGCCTCTTAAACTTTTTCCACTTTTCTTTTTTACATGGAGGGAGAGAGGACCCAGATCAAGATTAGTTCATTTTAAATTATAAATGCAGTGTAACATCAGGAGTGTCTCAACTTATTCCTTGTCAAAGGTAGAGCAAGCTTATGTGGCAAATCAAACCTACTACCACTCCCACTAAGACAATCATGGTTATTTCATGCTTTTCTCATCTATTTCTTTTTTTTTCCCAATTAATTATTTTGCTGAATTTTAATGCACATTCCATGATTTACTGACTGATGTCATTCTTCCTTTGTATATGCACTCCCTGCTCCACTTTTGTGAAAGATCTCACTATTGGCAGTCCTTCAGAGCATCCTATGTTGGAAATTTTATGTCCCTGTTGTACTCGATCATTTTTGACTTTATCTCACATTCTAGACTCATATTTGATAGCTTTGATCATGTCTTCAATTATACATAAATCATCTCAGAATCAAGCATGTTAAGTAATGGGTCTGCCAAAGTTCTCATCACAAAATCAGTTATTTAGCTAGATACTGCTATTCCATGATACTATTTGTTCCTTAGATATCATCCCACATGATAGCTAGATTATACTATGCTATTAGTTATTGCTTCTAAACATGTTGTGTCTTTATTTTAAATCATTTTTACACCAGTACCCATGTTGCTCAATGTTAACTTCTGATGGAAACCTTCTTTCAACAAGGTATTTCCACTCATTTAAGCAGTATGAACCAAACTGAATGCAAACACCATCATCTAAGGCAAATCTGTAGATGAGTTAATTATAGAAATTTCACTTATATCAGCCTGACTGAAAAAATATGTGCCTGTGCAATGAGATCTGTGATACTTGACTAGGTAAGACAAGGGGTAGACCTAAGAAAAAGACCTGGACAACAATTGTGATATTTGATTTTAAGAGGCTTGAGCTGACAGGGTATGTCACACCTAAGGGGCTTTTTTGTCATGGCTCATTCATATACCATCTAGGACTCTAAATTTGCAAAATATATCATGTTGAGTATCCATAAGTGGTTTCATGTCATGAAATAACTCTGCCTTGTCATGATAAATTTTCCAAATACGGCCATTAAAGTTTAGTTGGACACTTGTAGCGTGCTTCTGTCATATATGAGATACCTGCAATATTTTCTTCTTTTAGTATTCTGTAATATTCGTTTTTGAACTTTTCCCAAATAACAGTAACAATTTTAGTAAACAAGTTCTTAGGATGCCCTTATAGGTGTTCTTCAAGTTGACAATTATTGCAGTAGTTGGAGTGCCTACTATTTAGTTTGCAAGTGGAGTTGCAAAATAGTCATGATTTTTCTTGCTAACTGGTATGCACACTAGATTCCATAAGCATGCAGATGTGATAAAAAGCTGCATCAAAGGGGCTATCAATCAACAAGAAAGAAAAAGGAATTTATTGTATTCACATTTGAGGCTGGACTAATCAGTAATTAAAATGAAACTGCTGGATGAAACCAACATGTAGGCCATTGAGTCCATTAAGAAGAAGAATGACATTGATATAGTTCTATTTTGATCACGTGATCATGCCGACCTTTTCCCTTAATCAAAGTCAAAATATCATCACGTTTCACTGCATATCTTTTCATTTACATGTTATGACCAAATAGATAAAAGATATCGTAGTTTTGAAATAAGAAAATAGCAATGAAGAACAGGACTGCTGGCATTATAATTCAGAATGTGTTTATCATTGATATTAGAAATTAAACAATTTAATGCAGCAATGTTTATTTGACATTGAACATGAGGAGACCTGTGGTTTAATAAGTGAAATGCCATTCTCCATGTTTGGACTTGCATCATCCATGGAAGAAACAGAAAATTTCAGCTGAAGCACTCCTTGTTCTCGAGTTTTAAAACATGCGCATGTGCTTTTCCCTCCATTTTCCTTCCTAAAGTGTGTCTCATGTAATCAAGATATTTGACTGTTTTGTACATTTTTTGTCGGTGAATATCATCTATCGTTTGATCCAGTGGTCCAATTTCCACATTCTCATCCGGCATAACAATTGTTACAAGCGACATTCTTGCTTTCTCTTCATTTGTGACAGCCCTGTGCTCAATGCTTTTATACATTCCATTGCTCCAGGCCTATGAAATTCAATATAACAGATGATTAGTTTCTCCGATTCCAGAGACATATTAGTCATTGATCATTCTCATCAGCAAATATAATAGACAAAAAGCATATATGAAAAGCCTAGTCCTGTGGATGATGAAAATTTTTCTCTGCCTCTCCTGTTAAGTGCATTTTATTGATTTTTTCTGTGAATGCAATTTTTCAGATATTCCACTAGTGAAAATTAACTCAGATTCACTTCATTATTTGAGCCTTTCTACCTATTACTAGATGTCAACCAAACGTCAAATCTCTAGCTTTTCATCTTCTCTTAAAATCTGAGGTTTTCAGCGGATAGAATTAAAATCTCTATGGTCTACTTTTACCCTTGGTCTACTTTATCATTTCTTTTCTATTTGCTCTATTGTAGTTATCTCTGCAGACAAAGAAGTAGGTAAGTAAGGGTTTACACGTTGATGTTATTGTCACCTATATCTGAAGGGGCACGTGAAGAACAATTTTCAAGTAGTATTGATCATTAGATACTGGGATATGTCAGAAAATTTAATCACTGATTATGGACATTCTTGTGAGTGGACTGAGTTCCCAGAATTTCTTATCTTTACATAAACTGATAGCAACTAATAATTTATGCAATACTTACTATTACATGGTATCTAGGTTTTGGAGTAATTTTGTCTTCACATAGTTTTGTATGACTGGAAAACCCGTTCCGCCAGCTTCATTTTTTGTTAGATGCAATGTTCTAGTGTGTTGTGAATGATAAGTTTACATTCAGTCCAGTTACAGCACTCATGAATTCATGCTCAGGTTCATAATCATGCCTTCTTATAGAATTTGTCAGAAATCATAAGTATACTGATTTTGAATTCAGATATCATGATATTCTGGTGAATGTGCATTTATTTTCACTGTGTACTTTTTTTATAGGACTTTTTATTGTTTACTTTATTATTCTTTGTGTTCTTTTGAGATATTTACTCCAGGTTGTTGACTTCTTATAGCTGGTTAGAGAGGCATTACTGACTGACAAATAAAGAAGCCCTTTGGTCCATGTTATCTGCTGATATTGTGTAGGGTATTGGACTATTGGCTAATGTAAATTGGAAATAAGGAATGGTTGACAAAATACATGTGCAATTTGGGTTGGAATATATGCGCATGCAATCATGATACCAAGGGCCAGAGGATCTCTAGATCGAATACTTTGTTCTTATTTGTGGAGTTAATACACAAAAGAGATTTAGACAAGGATGTGTGGTCTATCCTATTGGATGAAAGAACTGAGTAAGTGGAAATGCACCTGGGCATGTAGTTATCAAATGTTGAAGGAGGATTGCCTGATTGATATGTGCTTGAACTGGGAAGGCTTAAAATTTAAGGAAGCTTGTCACCATCAAACTTGGAGAATTTACTAAGGAATGTTATTTGGTGTACAAATCTGCAATGTTTTGGGATTAATGTTTGAGATGATTGGACTGCAACTATGTTTATAGTATTGATTAGGTGGTGGCCTTTAATTCTGATTGTATGTTCGAAACAGAGGAAGTGAAGATTAAAGAAAGGTCATGAGTGGTTCTGATATGACAATGGCATGGCACAGTGTACGGGAGGCCAGATATACAGGAAAGAGCATATGGTTTATGCTTATTATTATGTTTTTTGGGGGTTCCAAAAAATAGACTAGTTAGTTTGATTATGAGTACCCCAATAACATCTCCAATGTTTACTACTAGAGCATCTGAAATTTGTTGTACAGGAAGCCATTCCTCCTTGTACTTAATTTGGAGGCCTGTTATGTCATCATTTTGCAAGAGTATGGTGAGAGAGCTGGCATCGGAATGTGGGCTCACTCCCAAAACTAGATCAGGCCTGCAGCAAGTTGGATAGTAGTTCATACGCATAGCTTGTTTTAAATCCCCATGCAGTCTTAGGAGCCCATCTTTGTCCATGTTCATTAGCATGGAAAGATTGGCAAGCAGATCAACAGTTATCCTTTTCATTTCCATTGAATATGCTTCAACCGCATCCCTGCCAAAAGGAAATAATGATATATATTAGTCTGGAATAAACTGACCGACAATTTATTTGAAGATGTCTGTTGACTAACTTGAGTTGTTCTGGAATTAGACATGATGACACATTCAATATTATCTTGGTTTGCTATTTATGTCATTTAATTTTGCTTTGTCAAGGTGACAACTATTCTTGGTGAGAAGGATGTGAAGTGTAAAAAATAACTGCTTCTAGAGACTGTTCTCCCATATTTGTGATTGAAGGATCTTAATTCAAATTACTACATAAGTTAATTAATCTTACACATGGAATATGTTGAACTGTGTGACCCAATAACCAATCAAAATGAAGCATCGTGTCAGTTAATAAACACTATCTATCAAAAAATAAAAAAGAAAACAGTCTTTCGAATTGTGAGAATAATGTCAGAATAATTTGCATCCTCATATCATTTCTGCAAGTAATAAGAGGTGGGTTCTGTTAATATTCAGCAATCAAAATATAAAAAGTGAATGATTTGTAATTTTACTAGTTTAATTTTTGTTTTGACTTTTGAGAATATTGTCAGAATAATTAGCATCCTTACATCATTTGTACAATAATAAGAGGTGGGTTCTGTTAATCTTTGGCAATCCAAAGATAAAAAGTGAAACATTTGAGCAATGGTTGTGAATGATGAGAGGACATACTTGAAATCTGGTACAGCAGTTGGCCAGTAATTTAGTTTCCTTATTCCAGTTTGGGAGTGTGATTAAAAATATCAAATCATTCCAGTCCAGCTTCTGCTCCTCTGACACTACGTATGCTTGCCCATATCCTTGGAGATCATTCGGTGCCATTGAGTAGTTCTTTTTATCTTCCAGTGGGAGATCAAAAAATCCAGCCATCGCATTCTTGATTCTATATAAAATTTCTTCAGGTATTCCATGGTTTATAATCTGTAAAATGGTACATACTTAGAAATAAGCAAGATGAATGCTTAAGCTATGCAATTTTGAAATAGTGCTTATCAGGTCAATCATCTTGACATGGGGATCACCATGTGTTTGTTCATGTTTCAAGAAAGGGGCTGGAGAGTTCAATCATCATGCTATGGTACATTATGTACAGTAAATGCCGTATGAGTTAAAAACATTTCTCCTCCTGCTTATGAATTATAATGAAAGCGGGCCTCTACATACCTGGAAAAAGCCCCAGTCCTTGCAGGCTTTATGTAGTTTCGTTTGCTCACCTTCATGCCCTTTTGAAAGCAAGGAGAAATCGATAACTGGGATACTAGGTGAAACAAGACAGAGATTAGCATCTCTCGGCCTATCAGCATAATCTCTAATGTATTGTTCAGGAACACAACATGAATCCCTCCTCACAATCTCCTGAACACTAGGCACAGGTAAGGATCTTCCCCATCCCAGTCCTTGATCATCTTCAATGACGGTGTTGTCAACCTTTGGCTCCATTTCAGGAACGCAACATGAATCCGTCCTCACAATCTCCTGAGCACTAGGCACAGGTAAGGATCTTCCCCATCCCAGTCCTTGATCATCTTCAATGCAAGTGTTGTCAACCTTTGGCTCCATTTCCTCTTGATGAGCCATCTACTTTGCTTACGCATTTATAAAGGTGCACCAACAAACTAAAATAATAATTACATAAACATTACAACCGAAAAAAAATGTTAACACTAAAATAGCAGTATTTTGCATAACAGCTTAGCAATCAAAGAGTTTAGTTTATTAATTATGTTTGTTCCAAAGACAAGGATAATACTCCGAGAGGTTCCAATACAGGAATCTGCTTCCAGCTTGTTGCCTTCCCATAATCATGTCCAAATAAAAATTCAAATGGTTCCATTATACTGTCATGAAATGCTAAAACATGCTGAGGCAAAATAAGCACGACCTTCAGTAATCTATTGCCTCAAGAGTACCCTGTAACATTTTTTTTTTTTTTTCCCCTTCTTGGGCACTCTGAAATTATTTGGCTAGATCCTGTGACTTTCAGAAAATGTTAGGCACTGGAATGTGGCATCATAAAGTATTATAAGCAGTAGTTTTCAAGCATATGCCATCCACAAAGTCCAAAATTTGGAATGCCGTCATAGAGAAGCTTTTGAGAGAGGGACCTTCTTGTTGCATTGGTCTTCTATGTGGCAGATGCTTTCTAAGCTGTATGTTGCGATCCTCAATAGCAACAATAGATGAAACAAGAAGACTTAAGATAATTATGACCACTTCGAGGGTATTACGCCTCCAGATAACTACTTTGAGGGGGTTGAACCTCTAGCCAAAGGAAACCAATAATATTATTTCATGACGATAAATTAGAAAGGATGATACATATTTATAGGATTGAAACATTAATTATTTAAGGAAAGCTAAATACAATTATATAAAAAATACGTCTTAATGAAACTAATACATAATTGAGAAAATAAATCATTATCTAAGATCAGAATTTTTTTTTAATAATTACATCCTTCAAATCAAGAAAATCTTATAGATTTGAAAAGATCTTCAAAATTAGAAAATTCTATAATTTCATCCTCCTTAAAAATCAAACTTGTTCTTTAGGTTGAAAATTTGATTTTTTTTTTTTTTTTGCAGCTTGTAAAGGTACTTCCACGTGGATTCTTCAGAAGCTAAACTATGCTATTTTACCAGCAACATAGTTACAACTCTGTTATTTATTTTAACTATTTTTCGGTCTAGAATGGTGCATAATTCTATGTAGGATGCTTGAGACACGACTGTTTCAATTGGTCATTTAGATGCCGAATGCAACTCTCTGAGGATGAACCTTGAAGACGATTACTTCTTTGTATTTGATCTGCTTCCACCCACAGCATTTCATTACAGGCTGAGGCTCCGGATCAAGCTCACAATGGGCATTCTTTTTCCATCAAAAAAACAATAGACAATCTTTTTTAAAAGTTATTACAAGGTTGTACAGCCTGTTTCTTCTTTTCATTCATAAATTTTGTGCCCATCTTTTGAACAATTTGCACTCTTGTTTCTTCTATTTTATTTCTCTGTACATCTCTGGCCGCATGAGTCCCTTTATATCTCTCTCTTTTTTCTGCTTTAGACATACTGTTATTGACAAGTTCTTGATGTGCCACATCAAGAGTACCATATGCTCACATGATTGTGTTTATAAAACATTGCTAAATTTTACTTTGATTTGACATATAGATCCATCAATAGGAAGACACTGGCTCTTGGACACATTACTTTACCTTCTTTTACTCATTTCATTATATTATGCCTCAAGATCTTTCCTGATTGTCTATATTTTTCCTTGGCATCATTAGGAAGACCTCTCTCCTACCTTGGTTCCATAGGAATCAGTCCACCAAATCAATCCGTGTTTAACAAAGATGACTGATAATAAAGTAGCATTATGTAGCAGTTTCCAAATGCATGCAGCAATGTGCTAATGGAGTAAATAAAGTAGAGTTTCTTTGTCCACAAACGTTTCCATTAAATCAAGTAGACTCTATCCAACTGCACCCCAGGAACTTCTTCATTCTCCGTTTCTTCATCAATTTCTTCATCTTGATAGCATCTGCCTGTCTCCCAGCATCGACTAGCATGTTTGACAATATTACATAGCTTCCTGCACTTTCTGGCTCGATTTCAAACAGATGCAGAGCTGCTGTCTTAGCAAGCTCAACATTTCCATGGTGCCGGCAAGCCCCTAACAATGCTCCCCACACAAAAGAATCTGGCTGCATGGGCATCCCCTTGATGAGAACATAAGCCTCCATAAGCTTCCCAGCTTTGCCAAGCAAGTCCACCATGCAAGCATAATGCTCCAACTTGGGCTCAATCCCATAATACTCCTGCATCAAAATGAATAAATGCTTTCCTAGTTCTACCATTCCGGCATGACTACAAGCTGTAAAGACTGCAGTAAATGTAAGATGGTCCGGTTTCACATTCTCATGTTGCATCTGATAAAAAAGCCTGATTGCTTTCTCACAATATCCATGGTTTGAATATCCAAAAATCATAGAATTCCAGGAAAAAGTAGTTCTCTCTTGCATCTTATAAAAAATCCTGGCTGCTTCGAATATAAGCCCACACTTGGCATACATGTCAACAAGAGCAGTACTGACGAACAAATCTTTGTCAATCCCTCTTACCACAGCATATCCATGAATCTCTTTTCCATGTCTCAAGTCCGCAACATTGGCGCAAGCTGGCAAAAGACTGCTAATTGTAACTGAGCTTGGATTCATTCCTGCAACCGCTACCATTTGCCTCAACATCCCGAAGGCCTTGTCGTACTTGAAATTGAGCACACAACCAGATATAATTGAAGTCCACGAAACGATATCGGGTTCAACTCCATCTACCTGCATGGATCTAAACAGATCCATGGCCATCTCATCGTTGCCCATCCGAGAGAACCCGGAAATCAGTGCATTCCATGTCACTAAATCCGGTTTTACTCCGAAAGATCCCATCTTTATGAGCAAGACCATGGCAGTTTCTGCTAGGCCTCCGTGGGTGTAGCCCGAAATCATGGAATTCCACACCACGAGATCCTTCTCAGCCATTCTATCAAACACCCTTCGAGCACTGTGAAGTTTGCCGCACTTGGAGTACATATCGATCAAAGCACTACCAATGAAAGCATCAGAATCAAGCAGTGAGCGAGCGACCAAATTATGCACTGCTCTTCCTGTTTTCAGATGAGTGAGGTTAGCACAGGCCCGGAGAACGCTGGGAAGGACGTAACGGTTGGGTCTGATGCCTTCTTTGAGAAGCCGGTGGAAGACATGTAGGATCTCCTTGTGAAGACCTTGGCGGGAGAAGTAGCCGATCTGAGCAATCCAACGATTTGCTTTACACATCGTCGAAGGATCTCCTCTTACGCTGGCTTGTTTATCGGTGGCAATTGCAGCCCTCGAAAAATTTGTCTCATGAATATCATAGCGGCTGTTGGATCCCAGGGTTATCTTAGTGAAACTTCAGCGAGCCTCCTTCGGATCGGACCGTCCGAAGTCCGGAGTTTTATCGACGCCAGGAAATCTTGAAGCAGCCTTTCGTTTCGCTGCCGAAATCTGGAAGCACTGATCTCCATCTTACACCGTTGGCAATCACCTCAATACCGTGGAGTTCTTGAGGAATAGCGGCCATGCGTTGTCCTCCAAGAGGATCGGGAATGGAGCTACGTTTTCCGGCTCCCTCGAGTGGAGGCGGCAGCCGTCGGCTGGAGATAAGACCGCCGAAAGAGCCGTTGCTTCTTACTCCCCGTCGGAATCCTCTGCTGCTGAGAAGATTCTTGAACTAGATTCGACGCAGTGAAGAAACTTGCGAGATTGGGCCATGTTTCCGTTCCAAAGATCGGCTCCAGACCTACCCGCCAAAACCCGCTTGATTATATAATAAGCTGATGAAGGCCTTCGGCCAGGTCGGCGAGGTTCGTGAAGTCCTCAGGCTCTTCCGCGAGATGAAAGAATCCAGATGCAATCCGAACGTCCCTGATGATGATGATGATGATGATGATGATGATGGCGGAGCGTCCGGAAGAAGCCGAAGCAATAAGCTCTAATACCGTCGACCCACGTAACATTCTCATAACGATGGTAATGCGATTCGATCTGGCCTCCTCGGTCTTTCGGCGGAGGATGAAGGGTACAGTCTCGACGCCATCACGTACTCGACATTGATTGCGGGTCTTTGTAAGGTAGGGAGGATTGGGGAGGCAAAGGGTGTTTTGGATTGGATGCTGGAGGAGAAATGCCCATCCACTGTCACACATACACGACCATGGTGAAAGGTTATTGCCTTGAAGGAAGAATTGAAGAGGCTAAAATTATTCTAGGGATCTTGTCTGCCCCCGAGTAGGAGTAGCGAGTAGAGGACTCAAACGTAGAGCCATGTAAAGGATTTTCTCTCTCTCTCTCTCTCTCTCTCTGTATATCATATAACAATCAGGACATTTTCCAGAGAGGTTTTTGTCAAAGCGCCTGTAATCCATTAGTCATTGCCTGAGCTGGTGCTTAGAATTAATCTGTGCTTATAATTAATGTGATATCGACCTCTGAACGAAAGACGATAACACGTACGGTGCAGTGCCTCCACAAGAGACGAGCCGAAGAAAAGCCTTATAAAGGGCGCTAGCCATCGAACCCAAGCCCACAATAAATGAAAAAAATAAAATGAAATCATCAAATTTAAGGCCATTGATTTTAAAGGATCAACTTGATCAATCAATAGATAATAGGTTTTCCTACAGAGCGACTATCCTAACGGTAACAGCAAAAATGCTACAAGCTACAACCATCATAAAAGAATCATTCATCTTCACCGTTAACTGGATTTCATGGAGCTAGCCTACCATGCAGAGATTTTTAACACCCAACAATACCTGCACAATATATACTATTATACTATGTTTAAGCAAATTCCCTAACGGATCCGTTTTGTGCATTTATGCTTATTGATAGCATGGTCAAAATGAAGTCTAGGAGGAGCAACAAACAAAATAAATAAACTCTTTCAAGAATTGGAAAAACCACCTAAAACACTGCAGACGAACTCTGATAACTGAGAATATATGTCCCAGGCATCCTCTAAATAAATGTATGGATAAAGATATGGTTAGCATCACCATGGAATCTGCAAAATTTCAGAACTTCCCCGCAGGCGTAGGCATAGGCAACGTCCCTCAAAATCTCTCTCCAAACCTAAAAAATATTGCACCAGTACCGGCATTATGATCAACCGCATACTCTGCTCTTACTAACCCAAGCTTGACACCCACACCATAAGATGAGCCCTGTCCTGCGCGGCGGAAAAACTCAGTTGGGTTTCCTTTGACATCCTTTGAACTGCCAAGATCATTCCCATGTTCTGCAAATGCATACACATGGGTATTCCTCACAGGGATCCGCAGCTCAGCAGCAAGCTGAACAGTAAGAAAAGGAACGATTAGATCTCAAAAGATTAAAATCAAAAATCACCCAGATTTGTTTGACTGATCTACAATCACCAGTCATGATGATCCTGGAGATTGTCTGAATCATGATTTTATCTTAATCTTAATTGAAAAGGAACCGCATACCATTTATGAAAGTTCAAGCCAATATGCAAAAGAGCTACGGTTATGCTCACCTCAAGAATGTTTCTGCAGGCACCCAACTCGCCCATGTTGTAGCCCCTCACTGAGTAGGGCCCTCCAAGCGTGAAAGCATCATAGCTTGGGAGGTCTCCCACACAACCACCATAATGTCCATGAAGGACCAAAACGGGTGGTGGTGGTTTGCTAGCACCTTCTTCGACTTGTTTCAGCTGAATAAAGCGGGTCAGCGTGAGCTGGTGACGATTGAAGAATGGAAACTTGGTGCCAATTCCAAGGCCTTGATCTAGCTGCAATCCAAGAGAATTGCAGCCATTATAAGACAATAAAAGTTTGAAAACATATAGCAGGAAAGAAAAGGTTATAATATGTACAAAGAAGTTAAAAATGGATTGTATAATACAAACAAGGTGCTGAAATTTCAGTCCCAAACAAACCTAAAAGCCGGGGTTGTCCTCGGAATAGTTTGCGTGACTTAAAAAGGTATCATCTGCACTACCATAATTTGACACATAGGTGCCACTAATACAATTCCAAGTGCGGCATAGCATTCATATTAATAACTGATCTAGCAAGAACATCCAGAAATAAAATAATATAAAATCCTCCAAATCTTAGTTGCTATGTAACCTTTTACGATATTATGGCCATAGGATCTCTCTCTCTTTGTGTGTGTGTGAATATATATAGCATTCATATTAATAACCAATCTAGAAACAAAGTAATCTAAAATCCTCCAAAAATTAGTTACTATGTAACATTTTAGCATATGACAGTAACAGAATTTAGGATCTCAACAGCTTAAAGCTTCAATGGATCATTGAATAATTTTTGGGCCATCTAGAAACTTCTTAACATTAAAAAAAACTGTAGCCATAACTCAAAAATAACTGATAAGCAAACAAACAATACATACCTGAAAGACATCTCTCTCACCAACGACTGCACCATTTACAAACTTTGTGTTGTCACGAGTAATATTTGCCTGTGCAAATGCCATGCGGTCAATACCGGTACCACTGAGGGTTGTTGGAGGTCCATCCATGCTTAAGCCACCACTAGGAAGCGCTCGAGCACCATGAGTGCATATACTACTAGTTTCATCACGAGTTGTGATTTCCTCCATTACTAGTCCATAAGTGAATTTGCTTTGTCGTGTGAAGGCCTGAAATTTTAGTAATTAATTTAATAGAACATCACAGTGGATGCTTCAAAGAATAAACTTACTGAGAATTGAGCTAAGAGAAAATATCAACAGGTGATCTTTCAAAGAATAAACTTACTGGGGTAAATTTGAGAATTGAGCTAGGAGAAAATATCAACACCTACCTCTGTTATATTTGCTTTGAATCCCACTCTGTCAATCCATACTGGTGGAACTTCATCTACCCCCGGCCCACCAGTGAAAACAGGACTCAACTTCCGGCTGTTGAAGCAACTGGCACGGAATGTGCGGTTACGAGGGTTATACACACCATCCACATATGGATGCACATATTCCAGCTTGAAAGATAGGTCATCCTAAAAAAAGCATTCTAAAATTTCAGAAGATAATTGGTATGATACATTATTCTATCTACTCCCTGTGTGAAAGCTTAACTAACTGGATCCACAGATCACAAATTAACGAAAAGAACAATGTACAATGCAATCATTGTGCTGAACCCAATCTGATGAACAGAGAACAAACTCATGTGCACACACCACATCTTGGAATATACATTATCCAAGGTTTTTATGATTATGGACCAATGCAGCACCCAGTTTGTAAAGGTACTGATATGTGTTTTAGGAAGAAATGAACATAATAGGATTTTCAGACAAGTATGGCTGCATTTCTTATCTGAAAACAAAAGTTTTGAGAAAGTTTTTGCTGTATACAACAAGTGGACAAATGCAAGTTTTGAAAAATACCAAAAACCATTCTTAGCATTCCTTTGTATCAATATAAAAGTAGGTTGTATTTAACAGCATAAATAGGCACATAGAACAACAGATGGAAGAGAAACCGATTAAACAACAAAAAATGTTAAAAAGAAATTTAAAAAATTAAAAAAGTATCATATCAATTATGTATGACCAATTTTCTGCAATAAAAATGTTAAAAAAATTAGGCATTGGCAATTGATTTTCAAATATTCACTCAGTTGCATGTGATGTCCTCATAATTTGTTTGGCCAGTTCATATACATGCAACATGTTGTCTAAAGAAAAAAAAAAAAAAAAAGTATCATTATCAATTATGTAAATATTTTACTAGTTAAAACATTCTCAAGAATCCCAAATTTGAGAGGCCCATCATATCAAAATTTCTATATAACAACTGCAAATGCATATAAAAGAAAATTCATTACTTATACATTGCCTTGATTCATTGAGCATCTTTGGAAAGTGTTGCTCTATTCCCATTACCGCAACTGGAATGATTAAAGTATATTAAATTAGTTAATGGTCTTAAAATTTCAATACCATACTATGTTGTTTGATGCAACATAATTACCTCATTTACAAACTTGATTCACAACTTCTAAATCATAAGCACTGACATGCATGCTCTGATCTAGGATGGCATTTTTCTGCATACATTTATGTGTTAACATGTTCAAATCATGTCTGTCAATCCACAAATTTCTAGATTAGAGAATGATAGGTTCTTCTATAGAACCTTTATTCTGTTTGTTTATATTATCATTTTGATCTAGCATGTGCTACTAAATCAGTGCGCAGTATCTCCATGGTCATTTTGAATAAGAAATACTTTTAAACCTTGCGATCAAGTCAAATATTATGAAACAACACATGACCACCTAAAAACATTTCCTTTTCTCTCACTTCACACTGAAAATGCAAGATATCTTCAGAAAGCTTGACACACATTAAAACAATACAACACCAAGAGGCAGGCAGAGGAGCCACACTTGCACACGGGAAAAATAAAAGGAACAGCTTGGTGGTTTAATTATGAGTTGGGAGGAATAATTTTCTCGCATCTTTAAACCCATTCAGTCCATCTCTATATCATGCCTTGTTTTTATTATTCTAGCTATACATATAGAATAAATTGCAGCCCAAATGTATTTTACAGAAATAAATGTTTACAGAATGCAAGAGAACCTAGCATCAGATATTCTTTGGTAGATTACCAGCTTAAAGAAATAAAGCAAGAAAAAAGGAAGAAAGAAAAGTGTCTTTTACACAAATGGAAGGACAGATGAAATAATTGTCGCTTCAACTGTGGTGAAAGCCAACTCAAGCAGGCTAAATTTACAGCAATGCTCCGTTAAGTGATTAGAAACGCACCTGAGGATTGAGCAGATTGCTGGATGTCACAGAGCCAACTATGGATCTGTTCAACCCTTTAATATTTCGATGTTCAAATGAAACAGTTCCACCAGGTTGAATGGATGCCTGAAAAACAGAGTGCCCTCAATTTATGATTAAATTTGCTTAACATGCTTGATGACGATTCATCTAAACATTTATGATACATACAGCCTAAATCATGTAAGAGCCAGGTATATATCACCAGGCCAAACGTATAAGTTGTAAGACAAAAAAAGGAAAGAATCACAATACCAAAGTTGGTCGTCCTTGACGTCCAGGTACAATACTCCACTCTGTGCTTACTTCGGCTGATTTTTGTTCCAGTTCTTTGAGCTTTATTTCAACTATGATTCCTCCTTCATTCTTTTCATCTGGTCGTGGGTTCACCTCAATGTTGGAAAATAGCGCAAGTGAGTTTATATTCCTTAGAGCCTGTTTCCCCGCTTCAATATTAAAGACATGTCCTGGTCGAAGCTGCAACAAATTTAACATCAAAAGATGTTAAAGACATAAAATATCCAAACACTACCTATAAACAATGACCACTTTAACAGAATCACTCATTTGTATCATAGTAGATGCAAGCATGATGAAGCAAAAGTTGGCATTACTTGCACATGGTACCAGCCTTTTGCAGCATCAATAAAGAGATCCACAATTACAGCATGATTTCAACCTTCCAGCACAAACATAGTTCGTAATTATGATACAAAAAAAGGGAAAATTAGATGTTCACTAGACTTTTCAAATAAGAATATAGTGTCAAATATTGTTTTTTCCACTCATTCAATTGGCAGGGCGAACTTAGCAAGCCAATTTTTGGCACATTAGATAATAGAACCCTCCCTTATTAAGAAAGCATGAGTTTTCAATTCATGAAGATTTGTCTTTGTGGAAGCATCAAATCCTTGAAAAGAAATGAGCTATGAGGTAAAGGTAGAAAATTAAGGAGTCCACTGGATCATCTAACTTGAGCATACTTTAATACACCCCAGACTAGGAAAGTAACATGAATAACTTGCAGATGGATATAAATTACATTTTCACAAGCTAAAAAACCAAGGCAATACATTTTAGACCTACATCTAATAAGAATATAACATCACATCTATTCCACAAGCATTCACCTTGATAAAAAAAAAAAAAAAGTTCAAGAAACTGCCACATGATGATCAAAGTTAAGTTGCAGATTTTTTTTATTAAAAAATGCAAAAAAAAAAAAAAAGAAAATGCAATCAGATTATAAAGAAGCAAGAATAAATGATTAAAGCTGATATTCATAATGCACATTATTTTTAGTTAATAAATGGAAACAATTGCTATAACAAATGGAGGTTATTGTAATTAATAGCACTGGTGTCACTGTTTCCCAGAGCAAACTGAGTTGTTTTCCCTCTACTGGTGAGTGAAACAGACATTTTATTGCTAATCTGCCCCTCACAAGTCTGATAATAAAAAAATCCTGATTAAAAAATGAATTCAATAGAAACATCAATGAATGATGATGTCCTCAGCAGGCATGATATCAAGCTCAAATTAGCCAATATCTATATTCTGCAATATGGGTTTTTTGGAATGGATACCAGAGAAACTAGCATTCATCTCAAACTCATGGATCAGTTTGTATCTTACTTACCCATCTGCCCCTTTCATGTCTAAATTAGAGCCCAAAGCTCTATTAAAACAATAATGAATGATGATGTCCTAAGCAGGCACAACAATAAGGACAAAGTGGCCTATCTTTATTACATCATGCAATAGTGTTTCCTCCTTGGCATACAAGCTTAATGGGTATCAAGAAAAACCAACAGTCAACTCAAACTCATGTACGTTGCCCGCCCCCTTAAATCCAAAATCAAAATAGCTATGCCTAGCAACTATCCATGCACAATTTCTACCTTCTCCAAAAGGGCACAATCTGTCCTAAGTTTCATTACTCCACCACATTGGCCATGTCCCACTATTATTATAAAATCATCAAATATTCTGGAGACTATCATGTTCTCCATTAAGACTTTAATCAAGCAGTTACATTCTTCGAGTCACCTTTAACAATCAAGCGAATCTTGAATACAGGTGTTCGCTTCAAAATATCTTATAAGAGCCCTCTCATCTACCTGATACAGTATTTCAACACTCATGAATCTAAGAAGAACCAGGAAGACCTCAACATCTTTGTGACATCTTCCCTCAGAAAAAAAAGAGAAAAAAAAAAAAAAAAAGAAGACATCCTTGTGATATCGTTCCTTGCCAACCTTAACCGCCCCCTAAACGCCAAATTAGTCAGATTTACTCACTAACATTCATCTTCAATGTTGCACTTGGAGATGGCAGTGGCATCATCACCTTGATACAAACTTTTCTTAGGTTTGCCGTTGAACCCTTTAAAAGCTAATGGCATGTCAAAGACAGATGAAATCTCAAAAATTAAAAAGGAAAACACCGTTCATTTTTTCAACGCTTCCTTCACAATTCTGTCTGCCAACTCATTCAATCATAAGCATTCGATCAAATTAAACAATGAAGAAAGCCTCCAAGTTTCCCCTCTCCCATCAATCCTAGTTTTCATCTTACAGAACAAGAACAGAACATACGCATTACATTCAAGCCTCTATCAACTACGAAAAACCAAAAGTTCAAATAATATAAAGGTAAAAAGAAATTCACCTGTTTTGGCAGCTCCCGACGAACGACAGCAAGCTGGGTATTCCCTTCGCAGACATTCCCGAGTTTATCCTGAAACTGGATGACCAGCTGCGTGATGTCCCCCTCCACAACCTCACACACCACCTCCCTCGTGTTCAGATTGCCGAAATTGACCACCTGGGCACACGCATACCCCTCATCGTGGTACCACTTCTGGACCCGGTCCCGGATCCTCTGCAACAGCCTCGCGCTGACCTTCCCCTGCTCCCGAAGCATCTGCATCACGTCCCGCTGCACCGGTACGGGCATCAGGCACGGCCTAGACCGCTCGATCCTCCTCCGGTAGTCCCTCTCCTGGTTCCTAAAGTACTCCAGCTTCTCCCTGTCAGTCATGTCCAGATCCATCTCCATCTGCTTTGTCTGGGGCATCAGCCCCACGTTGATGCACCGGAAGGCGTCAGCCGACTGCCAGGTGCTCTCGGTAAAGGACACGGTGAGGGCGAGGGAGCCATCGGGCTTGGTCTTGCCCTCGAGGTCCACCTTCTCGAACATGCCGCAGGAGGCCAGGCTTTCGAGCTCCTTCTGGAGCTGGGCCTTGGTGTAGACGCCGCCGGGCCGGAGGGAGACCATCTCGAAGAAGGAGTCCTCGGTGCCGGCGACGGTGGTCGCACGGCGACGATCGAAGAAAAGGATCTCCGAGATCTTGTACCGCTTGAACCCGCTCAGCTTGCTCAGCTGGACGACGATATTGGCCGGCAGGCCGTGGGAGTCCCACTCCAGGCCGCCGCCGGTCGCTGAATCCTCCTCCCTCGCAATAGCCGCCAGGGGAGAGAATATCTGGGACCAGAAGCCTCCGCCATCGGCCCCGCCAAAGCCTCCCCAGCCCCAACCGCCACCGGCGCCGCCGCCTCCGCCGCCACCGGTGTTGCCGGGGGGAGGGACAGGGGTGGAGAGGTGAAGGACGAAGCCGCCGGCGGCGAGGGCGGAGGAGAAGAAGAGGGCTAGGGTTTTCTTGCGGGTCGAACTGGTGGGGGTTTCAGGCGATGGGATTTTGGCAGAGAAGAAGAGGGAGTCGGGGTGACGGGCAGCGGAGGCGGAAGAGGAGCGGCGGCGGTGGGCGGAGCCCGAGGGGGGTATCTGGGCGCCCAGGAGAAGCTTCTGAGCGCAGAAGGCCATGGAGTCGGACGGGTGAGGATCAGGATGAAGGGAGGGCTTTTTCCCTCTTGATTCACGCGATATCGAGGAAAATGTGAGGAGGTATGGTTACCGCACAAGGCCGTCCCTCCTTCTTTCGAAGCAGCGGCGCACGGCAAGACGGTAACGATATCTTTCACGAGACGAGGTTGTCGGGACTCGAGGTTTTAGGGTTTAGGCATGGAGCTTGGGCTGGGGCAACCAATGATTGCTTCACGAATCACGAGAGAAGAGGGATGATACAGCTGAACTCGGCGTGATTGATCCTAGAATTATCCGGGGCGACGCATTCTGCCTTTCAAATTTTTAGGAACGTACCTAAAAAAAAAAAAATCTATTTTGATCCGTAAATTTTTCAGTTATAATAATTTCATTTTTTTTATATTTTAAAAATATTACATTAATAACATACATTTATATATGATTGATTAAAATTAACATAATCAGAATAACTTGAATATATAAATTAGTTATTAATTTAAATTATTCTAATATGATAGAATATAATACTATGAAGGCTAAAAGTCTGAGGATCGTAATGAATTTTGGATGTTAATTTACAGATCAAAACTATAATTTTGTCATAGTTTTCTCCTCCGACCATACATTGAGAGGTTTCCGTGCTGATCGATATCAGCCTCTTGCCAATAGGACCGGATTGAGAATCTCCCGTTGCCTATCATGTTCCACGTAAACAGATTGCACCAACGAAGCATTTCATTCATAGATTTAATTATTTCTAAAATCTATTAATAATTAAATTAAAGTTAAATATTGCTTGTGATCTTGTCGGCCAAGATCGCTGGAAATCTAAGAATTTTTAAATTTTCTCACAAAATTAACTAAGATTTCTACTTTTAGAAATTAAAAAAAAGGAATATTATCCAGCTAAATTATCAATATCAATTTAGATTTCTTTTTTTATCATTATTTAATAATGACGTATGCATCTCATTTATTCAAAAGCATTCAATTTGCTTTTCCAAGAATGATTGAAAAGTTCTAAAAAATGTCTGAATTTAGTGACTTTTAAGCAAATCTATACCTCTTAAATTCACGCTACAATCCAAGATTTATACATACACACATACACATAGATTAAGGTTTTGAATTCAAATTCACATCTATATCCAACTAGAAATATATAAAATTTATCTAAAGTACCCTTTAATCCATTTAGGTTACAGATTGAGTTCACTCTAACACTATACCACAACTTATAATTTTATTCAAAAAAACTAGTCAAAACATATTATTTCAGCTCTTAATTCTAATACAAGTCGATGCAGGATTAAACACATACCAACATAGGCTTCCCTAATTTATTTATATAAAAATATACAGTGCAATTACTGATTCTAAAAAAAAGTCTTCTCTTCTGTGTTTGAGGACAATGTGATTTCCTGGATTTCACTCTGGTCAGGGTGCGCCCAACATGGCTACGGTAACGAGGCTGTAGAATTGTTTGAACAAATGAGACGGATTGGTGTTAGACCAGGCAGGAGCAAGTTTCTATCAGTTGTCATGGAGCTTTCAGTCCACAGGGTCCTTCTCAGATAATGCCAAATTCATGGCAATGTTGAGAGAGAGTCAAAATGAGCTGCAGAATGCATCTGTAAGTTGCTCTGTCTAAAGGATCCTTTTACTCATGTGTTGCTATCAAATGTCTTTGCAGCTGGTGGTTGTTGTTGCTGTCAAATGTTTTTGCTATCAAAGCTCTGTCCAAATTCAGGGACAATGCAGCAGGGGTGGGAAAAGGAGTGAAGAAGAAGTCAGCTTGGAATTGGATTGAGGATTGAATTCCTGTGGGTGCATTGGAAGAATCGGCATGATACTGCTGTTTTTGTCCTTGACTCGGAAAAATAAGATCTAGAATGCACTAAATGAGCTATTTTGCAGATGAAAGATGGTTGGTTGGTTCCGATTAAAAGCAGATCAAATGAGACGAGTATTAATTTCTAAGTTTTTTTTTTCTTTTTCTTTTTTTACTCCAATTGTTTTGAATGGTAAGACGGTTGCTTCTGAATTAGAGTGAAAAATCAATGGATTCAGCGAGTCAAAAAGTTTTAAGTACGCAAGGAAATGAAGCATCCAACAAGTGCTTGTATGTAGTACTTTCAAGCACCTAGACATGTTACAAGAGAGCACTGAAACGAGTAAGTAGGAGTTTTGCATCCATTTATATCCATCATCATGACATCTCTCTCAATTTTGTAATCAAGCTTTTAACCTGAGATGCATCACATTTCTGAATGCCTTTTCTGACAAATTCAAAGCTTCTGAAATATTCAAGATTTGTATACTGAGATAACTGACAAGCTAAATTTCATTTGTTCTTCCTGGTATATAATCGTCAATTCTAAACACTACTAACCTAGACAATCATTGTCGCTTCTGCTACTTGATTGTTAGTTGGGTACAATTCTTTCATAGTTCAATCAAAAGCTAGTTATTCAAACCATAATTTGTCGAAATCATTCAGTGACTGCAAGAAGATAATCTCTTCTATTCATTTTTTGCTTGCAGGTTTGTGGTTGAAGAATTTTTCCCTTCTCCTAAAAGATAAGGATGTGTCTAACAGTCTTAAGACATATTTTTGGGGATTTTTTTTGGGATAAAGTTCTGGGGAAGAATTGAAGCAAACTTGAAAGTAAACACTTTCTACCACAAGTTGCTGGTTTTCTTCAAGAGAAAATTTGAAAGTATTGTTCAGTACACTCATTCCATAAGATGCAAGCAAGCTATAGAGGAAGATCAAGCCCTTTCCCTACATCCACACCAATCATCTGCAGTAGGCCCTTGTGAAATACCTGAAATAAGGATCAGAAAAAGGAACAGATGATATTAGAACATGTTCTTTGAGAATCAATATATTTCATTTTGATACTAGATGAGGTTGAAATGAACTCACGAGCTCGACAACAAAAATCCCAATGATGCCAATCATGCAAGCCCTGGAGTTCCATATCTCTGCCGTCTTTGTGAATCCAATAAACGCTTCTGTGAGTTTTGGTTCAACTTTTGGGACTTCCACCTGAAACCGATCCAATATTGATTTACCAACTTATGAATCCATAGAAAAGACCAGAAAAAAAAAAAAGAAAAAAAAAATCGCATACTGTTAAGAGAGGGATATCGCTTACTCCTGCAGGAAGCTTTGCAGCTCTGACCCTCCAGGCTTTTTGCTTTCCAAGGCGTCTGGTATTATTCCTGCTGAGATGATTGCAGAGGGATTGATGCTGGAGAAAAGATGAGGAAATGCTTGGTATAGTTGCCATTTCTCCCTCTGATTTGTCCAACAGTTCTTATGATTTTGTGCGTTAGCCATGGCTTTCCCTGGCCTTATCTTCTTTGGTATCGAGCTCCAGCTACCACCCGGTCCGTATACCTTCCTTCCTTGAAGCTGGCTGGGGCCAAAGAAGTCCACTTCCCTGGGAGCGAGATTCCAGGGAGCGAAGACTGGAAGGATGTGGGGTCTCAATTCATCCAGCCTGTGATAGGCGGATAAGAGGGACACGTGGCAAGACCGGTTTCAAGCGTGGCCTCTTCTCTTCTTTTAGACGAGGAGCTCGGGGGTGGTGCGAAATCCTCGCTTTCGCCTGGCCATCAACGCTGCTGAAAAGTAGGTGGCTATTCTTAACCACTACCCTCGCGTTAAATCCAGACTCGATTAGTTCTGGGTCCCTTTGTTTCGAATCCATCTCAGGTGAGAGCCTTGTTGCTTGCTTGCTTGCATGCTTGCTGCAAGACAACGAGAGGAGCGAAGCAATGTCCGATTCCGAAGGTCGGAGACGTGCGGAGGGCATCTCTGCTCATCATCATCATGGTACCATTCATTCTCTATCACCCCCACCACCCACTTCAATCCCTTGCTCATATAAAATTTCTTTAATATACGGAGTCTCCGTCCTACTGTCGCACTTTCTACTGCACATATAGTGAATTCTTAAATGCACAGTTATTGAAGAGAGAATGGATTAGAAATCAAACATGGTTGGCTATCAATATGCGCATTGAAAATATGGGCTCATTAACGGTAGAGAGAGAGAGAGAGAGAGAGAAAGAGACTGACTTTGTTGTTATGTTATGTTTGACAAATTGAACGGAGGTCGGGATATGTCGCTTGGGCACTGGTCAGCCCCCGTAACTCCGACATTCTCAAACGGCTTCAGCTTTGAAGATGATCACGATCACCACCATGCGAAGAAGTCGGTTCTGGCAAAGGTCAAGGAGAAGGCTAAGAAGTGGAAGCACTTGCTTGCTAAGAAGAAACACGGACACGACGACGACAATCTGACCCCTCCATGGGGAGTTAGCTTGGATGAAGAGGATGAGGAACAAGATCCTGAATACCACGGCGCTCCAAGTAATCAATCATCCTATGTTTCTCTCTTCTTTTCTTTCCATGAAATCTAGTCCAATAATCGCTGCACGGTATGTGATTTCAGTGTATGAATCGGAGACAGCTCCTGAAGCCTATCGAGAGGGAACTTCCCAACATCGGCCAGCAGTTCGAAAGCCCGGTGCACTGGAGAAGAAATCAGCAGTTGTTCAGCCCGACGACAATGCGAAGAAAGGATCAGGAATGAAGCAGGGAAACAAGATGCTTAAACAACAACCGGCATTGAAACGCGTTGATGATGCGGTCAAGGAGACATCATCTCCCCATGATTCGTTTGCTAATAGATCTCCGTCGCACAACGACAAGACGCTGACTGAGACCGTAACGGAGATGCTCACACCGGCATACGCCATGGTCTCGGGGGCAACCCAGATGATAGCTTCAAAGATGCAAAGCCCAGGCACTGGATACGAGTTGGGAGCAAAGCAGGTGTGGGATAAGGGGATTTCAGTGAAGGAGTATCTAATGCACAAGCTGGAGCCTGGGGAAGAAGATAGAGCACTCTGTCAGGTGATCACCGAGGCTGTGAGCCCGAGGAATGCTGGTGAAGCCCAAGGGGAAGTGGGTATGGTGGACAAGGTGAAGGAAGCGGTCTCTTCTTTGCTGGCGAGGGAAGAGCTACAGGAGACGCAAGTCCCAGCCTCTACAAATCCTCATGCACGCGAGGCGCCTGCCCCAATGTCCACAAATCTTCATGCCCCAGGGTCACCCATCAATATTCATGCATCTGAGTCCTCCGTCCCAGTTTCTACGAAAAATCTTCGTGCACAGGAGTCACCCATCCCAGTATCGACGAATCCTCGTACAGGTACGTCTGAGTGCATGACTACATGGCAATAAATAACAATAGAAATTTTGGCAATGCAATAAAACCTTTTTATCAACCTGCAGAAGAAGTTGAGACCGGCGGAAGGAGACTCCAAGCATACGCCAATTGAAAGGCTATACATGCACACCCTTTTCATCAAAAGGACTACAGACAAATCATGGTCTAGTTGTTCAAAGAGTGCATGCATGTTAGGTCGGAGTAATTTCCTAGTTTCGAAGATGTTCAAGGTGATCTTCAATATCCTTGAAGTGATGCACCCGAAATAATGAGATTCATTACTTTCTGAATTCAACATAGTGTGGTTGCGAGCATTGTTTCTGAGGTTCCAGCTTTTGTATATTAACCATTTCTTCAATAATAACTGGCCCTTCTTATTTTAAATCAGAGCATTCCTTTCGATAGAGTTGGTTACTCTTTGTTGCGCACAACTAGTAAGCGACAAAAGGTGCAAGAAAATTGTTACCCTACAGGTGTCTTTTGTTGAAGGATTGGAATACTCGTACCTGTATCAATCAAAATATCAATTATCTTAATAACCAAAAATAATATTTTTTTTTTTTGTGTGATACAAATGTAATAATAATTATTATTATTATTCATATTCACTGCTAATGCATACCACGTAGGAAAATGGAATTGGAGAAGAACGGTACCGTCTCCAACATGATATGAGGGATCAGCAGCACCCATACCATAACAAGGGACCGAATGACCTTATGCTGACTTGCCTATCTCCTTCTGAGCTCTCAACAGATCAACGTAACGTCAGCGGAGCGAATTTTCACCGCATCTCAGCATGGACATAAAACATTATATTCCGGATCTTAATGGTCAGGTGAAACATGAAAATGTGTAAGCTACAAATGGCCATCATCACACCGCAAGTTAGTTGGAAGTTGCCTAACAACCTCCCAGTAAAGCCGCTTGCTGTTGTTTTAAGTAATGCAACCATTTCATTTCTCTCTTCAGCTAATACATAACCAAGCACACCAAAGGAAATTCCATGGCAACCCTCCAATTTCAAATATTATATTTGTTGACTAGAACATCACATCTGGATAGCAGACACTCCTTCCCTTGACACGTTGGTGTAAATAGAACGTGCGGCATGCTAGTAGGTGCATTGCCGTACAGTGGTATTAATTTTTCTCTTTTAATAAAAATCATATAACACCACCACACCTTAGTTTATAACCCATTACCTAACCGCAATAACAGTTATTTCAGCTACTATAACCTATCAATTTTTCTCCAGGTCAATTCTTACATTTTAGCTTAATAATATTGTTGCAGCCTATATATATAACTTTTTTATACATAATCAATCGCAAACCCAAATAAAAAAAAAATTACGATATATTAACAGTCAGTATAAAATTATAATCAGATCCTATAAATATAAATTTAATAAAAAAAATCGATAAAATTTAAATATTTTTAAAAAATAATGTACTTGCAAAAAAAAATATAATTCAAAACAAAACTGAATGAAAAAAAAAAAAAAAAAAATCATATAACCTATCTCAATTAATTTGGGATTAAAGATTTGTCGTCGTCATAATATTTTTGCAGGTTTAATATGGTCAAAATGTTTTCGGATTTGCACTTTCATATCAAAACATACCATAGGAATCCCATAACTAGGTTTATCAGGTGCGTCCAATGAGCATTCATCACAACCATAAAACATTCAAGTTCGGAATGCCCGGCTAAACAGATGAAGTGGTTTCAGATACAATGATCCTTTGGTGACACAAGATTACCGTCCAGGGATCAACAAGCTTAAACAATATCAGCAGCTTAAACTGTTAACTGCATTCAGATGATGGAAACTATAACATAAATAGCTTTTATGGCTGAGAAAATTGGCTCACTGTAATTGATACGAAGAAAAGGTGAAACCTAAATGCTTCTCATTGCTGCACTTTAGTTCAAGCTTCTGAAATGGGCTGCAGATTGTCAACCAAAAATTTGTGAGAGCAATGTCAAGACATCTGTTTTATGTTGGAAAGGTAAAAAAAATGTATTCCATGTAGAAACAGGAAGATTTGAGTTAAACATGACAATAAAAGCCATTATTTGGACATAAGATGTCAAAATGGGATAAAGAAGCAGGCCATGAAGAAAAATGGCTTGAAGCTCACCTACTGTTTGGATCATAATAAAAGCCATTAATAGAGCCATCACTGCAGGAAAAGCAAACATAGTAGAAGCCAGCAATGGTCAAGCCACAGTCTATTCCAACATTAACAAAGTACTGCTCCTTCCATCTCTGCAACAGCATGGGTATTCAACATCATCTTTTTGATAGAATAAGTGCAAGCTCTAAGAGGACATTGGAGTAGAGTTTCAGTAAATATGATACCATAAATATATAAGGATAGTTGCTCAGGTCCAAAGATTTGCCACCATCAGCCTCAACCTGGCTCTGAGGAGAGAAAGAAGAATCCTCTTCATCTGAACCATTATGATGGAAACTTAGACCAAGGTTCTCTTACCAGAAGTGAAGCGAAAGATGGAAACTTGGACCAGTGCCTTATGTCATCCTCTGGCCTGTAAGAAAACCCACAACCAACTTGCTTGAGAGAAGAATATAGACAAGCCCTATAATGTTGTCAACAATGTAAAATGTACTGTTCTTAGCATATGGCTGGCAAGCGAGGCCATACGTTGCTTCCCACTTGCCAGTGAAAAATGTGTAGTTCTTGGTGTCAACAATTTCTCCCTCCCAGAATGTAACTACCTGAAAATATAAAGGAAAAGAGAAAGGACAACCGATCAGGGCTTGCCTAATTCCTACAGCAGTAAAATTATTTAAATTACTAACAAACATAGAAATTATAGGCCGGAGTCAAACACAACTAAATTTTGAATTTAGAAAAGAAAAAACATGTTGAAATCCAGGGAACTAAAATTACTTACAGGTGTGTCCGCTAAAGGAACATTGAGCGCTTCCATTGTACCACATAAATAACCATGATCAAAATCACATCCTTGGATCCGTACATTAACTTTCCATGCTTCATCTTTCTGTAAACTCGAAACATTCTGAGTTCCAGCAAAAGCCTGGGCAGAAAAGCTAGTCTCTGTAAATTCCAAGTAGGTTAAAAGAGCAGCAGAACTCATTAAACCATTTGGCATCCATGCCTTGGAAATATTGTGAGAAAAAGGATAGTGGACATAAATAAAAGAGTGTGATAAGATAAATTTAGAAGGAATATTTACAGAGATCTTGCTTTGAACAACAACAATCATAGGAAAATGTTATTTGCATTGATGAAGACTGGTTCATGTACTTAATGACATGAACATCACATATTGAGATGCACCAATCTACCATCAATAAGTACTGCTTCATTATGTAGCACATCAAATAGTAAACTCCAATAGATAGTGATAATAACAATTACAAGAACAAAACCATTTAAAATTATATGTTTCACCTATTTTCCTTAACAAATATTTGTATAAAACTACCTCCTCTCTTGGATTTGTTAGTGGCACAGATGTAATCTTAATTATGTTTAACTAACTGGAATGCATATCTGATAAGTATCCTATGCCATGGTTTGCCTTTAAAATCCAAACAGGCTGTCAGAACATTGAAACCATGACAATCCATCATAATCAAGTCATCCAACATCATGGTTGAACAGCAATGATGTTCATTACCATCACCTACATCACTTCATCTGAATCAAATTTTTACCTAAACTAGCATATCACCTTGATGTCCGGGATTACAAACTGTGCCATTGTTGTTTTCTCCAAGGTTTCTTTCCTTCCAGTTATTTATGGTATCTTCCGTTGTCAAATATAAAAAAAGGTGTCAGTATTAGGCACATCATTCCTAATTGATTGATTGAAATTGTGATACAAATCATTATGTTACATTATAAAGTAATTTTAAATTGTGATGAATGTTCTTTAGTATAATACAAGTATCATTTTAACATTTGTCAGTAACAAATGCTACAGTCTCAGGATTGCAAAATACTATCAACTAAGTATGAGAACTACCTGGAATCTTAGAATGCTAAGATCTATCAAAAAATTAATTAAACCTTGTAATGATATCAGAAATTTTATTAGCCAAGAAATGAAAGAACTTACCCGTCCAACACTCAAAAGAGAACAAGCAGGCGGTAGAGAATGTCCGGAACTCGCATCTTGTCCTGAGCAAGCTTTTTTCTCAGTATAGTATTGCATGAGTTTTATGAAGGAAATCATGTAAACATATGCACATGGCTAGAACAGCGAGTTCTAAATACAGTAGTGCAATATGAACAATAAAAGACAAGTAGAAAGCAAGACAGTGATATCAGATGAACTACTACGTATGCTCCTTAAAAGCTAGAATATCTACTTGGTTGGCTTCTTACGTAGAGACGTAAATGTAAGCATCCACGTATGTATTTATAATATGAATATATGATGAACCAACTCAACTGCAGATATCCAGTGATTAGAATAACATTACAAGTAAAATTTTACATAGTGTGATAACCTTCTTAAGACATGTTATTTCAGAATCAATACACAAACACAAATGATTACAGTCTAAGGGCCAATTTGGTTCCCCATTACAGTCTAACGACCCAACCTGTTTGGAGATCAGAAATCCCACTGCACCGCAATGTTAAAATTGCATCCTGGTAGGTAGGATGCCAACTTAGTGACCTGCTAGATGCAAAGCAGGATGCGGATTGTTTTCTTTATAGCTAAAAATTGCTATTGACAATGATAGTTAAAAAATAAAAAATAAAAAAAAATCATCAATTGATGTTGATATGTCAAGCCTAGGCTAATCATCATGGTTGAGTTGTAAGGCAGCCAATCCACAAGGGAACTGGGTTGAGTTTAGGGATTAAAGTTTCACAACATACAACACTTTATACATACGCATCTACTAGCAAGGTAAAATGTTTTATATAAATGACATCAATATAATAAACAAGAGCATAGCTTCACAGCGATTGATCCCAATGGTCTAGCAAACTGGGAAACACATGAAACAATGTGATATTTTAACATAGAATTTTCACTGTACAAACTAAGCACCACACTCCACATGCAAGGCCACATGATGAATGTTACAGAGGATGCAGACAAATAGAAATAAAAGTATTAGGAACAAAGAGATAAAAGGTGCATAGGACAGGAATGTTGATGCAAGAGAGATAGTTGGACATTCAAAAAATGATAATATCATTGATAAACACAGGAGAGGAGGTGTTATATAGATACTCTATCAGTGTTATTAAAAGCGCTTGGGACACCTAAACGCAAAGGACTTTAGGAGCCTAGACACTAGGCATAAAGCACAAGTGCACACCTAAGCAAAGCTCAATGCATATTTTTAAAATAAATAAAATAATTTATATCAGCAAGATTTATAACATAATATAAAAAAAGCTAAAAAATCATCACAATAATATATTTAACATATTAGCTCGATGAAAAGCCTCCTCTTTCTCAGCTAAAATTTATAGTTTTTTAATATTTTTTCTTCTCTTTCTCTGATAATAGCATAATTTTTTATGTTCTATCTCATTGTCTTTCAATTGTTAGCTTTTCATAGGATAAAGACAATAATTGTGTGTGGGATGATACATCATAAAGTCAATATAACCTAATAAATATAATAAATTTTTAAAAAATATTACAAATATAGTTTACGAGGAAAGGCGCGTCCTTTTTACATTTCAAATCAAATTAAAAGCGTACATTTTTTTCATTTTATATGCGCCAAGATAAAGGCACATCACCTAAGGTATAAGAAGCGTCTAACTCGTCTTAAGCACACTTTGCACCTTAGGTGCACCTTAAGATATAAAAAGCGTGTAACCCTTAGTGTGTTGTGCCTTATGCCTTAGGCGCACCTTTGACAACATTGTACTCTACTAGAAGATAATGCTTCTTATGAAGTTTGGAGACCAAAATTTTATAGCAATAAGATGAAAAATGACATGTGTGGTCCATGTCAGATGGGATTTATTTTACTCTATATGATATAGAATTGAAGCAGCCCAAGCCCATGGCCTGGACTGCAACTTGGGCCCGTCTGCAAGGCAGCAACCTGCCCTTTCTCTTTAGTAGCAGGCCTTACACACCTCTCCCTCCCATCACATGTGCGCCGCATGCCCGACCACTTTCTTTGGTATTTGCTTGACATACTTAATCAGAGTAGATTGTTACTTACTGGAATATCAAGTTTGTTATTTTCTTTTCCTGTTTTCAGACTTGGGAATTTAAAGATTAGCATCTTATTAGTTTTAGGAGATGTGAGTGGAGACAAGATTGAAGCTATACTAGACCTAGTTTTGTTAATTTATGTATTAAATTTGCTTGAGAACTATGTGTAAATATATTAAGTACCAGAAATTTATTTAGAATTATGCATCTAGTGAATTACTGTGTTTATAACTTGTGATGACACGTATAACTATGTCAAATATTTTATTTCGACAGTTCAATTGTTTTGACATTTACTATTGACTGTATATGAATTACTTGCCATGAGATTCTTTATTAAATTCATTATCAGGTTGAAAGTCTTGCATACTTCTAGGGTCAATCGATGTCAGTGTGTGATGATTGTCATGTCTTCAAATCCTAATCCCAATCGGTTCAATCCTTATAAGTGTGAAGCGATTATAATGTCCTCATATCCTATTTCTGGGTCAGACAAGTATAATATCCATGTATTGTATTTTAGCAAACTTAATCCTAATCATGGAAATCTAAATTTAAAATGAAAATATTCATTTTCACAGATAAGAACATCCAAATACAGACCTAACCATCTTCTCTGAGCCCGAATTTTTCAAATCAAGCAAGTAAGCAACTTCAAGTTATGACACATTGACATCACAAAAACACCTATGCACTTGATGAGTTCTGCTCATCAAAGGATGGCAGTTAGACCGAGACCTTCCAATTTCACAACTAAGTAAGAGAATCCCATCAAGTTTTTTAAGTGTGATCCCTTCGTGCATTTCATCGAATAAGAAATAAATCATCCCAACCGAATCTTTTGACAGTCTTGAAGCACACGAGAACAATAAATCCCGAACGGATCCAGCTAAAAAAAACATTACTCGAGTTGAAACCAGCTCAAGAAAGGCAATTATATGAGCTATCTGCGAAAAAATTTAGCCAGAAAGAAATATCTCCCGTCACATAATCCAAACCCTAACAATCCAGGATTTCACATACGCAGCACTATAAGGACAAGAAAACCCAACCTACTTCCAGTTCATGACCTAATCATAACTCCCTAACCTAGGATCAAATGCGTTTATAGGAAGAAACCCTAGAGAAATCGATCGGATGAGCGAAAAAGAGTAGAAAGGGATAAGAAATCCCTGACCTGAAACTTGCGAAGGAGTCGAGCTCTCGACCACTCTCACAGGCATTTCCGACGATCGATTGGATCTCAAAACAAATGAAGAACGGGAGAGGTAAGAAGATGAAAGGAAGCTCCTTTGCGGTCGGAGACGAGCTCGGCCGCCTGTTTTATGGTTTTTATTTCCCGGAGAAAAGGGAAAGGTTTAATGGCCCGGACCGTAAAATGACCGGCAACTATAAAAAAATTAATTAATCAATATTAAATAATAAAGTTTTTAAAACTATAATGGTATTTATTTTTTATTTTTTTATAATTTCAATGGGTACAATGTAAGCTTTTATGATGTTGATCATACTTTAATTTCTTAAATTTGCATAATTATTATTTTTTTTTTTTTGCTTTTGCTTTCATTTTTTTTCTTTTATTTTGTAAGGTTTGTTTTGTTTTATTTATTTGCTTTCATTTTATTAAAGAGGTTTGATTTTTTTTTAACTTTCATTTATTACTTCTATTTTATATTTTATATTTTTTTTATTTTTTTTATTTTCAATTTATGCCCAATGTTTAGCTGCTCTTAAAAAAAAAAATCACTTTCACTTTATACTGAATGTTTAGCTTTTTTTTTTTTTTTTTTTTTTACTTTTATTTTTGGATGAATGTTTGGCTTTTTTTTTTATCAATTTTCACTTTCATTTCATAACGAATGTTTAACCTTTTTTTTCATTCTTTCTCTTTTATTTTATAACTTTTCTTTTTTAAATTTTACAATGAGTGATATTTTTTTCTTAAATTCAACTCATGTTTAGCTTTTTTTTTTTTTCTTTTTTTTTTACTTTTTCTCTTTCATTTTATACCTTTTCATTTTTTTACATTTATTTCATAGTAAGTCATAATTTTTTTTATTTTAACACATGTTTGAATCTTTTTTTTCCTTTTTTACTTTCATTTTATAATGAATATATGGCTTTTTTTTCTTTTTTTATTTATATTTTATATCGAGTTGCAGTTTATCTTTTTGATCTCAACTCATGTTCGTCCTTTTTTTGTTCCTTTCATGTTATAAAAAATAGATCCCTATAATTAAAATTTTTACCCACATGATAAACAAAAAAGCTGGGCCTATGCTCCTAAGAATTTATATTTATATATTATTATATATATATAATATTTAAATATTAAATTATATTTAGTTATATACAATAACAAGAAAACCTTAATCTCAAATTAGTTGAGGTTCATTACATGAATCATTTTTCTCCGTTCAACTATATTCTGAGTTTTTTTTTTTTTTTTATAAGAGACAATAATTTTAAATCTTTTTTTAGCACTTCCTCTAATGTGATTTTCGGTTTACCTTTTTTTTTTTTCTCTACATGTATCGAGTCACTCTTCCGCACGATGCATCTTTAGGTCTACCTTATACATGTCCAAACTATTTAAGTCGTCCTTTTCTTAATTTATCCTTAATTGAAATTGCCTCTACCTTTTTGTGAATGATATCATTTCTTATTCTATCTTTTCTTATATTACCACACATTTATTTTAACATTCTCATTTTTGTCATATTCATCTTATATACGTGCATTTTTCTAAAAGCCCAACATTCCGTATTATAAAGTATAAATGGTCTTATAGCTGTCCTATAAAATTTTTCTTTCAACTTAGCAAGTACTTTATGATCATATAATATTTCAATTACACTTCTCCATCTTAACCAACCTGCTTTAATCCTATATATAATATCATCCTCAATCTCTCCTTTTTTATGAATAATTGATCGTAATTACCAAAAAAATCATTTTTAGTAACTTCATGGTCCCTAATTTATACTCTACATTTATCTTTATTTCTAATTGTATTAAAGTTATATTTCATGTATTCTATCTTTGTCCTACTTAATCTAAAATCTTTAGATTCTAATACATTTCACTATAGTTCTAACTTACAATTAACTCTACTCTTGGTTTCATCTACTAGTACTATATCATCGGCAAATAACAAAGAATGAAATATTATCCTGAATATGTCTAGTAAGCTCATTTATAACTAAAGCAAAAAGATAAGGAATAGATTCATGATGTAAGCCTACTGTAATAAAAAAAATTCGCTAGTATTACCGCTAATAGTTCTTATACTAGTAATTATCTTATTATATATATTTTTTATTATATTAAATACCTAATAGGTATTCCTTTCTTTTCGAGCACACATCATAACATTGTTTTAAGGACCCTATCATATATTTTCTCTAAATCAATAAAAACCATATGAAAATCTTGTTTCTTTACTCGATACATCTCCATTAACTTCTTAATAAGAAAAATAGCTTATATGATTGACTTTTCTAGTATAAAACTAAATTGATTCTTTGATATTTTTGTAGTACATCTCAACCTATGTTCAATTATTTTCTCTCAAAGTTTCATAGCTTGACTCATGAGTTTGATACCACGATAATTAGAATAATTTTGAATATCTCCTTTATTCTTATAAATTAATATTGTAATGCTCTTTCTTCATTCATTAGGCATCTTTTTAGTTTCTAAAATCTTATTAAATAAATTTTTTACTCAATTTACTCCAGCATCATCTAAACATTTCCAAACTTTTATAAGAATCTTATCAAATCTCACAGCTGTTTTTGCTTTCATTTTTTTTATAACCTTATTTACTTCAGATGTTCTAATTTTACATGCATACAGCATAACTTTATACTCAATGAAGCTAGTAAAGCATTTTAAATTATTTACATAATTTTTATTAAATAATTTATTAAAATAGCTTGTTCATCTTTCATTAATCTTTTTCTCTTACAAATGAAGATATTTTATTTAGATTGTTAATTATCAAAATAAACCTTCAGTGGCATTTTTAAGTTCTAACAAGAAATATTGCCATTAATTTAGAATATATATGAGCTTCTCGTTATGGCTACAAGACTACTATTTTTTAAATTTCAACATGTTGAATCAAAAAAAAACTCATAAATTGGTAATGGCATGCAAGGTTATTAATAACCTACTACTTCTATATCTGTAGAAATTAATCAATATCTACTTAACATGCTACCTCCTAACAAGTATTGAAAAAACAAGGGAATTGATGGAAACTGACTTACCCCACGGCTGCCCAACTATCGGTAGCGGCGATTGGCGGCACCGAACTGAAGATGGAAATCCCACGAATCCTCCTCCCTAGCCGTCAATTGAGCTAATTCCCCCTTCCCTTGTCCATTGAATTAAAAATCAAAATCTAGAAAAGAGCTTCCCAATCGAAACAAAGTAATTAGATTGCCAATTCTTCACCGCCCTTCCCTCCCTCTCCGACGCCAATTCCGGCGGTGGCTCGTCTTCGACAAGGGTTCGATAGGGCTCCGCTAGCACCAGGATCAAGAGAGAAAGAACGAGAAGAGGAGGAGGAGAAGAAGAAAAAGAAGAAGGAGAAGAGAAGAGACTGGTTTTGCTTTTGGCTCTGTTTATAGAGGACTATGGTCCTTAAACTCACCTTTGATTTGATGTCCATTAATGCGGAATAGGTTGGTTAAGAAGAGGGTTTTGCAACTTTGCAAATAAAAGAAGGAGATGGTCGGTGAAGCGAAGCGAAGCTGAAATGATGAATAAAACCAAGCTAGTTTAGCAATTAAATTGGTTTGGTTTACATGAAGGGGAAGTTGGGTTTTTAATTAAACCGGTCCAATACCTTTACAGCATTTGCGCAAGACAATTTGTTGCCAGAGGTAGCAGAGGATGTGGGAGTATACACCATCTCCATTTGCCATATAATATGCAAGGTTCATTGTTCTGAGATCCTTGCTGCCAAGCCCTCCTAATTTGGGCATGCAACATCTTTTCCAAATGTCAAGATAATAGCCACCACAGCAGCAGTGGCTTCCTTTCGAAAAGAAAGTTCTTGAAATCTGATCAATTCAGTTAATAACCCCAGTTGGCAAGGAGAAGGCTGACATGTAGTGTTGTGGGAGAGCAGAGAAGATGGGAGTTGATTAATACGAATCTCCCTCGAGGAGCCTTTCCAAGTAGCAATTTATATTCTACTTTATTAGAAGAAGCCACTGTTGCTTGGAAAGGGCTCGATCACTTAAAAGGGAGATCATCAGGATATTTAAATGGAAGTTTTCCAATTTATAGTGGATTATCTCTGGGAAGAAACTTCTCTGAGTTTGTGCCCAACATCCATCAAAATTAAGGATGATTTTAAGGTTATAGATGAATAATTTGATAGTTTCTTGTTGCTAGGTGGATATTTCACGAAAAAAAGAAAGGGCGTATCATCGATAAATTAAAGAAGGCAAGGGTTGTCTTTTGGTGGCCCTGGCCCCGGACCAGCGATGGCTCCAGTGGATTATGCTTCTTTGAAAATGCAGCTAAGAACATCTGCAACAAGTCAGAAGAGCTACAGGGAGAGGGGACTCCCCTACCTTAGACCCCACTGATGGTGAAACCAAGGTCCAAGCTCACTGTTCAAGATAATTGCAGTGTTGTTAGAGCAAAGAATTGCTTTTGTCTAGAGCACCATTTTTCCTTGTTTGTGTAATGAAATGAAAACCATGTCCAATTGACTCCACCAAAGACCTACTCAAAGTCTAATATAAGGAGGATGCCACTGATATTTTTGGCTTTTTATAAGTTGATGATTTCATGTACAACGAAAAAACAATCAAGGATCAATCTTTCTTTCTTCTGCGTCTTTTCTTATCATTAAATTGCATTTTGGTAAAAGACCAAACAATCTACAAGAGAGTTTTAAGCATTTTAGTCGAACCTCTACAGGAGATGTCCCAATCAACTGAACTAACAGTTACTTTCTTTAAACCTAACATATCTAGATTCCCAGGTATGACTAAATGACAGTGGCATCATTATCATGAAATAGCAAGGAAGAAAAGTCCTTCAAACATTTCACATACAGGTAAATCAGTTAGGCATTTCATTTCTTTGAATGTCCACAACAGCAAGGTTTCAAATATGTTTGAAATGTGTGAATTTGACCTGGACATCATCACCAAAATGAAACATTCGCTCGGCCCCCTGAACCTTGAATGTAGAC
Organism: Metroxylon sagu; assembly: GCA_017589505.3. Lineage (NCBI taxonomy): Eukaryota > Viridiplantae > Streptophyta > Magnoliopsida > Arecales > Arecaceae > Metroxylon > Metroxylon sagu. Next base: position 405,991 of record JACVBY030000633.1, read on the forward strand.
ACCTTAAAAAAGTAAGACCCCAAGCTATTTATTAGGTACATACAGGGACGGATCTACATATATGAGGGTGGACAATTGCCATCAGAGGTCCTAACGTTGGGACTTCTGAACATATCAGACTGTCTCCAGGCTTAATGCATCAGATGTTTTTGATACAGAGCTAACTAAATGCATTGATTTAAATAAACATAACAGAAGCAGAAGCAGCAGCTCTCTGATTACACATATGAAAAATAACTGAGCAAATGGATGATGATGAACTCCCTCACCAAAAAGAAGACAAGTAGGACCGTAGTTACAAAGTATAATTCTTCTTAAAATCCAAGTAAGAACTGGCAAGGCCCAGTCCAATTTATTCTGCAAAAATATAATACTACAAATACGACAGCAGAGTCAGCGGCTATTGGTGAAGGGTGATGTTGAGTATGCTGCGGATGTGTCGAAAGACGTAGACGGAAATGACATGTTGAATTCGTCGAAGGATTCAGAGTACTCTCTGGCCGAGACAGAAGCACTCAAATGGTCTGGTTTCATCGAAGGAAGAGAAGCCTCACCTTCTAAGAACTGTACAACTTGCTTCATACTTGGCCTAGCGAGGGGCTCAGGGTGTGAGCAGTACAAGCCAAGCTTCAGCACCAGCTCCATTTCCTCTGCCACAAAATCAGTTGCTAGTTTTGGATCCCTGGCGCTCAGAATCTCCCCCCTCTTCCAGCACTCCAGAACCCAATCGAGCAGCGCCGGCTCCTGCACCGACGCTTGTAGCTCGATTGGCCTCCTCCCACAGGCAACCTCGAGTAGGAAAGCCCCAAAGGCATAGACGTCAGTGTTGGTGGTTGCCTTGCCCGTCTTACTGAGCTCTGGGGCAAGATAACCCAGCGTCCCGACTATATGAGTGGTCTGGGGATTGCTACCATGGTCATATAGTCTTGCCAGGCCAAAGTCACCTAATTTTCCATTAAAATCTCTATCCAGCAGAACATTACTGGCCTTGATGTCTCTGTGAATCACAACTTGCTCCCACCCTTCGTGCAAATATTGAAGCCCGGAAGCAACACCTTTTATTATCCAAAATCTCTGACTCCAAGTAAGTGTTGTCCCCGTGTCCTGAAAGAGGAGCTTATCAAGGCTGCTGTTGGGCATAAACTCATAGACCAAGTGGAGCTCCCCTTCACGGCGACAGTAGCCGTGGAGTTGTACCAGGTTCCGGTGCCTGAGCCGTCCCATGCTCACAATCTCTGCGATAAATTCCCTCATTCCTTGTCTGGAATCATGAGAGATTTTCTTCACCGCAATTTCGTTTCCGGAAGTGCGCAGAACACCCCTGTAGACCTGACCGAAACCTCCGAAACCTATCAGATTCTCTTCGCTGAAGCCTTTGGTCGCCCGGAAGAGATCCTTGTAGGAAAACCTGTGAGGCCCATACTCGAGTTCCCATCCTTCGAGGACTTCTGCAAATCTCCTCCTTCTTCTCCTCAAAAGGATGACAACGGTGACAGAAGCGGCTAAGAGGATTATTGTAGCCAAGGGCAAGGCAACAGCTAATATCTGTGCGTTTGGCCTCTTCTTGGCTGTTCCCTGGCGAGGAAGTTGTGGAAGAAGCGAAAGATCAAGTGTTTGAGCTCTGCTATTCAAGCTAAAGCTCCATCCTAGAATATAATGAGACCCAGTGGCTGCCCCTGTTGACGCTGAGAAGCCCACAAACATGTGATCCAAGATGATGGACGAGAGATTGACCTTCGAAGACACAAGAGGAATTTGGGGTTTTGGCATACCAGCAGGAGATATCGTAGCATCGAGCTGAGTACTTGCTCCATCGTAATCTATCCAGACCTGCATGGGTTCTCCACTTATCAGCTTCAGGCTGTTGAAACGACCACTCGTACCATCAAAATAACCTGCCGACGATGAGTTCAAGGATCTCAAGTCGTTAATATCAATCCCAACATGGTTGTCGTCGATGTCTTCAAACTCCACGGTCTTCACCGTGTCAAGCTCGATGGCTAAAATATGATTTGTTGCCTTGCCATTGTTCGACGTGCTGAAGAGGCCTAGATGCTGGCTTGGCATAGCGCCCGGCAGCTCCTTGGAGGGAGAGAGGGCAAATGCGATTCCATGGCCACTTACATCCGGATACTCAGCTACAATTGCAAATACGAAACTAGTAGAGAAGGAGAGGACTTTACCATCTGATGAGTTCTTGAAGGGCAGGGATGGGGGATAGAAGGCATGGCCCTGCTCTTCTTTGCTGGTATTGGTCAGCTTCACAAGGCCACCGGAAGTGATCTCTGCCAAGCCGTTCAGGGTCAAGTTTGCTCCATTGAATCCATTGAAGATGAAAGCATCATTGGATGAGGCAGCAAGCTTCATGAGGAGGACCCAAACCAGCATCTCGTGTAACATTTCTGCAAACATGAACCGTGGAAGCTTTCCTTTGCGTTCTGATTTGAGCTTCCTCCTGCTCTGAGGCCTTAAACGCTATCTAGTTGACTTGGTCAACAACTACCTCTTAATCAAGCCCATAGGTCGTCCGTGTAGAAAAAGACTGCAATTAGTTCCTTGCAGCAAAATGTCATGCAGAGAACACATGCAGAGAACACCGACAGCTCATTGCACTTGTGCCATCAGATCAAAAGATTAGGTGGTGGATGTATTAAATGACGGTACTGTATTTAAACCTGTGAGCTTGCTGTACAAATGCAATTGGATCAAAAGGTTAGGTGGTGAAATAAGGGGTTTGAAGTTTCAAACCGAGCGTCACAGTTTGTGTCATTGATGTAGATCTGATAGCAGGGTCTTCAACTTCCCCTGCCTGAAGGGAAATTATTGGAAGGGTTGCCAGGGAAGCCGCGTGAGTCTCACCGGAGGAATCTTGTAGATTCTAAGTTCACGCGGGTTCCACCAGATGTGGACCGCTATATAAACATCCCAATAGCAACATAGTTTTTCTAAAACAACAGAGAACTCATGGCAGAGAAGCCAAGAAAATATAGTTTCTATATGACTTGTTGACCTGCTTTTAGTCAAGAGGTTTAATTGCTTTACATATGATTTCCATTGACGATGGTTACTCTGATGAGCCCTATGATAACGATCCACAAAGCGGCTATCTCTGTTTTCCATCTTTTCATTCCTAAGGAAATAAATTCAACATGTTCTGCTGATATTATAAAATGGAAGAAAGAAAGATATCTGGTAATAGCGGCAGTACCTCTGATGCAGCTAATATGACCATAGAGCTCGCTGCTTTATACTCGCTTACACAACGTAAGCCGCAAGTATTGCACAGCGATTAGAGTTTATAAACAGTGTTTGGAATCTTGCAGTTTATAAACGTATCAGCAGAACATGTTGAATTTATTTCCTTAGGAATGGAAAGATGGAAAACAGAGATAGCTGCTTTGTGGATCGTTATCATAGGGCTCATCGGAGTAACCATCATCAATGGAAATCATATGGAAAGCCAACTAAAAGCAGGTCAACAAGTCATATAGAAACTATATTTTCTTGGCTTCTCCGCCGTGAGTTCTCTGTTGTTTTAGAAAAACTATGTTGCTATTGGAATGTTTATATAGCGGTCCACATCTGGCACCAACTTGTTTGATTCATGGTATGGTAGAATTTTATTTTTTATAAATTAAAATATTTAAATTTATTCATGAAAATACTTTATTACGTGATTAGAATTTTTGTATTTTATGAAAAATAAAATTGCACCGGTATCACCGCAGCGTATTTTTTTTTTTTTTTCTTTCCAACGTATCCTTCTTTTTCATTGTATACCTTTTTTTTTTTCAAATCAGTGGGTGAGAGAAGGAAAGAAAAAAATGCTTCGCTTCAAATCAATTTATATCTTGATCTAAAATTTTTGTCTTAATTTAGAATTTTAGTATTTTAATTTTTTGATCATTTTTTATAACTTCATATAAAAATTAAAAAAATTAAATGGCAAAAAAAAAAGTTTTAAGAACTAAAGATATAATTGATATTCTGTATTTTTTTTTGAAAAAAAGATTATTCAATTAAATATGATAATTTTATTCTTTCTTAAAAAAATATTTATTTTTTATGATTAATTAAATTAATAAAAATTTAATTTTTAAGTATTCTACCTTTATCTGAAGTTATTTTCGATGAACCAAACGAGCAGGTCAGCTAGTTCTCGCGCTCCTAGCAACGTGAGAGCTCATGCGGGAGTAATCCGTATATGAATTAATCTCCGACAAAGAAATAAATCTCGGTGTCTGATAACAAACGCGGTAAGTCCGTAATCAAATATAAATACGAAGCGAGGAGCGCATAAATTATCTATGCAGACAGAACCACCTCCCTCCTCCACCGCCCATGACTGGGCCCTTGTTGAAGACATCAGGTCCAGACTGCAGCCCATCATCATCTTAAGCTTTCGGCCGGAAGGAGAAGAGGGGATCTCCAATGACATCAGGGGCTGTTAGTGGCTTTGAAACGATCCTTTTCCCATCCTTCAAGAACTTCAGCAATCCAATCTTTCCATGTGGCATCAACAGAATGCTGCAGGAAATTGTGATGACGAAAACCACTGCAACTAATGATGGCCAAATCGTCAAAGGAGTTGCTTCATTTTCTCTGTTTTTTGAAGGGAATGAAGGATGCTTGAGAGGCTCGGGACAGCAGCTTGCCCGTACATCTTAAAGCTCCATCCTGGAACATAATTATATGTCACAATGGAGGCTGAAGAGGAAGAGAAGCCTATGTACATGGTGCGTCTAAGACAACTGGGAAAGATCAGTAAGCGAAGAAAACAATGGAAAAAAATGGATTTGGGCATGCTGACTGGAGATGTGGTTTCTTCACTAAATTGCCATATTCTATCCAGACCTGCATTGGTTTAGACCTCCAAGGAGTCCTGTTGTTGGCCTGAGAACAAGTGCGAGTCCATATCCAATCAAATTGGAATACTTGCATGCTTGCAAAAATAAAAGCAGCGAAAGAGAACGTTACCATTTGACGTGTTCCTGAAATTATTTAGAATCCATTGCATGTGTTACCCTCTGTTTTCACGCATGACACACATGCCATAATAAAGTAATCTTATCATTACATCAAAATCCACTCCCGTAGTAATAATATATACCATTGATCTTGCAGCCAGCTAGCTACAGAGAATAAACTATCGTAAGGTTCTTTTTCACTGTAAATTGAAAGTAAAGATGAGATTTTTTTGACCTTCTCTTGAGCTTTTATTATAAAAGAAAAATGAGAATGTACAAGGAGAACTAATAGGTCTAACAAAGATTAAAGATATCTCTCGGAATACAGTGTGCATCAGCTGCCTTGCCTTTGGTATAAACTATCGCAAGTTATTTGAGTTAAAGGGTCATTTGAGCAAGATACCGGGCCGAGGCAGCGGCAAGTTAAACGATAGGACGGCCGCCTCTGCTCAAGCTTTTCAGGGCACTCCGGTCATCTTTGTTGAAGAAACGTGTCAGGCCTTCCAAGGGTTATTAATGGAGAGTTAGGCATGGCTGTCTGTCGTCTTTTAGATGGGACGTTGCCGGCATCCTGGCGTCTTGCTCAGGGCCATAGCTCTGGAATTACCAGGGCATTCAAAGGTCGGCAGGGGGAGGCTTTAAACGCGCCTGGTTGCGGGCTCGCTGTGGTTCTGATCTTCTCGTCCAAACATACAGGAAGTGTCGCCATACATGATGGCAGTGTGGGAGCCAAGCACAGGGGAAACACGAATACAATTGTGACGACAGAGAAATTAAAAGCAAGAAACACTAATACTTAAAAATAAATAAACAAATGAAATGATTGAATGCGACATCCAGCATATCCTCACCCAAGGTTCCAAGTTAAAATAAATAATTCAATAAAAATCTTTTCAAACGAAAGATGATGACAAAAAGTAAACTGATTTTCCAGACAGAAAGCAATGGATGCATTTTGACACCTCATCCCTCACCGCCCCAACCCGTGGGATGGATTCGACCGTCGCCTGGGTTAGAAGACGATAAGTAAACGTGCGGCCCTCTACGGTAAGCCAGATATGACGTCTTTCTTCTTTTGCTTACAGTGGATGCCAAGAAGAAATTTTTTTTTTTTTTTTTTTTTTTTGGGAGAAAAGATGCAGTTAGTGGATAATATGTAGAGTTTGATCTGACCATCCAACCGGCCTACGGGCTAGTTCCAATCCATCGGTTACAAACAGTGGCTTTCCTGTTTAAATAATTCAATATTTTGGACAGACCTGTCATCAATATTCAAACAATATAAATTTGTGTGTGTCCGATCGTATACGATGCATCCGCATTCATCTACTAATACTTGGAAATGCAAATATTATTAAATAGCATACAAAAGAGTTAGGCACACACTGTATATAAATTTATCGATACAGGAAAACATCATGTTCCAACGCTGCCGACAACGATCCACACCGCAACGCCGTCCGAGAACTCTCATAAGTAAAATATCACCAGCTTAAAAGTCCCAAATCATACGGCTCTAATCGACCCATGGTTTTCTCGCACAGAATACGTGAGATTCGTCCCAGTGGAGCAGCCACTCAACCGGTTGCAGTTGACCAGTCATCATCACGGATCGGGAAAAAAAAAAAAAAAAAAAACGAAAATTCACATGCTTTTCGTTCAACGTGCTCTCACACGCTCACACGTGAGAGACGTGAAAATTGGGAGTAGCCCAAGGGCCCCACCTTCCGGGAGCCCACTGCAACAGCCTCCTCCGTGCCGATGGTGATCGAACACGCGGAGATCCGGTCGAACGACGAGGACGGGAACGAGTGCACGAAATCGTCGAACCCGACCTGGTTCCTCCCATCCGAGTCGACCAGCGGGCTGAGCGGCTCCGGCACCTCCACCGCATCCCCGCCTTCCAGGTACCTCACGATGTCCCTCATGCTGGGCCGCGACGCCGCCCCCGGGTGGGAGCACATAAGCCCCACCTTGATGGCCACCTCCACCTCTTCCCGCTCATAGTACTCGCCCAGACTGGGGTCCACCACTTCGGTCCACCTCCCGGAGCTCCACAGCTCCCACACCCAGTCCACCAGGATGAGCTCCTCCGGCATTGCCTTGGGCTCAATGGGGCGGCGGCCGCAGACCACCTCGAGGATCAGGGCGCCGAAGGCGTACACGTCGGAGCTGGTGGTGGCCTTGCCGGTCCTGGTGAGCTCGGGAGCGAGGTAGCCCAGGGTGCCCACCACCCGGGTAGTGCTCGGGTTGGCTCCGTGCTCGTAGAGCTTGGCCAGCCCGAAGTCGCCGAGCCGGCCGTTTAAATCGGCGTCGAGGAGGACGTTGCTGGCCTTGACGTCGCGGTGGAGCACCACGTGCTCCCACTCCTCGTGAAGGTAGAGCAGAGCGGAGGCCACGCCGCGGAGGATCCGAAACCGGTGGGCCCACGAGAGCAGGGTCTTCGAAGGCTGGGCTTGTTTGTCGTCGAAGAATAGGAACTTGTCCAAGCTCCCATTGGACATGTAGTCGTAAACTAAGAGGAGGTCGGCCCGCCGCCGGCACCAGCCCTGGAGCTGGACCAGATTCCGGTGGCGGAGTCGCCCGATGCTGGCGATCTCGGCCACGAACTCGCGGATCCCCTGTCTCGACTCGTGGGAGACTCGCTTCACCGCAACCTCAGCGCGCGAGCCGGGGAGGGTCCCCTTGTAGACCTTCCCGAAGCCGCCGACGCCCAGGAGCTCCCGGTCCCGGAAGCCCTTCGTGGCGCGCTTCAGCTCGCCGTAGGAGAATCGGTGCGGGCCGCACTCCAGCTCCCAGAGCTCGATCACGTCCGCGTTCTTGATCTTGTAGAAGAAGTAAACGGAGGCGACGATGACGGCGATGAGGACGAAGACGGACGTGGCCGAGACGGCGATGACAAAGGTGTGATCTCTCTTCTTGGGCTGAGGAAGGGAAGGGAGGGAGGAGAGGTCCAGGGACTGGGCGAGGCCATTCATCTTAAAGTTCCACCCGGAGAGGTAATGGGAGCTCGCGAGCAACCCAGTGGAGGCGGAGAAGCCCACAAACATCTGGTCATGGAGAATCGGAGACAAATCGACGGGAAAGGAAAGGAGCGGCCTCGGGGGTTTGGAGGAGAAAGGGGAAACCGTGACATTGAGGACCTTCCCCACGCCGTCGTAGTCGACCCACGCCTGGATCGTGTGCCCGCCCTTGAGATTGAGGTCGTTCTTCTTGCCATCGTCGCCGTAGTAGGCGATGGGTGCAGAGGCGTTGGAAGCCAGGTTGTCGATGTCGATCCCGACATGGTTGTCGTTGATGTCCCCGAACTCGAAGTCCTGGACTGTGTCGAACTCCACGGCAAAGACGTGGTTGGAGAAGTTGCCGACGTCGCTGGCGTTGAGGAGACCGAGGTACTGGCTGGGCAGAGCACCCGGAAGCTCCTTGGAGGGAGCAATAACGAAGGCCAGGCCGTGGCCGCCAAGCTTGGGGTACTCGGGGAGGACGGCGAAGGCGAAGGCGGTGGAGAAGGAAAAGGCGGCGCCATCGGTGGCGTTCTTGAACTGAAGTTTGTCGGGGTAGAAGGCGCGGCCAATGAGTCGGCTGGTCTCGTTCGTCAGCCTCAGGATCCCGCTGTCTTCGATCGCCGCCACCCCGTTCAGGCTGATGTTGCTGCTGTTGGCATCAGCGCGATTGAAGCCGGTGTAAGTGAAACCGTCTTGCTGCGAGGAGGCTGCGGCGGAGAGGAGAAGGGAGAGGAGAGCCAAGAAAAACCCGGCCTTTCTGGGCATTATTGGAGATGCGGCTGCGATGCGGGTTTAGGCCTGGAGGCGAGCGTATTTTTAATGCGTTCGTTTGGCGAGAGAGCTATGCCATGGGCCTTTTGTAGAGAGACGTGGGAGTGAAGAAAGGGAACTCGGTGGTGGCCGATGGCTGGCTTTATTCTTTATCCTGTTCCGGTATTTTTTAATTTAGATCTCATTTCAATCTCGGACACCCACGAGGACACCCTCGTGTTGGGCCGTGGGAGCCACGTGCTCTCTGGTACACAGTGTGCGGACTTGGGGTCCGCCGCGGTGGGTCGACGAAGGAATTCGATTTGGGGTCCGCGCTCTCTGATAAGAGTGACGCGCGCGTTGAATTATTATCACTTCCGACATTGAGATATTAACGGCGGCAGCGGTTTAGATCAGTGCGACCATTATCTCACGGCGAAGGCATGGCTTATAATTCGATGATAACATTTTAAAATTAAGAGAAAGGTGCGGCTAGCTGTCGTCATGCTGAGAACATTAGGGGATGATTTTTTTTATTATTATTATTTTATTTGTCAACCAATATCTTGGATTTGATCACGAGTTCACGAGATGGTGATGCACGCCTTGAGCAATCGAGATGGTGATGCACGCCTTGAGCAATTGATGCAATGTATGCAATTCATGGAGATGAAAGTTTGATTATAATGAATGCCACTACCTCGGACCTACACCATGCCGACTAAAGAGGCAGCAGCGTCTAAGTCGGCCATGTTTAAATAAATACTTTTTTTTTTTTTTTTTTGACTTCCGCGTGTAATTTTTTGACGTCACTGATTGTTAAAAGTTAGTTTTGATCATGAGAGTTAGATTGATGCATACATGATGCGTCCGAAAAAACGGAGAACAAGTGCATGCAGTTTCAGACGCAAATAAAAGCTCTCTTATCATGGATTTCAAACAGTTAAGTTAAATTGATTATAATTAAGATATTTGAATGCTCCTCGTTAGTCCTTCACCGAAATTGCCAGGAAAAAATAAGCTTTGGACCCTTTTTAGGAAGGGAAGAGGGATTTTTTGTTTTTAATACCAGAAACGGAATCTTGCAAAGGACGCCACCACATCCACTTGGAGAATGGAGCCGGGGCCACTGCAGTCTCTATTGGTCCATACTCGGCCGGATTGGACGACTTATGTCCCGTGCTGCAGCCCTACATAAATTGGACCAGGCCCCAGCCGGATGTCAACTTTGGTTGGCGGCTCTCAAACGCTTGCTAAAGCCCAAAGAACGATCCGGTGGCCCCATGTTTTACATACACAGATCTCATCCTTGTGAGGCTATAACTCACTCCTGATGGTCCATTAACAATTCCATCTCCATCTTATTGGTCCAGATCAGCAACATTAAGGTGCATCAAATGGACGACCGTAGTAAACTGCTGAGGTTGTTCACGTAGGCGTCGGGTCAAAAAAAATTATGCAGAGGAAAGAAAACCACCACCAACAGACGAGGTCTTGTTTCCAATGCAATGGTCTCCCAAAGTTGATTAGGAACCCCCTTTTTTTTGGGACCATGATATTAAAAGAATATCTCTTCATGCCATTTCCTAGGATGTTATATGCAAGTCTAAGCATGAGAAAGGGTCTAAACATTCCTGATACTCGGTTACAGTGAAAGATCGGATAGTTGTTAGATTGTTACTTCCTCCAGAAAGTATGTATGCTCATATTTTTCATTCGAAGTATCAATTTAATAATGATTGGAGCATTTATAAACCTTCAAAGAAAGCTTCTAGTGTTTGAAAGTCTCTTTGCCAATTGTCCGAATAGCTCTAATCTCATCTATTTTGATCGGTTGGTCATAGGATTTCTATTGAAACGAAGATGCAATCATGTTTTTCTACTATTCCTCTTAATTGATGACTGATTTTTTATGATATGAGAATATTTAATTCTTTGCCTTCTATAGATAAATTTCTTACTGCGCCAGGTAGGGATCTAGAATTAGGAGCTCTTAAATTTTGTATTCCCTTCTGCTCTGGTGCGAGAGATCACTAATACTCCATTGGGTGGGATTGATGAAAGAAATGTGATCTGTTGGGGCTTCAATTATAAGTCTAAGATCTCTATTCCAGATATTCATAAAGCTCTCTAGTGTAAAGGGAATCTTGGCCTGATATTTGATACTAGGAAGATATGGGATTTAAAGGGTCAGCAACATATTCTTCATTTTCTATGGAAGGTTTAGAATAAGGGTATCCCTACTTCTGTCTTGCTAGCACAACGAATTCCATCAGTATCTTCTATTTGCGGAAAATATCAAGTTTATGATGAATCTTTTGACTATTTGTTCTTTACTTATGGAGGATCTTCTCATATGTGGAAACTTTTATTATACCATAGCTTTGCCAATTTCAAAATTTTCATCAAATATTGGAATTTCTTTTCATTAGAGGCTAGGATAAAAGAGTACAAAAGGATCAAACAAAATTAACTTTAGTGAATATGGAAGGTCAGGAATGAGTTTTACTTTGAAGATAAGCCATTTAGGCCTGATTGAGTGGTTAGTCAAGTTTTCGATAGTCAACTGAATTCCTTCATTCTCTGCAATCATCAAAAGTTATAAATCTTAGAATATGAGATTCCTTTTCACAAAGCTTTGTAACCTTTAAACTTGTTTCTTGGGTGCTCCTACAACCAGAATTTCTTAAAATTAATTTTGATGGCTTAATTCATTCTGACTCAGTTGAAGCAGGTGTAATTATCATATATAAATTTAGACATATTATGGAGGCTGTGATAGTTCCTTTTACTACTAATATGGTACCTTTTGTAGAGTTGACAACAGTTTGGATTGATTTGAAAGAAGCAGTAGTGAAATTTCAATATTCTATGTGATCTTATAAGAGGATTTTTTTACTATAATTTTTTGGATTCAAAAATATTAGGAGTGTCATATCTTTTATTCTATGGTATATTTGTGCTCATATTTATAGAAAAGCTAATAAATTTGGGGATTAGTTGACTAATTGAATGATGGTTTGGATGAAGTGGAGACGATGAAGTTCAAAGCTTCCTTCTCAGCTTAACCTATTGCAGATGCCCTGATGGTAAGTTTCTGAAGCCTTAGCCCTTTTGTATTATAATATATATATATATATTAGGTCGTCCGCTGGAGCCTCGGTGCAACATAGCGGTCAACCGTGACCCAGGTTGATTGATTAGCCAGTGGAGGATGACGCTGGATATCCACCACGGACGTCGACTTCTGGGTCAGAGATCTGACTTTGAAGCGAGATGCGAAGATATTCAACAGCAGACCGACCCGACCCGTTCGGTCAACAAAATCCGCTAGTATGCTTCGACTCTTCGAGTACTCGGGGCTCATGGTCCTGAGGGGCACCGCTATTTCAAAAGGTTGTCCCATTTAATATCACCGTCTTAATTAGTGGCTAATTGGGGGTGGTTTCATGAGACAAAGCGCATCTTACGTGAATGAAAAGCAAAGACATTCTGTCAACTGAGCCATATTGTTCCTTGTCAAACGACTTGAGAGCTGGGCACTGCTTTTCTGATTCCCTGTTGAAAAGAATTAGCATGCAGAACAACCCAACAAGAAAATAATAATTCAAAAGGGTCGCTGATCTACCCTACCATCTAAGCAATGTTCACATCAGCGGAAGGTAACACTTTACCCCAACAGGTATCCTTATGGCGTAAATGTAGGAAATTTAGTTAATATATGACTAACACCTTAAGCTTTTTTTTTTTACTTATCCAATTAATTTATTAATGGATCAAAATCATATAATCTTAAAAATTTAAGTATAAATTAATTCATAATAGATAAATTTAAGTTATAAGCTATTCAAATTTTTTTTTTTACATCTGATGTGAGACTATTTTTAAAGTATTACAATATTCTTCCTTATTAAGGAACATTCTAATCACACGCTACAAACTATCCAAAATTTATTAATAGTCCTTTCTTTTTATCCACCAACTTGTTCCATAGCTAGTCCTTTCCTTTCACCCACCAACTTTTATATACTCAAAACGCTACAAGCTAGATAGGGTTTATCTTAAGTCGAATTATCCTATGATTGCGTACTCGGATCATTGGTGTTGTAAGGATAGCTTCACGTCATGATGGGACTCAAACATCATCCCATGAGAAGCTTTCTCTTCCTGCCTACCTACGACTCAATAACTTTTTTAGCGGGTCAAAACCACGTGGCCCAAAAACTTGAGTAGAAGTTAATGGATAACAAATAGACTTGAGTTATAAGCACATCACCCATTCTTTTCTATCCAATGTGGGACTAAATTTGGGGTATCACAATCTCTCCACCTTATAATGTGACGTCCTCGTCGCACGCCACAAGCTAGCCAGAATCTACCTTGAGTCAGATCGTTGGTGCTGCAAGAGTGGCTTCACGCCATGTCCCATGGGTAGCTCTTTCTTCATGCCCATCAACTTTTGTTCATTCGAATCGGCTCTGATACCATTTGTAACGCCCCAAGCCCATCAACTATTACATACTCAGATTGGCTCTAATACCATTTATAATGCTCAAAGCTCATTTACTATCTTAATTAATCTATTAGCGAAACAAAACCTTTTATGATTTTAAAAATCTGAGTGTAAGTTAATTAGTAGCAGATTAATTTGAATTATAAGTTATTTATTATTTTTTTTTTTTCATATGATGTGGAATTGTTTTTGAAGTATTATAATATATTTAGATTGCTGCATTCTTATCTTACTAAGCTTCTTAAGGGTAGGGAAAAATAAAGCTGCCTGGAAGCTATCTTCCCTTGTATAAGAGGGTAAATTAAGAAAATAGATTGAGTACCATTTCAGAGAGAGAGAGAGAGAGAGAGATGAGTTCATTGAACGCGTGAGCAAGAATGCATCTTTGGAGGTAGCGACTTAACCACGATACTTAGACAACAAATTTGGTGAATCGTAGTTAGCAAAGTTAATATCTCATATGCCAATTTCCTATCGTTGGTTCAGCATTTCAGCCACGTGGAATGTGCACACGAGTTGATGCTTTTGGGTCGTTTATCCTATAAACAAACCTATGTTTTCTTTGGAGCAAAGCAAACCAGTCTATTATTTTTGAAATATTTTTACTTGCGAAATCTGGGATGAACAATGGGTGAGTTTTAGTGGTATGCGATTAATTCAAGCAACTATGTGGCTCCAATTCATTGGAGTCCCAAGATCAAGGTGTACTAATTTATATAAATCATTCAACATGCCATGTGCGCAACATAGGGCCCATGGGGTTCCGTGCACGGGACATCATCAGATATCCACGCACCCGATGTTGAATCATTATGGAGTTGAGGACCAAAGCTGGGGATGCTTGCTTGTCTGGTTCCCTTCCCCCCTTAAAAGATGGTTTTGTTTGTATTTTCGTTAACCATAGAAGTTTAGGCCATGAATGAACGAGAATTAGTTATGGTTCATGAGATATAAATCGTGCGGTTCTTTGCACTAACGGATGAAACTCAGGTATAATTCGCTAGGTAGGAACAATGTGATTCCTCTCCTTTTCTCTCTCACTTTACCATATCCCAGCTCCAAAATATGGTAAAGTTTTGTTCTTCATTTAAATGTATACTTTTATTGTAGCATTATGTTTAAGGAGAGGAAGTTCATTTACATGACCTTAAAAACTTAAGCTCAAATTAATTAATAGCGGATAAATTTGAGCTATAAACTTCTCAAACCGTTGTTTCTCATTTGATGTGGGACTATTTATTGGATATTATAATTTTCCTCTTTTTTATTAAACAACGTTCTCATTGCATACTACAAGCTTATATTGAAGCTCAGATCTACCCCAAGTAGAGTCATTGGTGCTGCAAAGATGGCTTCAAATCATGGCAAAATTTTCTCTACCATCATTCAATGGGTAGCCCTTTTCTTCTGATCCAACAACTTCTATACACTCGATCAGTTCTAATACCATTTGTAATGCCTCAAGCACATTTATTATCTAATTAATATGTTAGGGGACTAGGTCTATGTGACCTTAAAAACTCTAGTTCAAGTTAATTGGTAGCAAGTGAACTTAAATTATAAACTTTTCAAACCATTCTTTCCTACCATGATATAGGACTATATATATGAGGGTATTACAATTTATTACCCCAATTCTCAAGAGAAAAAATCACTTGTTACATAAAGTGATTATATTGAGATGTAGTGGTGGGACCCGTAGACCAATAAAATAGATAATGAAAATGATGAACTAAAAATGAAGGCATCGATAATAAATATAACAACAAGAGCTAATTTGCCGATATGTCTTGGTATGGCCTGCAATAACACAAGAAGAGTATGAAGGGTATCAATGATTTTTCAATATGAACTTTCTGACACTCAAGTCAATGGAAAAAAATGGTATGGGTGATTAAGAGCAAACGCTGTAGCCTTTAGATTTGTGAGAAAATACAAAGTGATAGTTAAAAAAAGAGAGGGAGTAGAGTACTATTTTAGTAGAGGTAGGAGTTATAGAAGATTAGACTCCTTATTATGGTTCAAAGTCTTTTTTTTATAAATAAATTTTATATTTAATGATAGGTTTATATGGTTACTTAAATTTTAAATTATATATTTTATCATGACGAGCTTACATTTCTTAACAGAATGATGCAGAGTACTCTGAGTTATATTTTCTGCAGGTGGTTAACCATTCGCACAAGCCTATAAAGGAATATTGTGATAACCGGTTAAAAAAAAAAGAAAATCTAGAAACCCCATCCACTTTCCAGAGTCTTCTAGCGCCCTCCATCCCATTTTTCTTTTTTCCTTTCCCTCCACCGTCCGCATCCAAGCTGCTCTTTCTTCCTTCATTCTTGTTCCCGTTTCCGACCGCCTCTTTCGTCACCGTCGCCGTGCAGCCGACGGCCTCCTCTTCCCTCTTCGTCGACAATCATGCCACCACCTTTGCTCCCTCTCTCTTCTCTCGTCACTTGCTATCAACTGGCCCCGATCTCTCTCTTCCTTCGCTGCGGTCGCCGTTCTCTCTCCATCTCTCTTAGCTATCGTGGCTGGCTCCTTAAAGCCGACCACCTACCATCTCTTCTCTCCACGGTCTCCATCCAGCTGCATCCACGTCGCTTCTCCCCTCCCTCTGCTTGCCATTAGCTCGGTTCCACCCTCCCTCATCGGCGAGTATGCCGCTGTCCCCTCCGATGACGCTGCCTCTCTTCCTTCACTCTCCCTTTTCCTCTTCACCGTCGGCCCTGTTTCGCCCTGTCCTCGCCGAGCTTCAGCGCTGACCTCTCTCATTTCTCCATTCTCTTTGTTGGCTTCTCCATCCTTCGCACGACCCGCCACCACTGCCATGCCATCTTCTCCACCGGCGACCTCCCCCGTTTTCTTCCTCCCTCCGTTGGCTCGTCGTCGCCGCTATGATCAGATCGCTGCCTTCCTCCTCTTTGATGTCGTTGCCGGCCTTCCTCGCCACCAGTGACAGCAACGCCATCGCCAAGCTCCACGATAAACCCCCTTCCCTGAGTTCTTGCTGTTGGCTGTGGTGATTTGGTCATGGGGACCAGTTCACTCAAAGAGAAGACACCAAGCCTTCTCTGTTTGGCTGAAAATGGGTTGGGCCTTTGAAAATAGTAATGGGCATTGTGGGTCATGGCTCAATGGGCTGGATGGGCCATGGGCCAGCTGGGTTAATGGGGCTGGGCTTCTTTTAGATAGATGTTGGACTGGGCAAAATAATTTTTGGGCGGCAGCTTTGAGGTGATTAGCTATGGGTTAGCAGGGGTATTTTGGTAAATATAGTTGAGCCGATGAAAATTAGTAATATTAGAAAATAATTAAATCTGGATTAAAATCAGTTAAGTATAGGTTAGTGGGTATTGAATTTTAATTTGTCGTGCATTGAACAGTTATTGGAATAGCGATTTGAGGTAGAAGTTTTACACCGTACTATTGTGTAATATATTTGCAAAGCATGTTTGCATATATTATGTTTTATTATGTGATTTCTTTGCATGATTAAAGATAAGTATTATGAATTTTTATGGATTTGCGTGTATATTGCAGTATACTATTTTGATATAAATGGTTTTGGATTTTTTAATCGTACTTACGAGTTTTCGCATTCTAGCGATGGGGAGGCTTGGTGGTACTATAGAGATGTTTAGGTGTGACATAGTTAGAGAACATGGTGTATGTGATAGGTATTATTGATACGTGATACTAATTTTGACGGTGAGTTAGAGTACTATGATACCATTACTAGCCTAGATTGGCGGCTCAGGGAAAGGCATGAAAGCCGCGTAAGTCGGGTAGAACACAGTTATAACAGTTGACATGACTGAGTTTATTATACTGGGTATTAGTATATAAACCAACCTGGGTGTAAGAAGTATCACCAGGTTAGATTGTTGACACGTAATACTGGCACTTAGATGGAGACAGTATGTACCAGTAGTATTGCCTCGTGACGCTTACAGACTAAGAGAGTGGCTCACTTAGTGATGTTTTTACGGGCGTTGTGGCAAGAGTTATAAAGGGAGGCTCAAGGCGTATTGCTTAATAAGTAAGTGTGACTTATTAGTGACTGAGTTTATTATACTAGGTACTAGTATATAACCAACCTGAGTGGAAGAAGTATCACCAGGTTAGATTGTTGACACGTAATACTGGCACTTAGATGGGGACAGTATGTACCAGCAGTATTGTCTCGTAACGTTTACAGACTAAGAGAGTGGCTCACTTAGTGATGTTTTTACGAGCATTATGGCAAAGGTAATAGAAGGAGGCCTAGGGCGTATTGCTTAATAAGTGAGTGCGACTTGCTTAGTGGTGTCTTGGGTATGAGAGCATGGATGTATGGGTGTGGAGGTTATTCTGAGATTATGGTATGATTATTCTAATGTGTGGAGGTGATGGTGGATATGTGGATGATTTGGGTGTGTCACATGGATGAGTTGGTAGTGGATAAGGACTCTCAGGCTTTAATATTTTCCTTTGAACATGAATTTTATTGGTTTCTTGAATGGACATATATATTATGATATTATTTATTCAAATATATTTCGAATATACTAAAGTATTTATTTAACATATTCATGATAGTAAGTGTAGAAGTTCTACTGGGCTTTTTAGTTCATTCCATTATATCCTCTTTCTTTTTTGCAGCAGATGAGAACATTTATCTGATAAATTAGAATTTTGAGGATGGTCTCCAAGAGTGAGGATAGTTAGAGGTTTTTTCTCATTTTGTATTGATTAATTAAAAAGAGAGGTAAAAGATTGATTATTTGATATGAAAAGTGATACATTTAAATTTAGCTTTCGCAATTGTGTTTTGCATATATTGAGATTTAGGAGGCCTTACATGCTCTTGAGGTTTGGTTTAAGAGTACGTAGTCGTATCGCAATGCCCTTAGATTGGGTTCAGGATCAGGGGCCATAACAAATATACATGCCTTGTCTTGTCAAGCATGCACTGTCTACTGATCTATCAACCATATGCTTCCAAATCATCCTGTTCGTAGGTCAAGAAATAGCTAGTCCTTGAGCATTGATATATTTGGAGTATGTGGACTCCTTTTAGCCGAGGTGAGCTCTTTCTTATGAGCTTCTTTTCCTCCTCAGTAGAAAATGTTGATCATCCAAGTCAACTGCTCCAAGTATCAAGTTCTTGGACCCTTATAGGTGGTTGGCCATGGCAGCTTCATTTTTGAGCAAAGAGTACTTCTAAACCATGAGCTCTCTCTTCCCTCAGTATAGGAGAGTCTTTCCAAGTAGCTAGCTCTCTCTCCTTGCTCTTGGGTATCGATTAGTTTTTGTTTAAGGTGAAGCATTGGGCCTTGGATTGAGAGATTTTGAGGTAAGCCAGGTTGGATTAAGCTCACTCTAAGTTGTCAGCACTCAAGCTAATCCATTGAGTTAGAAGGTTTGTGCCCGAGCTACTTTATTGAGCTAGAGGGTTGGTTTTAATTTGGATTAATCTACTGGGTTGGGAGGTAGGCATCTAAGCTAATTTCATTATGTTGGAAAGTCAGTGTTCAAGCTAATTCTATCAAGTTGGAAGGCTAGGCCCTCTAAAGATCAGCTCAACTCCTAGTGAGCTCCTTTAGCTTTGTTGGAGCTAAGCTTGAAGTAGCTGCATGACAAATTCAAAATGATAGCTCATTAGTCATGGTTTACCTCAGAGTTACCAAGATCCTTTGGAATACTTAGATGTAGGTTCCCTCGAATTTTGATACTTAAGTACTCTAGTACTTTAGTGTAAACTTTGTGCATATGTATTGCTAGATAACCTTCTATTCTTGGTTGGTTAGAGTGAGGTCAATTGAATGGATTGGTCCTTTATTACTTTCGAGAAAAGCTCTTCCAAGCAAGTTGACTCTTCTAGCAGAGGGGACTAGGCCTTCTTTTTCTCAGTGAAAAAAGTTCTTTCAAGTAGTCTACTATTAGAACCGACTCTCTATATTTTAAAAATAGACCTCTTTTTCTTTCTTGAATAGGAAAGTTCTTATGAGTGGGTTTAAGCTCACTCTCTCTTTTTTTAAAAAAGAGTTATTTTAGATAAGTCGGCTCTTTGATGGAGTAAACCGAGCCTTATCTTTTCCAACAAGGTGAGTTCTTTCGAGTGATCTGCTAATGGAATCGACTCTTTCTTTCAAGAGTTCTTTTAGGTAGGTCAGCCTTCAATAGGGTGGACTAGGCCTTCTCTTTCTTAACGAAGAGAGTTCTTTCGAGTCGTCTGCTGATGGGACTTGCTCTCTTTTTTTTTCTGAAGAGAGTTCTTCTAAATTAGTCATTTCTCTGATAAAGTGTACATTCTTCTCTTTTTTGATAAAAAGAATTCTTTCGAATAGGTCCTTCGAAGATGATATGGATTATCCTAGCCATAGGTCAATTATCCTTGTGCTTTTTTGGTACTTGTTCACCTTGGCTTATTAATCTTTGGAGAGGCTTTCATTAGGATTTATCACCTTATCACCTTGGAGTGGTTAGCAGAGTGTAGTTATCTTCATGCCAAGGTGAGCTCCTCATCTTGTCGCACTTAGGCTCATGCTTCTCTTTTCTCTTTCGAATCTTGGTCGAAGTGCCTCTTTCCTAACCCTTGGGAAGATGATGGCCTCCTGCTTCCCTCTACAAGCTTCCTTAGCTTTGATATACTTCTTGATTTTGCTCAGGAGTTTGAGCATATGCTTCAACTCTTTTTTACTGAGCAAGAAGTTGAGGAGTGAATTTAGCAGCCTATGCATGAAAGCATCAATGACCACAGACTACTAAAGGTCCTTGATCTCGAGCACCTTTTCATTAAATCTTTTAATGCAATGTTGTATTACTTCAGGGACATCACGTGATGCAAGCATACTTGACCTTAATACCATATCTGATGCAGGCAGATGAAAGGGCAATAACTATTGGTCTTATACTTATTCCTTAAAGGTCTTCAATTTAGCATCTCTGACTATCGTAGAGAATTTATGGCCTTGCACCACTCAAGCAAGGAATTACTTCAAGCTAGAAGAAGAGAAAAACTCTAATAATTTCATAACTTAATTCATTATGAATGCATTGGGGTATACTAGGGCTTATTTATAGAGCAAAACTGGCTTAAAAGAAATTAAACTAGAATTAAAAGACTTTCAAAAGTAAAAGACTAGAATCATAAACTAATTCAACGTTGACAAAAATAAGATTCCTAAAAGGAATAAGATAAGTCTCCTAAAGAGACTAGGACAAAAATAAGACTACTGAAGAGACTCATAATAAAATTTTCTTAAAAACTAAAACTTCTCCTATTCTTGCTTTTCTGAGCTACATCAACTCTCTCTGGTTTCAAAAATCCAGTTCTTAATGAATTGAAGCTTGGATCATTTATACTTTTATGAGCTGCATCATTAGGCTCATATTAATCTTCTTTTGCCTAATGCCAGTGATAAAGTGGTCGAGGAACTACCTCTCAAGCTCCTTGAAGGAGGCAATGGACCTCGGCTTGAGGCCCGAGTACCAGGCTTGAGCTGCCTTCCTCATAGTGGTGGAAAACACTGTACATGATATCATTTGAGGCTTCTTGAACCATCTTCAGAGTTTTGTAAGTCTCTAGGTAGTCCTTGGGATCACTCAAGTTATCATACCATTCCAATTATGGCATCTTGAATTTAGGTGGTAAGAGCTCTGTCATGATTTCCTCCATGAATGGATGGTAAACCTTCAAGTTGAGTTTGTCCAAAGGATCGAATTTCCTTTGGACTTCCCTTATTACAATACCAAGAAGTTTGTTCATAGCTTTGAGTTACTGCCTCAAGTCAAAACCTTTAAGCTTGATCCTTCTGGAAGTGATCGAAGACTCTACAATGCTGACTCTATCTATAGTTTGTTGGACCTTCTCATCGTAAGCCCTCACTCCTAAGGTATCCACAAGGTCTACTTCTTAAAGGAATTGATGTGGCAACATCGATTGCTAGATATCATCGGTTTTTGCAATCACACTAGCTGGAGGACTAGGGTTCGAATTAGCATGTCAAGTGCTTCAACTTGCTAGTATAGTTGGATGAATTGCATAGCTACAACTACCTCCAAAGGAGATAGAGAGGGAGATCTAGTCCTAGAACCAATTTGAATGGTGTCATTATTACTGGTGAAAACTCTTTTGTTGGACTTAAGCAGTATGACTTTTCCTTCATTTCGCATAGTGAGATGTGATGATGGGACCTCGCGCACCAATTGCGTATATAATTAGAATAGTGATATAAAAACAAACACATCAACAAGTCAAAAGCAAGAGCTGGTTCATCGAGGCATCTCTAGTGTGACCTATAGTAATAGAGGAAGAGCATGAGAGGTGCTGGAGATTTATCGGTAGCGGTCTCAAGTCAATAGAAGAAGATGGTGTAAGTGGCCAAAAATGAATTTTATAGCCTCTAGATTTGTGAAGAAAATAAAAAGTGATAAAAAATAAGGGGGAGCAAAGTCTGACCTTACTAGAGGTTGAAGATAGGTTATGGAAGATCAGTTCCCTTGCTATGGTTTGGAGCCTTCCTCTTATAAATGAGTTTTGCATCCGGTGATGAGACTATATGGGTTATCTAAATCATGAGCCATATGCTTCACCATAAAAAGCCTATCTTTCCTGGATGAGATTTTGCAAGATATCATGGGCTGGATTCTCCATAGATGGTCAACCATTTTTCCTAATCTACTAAGAAACATGCACGTTCTATCCTATCCAACGTATGCCATCTGCCAATCTGCTAGCTATATACCTTTGAATCATCTTGTTACTATTGCTATCAGGGGCATTAACATGAATCTAGCAGTACTGTATCATTTATAAGAGATTAAAGAATTCAGTCTCATCAAAAATATCACAAGTTGATAAGCCTATTAAATACTTTGTAGTTGTACAAAATCATAGATAAAATCGTTGCAAACCCGCTGAAACCATTACTCCCCTAGATTTAATCTAAATGTTAAGATGCTTTGTTCATGGAGGGCAATATATGTGCGGCTAAAAAAGAAAATTATGCATTCATTGGTACATGCTCCCAAATATAAAGCTATTATGGTTGTAAAGATAGACATATAAAGAGTTTATGATTAGGTGCATTGGCCTTGACCTTACTTATCCGTCATTCTTGATTTTTTTTTTTTTTCTTAACATATTTATTGTTTGGATAAATGTTGCATTACTGATCCCTCATGTTCTGTTCTGGTGGATGCTTCTCCGACTCTATGGTTGGAATCCACAATGGGATCCGGACAAGGATGCCCTCCGTTTCCCTTTCTTTTTATTATTTGTTCTACAATTGTTAACGTTGGCTCTCAATAATGCAGTTAACAAGGGAAAATTAAGTATCTATAAACTTGTTCAGAATGGACTAACAGTTTCTCACACTCTTGGTTGATGACAGCCTCCTTGTAGCTACAGCCAGGGTAAGGGATAGCAAATGTTCGATGGGCAACTAGGGGATTTGAAAATTCCTACATAAAATTTAGTGTATCCACTACGAATACCATTCAGCATAAAATTAATAGTAAACTATGAAATTGGTGGAGACGAGGGGGATAAAATTAATAGTATTTTAGGAATCTCTATAAAAGATGAGGTATATAATTCAAGAATTATCTGGGCGTCCCAGTGTCAGATGCTTCCCTTGATAGCTCAGAATTTAGTTTCATATCTGTCCTAAACTTGCTGACTAGATGTGGCAGCTGTTGTCTTCCGCTGGTAGAGTAGTTTTGTTACTCCTACTCTTATATTCTACTGTAGTGTATACAGTACCTGTTAAGAGTACTGGATAAATTGGAATCCGAGTTCAAGTGTTTCTTGTGCGATCATTCATCTGAACAAAGAAAATCGCATTTGATTTCCTAACTGGACTAGCCCTAAATTGAACATGAACTCGATGGAAAGGTACAGGATGTGCTCATGTTAATTTTTTTTTTTATTGATAGCCACTGAAAGAGTAGTCGCCAAAACCTTTTACAAATTGTAGAAAGTACACGCTTATATTGGTACAGAATCTGCTACTATTAATCCTCCCATTGCTTGGAGGATAATTCGATCCTAGGATTTCCTCTGAACCAGAGTACCCAATTAGCTGTATCTATAAGACACAACTTCGCTTCTAGCTGTTGGATCGAAATTTTTAGCAGATAGAGTCGGTGCAGCCTTCTGGAACAGGGAGGTTCGCTTGCTGGGCTGCTTTCGCTGCACCCAAGTGATAAATTTATTAACAACGATCATGACTCCAGCTACTCTGTCCATGACAAGATCTTTCCAAGCCCTATAGTTCTAATATTAAAAGCCAGAAGCAAACCTCCATCAAGGCCTCTAGGAATAAGCTGTTAAGCATGGAAAGATCCAGTCTTGATAGCATCTTCATTGGCATCTCCAAGCGCAGCCTCACTCAAGTACTTGTCAGCCAACTGCACTCTCTTCACATTCTCTTGCTCCCTCACCAGCAAGTTACCATACTCCATAAGCTTGTCTAGAGTCATCTTAGGCTGCTCAAAAGTCGGCGGTCCTTCAAGCGAATTAACAAGCCTCTTGCCGATCTTTTCAATTCCAACCTCTGCGATCCACTTCCTCACTTCATCATCGTAGACCCTGGCTCGGATGGCACCAAAAAAGTCTGCACATCGACACACAAAAGGTCTCAGGTTAACAAGTTCAGTTCGAGCAAAGGAAGGTGATTTTAGTACAAAGATGCGTTGTTCCATTGTTTGATCGTAGGCATACCAATGGACTGGCCGGGGAAAGCGTCAACTAGTTTGACGATGTCCTCCATGGGAACATTGTCCGTCCTGAAGATACCCATGCAAACACCAATGCGATCCTTTCTGGTCGGCGCCCAGTAGAATTTCTCCATACGGCCATCACGAATGAGAGGGGCGTAGAGAGTGGAGAAGTCATTACCAGTGACGATGATGGGAACGCGAGGATTCTCTTGCTTGTTGTACATTCCGGGGAGCTGCACGTTGGTTGGGTTGTCGGCGATGTTCATCAGAGTGGCATTCACCATCTGGTTGTTGACGGTGTATTGGGTGGTGCCGCCAAGCCTTCCCGCTCCTGCATCCAGATCGTTGATGAAGAGGACGCACATCTTCCCCTTCCTAATGATGTCTGCTGCCTCGCGATATCTTTGCCTGATCAATTTCGCCGGCTCTCCGGCGTTGCCGCTCTCCAATTCTCCAGCGCTCATCATTATAGGACTGGAAATGTGGAGCACCGAATATGTTAGATAATTAGGTACCAGTGTCCAAAACAAGTGCATAATATGGAAGAAAAAAACTCACTTGATTCCCATCTTAGCAAATACAAGTTCACATTGGAAGGATTTCCCTTGGCCTTTGCCTCCCCAAATGCCCAAAATCAGGGGAACCTGAGAGAAACCACAGCACAACAAACAATAAAACTCCAACCCACAACCATTCAAAGGATGAGAAACGCTTTGAGGCATTACCTTAATGTTTGGTAGGTTCATGAAATTCTTGGTGATGTGAACAACAAGCTTATCCATGAAAGCAGGAGCTATGTAAAACCCATCCAAGGTGTTGTCCAAGGTGTACCTAAGAACCATTATGACTACAAACGTCAAGATCAAGCAGTTCGTTCGACATGATCAGCAGAGCATAGGCAGATTCCAACTGAAATATATATATATATTTGAAGCATGGTTTGTTTCCTTACTGGCGGAGACCCTGGCTGATGTACTCATAGGAGCTCATGACAGGGATGTGAGTTCCATCTCCCATGGGAGCTTGGAAGAGGGAATCAACCAATCCCTTCCCTCTGGTGATATCCTGCTGGTCATCAGATGTGTCATATGCCAGCCCTGCCCATCTATCCTTGTCGGTCTGCTTCGTCTCATCGAGATCGACAGCCATGACCTTGAAAGTACCAGTGGAGACCCTCCCATGGCTAACGTTGGGATTCACTTTCTTCAAGCTGCTCCCAAAGAAGGCCGAGAGAGGGGCCAGATACCCTGAACTTAAGCCATGCAAGCTTACCTACACCAAGCTCAATTGGAAACAAACTCTTAGTTTCCACTCCCGAAACTCAACTAGTTCAGGCATACACAAAAACGAAGGAAAGAAAATCCAGACAACCAACAACAACGTGAGTGATGAAACCTTTTTAAAGAAAGGAAGAAAGAATAAAATCACGAGCATAGAGATTCCAAACAATAAGGAAACAGGCGAAGAGGACAAGCATTGCAATACCGATGAAAACTTATGCTTGAAGTTTAGAGCGCCACTTAATTCAGATGAAATTAAAGAAGCCATGCACTCGCGAACCAAGTTAAGCAAACCAAAGCAAAGCACACCCAGCAAATAAAGAGCCCAAAATGGACACATAACGGTATAAAGATCAAGGCTTTAAAAGGGGGAGAGCAAAGCAAGAGGCGATGAGACCGATGGGAATCCATATAGAAGGAAGTGGAGAACGAGGGCGAGAAAACCAGGGTACCGGCAATCTGTTGACAGCTCCAACGGTCGAGACAGCGGTAGCCATCTGGAAACCAGGGGATGGAGGAGTCGTCGGACGGAGCGGAGGCGAGTGCGAAGAGTGGGCGCCACTGGAATACCGAAGTGGTTGGCCTTTGGATAGTTTTATACCATGGCGGAATGGAACCGTGGATTTGATATGGGTGAAGCCTTCGGATCTCGTGGATTTGGCTTTACGAATTCATAACGGCCATATGCTCGGAATTGGGCCCGATCACACGTGGCGTCATCGCGGCCGCCAGGAGGCGTGCAGGTGGAATGCGTCCAAAATAGAGCCATTCCGGTTGGTGGAAGCTTCACGGTGACTTCCAAGTCCATTTTTTTATTTTTTATTTTTTATTTTTTGTGGTATGAATTGGGAGAGCTCGTCACCATGGAGAATACGACAGCACAGTGTTCTGTGGCAAGTTATAGAACGTTGCAGAATATTGGACTCTGTTGGAATTATTCATTCTTAAGTTACGTTCACTTGCTTTTTGTCCCAAAGCTAATGTTTAGAGAAGAGAGTGGATTTCTATGTGCGTTAACTTATGACAGGAAATACGTCCAGAAGATTGTAGAGTTTTGGTATTCATATTCTTCTGGGTCATTCCGATGAATACATGCAAGAAACACAACAATGCAGTGGACAAGAAAAGCCCTCATGGTAACAATGACAAGTGCTGCCGGATTTGATGCTTATCCTATTTGTATTCATACCAGTTTAAACTAAATGAATCTGTTAAAATGTAGCTATGATCATATAATTAGATAGATAATGGCATGCACATGTAGTTTCTGATATGCAAGCTTCTTGTAAGGCACAGTGGACCATAAGGCAATTGAAGCTGATGACATTTCAGCCGCCTTCAAGATGCATTGATATCATGAATCAGTTTCTCCCACTGGTCTTATCCTCTTGCGTGCAGTTCTTCAGATCAGCTCGTCCTCCTGCAGAACCCTCATCTTCAATTACATTTGGAGCAACCTTACTTGTGTATGGACTCTCCTCAAAATTCAATATCTGATCAGATATTGCAGTTCACTGACAAAGCTTGCTAGCAAATAATCTGCAAAAAAAGAATGTATCAAGATCATTTTTCATCACACAGTATAAAATATCTGCTCAAAAATATATATATATATAATACCCCATAAAATATGTAGACTATGGTTTATAACTTCCTTCCCTTTTGGAGAGTTATACCACATCAAGGGTAACAGCCGTGTTATCAAGAATTCTATACTAATTTTAGATTGAAAGTTTCTTAAACAATCATATTCATGCAATGCAAACTGCAAGCTTTTAATAAATGGTACTGGATAAAAGATGAGGTGGCTCAAGAAAGGAAAACGTTTCAGGATTCAGTGGCTAATTTTCATCAAAGAAAAAGAGCTAGTTAGTCATTGCACATTCTAATCAAAGGTAGGGGAGGGAAGGAAATTGGTTCAAGCCACGGAAGGGGTGACAATAACTGCAGAAAAAGAATGTTGCAAGAGAAGTGTCTGGCGAGACAGAGAGACATCAATTGACTGGCCCATGCTCAGCCATGTGGCAATAGAATGGCATGATCAGGTCCAATATAAGAGAAACAACACTGGAAAAGATCCCTATCAGAAAGGGGAGGATTGAATTGATTTATGGGAAAGCAAAAGAGAACTCAGCCATGCAGACCGAAAGCCTCCTAATCTAATCAGAACAAGGAGAGGGTTCATCGACTCTTGGATGCCCTATGTGATAGATGTGCAATAAAAGACTAATAAGGAATTCCTAACTGATACTTCAAAATTTTTTTTCAACTCTCTTTTCATATAAAGTTTGCAAAAG
This sequence comes from Metroxylon sagu, assembly GCA_017589505.3. Taxonomy (NCBI): domain Eukaryota; kingdom Viridiplantae; phylum Streptophyta; class Magnoliopsida; order Arecales; family Arecaceae; genus Metroxylon; species Metroxylon sagu. The sequence goes on from JACVBY030000633.1 coordinate 433,513, forward strand.
AATTTAGTATTATGTTCCTGAGCTAGTATTAGAATTAAATTTCATTATAGGTCATGGTAATTTTAAATATTCTTAAAATATGAAGGATTAAGTAACAACAACTGAAAGTTTGAGAGCCAAAATGAATTAAGTAAAAATTTGAGAAGCAAAAAGCATTTTTGTGTCATATTTTTATTTTGCTAGCAAACAATTCAGCTCTAAAAAAAAAAAAAATCTGATTATTTGTGAAACTAATTTCTATTGGAAGGTATCCTGGCTATTGCTGGCGCGCGTTTCCCGCGGTTTGACCTTTTCTACTGAAAAACGGTTGCATCCATCTTAGAAGGAGCCTTTTGATTACCTCACATTTCAAAACCATTTCCCCCCAACTCCCGCGTTGCATTCCCGACGTCCAAACGCAAACTGCCCTCCCGATAAAACCAATCCAAACTCCTTCGAGCCTCCTTTTTTTCACTAAAAAAAAAAAAAAAAAAAAAAAAAAAATAGCATCATCCATATATTTTTGAGTAGTTTTCCGATTGGCCATGGATATCAAAATCCCAAGAGTAGAATCCGACGCCAAGAAACCACTCACCCGGCTTCAGAAGCGCGCCCCTGCGTCCCTTCAGCTCGGCCACAGCATCAACGCCTTCGTTAGAGAGAAGGCCGATTCTTCTCCTGCGCCAATTCCCCTGCTGTCGCCGCTCGTTCTTACCCCCACGACTTTGTTTGAGGCTGATGAAGCCTCGGCCTCGGCGGGAGAGAAGAAAGGCGAGGGCAAGTGCGAGGACAAGAAGAGGACGTCGATGCCGCCGGCCGGTGGATGGCATCATCCGGCTTTGCCGATGGTGGTGGAGCCGGCGTCTCTGCTTCCTTTGTTTCAGCTCCAATGCACTCTGATACACGACGTGCAATGACCGCATGCTTTGCTTTAGATTTCGTGCAGTTGAATTCGATGCGGCCATCACTTTGACGCCATAAAAAATTCGAAAGAAATACATATGGAAGTTTTGGCGGGGGTTTTTTTATTTATTATTATTTTTTTTAATCCGTTAAAGGAGGTTGTATACTGCGAGGTTGTATACCGCCAGTCCTCTGATTTATTTGTGAATAAATGCTTCCATGGAAGCAGGGAAAACAAAAGTTGAAAGATACAGAAAATTGAATTGAAGACGACTTGTATCAAATTTTAAATGAAATTTGAGAGAGCTATTAAACAAGCATAACTTAGGTTTAATATATTGAAAAAAATCTTTAAAATGCACATAAGCCAGGAAAGCACTAAGATCACACGTGTATAAATTTCTTACACTTTTGTTTGGAATATATATATATATATATATTCATTAATTAAGGATCCACCATTTATTTTCAGTTCGTTTATTTTTGAAAACCTCATTGATATGATCCTTGGTAGCCGGAAAGAACATGCAACAAATCAAATCAGGAAACGTTGCTTTAGGGTAGCTCTTTTTTGGTAGACCTAGGGTAGCTCTTAAATATAGATATATTCTCGTTTTTATTCAACTAATATATAATACAAACGCACAGCATAATCAGACAGTCACACCACGTCTTTAATGTAACACGGATACAATCTAGTTTCCCCACAACTTCTACAGTCTAAAGCTCATTTTGATGCAAAATGCATAAGACGCCCATGAAAACACAGGCTGCAATGCACGAGACTCTGTTCTCACTCTGCAAAAGTTGTAAGAGCAATCACTCCAGTTTTTACCGCCATAAATGAAACAACATAAATCAAATCCATCATGCACTAAAAATGAAAAGATGGGTCAAATCCTGGTATCATTCCGGTTCACATGTACCTGTATTACCATCAAAAAGTATCATTTGCTAGATGTCAAGATAATATATACTACATCCTCAAATCTTGGGCATTTTGAAGCAAACCCGTAAAGATCTCTACGACACATCAATAGTCCCCTAGACCATGATGACTCCCATGGATGCAACTTAAGGCAGAAAAATTTGTCCAGTGAAGCATTTGTGATAGAGCGACATCAGCAAATCATCCTTGACGAAACCATATTATACATAACTCAGCAAAATAAACTGCTCATAAAGTTGCCTACAATCAACAATATAAAATGCTCAGAATAAATAACCGACAGTTGTTCTCGTTGTTGCAAGAAAACAATTTTACAGCGTCCAATTAATTTAGCATCTTTACAAAGAAAATCAACAACCCTGACAGTCCATTTGATGAGAATTTTTCTTTTTACACGGTCTCCAAGGTATCAATTTCCATGCTCACCGTATTACATAGTGCCTTCAAGGATAATATTCAGCCCAAGAACCTGTTGATCTGACCAATCCAACCTCTAGAAACAGCTCGATAACAAAATTTAAAAGTCAAATTCCCCACTAGCCTGCAATTAACAAATAAGTTCTCAACCCTTAGATATATATCCCCAATAAAAGCAGTTGACAATATATCTTGTCAAATGATAGTAACCAAGCTTCAGAAAATGGGGAAAAAATGCATGCCAGGAAACCAATCTCTACGTGCACATGTTAAACAGAATAAACATAACAAAAAGTTGTGGCAATGTTCTCATAAAGTACTAGATGAAAGTAACTCAAAAGCAACCTGGACATTAGAAAAACTATTTTAAAAAGGAGAACAAAAAGGCCATATCAGGCACTACCCAAAGCCATGAAATGTTTGGTATTGAAGATTTTGAGTTTGTATCCCATGGATTTGACTGTAAAAACTGCAATGCGGATAGCACGAAGATTTGTTTGATTGCTCAGAAGGTGATATTAATAATTTTGTAATTGCACGTTTTAAGTTCTCTTAATTTATCAGATTATTGAAACCAACATCAGGTCTTAGACGCCAGTGAATATGAACACAGCCTATTGATTACAAGAATGCATAATTTTGGATTTCGGTGGACTGACTTGAGATTTGTATGAACGACAACACTTTCACCGGCCTGAAGACTTCCTCAGACAACATGGCATTCTCTTGACGCTTCATTTGCCTGCCACTGTAACACAAGCTTCTTGAATCTGTACATGGCACCTCCTAGGGAATTTCAAATTTGTCATGTCTGATGTCACATGTTTCACCAGATATGCACACTGTGCGTGTCTCTCCTGCCACACCTAAGCAGAAGCAGCAACCATACCCCAACTTGTCTGTTTGGTTTTCTTCTCCGTATTCACTGGTCCAGTGGAAACATTGGCAACTTATTCAGTGGTACGGGTATAGGAGGTAATTAGCCAGCTTGATTATAGTTGGATATAATGACAATCAAGCCTTGCAGGCTTTTGTCTGCTTGTGAGAAAAGGGATTAGCTGAAATTATGACGAAGTTTGATCATCACAAACCAGGAAGACAGGTTAGGGATTAGCAAGACATAATTAATAGTGCCATTACCACATAACTTTACAGTTACTAGATGCCATGGCCTAGTGCTCCACATCAGCTAATGAGTGACAGATGGCAGTTTGCCTTTGAGCTTTCCAGTAATGGGATTAGTTATAGACACAATAGTCCGTATGAAGTGTCTAATATCAAGGCAACTAGTTTAATCCGAATCATACCGTGCAAAGTTGGAAATATAATACTACAACAATGAAACCCTAATCCCAAACTAGTCTTGGCTACATGAATCCTTTTCCTCCAATCCGCTCAATTTAGGACCATATTTTCTATAAGATGTAGAGATATCGAGTCCTTCCTTACTGCTACTTCCCATATGTTGTTTGATTGACCTCTAACCTTCTTTTCTTCTGCATGTATCAAATCACTCCTTCAATAGTTGGAAATATAATATAAGAAAAAATATATAATTCTTGTTAGGCTGAGTTTAAGAAATAATGTAGCACCCAAAGTAAAGTTTGTTATGATGGTTTTCAGGCCTAACTCATAACACTGGCTTCCCTCATGACTAAGAAAAGCTCATAACAGTGGCTCGGAATGTGAAAAGAGAAAATAAAATTGGTGTGCATGACACAGTCAAAAATATCAAGCAATCCACAAATCGTCAATATCGAGTAGGATTTTCCAACAAATGTCCATCAGCTAGTAAGGCTCCAAATAAAAATTTGCAGGCCAAGTCCCCAAGGTACCAGTATCATCTAGACCCTATCACATATCTATGAAGGGTGGAGAAAATGCTGCCCAAAAGCATTCAAATTAATAATTTATCCTCAAAATTCTTTAAGAACACTGGTAGCCTACATATTGTACTTGTTCACAAAGATACCTCATGCACGGACAAGGATTGCAGTGAATGTTGTCCCTTGCCTGCCAAAGTTTGCTTGCAGCCAACATTACAAACAGGGCTAAGGAATTTAGCAAACATTAACATTAGGCTCTCTGGGTCATAAAGCAATCTGTTTAATTTTAAGCCTCTGATTTACCTCATTTGGCAATTTCTGGCAGTGTTCACATACAATCAAGTCGCAAGGTTATGCTATCTTCTTCACAGTCATATTTGTTGCTTATCCCCAACTTGCACTTCTGTTTTGCAGCAATTAAGCTATCCCATAGGTTTGCAGCCAATCCAGTTCTTAACAATCAAAGAAAAGATATAGAGCTCGATTGACATTTCATCTGAGAGGAAATTCAAGCATCTTAACCTCTTATGACCCTACGTCTCAACAATAATGTTAAGACCAGATTATGAAAAATTCCTTTTATCAGTACATGCACATGCTGGGTGTCCTTTACATTCATAGTCCACCCTGAAGGAAAGTATTTAAAAAAATCAAAATTTTTTAGATTGTAATGATCTCCAGTAAGTTTCAGAACTCTTAAATATCTTCCAGACATGTTGAGATTTGAACTGAAGTACACATAAGATATGACCAATTTACACATGGGTTATGCTTATCTTAAACTGCATATATGACAAGATCTCACAGCTCATGATAATCTAAAATGGTCTAATGTGGGGACCATCTTGAGATAGAAGCAAAGAGAGAGTGTAATCATACGCTATCTAGTAAATGAAAACATTGTAGAATAAGATCGCTTACATCACAAGCTTTTCTTCAAGAAAACTGGGACAACTAAAATATAAAGAAAGGTGGGTTAGCAAGAATATTATAGAGGGAATTTTTGAAGTATGGGAGAGGCAAAGAAAGAATTTTTTAAGTATGGGAGCATAGGCAAAGAAACAAAAAGAAAATGCTCAAATATGACTGATTGCAGCAAGTCAGATACAAGAAAGGCCAAAAGGAGTCCCAACAATTGCCATGAGTACAGCTGTAAGCTATCCATCCATACATACCAAAACTGATGTTGCTATTATGATCAGAACAGCAGTCTGCCATGAACAACCACCATAATAAAGTTATTTAAGCACTTGTTTGATATTTTCCTGGGAAAAGTTTTTCAGAAAAAAAAAAATTGGTAGGAGGGAGAAAGAGCAGGGAAAATAAGTAGCACCACCCCCCCCTCCCCCCCCCATGGTATTTATTTTCTAGTGGAAGGAAAAAAAAGTATGGACCCCACATACAATTTTCTCTCCTTTCAATCAAACGTGAAAAAATGAGGATGAAATCAGTGGAAACAGAAAAATTTTTCACCCTTATGTCCAGCCCAACCAAACGACCCATAAGAGGAGTTAAGAAAAGTGGGAACATGAAGTTGAAGCAACCTCAATCAGCAACTTAACATCAAAAACAGTACGAAAAGGCATGAAATTTTGGAGGGAAAGAGGAGTTTGGTGTGAGCAGAACTCTTTTTTTGTTTTTCTACTTTTAAGGAGAGAGGAGGGGACCCGCTTATCTTCATCGATCTAAAAAACCACAAGATCCTTGCTTTTGAGCACCAACATTTACATCAAGAATGGTGCTGCCAGTCTGAGACATGGTATCAGGCGTGTCCAAGGCATGTTCCACCATTCTCACATGTTATGTCATGTTCACATCAAGGCATGGAAAAAAACCCCCAAAATTTCCATCGGACACAACCAGCACAATAAGATAACAAAAACTATTAAACTCAAGAAACACCTCTTAAATGTTCTCTGGATACCTCTGTCAACATTAGCTGTTACACCCCCTTGGAACCTTCATGAAATAAGAGTTATCATATCACCTTCCATCTCTGACAGAAGAGTACCATATGTCATTTAATAACATGATAGTGCCAGAGTAAAAACCCTATCTGTCATGGATCTACATTGATCCAAACTAGCTGAACAAAAATCTGTTGGTAACATACGGCATTATCTTTTAGACAAGTGCAAAAACAGATGCTATGTAAGGAACAAAATGATTGTATCAGTGCTAGATATCCAGGCAACAAATTTTCAATCATGGTTCAATGCAATAAAATGTTGACACAGAGCATCTAAAATTTAGCCAAAAAGAATAGCTTTGTGATGGCATATGACACATGAAATTTAACTCAGCTGTAGAAATATGGCCCAACCAACAATTAACTAATAGAATGACCAGTCCAGAAAGTTCCAGAAACTAATATTATGACTACCCACAATAACATTATCTTTTAGACAAGCGTATGAGTTTCAGACTTTACACATACCATGTCAGACACCAGATGATTGTATAAACGCTAGATATCAGGTAAGAAAGCTTCAACCATAGTTCAATGCAATAAAATGCTAACGAATAGCATCTCAAATTTAGTAAAAAGAAGATCAGCTTTGTGATGGCATATGACATGTGAAATTTAAATCAGCTGTAGAAATATGGCCAAGCTAACAATGAACTAATAAAATAGCCAATCTACAAAATTCCAGAGGTTAGTAGTTATTGTTATCTGCAATAATTTATCTCAGTAAAAGAAATTTAAAATTTAAGGAACATACCAAAACCTAAATAAATTTACTGCCTTTTAAAAGGGGACAGGAGAAAACAATTGCTAGCAATCTGGAAAAATTTACCAACTGAAAGTTTAAGAAAAAACATGGACAGACAGCTATAAATATTTGTCGCAGGATTGAATCCCCAAAAGAGCTCAAATAATCTTCCTGAGAGATTGAAGCTGATGGAAAAAATTATAACTAGTCAACCGTTGTATCTTGAAAGTACATACCTTATTAAAAAGAATATCCCTATTGTTGAGATGCATTATGCCATCCTTGAGAGTGCACTTCCATCTACTTTTTGTCCGTGTCACCTACTCAAATGAGAAAATTAAAGGGAATAAGGAAGACAGCAAATATGTAGTCTTAACATGCCTTTCCTGCAACAAAATGCATAGCAGTGACCTTGTCAAACTGAGCCAGAACTAAATGTTGCGTGTTCGGCTCTTCTTCTCCATGCTCAAGGTCATCTAAATCATCTTCATCATCATCATCTTCATTAAGAGGTGGCTCATCATCCTCTGCTGCTTCATTTTTAGTTGGTTTTGGTGTGCCAACACCAGGGGTAGCAGCTCGCAGTTCAACTGAGGAAACAATATGAAAAAGATAAAGTTCAGCTTGCAATAAAATTCCGCCAAGTATATTCTTGTATCAAAATATTTCACCCTTAAGATATAACAGTATTTTACTAAAGTTTACCATGTTCCGATGGAGTATTGTAGTCTTCATTGGCAACTCCTTGGAAATGAAACAACTTCAAAAAAACAAGATAGTGTAAATGCAAAACAATAAAAAAGAAAAATAATAGATTTAGTGTTTAGCAAATACATCATCATATTCGTCGTGGACCCCATCCTGTTGAGGAAGCACTGGTGCTGTTTTTGTTTCTTTCTTAGACAATATCTTAGTTGCAGTTTCTCGACCACGTCCAGTCATTGATTTTTGAACTTCTCTTGGCAGATTCTAAAGAATGAATGATCATGATCAGAGAAGCACATGATAGCAGCTAAAATATTGCAGCTAACAATAGGGAAAAAAATTTGCTTCCTTTCCTCTGAAAAGGGGAAAAAAGAAAAGAAGCATTGTATTCCTAAGTGAAACTATGAAAGTACTCAAAATTTAAAACTAGCATGTTGTGTTGCCTGTGATAGTGGACGATGCCCTTTGAGTCTATAAACAATGTCATTAAATTTATTGTACACAATCATGAGAGTTCTGCACAAATGTATTGGATCATATTTTCTGGTAGATAGGCGTGTTTTGCATCTCAAATATTTCAAATTTGGTAGTGGCATGATAATCTTGCTGAAAACATAGAATGAACCCTCCTAGAATGTTGAACAAAAGTTTGAGCCCAATTGTTCAACAGATGGTGGGCGCTAGGTGCATTTTTGAAAGTTGGTTACGGCATGATCCTCTTGTTTATGGAATAGAATGAACTTCTAACTCAAATTGCTCGCTTGATTTCTTTTATCAATAGCCTCACACGTCTGGTTGTAATCAGGAGAGGAAAAAAAAGATCATGAGTCAGAGATTACTGCATATATAACTCTATCTGAAGCATATGTGATTGTAATTGGGAGAGGAAAAAATTATTAGTCAGAGATTACTAAGTGTACAGCTCTGCGTGAAGCATGAGAGATGGCATAACACCAAAAAATGACCTCAGACTTCTTTATTAGGCCAGTATGTATCTCTTCACGGGAACATAATTAGGATCCACACAGTAGAATGTCATATACTACAATCTGAAATAAAGAAGTCAAAATTAGAATGAACACACGTATCAAAATGCATCACACAGCCTCCAGTCAGTATGTTTTCGTGAGAACATAATTAGCATCCGCACAGTAGAATGAAACATATTACAATCTGAAATAACGAAGTCAAAATTAGAATTCTGTTTTTAAGATTATTACTCATTCATAACAACGAAATGAAAACAAAATAAAAATTGTATTCTTGAATCATTAAATTGAGGGTAATGCCAGTTAAATAACCTATTACTGTCAATCAAGTCTTCAGTGGAGTTTATGAAAAAAAAATAAGCAACAATAGTGAGAAGCTCAAAAGGAGAATTTTGTGAAGCTATGAAAGAGAAGAAACTCGTGAAAAGACAATCACATGGAAAAATGAGAACAGAGGTACAAATGAAAGATCAATGAAGAAAAATAGAGTCAGCCACCAATGTCAGATATCGTAAATTAGCATTCAATGAAGAACAAGAGACACCCATGGTTGATAAATCTTATGATGAAGTTGATCCTAATGGCCTCAAGATATGCATTAAGAGCTGATGAGATGAAGAATTTTGTAAGACATCTTCTCCAGTTGAGTCCACTTTAACCATAACAATCCCTGCTTTTGAAGATTAACATGACACCCACTAGTCACAGACATCACAAAATCTTGTTTGTCTTTTGATATGCAGAACAAACACAATGAGTCAACTTGAAAATTTTACCATGGATTATACAGAGTTGCATCGTTGTGCTTACCAAGCACAACTTGAAAGAACATAGCAAGAACAGATACAGAAAACTTGCACAGGCATTAGATGGCATGCTTTGTAGGAATGGTTAACAAGAAGGATTCCCAAAGCCAACACTGACAACTATGAGGACTAAAATTGAGCAGTGCCTCAAAAGACAACAGCCGGTGCCTCTCACCATCCATTAAGAATGTCACTGATCCTTAACACACCAATACATTTCTGATAAGCACATCTATTGGCAGATAAACTTTATAGAAAACTCTGTTATGAAGGGCAAACAAAATAAAACATAAATTATCAGTGCCTTATTCCAGCTGAAAAAAAATCTTTACGATGTATTTGGCAGAAGCTTTGGACTCTTTGCACTGGTGTGAACGACTGATTTGATATATGTAAAAAGCAGGAAAAAAAAAAAAAAGTAAAAGTAGACCAAAAATTATAAGAAAAGAAGTAATAAAAAAGATTTAAATCTTTGCATCTTACAAAAAATATGAATTTAAACTGAACAAAATGGAGAATAAGAATTCATGCAACCAACCCCAAGTAGTTTGGAATTAAGGCTTTATTGTTGCTGTTATTGTTTTATCATAAAGTAAAGGTGAATTGTGTTTGGATATGTGGCTTTCTCCAAAGAGTAGAGAGAGGCAGGCTGAGATGGAGGAGTGGGCAGGAAAGGAAGAAGAAAAATAGCATGCATTATTATTAAGAAAATTATAAGATGTCAGAATTGAAGGTAGGCATGAGTAAGGATTCAAGTACATGAGTGCACATTTTTTAAAAAGGGGGGGAGTGCATTTGTCAACATAGATACATCTAAGATAAAAATTTGAGTACTTATATATCTTAGGTGGTTGTGTTCAGATCTTGCAAAACATGAGACTGAATGTGCAACTTTTGCAGATTCAGATACATCTTAGATATAAATTTGAGTATGCATTTATCAAAAAAGGGTGGAATGCATTTGCCAACTTAGATACATCTAAGATATAAATTTGAGTACTTATATATCTTAGGTTGTTGTGTTCAGAACTTGCAAAACATCAGACTGGATCTGCAACTTTTGCAGTCTTCTACTTTGAATTTGAGTGCAACATGATGACATATCAAATCCAATTCTATGGCCCAGCCCGAAACCTGGTTGTATTTGGATCAGGTTGTCAGCCTCCCACGCCACCAACATGATCTGGGCATATAGCAATGATACAACAATGATGAAAATGACTAAGATCAAGCTAAAGATCATTATTAGAACTGTTTGATCCTGATGGGGATGAAAAAATGTTAGTGCAAGGGCATAAACATTATTCTTGAGCTAAAAAAGCACTAGGACAACAAAATCAAAAACAAACATTCGTTGTTACAGTGTCACGAGCCTAACCCCACTGATTATGCAACCACAACATTCCAGTAGAAAAGCATAGCTAGGCTTATCATTACTAAAGTTAATACATTAATGATGAAACTTCAGATAAGTCTCCATACATGAGGTAGTTGGGTTTCAGTGTATTTATTTTTCCATTTAATTTATCGTTAGATCCTTCTAACCGGCCCCATAAAGAACATTCTTGAAAGAAGCACTCATAAATTTAAGATGTCTGACATCCACATGCAAATTACATTTATACATCTGAAATGTAAGAAATAGATGCCATTAACTTTTATCGATTAAGATATGATGACCATGATCTCATGAACTTCAACATCCAGTATTGAAAAACGGGGGAAAAGAAGTCGCTAAAAGGACACAAGGAATTAGTGTGCAAAATTAGATAAGCCAAGGAATGTTATTTGTGGCTGTGGATTCCCAGTGTTTTGAGACATCAACAAAGAACAAGGCACTTTCCAGAATCATAAACATGAATACTTGCCAGATTATCATACCTGAATTAACATTATCTTAATAAGCCTTGTGGCATAAATGACTAATCTTTACTGCAATAAAAGTAGGAGAAAAACAAGAAAGCAGGCAATGATTTTGTTAGTTTGCAATTCAATAGAGTAGAGTACCTCTGGAACAATAAATTCTATCATCACATCTCCACTTCCATCTTGTTGTGGCACATAACCTCCAGAAGTTACCTGAGAAGAATAATCATCCCTTTTGCGTTTTCCAGAGGACATCATGAAAAAGTCCTGAAAATCCAAATCGAACTTCTTAGCTCCAGATTCAACTTTTCATTTAACACCCTTTCCCCAGGAATGATAATATACTTCAAAAGACAAAAGATTGTGTACCAAATTATCAAAGAAAAGAAAAAAAGTAATTTACAAATGAGCAATCATATGGCGTACGTATTCTGTGACATATTGAAATGTTTCTTCAAGCAATAAACAATGAAACTGGGGACTACATAACTGTCCAATAGGTATGCAGTAGCCTTTACATATAATTCCCTACGATGTGTTTGCATGTGTGAACAATAAATTAGCAACCAAAATGTCAGACGCAATAAGCAGCATACCTGAGTCATGGGTTGATTAGAAGCTCCTCTATCCACCTCGTCACGCCCTTCCACATAGGCTGCACGATGCAAAACCACATAAAACACATTTCTATCCACCTGGTCATATTATATTACTTGTCTAACGGAATTACCAGTGGCGTGTTCAAACAAACATTACCAAGTTCCCTGTACTTACCAACATTAACGTCAACACCCAGAGGCCTTTGAGTCATCCAAGGAGAAGGCGGTTGCTGCACAATTTAGGGAGCAAAGGTCAGGAAAATCTCATTGCATTAATACTATTTACCATGCAAGACCTTTTGAAATACTCATAAAGTATATGATTTTTGCAACAGTCACGTATGTTCACGACATCAAGCATGCCCAAGTAACAGCACCGGTTGCCACACTAACTAGACAAAAATGATGATCTTGCTGCAAAGTTTATATAACTTAGATAGTTCGTTCATATATCAGCATACCATGTATGGGCTAGGCCTTCCAGCTTTTAGATCAACACCATTTCTGATATCAGTGATCGGAGATGGAGCATAGTCAGAAGGGCCTGTGGGGATGTTGTACATCGACTGATCCGTCCCCGGCAATGGAGTTTGAATGGGGGTTTGCAAGGGAGTCTACAGGCAGCGTCCAAAGAAAATGGAAAAAGAGAAAAGAAAAAAAATAAAATCAAGAAAACAGGCCTTTCACAGAAAGTGTTACTGCGAAGTCAAATGCACAACGAAAGCAGGGGGCTCACCGGCGGAAAGAGCATCTCTGCCGTTGGGGTCTCGTACTCCTCCGTAGGCCCTTCGTATGGAACATTCAGATCATGGACGGGGGTAATCGGTCCGGCAGGCTTCTGGGCAGGCGGTGGCCTCTCTATTGTCCCGCTGATGGCTCCGCACTGCACCATCTTCATCTCCCAAAGCTGGATTATCGACCCAGGAATCCGTTTGTAAGTCAAAAACATTTTAAACCAAATCAAAGAAACAAAAATCCAAACACCAAGAAGACAATAACAAGACCTAGAAATAGGGCGGATTAGAGAAATCTAAATTTCTTTGTGGAAAAGCGGAGATTTTAATAGCGAAAGGGGGAAGGAGAAATCACCGCTTGGAGCTCAGTCAAGACGTTCTCTCCAACGCCGAAATTGATGAACTCCTCGCGGACCTTGCCGATGACGTCGTCGACCACGTTGATGTAGACACTCGAGACGTTGTTCGCCATCTCCGACGATCAAGAACGGAAAGGAAGGGAAGGAGAGGAGGAGGAAAACCCGCCGGGGAGATCGGGGAGTGAAAAGGACGCGAATTCGAGCCGGATCGAGGGCAAGAGCATGGAGGATTGGGGGCTTTGGGGGAGACCCTAGGGTTTCGAGCTCGGCGACCAGTGGGGGAAGAAGAGAGAGAGAAGGGAAGAGGGGTCGCGGACCAGAAAGCTGGGTATTAAGAGAAGAATATAAATAGGTTTGCATCCGTAAGGAGGCGTGGGGCCACGTGTCGAGATCTGCGGACGCTGGTAGGAGGCTCGGGAGGGAGGGCGTGGGCGTCCGGGACAAGCGATCTCACGCGCACACCCAGCGACCCCTTTATTGGATGATGGAGACCCGGGGGTATATATAGCCCAAAGGCTACTACGGATATAGATCGGGATTTTCCGACGCGCCACTGATTGGATGGGCCTCCAACGAGTAGCGTTAATATTAGCACACAACGGTAGCGAATTATGGACGGTTAATAAAATGTGTAAAATAGATGATTTTGATCTTGTAAAAAATAATATTATTAAAGGTAAAAAAAAAAATTGTAAGGAAAATATGAATACATTTGGCTTCTTGTAGAGCTCTACTTTCTATAATCACAAAATAAAAAGAAACATTGGGATGTTTTTTTTTTTTTAAAAAAAAAAAAAAAAAAAGAAAGAAACAAGGAGTCTCTCGGTTTGACTTCTCTCCACTGCTAATCTAATGGAGAGGCAACACAGATTGTGGATGCTCTTTTTTATTTATTCCAATTTAGGATTCCAACATGCTAATGGAAAAAAGTCTGATTATAAAAAGAGAGTCCAATCATCAATAAATAGCAATATCATGACTACAAACCCTTGTGTACGGAGATACGGGTGTTATTTTTATTCGCTTCAATTTTCTTTGGAACTAAAAGTCAGAAATGCCATGATGAGAATTTGTCTCTTTTTGACTTCTATTTTTTAGATATTAGAGATTCTGATCAAATTCTTGAGGTTATTACTACTTTTTAAGGATATCCATGTGTTATATTTTTTTTAATAAGAAAAAGTACACAAGTAAAATAGCTAACTTCATGGTATATAGAGTAAATACTCCAATATTCATCACCCTTTATGGGCAAACGTATGATAGGAAATAGATGATAAGCAAATCAAAATAGCAAAATCTCCAATATCAATGCGCATTTCCACTAGCACTATCATTGAAACATGGCAGCTTAGGAAAAGCCAAAAAAAAAAAAAAATCAAAGATGACGGCAACTGTGTATTTCATTTGCTAAGATCAAGTCATCACTCCAGAAGCAATACTTATGTTTGAAATGTTACATGGGATGTGTAAGATTTAATTGATGCTCTTGTTCGACTATCAAAAAATTTATAATACCTTTTTGTTTAGGGGTGAGGAGGGTTGTTCGGTCGTTTATCGAGCCATTTCACTAGAGTGCATGACCTTAAGTAACTTATATTTCTCATTGTCACGCAGTCAGCCTAATCAATTTGTTAATTATCCCATGTTCTTAACACTATTTGACTGCAAGTGAGATACCTCATGCTAGGATTTCGGATCACGTGTCTGAATCATTGGTTGTATGATCAAATTACATCATTTTCTTCACAACTTGTGGAACAGATGGTCAGGCAACGAAGCAAAAACAAAGTCAAAACTTTGGTATTGTTTAATCGTTCTCTTGTGCCATTTAATTTCAATGTCTTGAGGGACGTGCGTTTAGACATTAGTCCTGATCATGCGGATTATCCAAATGATACATGAGTCATCAAGGACACGCTCGTTTGATCGAGAGCCGTTTGAGGCAACGCGCAACGCTTCACGACGGCATGATAGCTTATGGTGCTAAAACGGAAGACGCTTGGCTTGCGATGCGGCGTCCAAAGAAAGAACTTGTTTTCGTAGCGATGAAAAAAATGGCGATAGGACGCGCGACCAAGGAAGCACGGACATTGCATCGAGCATCAAATACGCATATCGAATTAATCCACATCGCATCGAGTATCAAATACATATACTGAATTAATCCAAGCATCAATCACGCAAATTTTCTATACTAATTGTGCCTCTAGAGCCCCATGAGCTACTAAACGGGCATAATGGTGGATTTCTTTGCTGCTTTCCCAACTCGTAAGGCATACAAACGGCAATAAACGCGGACATGAATCTCGCAGTGTTTCTACCAATACTCAGGCCCTGACAAAACACCCAATAATTAATTGCCGTTGCTCATCTTCTTCGGAACTCGGTTCTCAGAAATAGTTCAAAACCTCAGCGACTCGAGCCGCCGCTCCTCATACCAACAGACGCAGCTCAACCCGACCAGCACCTCGACGATCGCCGTCTCCGTCTTCTCCTTGTCGGAGAAATGCAGCGTCTGCAGCAGCAGAGCCCTCGGGCTCGTGCCGAACCGCTGCTGCCGGTCCATTTTCCGCTCCTCCTGCCACCGCACGGTGTCGTGCGCCACCGGTCCCAACCACCCGATAATTCGCCCCACCGCCTCCTTCCACCCCTTCGCCAGCCACTCGTCCACCATTCCGCCGTCCTTCCTCCAGCACTCCCTCAGCTTCGCCCTCACCGTCGCCCGCATCCCCGCTGGCAGCAGCTCATACAATTCCTCCCTCACCGCCGCCTCCTCCCCGGCTTCCTCTCTATCCACCAACCCATCGCCGCTGAACCTCAGCAGATGCAGCCTCTCTGCCAACACGATCACGTTCGCGTAACGGTTTGTCAGGGCCGATCCCCCGACCGTGGTCGGAGGCGCCTCCAATTGCTTACGCCAATCAGTACATGACTTCGTGCTCGCTTCCGTCGTTCTAAAGATCGGAGCCGAGTTTCTCGTGTTCATTTCTCTCGGTATCGGTCTTTCCATCGGACCGGACGCGTACTTGCTGGAAAATATCGGGTAGCTTCCGAGTCTGAGAGCGGTCGGGTAGTTAGGGAGCCCCGGCACAAACTGGCCGAAAACTGCGCAGATCCTGGCGAAGACTGAGACGGCGGCTTTAGCCATGCGCTCCACCACCTTGTCCCGACTCTGACTCCAGATCGACTGCTCCTTGAGCCGCCGGACTTTCTGGCGCTGAGACTTCATCTTGAGCCTGAGCGGATCGGCGGTGATATGTTTCTGCATCGGTATCGGCCCGCTGTACCGCCTCCGCTGCTGCTCCATCTTCCGCTCCGACGCCTCCAGCTCGGACAGCAGCTCCATCTCCGCGTATAATCTCTCGGTCCTTGCGACGTAGCGCTCCATCTTTCTGACCCGCTTCTCCACCATCTTCCGCGTGGACCCCAGCCGGAGCCGGTCTAGATCGGCGGTGTTTCCGCCGGCCTTGAGGTCGGCGTAGATACCGGCGAAGCCTCTCGGGAGGGTCCCATGGCACCGGGCGCCGAAGCAGGAGATAGCGGCGGCGGCGCGGTCGAGGTCGTCCATCAATTCGGCGCAGGCGAGGCGGAAGAGAAGGAACTGGTCGGTGGAGTTGAGGTAGGCCACGCCCTGAGACCGCATGGTTGCGGAACGGAGGCGGAGGACTTCGTGCTCGGAGAGGGCGCGGTAGAGGGAGATGAGGCGGGCCATGGTGGCAGCAGCCTCGAAGGCGAGGATTCCGACGATGCCCGGAGCGTCGTCAGGGCGGAGGCCACGGTTGCCGGTCCCGACTCTGGCCCGCAGATCGGCGAGCCAGGCCTTGACGACGACCATTGGAACAGATGCGAGGCGAGACGCTGATGCACGATTTTTTTTGGTTGTTTTCTTCCTCTCGGATAAGATAAGCGAACCTCAAGGTTGGACGCCGTATGTTATTATTTGGGGGAGGAAGGAGCGGGGCACCATTTCGAAGAGCTTTCTCAACGACGCGGTGTGGGACTGTTCAAACGGAACGGCCCCGCTTCGAAGGCCTTTCACGGCAACGTGAGCGGATAGAGGCCGTTTACCGCGACGCTGGAAGAAAGGCAGCCAAGCAAACTACCATATTTGATCAACGCCTGGCTTGAATGACGTCCAATTTTGTCCATCCATTCTCTCATGAACTCTGTTTAATTAGTGTTTAGATTTCTGTGGATTCGTCAATTGGTGGATCTCGACCCGACCTCAACCACCGTTGGTTATCGTCCAGCCGGTCCACCATTTTAGGCCGGGTGATGAACTCGTGATGTCAACTTGAGCTCGCTTGCACTTCTATCGTGCTATTCTACCTAAAGCATGGGGTGAAGTCGCGAGGGCATGACTTCCAGAGTCCTAACAGTAGAAAACAAAAACAGAGACATTTAAAAAGATCACCAGCCAGCGAAACGTGGCTTTGGGACTCTACTTTGATATCTTGCTTTCCAAAGGTCTTGCGTTGGTTCTTTGCGTCCACACTTTGTGGTCAATGGAGCTGGCTAGAAAATGCAGCAGATCGTAGAAAATGGGTGGCCTGAGCTTGGCTTGATGGTGCGTGAAGCTGCCATCCCCAGCGTGTCCGCCCCGTCGTGGACTGAACGCGTTTGTCTTCTTTTTGGAAACTTTGCCGTCGACGAAGGATTGTGTGGTCTCTTTATGCTTGTGGGCCCAGCCAGTCGCCGTTGTCTCCCAAGCGTTTACTTTTCTTCTCCGATGCGGCTACGTAGGCATAGTCTTGAAGTCATGCTTTCCGATATCAACTTGCCTCGTAATTCATGGATCATCATGACTGCCCTTCCCATAGCTTTCAGAATTGTAAATACTTCGGTCATCCAATTGTAGCTCCAGGAGCAACTTCCTCGTAATTTATGGATCATCGTGACTACCCTTGCCATAGCTTTCAGAATTGTAAATACTTCAGTCATCCAATTGTCGCTCCAGGAGCAACTTGCCTCGTAATTTATGGATCATCTTGACTACCCTTGCCATAGCTTTCAGAATTGTAAATACTTCAGTCATCCAATTGTAGCTCCACGAGCAGCTTATGAGCCAAGTAGCCTCATAATTTGCAAATTCTTCTAGCTGCATGCCCTTCTGATGGGCCTAATTATAATTATAAATAACTTGATTTTATTATATTATTTTTTTTCTTATTTTTATAATATTTTAAAAATAATTTTACATTGAATAAGAAAAAAAAATGTGTTGTATGCTTATAATTCAAGTTCTTCTACTGCCAATTAACTTTCATTTGAGTTTTTGAAGCACATAGTTTCGATCCACTAATAGTATCAAAGTTGATCCGATTTTACGATTAAAGCGTTATAAATGGTATTAGAGCCGATCTGAGTCTACAAAAATTAATGGGCATGAGAAAAAGGATATCCAATGAAATGGTAGTAGAGTTTTATCATCGCATGAAACCATCCTTATAGCACCAATAATTCGGATCAGAATACATTTTGACTAATTTATGACGTACGATGAGAACCTAATATTACAAGAAGGAAAGATTATGATGGAAATAAATTACCGCATTATATGTGGCATGCGACGTGGCATCGTTATAAGAAAAAAAAGATTCAGATGCTATCAATTAACTTTTATTAGAGTTTTTGAGCCTCATAATTTTGGCCCATAAATAAATTAATTAGGATTGAGCTCACTAATAGATTAATTGGGATTGAGATGGAAGATGCACGCACGCAGGAACATTGCTGAAAAGGGTGCTTGACCTGGAAACTGCAAGGAAGGATAGTTGTATAAGCTACGCGACGCTCCAGGTCTATCAGGTGCCTTGTAAGAGAGACGGGCAAGGCTTATTAGCGAGTATACTGTACAAATTCATATTCCATGAGCAAAAGAGATGTTAGTTTGGATCCAAGAATGAAATTAAAATGGCTTGCTGTTTGATTAATTGCGATGAAACTTCAATCTTTACAGAAAAAATTTGATGCTTATTTAAGCGTAAACACTGACTGGAAAGGAACAAGTTAGAAGACAGTAAGTCTAGGTCATAGGTCTTGCCATGGGAATGGAAGTAGGATGACTGGAGTAATGCAGACCAGGTTATATACAGAGTTTCACTCGTTTTGTAAATCGTAACTTCGTTTGAAGTGTCACAGGATCGTTAATGAGCAGCGATCTCTGACTAGGTAATGCACAAGAAGTAGCAAACCTTGACTTGGTCTCCTAATAAATATATCATAATCAAGTCCTATGAATTATAAGCCCAAACATCAGCCTATTGGTATGACGGTACGAGTGAATGCCAGGGGGTCATGGGAGCTATCACAAGGGGGTTAGAAAACCACAAAATTTTTCTTGGCACTTGAGGAACACCTCAAGTCAGCCACTTCACTTCCTGGTACCTTCTTTTTCTCGGAGAAGATCCGATCGTAGATGGGTTTGGATCCACAGATGCATCGCTTTTATCCGCTTCAATCGTCATGCACAAGCACCTCACAAGCAACACGTTAAACAAGTACATAAGCCACAAAGATGTATGATACTTGACGAAAAAATCTTTCTAATCTCACTTTGCATTGACTATTTGCAAGTAGGAATTACAAGGCCTCAATGGTAAGCTACAACCTCCTCTAGTTGCACTCAATCCGCCCACATGAAAGAATAGCTGGAGACTCACTTTTTTTCGAGCTAATCACCCAACCTTCGTGTGCGTTATCTTTCCCAAGAGAACTTTTCAAGAACTCTACCCTTTGAAGAATTCTTTCGCCTTGGCAGAATGTCGGCACCTTTGCTTGTCCCTCTCTTCTCCAACCGGTCTCCCTTTTTATAGACTTGTAATCGGTGGAGCATCCTCAAAATCACGCCCAAATCTCGAGGATGAGCTGAGACTGCGTGCACCTGCTGACTGGATTCAGCGCGCGTCCGCTGACTAGCTGGCCGCGCGCCCTAGCTGTCCTGGGTGGGATCTGCGTGCCCACCCAGATCTGCAGCCCAGGTGGTAGCGCACGCCGCGCGCGCCCACCTAACCGTCTGTCATTGCATGCCACGTGGCCCGTTGCGCGCTGATCTTTGCATGCCCAACCAATCGTCCGCACACGCCCTGTGTGCAATCTCTGCACGTCTGCGGCCAGCTTCAGGGCGTATTGGCTGATGCATGCGCACCTCCATGCAGTTGCCTTTTTTGCACAAATCGCCAATCCCGTGCGTGCTTGCCAAATCTGCGCGCGCTTGTCCGATTTGTGTGCGCCTGATGGATCTGCGCGCACCTTTCCCAATCTACGTGTGCCTCACATGGCCCCTGATGTCGCACCTCTAAACAGTCGCAATGGAAACTATAAATTTTTGCCTTTAAGACTATCTCTCTTTAGGTATGCGGCGCTGAAGTCGCGCACCACTTCAGCCAGCCTTCCCGAAAAACTCTTGGACAACCCAAGTTGTGCCCTTCAAGAAGATGTCTTACCTCCAAGAACCTCTTTCTTAATGCTAGGAATCACCTTGGCTTGCTGCTCAATTCTGCTGCAAAGATGGGCTGCGCCTTCCCAACCTTTCTTCCATCAAAGATCCAACACAAAGACTCATGAACCACACATCACAAGGAGGGAATTACAATATATTACCAGCACTTAGAAATACATTAAACTCTCACATTAAGTTCTCTCTATAAGGCCTCTCTCTTCCCTCTCTTTGCTGGAATCTAAACACCTTGACAGAAATTCAGCAACATAGCAGCCATACAAGGACTCACACACCCTTTCCAAAGGATTTACACGAGTTCCCAAAGACAACTCCAAACCTCACGCACTTCTCCTCTCTAAAATAAGAGCACACTTTTTCTCTCTTTAAAATAAGAGCATCCAGGTCCTTTTATAGACCTCAGCCATGCGCCTAACCATTTGAATCCTTTAAGAGCCTCGTTCAAGTTAGCTAGCCGTTTGCAACCATCTAGCCACATGGCCTAATGTGCACCTAGCTGATCAATGGCTGCACCTCATTTCCATCACGCCGCTATCTAGCCCATGCGCACCACATGCCCATCATGCGCCCACGAGTCTTCATGTCGCCGTGCGCTCGCGCATCCTCGCGCGCTCATGCACTGCCATGCATGCACACGCCCGCGCATCTCCATTCTCCCGCATGCCTATATCCACGTGTTGCTATACTTGGCCCAGTCTGGAAACATGCTATCCTCACGCGTCTTGCCTCGGCCCATCTCAGCACACATCGGCCACACTTCGGCCATGCTTTAATCATGCCTCGGCCATACGCTCCATGCCTTGTACTCGCCTGCGCCTAGCCCGCACGTCGCCAACGCATGTGCCGTGCACTGCCCATGCGCAACGCCGTCCCGGCTAGTCTGCGTGCTACTCACTTGGCCTAGCACGACTCAGCTATGCACCCGCGCTCGCGCCACACTCACGCATCAACCTCGCCTGACCAAATCCAAGCATATCTCCCGACTATCAAACTAGTATGCCTTCACACAATGCACACATCATCCTTGCGCACACCACAGTCTTGCGCATATCCTCCAGCGCATCACACAACCATCCAGCCTGATGCACTGCATCTTGGCACGCGCACAACTCTGCGCACTCTAACACCTAGCTATGCTGACTGCATCTAGCAAGCTTCCAACCAGCTCGCCTGCATGTGCTTTGCCGAACCCAGCACATATGCAACTTGTTTTGCACGGCCAAAACCATGCCCGGCCCGGACTCCACCTCCGCGCCGTGCCACGCACTCAGCTCTGCGTGGGCGCGCGCTGTGCGCTACTGCCGACCTGGTGACAATTCTTCCCAGGTAGAAAAAGCCGACACCCTCGTCGGTTCCCCTTCCAAATAAGAGAGAACTTCATTCTCAATCTGCCACAGATTTGCTGCACGTTCCCATATAGCCTCTGTAATACTTTCACCAGTCCAATGTACTAAAAATTCCATATGATTCCCAGTCTTCCGATGCTCTAATATCCGATATAACTTCTTCGAATATTCCTGGCTAATAGCAGGTGGTGCTCTTCTTGGAACAACCCTTTCAGCATCCTCATAATATGGCTTCAAAAAGCTCACATGAAAGACTGGATACATCTTCAACCTATCTAGCAAATTGAGCCGATATGCCACAGCCTTGATCCATTCCAAAACACTGAACGGTCCATCATACCGCGGCATCAGTCCACGATGGAGCTTGATCTTCCCCATCTTCTTCCATACTTGTGGTGTTATCTTCAGCAAAACCCGATCTCCCACTTGAAACTCTAAGGGTCTCCGCTTCCTATCTGCAAACTTTTTCATTCTACGAACAGTTTTTGCTAGACTCTCTTTAGCCGTCTCAATCAACTCGAATTTATCACGTGCCATTTTATATACTGCTGGACATGGCCCCGTGTCCTGCTGAACCGCCACCTCCAAAGGTGATAAAGGCTGAAATCCCATGCATACTTCAGCTGGACTCATCCCTGTTGAAGATGCTTTATGTTGATTGTAACTAAACTGAGCTACATCCAATAATTCTAACCAATTCCTTTGACTTACAGACACAAAATGACGTAGATACTCTTCCAATAATTCATTAATATGTTCAGTCTGCGCGTCAGTCTGTGGATGATAAGCTGTTGAGAATCTTAACTCTGAACCCATCAATCTGAACAATGAAGTCCAAAACTTCCCTGTAAACCTCGGATCCCTGTCACTTATAATCTCAGCTGGTACACCAAAATGCTTCACAATACCACTGAAAAATAATTCAGCCGCTCTGTCTATCGTACATGGGAAAGGTGCTACCATAAATACAACATATTTGGAAAACCTGTCTACAACCACAAAAACAGACCTTATTCCATTTACCTCTGGAAATCCAGTGATAAAATCCATAGAGACTGAAATCTATGGCTTTTCTGGAATGGAAAGTGGCTGCAACAATCCTGTTTCCTTTCTCCTTTCAGTTTTATCCATTTGGCAGATATGACATGTCTTCACATGTAGTTCAATATCATCCACCATCTTAGGCCAATAATACGACCTTCCAAGCAAAGCCATCATACGCTTTACTTCCGGATGGCCTGCCCACCGTGAATCATGGCTTTCCTTCAGAAGTAATTGTCGAAGACCTCCACCCTTCGGTACATATAACCGACCTCCTCTAAAATAGAGAAGACCATCATCTGCCCAATATTTGCGTAGCTCCCCGGCTTGCACTGCTTTTAAAAGCTTTGCATACTCCGAATCATTAGCAATATATTCCTTCAGTCGAACCAGAAATTCCCCTTGGAAAGTTGTCAATGCTGCAACAAACCCTTCCAACTGCTTCCGGCTCAATGAATCAGCTACCAAATTCTGCTTACTCGGACGATGCATCCATTCAAAATCAAATTCAGTTAGATATTCTTGCCACCTAGCTTGCTTAGGTGTAAGCTTTTTCTGAGTAGTGAAATATGTATTCGCTACATTATCAGTAATGACCACGAAACAATTTCCAAGTAAATAATGCTTCCATCTATCTAAACAATGGATAACTGCAGTCATTTCTTTTTCATGCACTGAATATCTTTGCTCTATTTCATTCAGCTTTCTACTTTCAAAAGCAACAGGATGCCCATCCTGTACTAACACTCCACCAATAGCATAATCTGAAGCATCTGTATGAACTTCGAATGGCTATCCAAAATCAGGTAGCTTCAACACAGGCTCGCTGGCTATAGCTGTCTTCAACGCTTCAAAAGATGCTTGGCAACCAACCGTCCACTCCCATAATTTATTTTTCTTCAACAAATTGGTAAGTGACGTAGCAATCTTTGAATAACTCTTTATGAATTTTCGATAATAATTTGCAAGACCAAGGAAAGATCTCAACTCCACAATCTTTGCTGGAACTGGCCAATTAAGTATCGCCCTAACCTTGTCTTCATCCATGAAAATTCAGCCTTGGCTGATCTTGTGTCCGAGAAAAGAAACTTTTTTTTGATAAAATTGACACTTCTCCCGCTTAAGATAGAGCTGATTCTTCCTGAAAGATGAAAACACCAAACTCAAATGCTTCAAATGATCTTGCAATGAATCGCTAAACACAACGATATCATCAAGATAAACTACCACAAATTCATCAAGAAAAGGATAGAGAACATCGTTCATTAAATTGCAAAATGTTGCTGGAGCATTGGTTAAGCCAAAAGGCATTACTAAGAATTCAAAAGATCCATATCTAGTAACACAAGTAGTCTTGGCTTCATCCCCTTCTGCTATACGGACTTACCAATATCTCGATCGTAGATCTAGCTTTGAGAAGAAACTCGCCTTAGCTAGTCTATCAAATAAATCGGCTGCATTAGGTACTAGATATCTATTCTTTACTGTTACCTTATTCAAAGCTCAGTAATCAATACACATTATAAGAGATCCATCCTTCTTTCTTTGAAAGAGAACTGACGCCCCAAATGGTGCCTTAGATGGCTGAATCATCCCGGCCTCAAGCAATTCATCCAACTATCTTCTCAATTCAGCAAGTTCCGCTGGTGCCATTCGATAAGGTACTCTTGCAAGTGGTACCGCTCTCGGTATCAATTTAATCCGATGATCAATATTCCTTCTAGGTGGAAGCTCTCGAGGAAATTCATTAGGCATAAGATCTTTGAACTCCTCAAGCAGATTCTGTACCTCCACTGGAACTTCAATTGATAAATCAGATTGCACCTCTCTTATAGCAGCAAGATAGGTTTCCTCACCTTTTTTTAATCCCTTTTTAACTTGCTTTGCCGACATCAAAGTCCCATTTCCCTTAGGAACGATTGCTTCAGCCTTCACAAAACAAGGTGATGCCTCATCACCAATCAAGAATCCCTTCAAATGAGGAATCACCCTAACCTTGGCAATATTAAAGAAATCCATGCCCAATATCAAACTGAAATCATCCAACGGCACTACTATCAACATGCACCTACCTTTCCAATTGCCAACCTCAAGATTCACTTCGGTTGAACCATGAACTAGCATAGCCCCAGAATTCACCGCCTTAATCTTGCTGGAATTCTTGGACACATTGGCTTCAATCTTTCCGCTTCTCTCACAGAAAGGAAATTATTAGTAGCACCTGTATCTAACATAGCATGCACAAAAACTCCTCCAATCTGCACGTTGGTATACATCAATCCGGTGTAAACTGGAGTCTCTTTTTCTGTCGCAATTGCATTCACAACTCGCAATGGATTGACTTTAGAAGTCCCTCCTTCAACCATACTTTGTTCCACCGATTGTTGGGCTAAAAGAGTATTGAGAACTTATTTCTTGGGACAATTCCGCGCATGGTGCGACTCGCCACATATGAAACAGCCCCATGTCTTCTTCTTGAACTGATCATCCTTGGGCTTAGTCTTGCCCTTGGGCGATCCTTCTTTCTTCTTCTTCTTGCCTTGGTTACCTTGATTTTTCTTCCACTTTCGATCCTTAACTGCCTTGGAACCAGCCGGCTTGGACTTCTCCTTGAGTCCACCACCCGAATGTGGATTGCGAAAATCAATCAACGCTTCTGTCGCCGCCATCGCTGAAGGTATATCCCTTACCTTTTGATGACGAAGTTCAGCCTGAGCCCAAGGTTGCAAACCCGAAAGAAAGTTAAACAACTTATCTTCTTCCGACATATTGGTGATGTCTAACATCAAAGAACTAAACTCCTTGACATAATCCCTTGTCAAACCGGTTTGCTTCAACTTCTTTAAAGAATCTCTTGCTATCCAGGCTGTATTGCAAGGTAAAAATTGTTCACGGAGCTCTTTCTTCAAAATCTCCCATGAATCAATCTTTTGCCTGCCCGCATTCAGATCATCCAAAACACGGGTCCTCCACCATAATTTGGCATCCGCACCAAGATACATGGTTGCCAAATTCATTTGATCCAATTCAGGCACTCTCATGGCTTTGAAATAGTTCTCTAGATCCCATATAAAATTTTCTAACTCCTTTGCATCTCGATTGCCATTGAAAATCTTTGGATCTAGAACTTTTACCTTCGTTGGCTGTTCTTGACTTGATGAAGATGAGGCTGAACCATTCACCCCAGCTTTCCTCAACAAGCCGATTTCATCTTCCATAAGCCGCATCTTCTCCATCACACGAGACACAAACTCAGCATGCTCCTCTCGTTGATGTGCAAAACGGGCCTCCAAGTCATGAATCAGATCTTCTTGGGTTGATTGAAGAGAAGCCAATCTCCAATCTTGTGACCCTCTCCATGATCATCATGATACTTTCTCAATAAGAATTCTTCACTCCACAAGAATCTTGCTAACTCTTGAAAGATTTTGGCCAGATTTCAAGAAATCCCCAAAAACTCAAGAAACCCCAAGAACTACACTGATCTTACTAAGAACTTCAATCCTTCAACCAGAATTGTTGTCCTCTTCACTCCAACCTTCAAACACTAATCTTGCCTCAATCAGCAAACAAGATCTTAATCAAAACCCGGTTTCTTTCCAACAATCGGGCTCTGATACCACTGTCACACCTCTGAAGAGTCGCAACGAAAACTACAAATTTTTGCCTTCAAGACTATCTCTCTTCAGGTGTGCAGCGCTGAAGTCGCGCACCACTTGAGCCAGCCTTCCCGAGGAACTCTTGGACAACCCAAGTTATGCCCTTCAAGAAGATGTTCTTACCTCCAAGAACCTCCTTCTTAATGCTAGGAATCACCTTGGCTTGCTACTCAATTCTGCTGCAAAGATGGGCCGCGCCTTCCCAACCTTTCTTCCATCAAAGATCCAATACAAAGACTCATGAACCACACATCACAAGGAGGGAATTACAATGTATTACCAGCACTTAGAAATACATCAAACTCTCACATCAAGAAAGCTCCTAGCCCTTACAAGAACTGCTCAAGATTCTCTCCATAAGAACTCCCTTCCCTCTCTTTGCTGGAATCTAAATACCTTGATAGAAATTCAGCAACATAGCAGCCATACAATGACTCACACACCCTTTCCAAAGGATTTATACGACTCCCTAAAGACAACTCCAAACCTCACGCACTTCTCCTCTCTAAAATAAGAGCACACTTCTCCTCTCTTTAAAATAAGAGCATCCAGGTCCTTTTATAAACCTCAGCCATGCGCCTAACCGTTTGAATTCTTTAAGAGCCTCGTTCAAGTCAGCTAGCCGTTTGCAATCATTTAGCCACATGGCCTAATGTGCACCTAGCTGATCAATGGCTGCACCTCATTTCCGTCACACCGCTGTCTAGCCCATGCGCACCACATGCCCATCATGCGCCCGCGCGTCTTCATGTCGTCGTGCGCTCGCGCATCCTCGCGCGCTCATGCATTGCCATGCACGCACACGCCCGCGCGTCTCCACGCTCCCGCACGCCTGCATCCGCGCGTTGCTATACTCGGCCCAGTCTGGAAACATGCCATCCTCACGCGTCTTGCCTCGGCCCATCTCAGCACACCTCGGCCATGCTTTAATCATGCCTCGGCCATACGCTCCATGCCTTGTGCTCGCCCGCGCCTAGCTCGCACGTCGCCAACGCATGTGCCGTGCACTGCTCATGCGCAACGCCGTCCCGGCTAGTCTGCGTGCTACTCACTTGGCTTAGCCCAACTCAGCTATGCACGCGCGCTCGCGCCACGCTCGCGCATCAACCTCGCCTGACCAAATCCAAGCATATCTCCCGACTATCAAACCGGTATGCCTTCACACAATGCACACATCATCCTTGCGCACACCATAGTCTTGCGCATGTCCTCCCGTGCACCACACAACCATCCAGCCTGATGCACTGCATCCTGGCACGTGCACAACTCTGCGCACTCCAACACCTAGCTGTGCTGGCTGCATCTAGTAAGCTTCTAACCAGCTCGCCTGCATGTGTTTTACCGAACCCAGCGCATATGCAACTTGTTTTGTACGGTTAAAACCATGCTCGGCTCATACTCTACCTCCGCACCGTGCCATACACTCGGCTCTGCATGGGCGCGTGCTGCGTGCTACTGCTGACCTGGTGACACCCGGTGCTAGCCATACCCGCGCACCGGCCAACGTGTTTGGCTGTCTTGCACGCACGTTCGTTCGTGCACCCGAGTCCCTGCGCCGCACTCGTCTACTCATGCGCCCGATGCGCACGCTTGGGTCCTGCGCCTCGCGCGCCTCTGGCTTTGACGCATTAACCTTGCACCATGCCAGAGCTCCTCTGCGCGCCTCCCGAGCCCTGGCGCCATGTCCTGGCCCGTGCCTTGGCCCTTCCTCGGTCAAGGCTGCGCGGCCTCCCTTCGTGCATGTCCGTGCCCATGCGTCCTCAGCATCTGGGGTCGTGCTGCATGCCAACACTTCACACACCCGATAGGCCTAACCTAAGCTTGAATGAAGCTTGGGCCCAAGGTACACCGTGTGACAGCTTGGCTTGTGACAGGAACCGTAAACAAAACTATCGAATGTTCTACAAGACCTACTGTTTAAATACTTTCCTCAAGAAAATATATAAATAAAGAATATATAAATATAAAAGTTTTTTTTTTTAAAACAACCTCTCCTCCTCTCACTCTCTCTCTCTATCTCTCTCTCTCTCTAACTCAGAGATTGCATAAGATTATAATGTTAATTTATTAGAAATTTCGGTATTTTAATCTATCTTCAAAAGTTTAATTTGAAATAAACTTGCAATAATTTACCTTAATGTAAATTTCTTGTGAAAAATAAATTTCATTGAGACCTATAATAGAAAATTCTATTCATTTCTGTCACTAGTTTTCCATGTCAAACTTAATGCTTACAAGAGTTATTCTTTTTGAAGTCTTTTTCAATAAATAAAATTTTGCTTTCTACATTTGGCAAAAATACACTAGTCGAGATATTATTTTAGCTTTTATTTTAAAAATAAAAAATAATTTATTATTTTTTATAATATAATTAAAAATATAATTATCATCACCGATTGAAGAAAATGCCGGTACCACCATGAAAGAATTCCAATACTCATTAGAAATAAAAAAAATTTATTTTTATCAAAAAAATTAGATTGAAAAAAGAAATTATAGTAATTTCTTTCTTAATCGTTAGATTTGAAGCATTATAATTGTTGCAACCCTCGATTGAAGATCCAATACAGAAATATCGTAATACGGTTGCATACTCTTAAAGTCAACCCCAAGAACAGGCAAGGCTTACTAAACCTTAATACATGCATAATTATGAAAAATATTTATGAAAGTTAAATCTTATAAATCTTAAAATATTGTCACAAGATATCAATTTAGTACATAAAAAGTCCGCATGACAATTTCATTGTACAAATCAATATATCTACAATATCAAATGAAATAGAAAACTATACGCAACTTTTATTTCTGATGACCAATTGCATTTTGAATTTTGAATCAAAGCATCATCATCATCTTTTGTAACATGATGGGGGATCATGTTACAAAGTAGAATTTCTATACATACCATCATGAATATACCAAGAAAACTAAAATAATGATATATCGAAATATACTTTTATAGAAAGTAATATAGCATCTCCACAAACCATATGCAAAACCTTTAAACCAACTATATTCATAGACTAACGAAATCAAAATAAATGCCAAAATCATCAACATAGCCATATATCTATATCTCAATTTCTTGCATACTACTGATACATACCGATAAATCTGCATGCTAATAGTTTGTGTCTAACAACCTAATTTAGTGATATGTTGGCTTCCATACTAATACCGGAGGTTCTTGGTAGGAGATGATAGATCAGGGGATGAAATGCTTAATTTCTCATGAGAAACGGAGCATCACATCATCAATATTTACTAATTTTTTAATTTAAAATTAGATAGATATTGTAATAGCATCGCCTTGATTAAGGTTTGTTATAATAAGCAAACAAGAACCAGAAAAGAAAAGAATATTCAGACAAAAATCTATCCCCTCCCCTCGTGAATAAGTATTTTTTTTTTAATTCATGGGTAAATAATATTCATAAAAATTTGATTTATTTATTTGGTGGAGCAAGAGAACGTGGATAATTAGGTCATTGCCCAACTATTTTTTTTTTTTTTGGTTTAATGAAACCTCTCCAAAAAAAAAGGCAGAGCCTGAGTAGGATTAAGGCTGTGGGCTAAATGGGCCGCTTCAAGGCAGCAGGCAAGTTTTCTATAACTCAATGGACGACAACGTGGCCCAAGCAGGCGTTTCCAATGGCCCAATCAATCCCCAATACCGGAGCCCTGAACCGTCTGAGGCCAAGGCCTGGTCCTTGACGGTACCACTTTCGTAGTTTTTGACTTCAGGCCTTTGGGTACGACGGAGCATGATCGATTGTGGCCTCCTCGAGGCTCTTGTTAAGCCCCCTCGACAGGCGTCTGCGAGAAAACCCTTGCGGCGCTGCCGTCGACTCCCCCTCTTTACTTCGGAAACCGTCCTTGTTCTTCGCAAGACCGTTGAATATGTCGGGCGGATTCTTCCGGGTGAGCGGAATCCTCTTCCTCCTCTCATCCATCCTTCGATCTCTTCCGCCGCCTTAGATCGATTCTCTTGCTATCTTGCGATCAGTTAGGGTTTTAACGGTTTCTCGGCATTGGTTTCAGGGAACCTCGGCGGATCAGGACACTCGCTTCTCCAACAAGCAAGCGAAGCTTTTGAAGTCACAGAAATTCGCACCGGAGCTCGATCATTTGGTCGGTACCTCGATTCCACCCTTGGATTTTGATCTTTTGATTTCCTCTAGCGTTCGCCCATTATTTAGTATCTAATTGACGGAATCTCCCGCGAGGACCTCAGTGTTTTGGGAGAATAGGTTGATTTGGGAAATACCTGCGAGAACGGCACGTTGTTCTCTTTGAACTCTAGAATTTGCAGTACAAACTCGTTTTTTTAATATATATAAAAAAAAGAGGGAAATCCAGGCAACAGCCCATCAGAAGGGTTTTTGTTTGGTAGGAGTTCGAAGTCTTAGAAAAAGCTCCTTTTTATGATTAGGTGGATATGACGAAGGTAAAGATGGATGTGATAAGGCCATGGATCGCAACCAGAGCGACCGAACTCCTTGGATTTGAAGATGAAGTCCTCATTAACTTTGTTTATGGACTTCTGGATGGCAAGGTATTGTACCATTACTGTTTTGCTATCTTTAGCTGTTGCATATCCGTTTACACTCAAGATCTACCTGTTATTGGATTATATCAAACAGGAGGTGGACGGGAAACAGATACAGATCCAGATTACTGGGTTCATGGAGAAAAATACTGGGAAGTTCATGAAGGAGCTCTGGGGTCTACTGGTCAGTGCTCAGAATAATGCCAGTGGGGTTCCTCAGCAGTTTTTGGATGCCAAGAAAGAGGAAACAGATAAGAGAAAGGTTTCTCCAAATTCTTATCATTGTGTTGTTCTCTGTTGTGCTTTGTGTCCTGAACTAGCTAATGCTTTGCCGCTTTTGTAGTTGGAAACTGATAGAATTGCTCAGGAAATTCAAAAGAGAAAGGATAAAGAGGAGAGAGAGTTAGAACAAGAGGAACAGAGGAGGATGGTAACTTAGCTCGTCTGAGCAAGAGTTCTTGTTGTTTAATTAAGGAATCTTTTTGTTTGACTTGCTTTTATCTCTCTATGCCATTCAGCTAGCTTCTCCGATTATTTGGGTTCATATCCTTCTTCACCTCAAACTACTGTAGGATGGGACGGCTGACAAGTCAAGGTCTGCAACTGCTGTTTCTAGTTCAGTCTCAAAGCAATCACCACGAAGGGCTTCTAGTGTTCACCCCGAGGATGATAAAGAAGTGGACACTGGGCATCATTCAAGATCAAAAAGCCGGTAAGTAGCCATGTGCCTTCTTCTCTGCCTTTCCCTCTTGCTGTTTATATGAGGCAGCAGTGTGTGCCGTGTTGAATGAACAATCTGATCCCATTTGCAGTTGTTTAGGTTTAAATTCTTGTCAACCTTGCATGCAGCAGATGATCTTCATATAAGCATATTACAATGGCAAGTGCCCAACAAACCCCGAACACACACAACAAATCCCCTGCCGCAACATACATGAACATGAAAAGGGAAAACTTTTTCCCTTTTCTAGGCATAATCATCATATTATTATTTGCTTTGAGGGCAAGGGATTTATCTTGGTCAGGATCTTGGTTTGTATCGCTTCGTTGGTGTGAGAAATTTCAAATATTAGCCCGAAATATACCTGATGATATAAACAGATATCGCCTGAAACAATGGCTAAAATGGTATGGGTATATTGGCCAAGTTATTTTAATTGTGTTTACTAATGTATATTGGGTTAATGATAAAAATCAAAATCAAAGATGAATCAGATTCAGTGCTTCAGGTATTGCTCTGGTCAGACCATGAGAGAATGTTGGGAATGCTAGAGATGTCCTGGGCTGTTACTCAGTCTGAAACTGTTGAGGAGAATTGGCCAGATCTGGTTCATGGTGAGGTGATAAAGATGACAATCAATTGGTTCACTTTTTTTTGTTTTTTTTCTTTCCTTCTTTCTCTGAGAGGAAAAAGGGGATAACAGGTTGGAGAAAGGTAGGTAAGAAGAAGAAATGTGGGTTCATGATATGGATGGTGTCAGACTAGGAGAAGGGATCGCATGGGGAAAGGAAGAAAAGAGGGAAACCAGGGGATGAGGTGCTTCTTAGAGGCAAGCGAGATGAGCTTGGATGGTTTTGCAAGAAAGAAAAATGAGCTAGCCATGAATTGTGGTGGGGACTAGCTTGGAGAGAAAGGGGAGTGGAACAGAAGTGGAGTCGGTTTTCTTGTAAAGGAGGTTAATTCTTTTTTCGCGCTGTTTTGGCTGAATTTTTGCTGATATCCTAATATTTTGATCCGTAGATATCGTCCTTGATGATGGAACATTTTAACTTTTCTAAGTCAAACCTCCTCTCCATCTTAACCAGGACAACCTGATGTCTTATTGATATCAGTATCAGGAACCCACTGGGATGATTGAGATATCCAGATTTAAAACCTTGGCTGTTGGGGTTGGCTACATAAATCCTTTTTTTTCTAATTTACTTAGTTTAAAGAGATACTTTCTATAAGATGTAATGATATCAAGTCTTTCTTTATTACTCTCTCTAATATAATTTTATTCTATTTCTACTTCTTTCTTCCTTACATGCATCAAGTTATGCTTTCATATCAGTGCATCCCTAGGTTTATGCTGTAAATGCTCAAACTATCTCAGTCATCTTTCTTTGAATTTGTCCTTAATTAGTGCTATCTTAACTTTTAACTGGTATTATCTTTTGTACATATGGTGCTTACTCATATTGACACGAAGTATTGTTAATGTGGTGAGAACTGTTTGGCATGTTTTACTTGATATATTAAGTGTGCCCGAATCATTTTGTTGTTGTATTTCCTAATTTGTCCTACTCTAGTAGCTCTAAAAAAAATCCTTTTCAGCATGAAGGCATTTTCCACCATTGATTGTAGCTTATGCATTTTACCGCTGGTTCTGTGAGATAAATATTAGTTTGGTGTTTGTTGGTTCTGAGGTGGGACATAAATTTGTTGGCTTTCTGATTCTATGTCTCTCATAAATTTATAATTTGAAGGCAAGCGAAATTCATGTTATGCATTTGTTTGTTTCATGGGCTAGTTTCTTCTATGAACTATATTATCGCTTTTTTATGTTCAAATTATCATTCCTCATATTGTCATTAATATCCTTTCTTTGATTTGATTTTCAATATATTCTTATCATATTGAGGCAATTATTACTGGTAACAAACATGGGTTTTGACATGTTACTTCTATTTCCCTCCAGGTGGACATCTTCACCAAGTAGATCATTCAGCAAATCATTTTCTAAATCTGGAAGCTACTCAAAGTACCTTTTTTAAATTAGTTTGGCTTTCCTTTATAAAGTCCAGTGATTTTAGCAACCTATCCTGTAGCAAGATGGCTTCTAAAGTTTTTTGAACATGACAATGGTAGATATTTGAGTAGTTCTACCATCTATCATGGCTTTGCTATTTGAGTTGTTTTTGAAGTGTGGGCCACAATGTGAAGCCTGCCTAATTAATTTCTTGGTGGCCAGCCATGAAAATGCACCAAACTTACCCAAAAAATCCTCTCTAGATTATGAGACATGCTTCCTTCTGGAAAGTGTTTTTTCATAAATATGATTATCGATAATATTCTGCAAAAGAATAAAGTGTTTTGAAATGACAATTATTTTATGATATTGTTTGTTGTTGATGCAGTATTAGTTTAGCAAGTTACATCATTATTTACCATTGGATTGATATCATTTGTTGATTCTGCAGTATTAGTTTAGTAATTTACTCTTTTTATGCACATCGTTATTTACTATTGGATTGATTATTTTGTTTAAGTGCAATTGTCACATGGCCCATTCTATCAGGGAAAGACATAAATCAAGGAGTATTTCTGTTTCATCTCAGTCACAAAGGTATTCAATTTCTCCTAAGAGGTGGTATCGCTCACCACCTAGACGATCTATATCTTCTGAGAGGCGATACAAATCTCTTCGATATTCCATTTCTCCTCGCCGTAGGCATTCACCACAGTATGCTCTATCACCTTTAAGAAGACGATCACCTCATACTAGAAGACGATCAGTTTTGCCATCCAGGCATCAATCTCCCTCTCCTGGTCGGTGGAGATCTCCTTATGCACGACGAAGATCTCCATTGTATGCACAGCGCAGATCTCCTTCTCCCTCGTATCGTAGGTCCCCAGTTCAAGTCCGGAGGAGACCTTCTCCCTCACATCATAGGTCTGCTATCCGCAGGTCATTGTCACCAGCAAGGCGCAGGTCCCCATCTCCTTTAAGGAGGAGATCACCTCCACATAGGTCACCAATTCACAGGAGGACATCTTTGCATCCATCGAGAAGTCGCGTCAGGGATTATCAAACATCTCCACGGCAAAGAAAGAGGTTGTGATGCTGATCATAGTTGTTTTCTGCTTTATTTGGATTAGCTGTGGCAATGTTCTTGCATCGCATTGCATGTCTGATGTGGTAGTACTTGTGCAGGAGCCGCAGTCCATATAGGAGCCAGAGCCCATCATATCCAACTCGTAGGAGTTTGAGCAGGGAGATTGATAACTGTATCCATGGCATCGAGTCCAAACGTTACCGTGATGGATACTCATCTCAGAGGTAGTTCTTATTTGCATCTCTGTCATTCTGATCATCTTCCTTCCAATATTCTGCTGAAAGGGAGCATAAATCTTTGTAGCACTCTTGTTGTTATCACACATCTTCCAATCTCTCATAGGTCTCATGAAAAGCGGTCACCTGTTCATCTGGCTGAACGCCCTGGCTCAGGACATAAGGTCTCAAAATCACGCCGATCTCCAATTTCTTTGAGGTCTCCCCAGCGTGATTCAAGGAATCAAAGCAACATTCTTGATAATGAGCATGGTGTAACATCAGATGATTCTCCAAATCAGTCAGAATCACCATCACATTTGCGAAGAGTAGATCAAGGAGAAAATAGGTCTGTCCTTTTGATAACGTGTGGTGTGAATATGTGGTACTTATTCTCCTCTCCTTTACTGATTAAATTATATTTGGTTTTCTTTTAAAGACCTCGTAGCCTTTCTGAAAGTCCTGTTAAACAAACTAGAAGACAGATGCCTTATCATGACAGTCCAGAAACAAGCAGAGGAAGAACACAACCCAGTTATGCCAGGTCAAACTTAATTTTAGTCTCTCTCTCTCTCTCTCTACTTTAAAATTTTTTCAAGTTCAACAATTCTCTTAGTTATCATAGTTTGCATGTACATTCTAATTTTCAGGAAGAATGCTTATTGTAGGGCTGATTCCTCACACAAGAAAATTAGAGATTCACCTGCTACTGTGAAGCGAAATGATTCGCATTCCAAGGATGTCAGTCCAGAAGAGTATTCTTCTGAAAGATTGGTAGATGACTACTCTCCAGCTTCCCAAGGTCAAGCTGTTCACTTGAAACATGGAAAGAAGGAACTTGAGGAAAAGAGGTGATCACATCCTCTTTACGCACCCCTTCTCTTATCTCTCGCCATATGTTTATCCAATTTATTCTTTGTTTATTAATGTGACAATCTATCCATGTGCCCCATTCTGCTTTCCTCTTCACCATTGCGATCTGATATATGTGTGCACAAATGCATTTTCATTTTTCTTTATCACACATCAGGCTATTGCGAAATTGATTCAAGGTAAAATAACATATTGTAGCCCATGTTTTTGTTAGAGAGATAAGCTTTACATTTTTTGAAAGTTTGTAGCAATGGCCAGCTGGTTGTCATGCTGGCCTGGCAAAACACACTAGAGCTTGGTGGTGGCTTGGCACAGCCCATAGGCCCACAGGTTGGCCTCCTAGCAGGGTCCAGATTATTATTTTTTTATTTTCTAAATATTTTTTAAATATCAGCATGGCTGGCGAAGCAATTTTATTTGATTTTTAAACTAATTTTGTAGAGAGTAAACAAAATAAATTAAATATATGTCCCTTTGTTCATGGGTGGGTAGGTGGTTTGCCGTCACAATCGCATCGTCCCACCGCTATCTTGCTAGGTCCTCTTCTTTTGGTCGTTCAAAGGAAAGTGCTCATCTTCGTCTTTTATTTGACAGGGCCTGGGCCTGAGTTTTTGGACTCGGCGGGTTAGCCTACTAGATTTTTTTTTTTTGATAATTAAAACTAATTTTATGAAAATTAAATAAAACAAATTAAATATATGTATCTTTTTGGGGGGTTTGCTGTTGGCGCGATCACTCTTTTCATATGACCTTTAGGATTGTGATAGGTTGCATTGTCTTTCGTCTCTGATCTTCTATATTTTTATTCGTTTGAAGGGAAATTGTCATTTTCATCCATCGTATAGCCTTGCATCCTCTTCTCTGTATCGTATCAGTCCTTTAGGTAGATCAACATCTCTATCATAGTTTATATATATTTTACACATACTAATAAACATGTTTCATATATGTTTTACATCCAATAGAAATTGTTTAGATTTTTTATCATGAGCAATACACATTTTTAAATTCTTGTTTTCTAGCTTTTGAAGATGTTATATAATTAATGGTATTGCTAATTTTACTTACATATGGTTGAATAACATTTAAACCATCTTATATAATTAAATTTAAAATGTAACATCCACATCATATATGAAATAATTTCTCATTTAAGATGGGAGGCAAGTGTTTGAGTAAATCAATAGCAATATTATTATTAGTAGCATTATCTAAATTAATTGAAGAAATTTTTATCATGCATACGGTATTCATATACTGTATGCATGATTGAACTAGAAATATTGGTGGCATGGTGTGGGAATTCAAATAATTTAAAATTAATAATTCATTTTTTTATAACTTAGTTATAATTAATAAAATGCATGATAATATAAATACAAGATAACCTGAAATTGCTACTCCAGATATTGAAGGGAAGCACTATCCTACCATCAAAATTTGAAAAATAAGAAATTAATTTTTTTTATATTTACAGAATTATCTAAAAGAATCAGATTTAGCATTATTTCAAGAAATTTTTTTATTTGTAGGATTTAAAATAGTTTTTATATATTTTTTAAAACGTGCATTTTTAGCAAAAGAAAAGGCATTTCAGTACCAACAATTAATTTCGATAATTTTTTTTTCTATTTACCTCTTATGAATAAGAAAATGTTGATAACTCACCCTCTGCAATAAATTTAAGTTGGGACTGAGTGGAATCATTAGCATTGCGCCTAGTGCTGGGCTAGGTGACCGGTTTCCTCTAAAGGGTCGAAGCTGTAGTTCCTATAGACGGTGTATGTAGCTCGGATCCTTGTACTGGCCATTTTCTCGATGGTGAATTGTTTTTAGAGGTCCTTGGTCTTGGTGCTCGAGGTACAAGCATCAGTTGTAGTACTGTGGTTGGTGACACTAGTTCTAGTCTGTAATTATGGTGTGCCAAGATAGGCTCCATAATAAGGGAACTCCTCTGTGTCGGTATCGAGCCTAAAGTTCTCACAGTTTGGGCGAAAGCTATCAGCACCGGACATTGTAGAGAATAGAGAGATTGTAGAGAGATTAGGAAAGCTGTTAGGAAAATTAGGATAACTTGTAAAGGGAGAGTAGGATAGCTTGTAAAGAGATTAAGAGAGCTTGTAGGAAGATTAGGAGAACCTAAGAGAGCTTAGGATTTGGTGTGGGGTAAGGGAGAGGGGTTGAGTTATATTTATTGGTGTGGGGTAAGGGAGAGGGGTTGAGTTATATTTATAGGATTTGGAGGGTATCCAAATGTCTCAAATAACCTTGAAAACTAGCTGTTTATGGTTGTTGGGAAGTGCAAATAGGTCTTTTTAAGCAATAAATGAGAATATCCTTAAAAATTAGTTGGTTTTGGCAGTTAAAAAGGACAAAAGCATTCTTTTCTGACAAAATAGATCAAAATACCACCTAAAATAGCCTTTTATGGCTGTTGGGGAGGTTTTTTTTTTTTTTGGGGTGGGGGGGGCGGGAATCGCATGGCAAGCCAAACTTGGCCTGTTGCATCACGTGCTGGCCTGACCTGCCATGGTCCATGCTGTGTCAGGCATATGGCGGGTCGGGCAGGGTTGGGCTGTAAACTAGTAGGAGGGCCCAACACAGCTATTGTAGCAATCATGCTATGCCCAGCACAGCTTGCTTTGTGCCAAGCCGGGCCATGAACACCGCTATTTGCCAACAACGGTGTACTTCCAGAAGTCCAGAGCTTCCTATTTATTACATTTTTGACTTTTATTGACAGTTCAATTGTAGAAGAAAGGGTTGGTAAAGCTAAGCTATATATTTTGACTTGAAGTTCCTGTTATGAATGTGTCCTTTGATCAACCTATCCTGGTTATGTCTATAAGTTGATTGTAAATAACTTACAGTAACTTTCATGACCAGAGAAAGATTTTCTAGGTTTCTAGAGAAACTTGTGGTTTTTGGTGATAAGATGGTGACATATTACTAGTAGCACTTTTTTGCCACATTACTCCTGCTGATTAATCTATGTTGATTTCTGATCAAAAGCTGCAAATTGAAAAGAAAATTTAAATTTTAGCTGACTACCTTTGAGATTGGCCTCCTGTCTACCATGATTGATTTTGGCCTTGTTGATTTTCTGAAATCTTTTGTTATGCATATTCTATACCAGTTACTAACCATCACCACTTCTACTTATTTTTTAAGAACTATATGAAATAAGGAAACATCAATGCACAAACTGTGCATTTATTACACAGTTCAGAGCAGCTAATAAATGCTTTCGGAATATGTTTGTTGAACTTCCAGAAAATTACAGGGTTCATAAAAAACAGGATTTTGCAATATCTGCTAATTGTAGACAATGTTACATGGGCTTGATTACAAGTGTCAGGTGCTGCTATGTCTCAATGTCTGATCCCTCTATTCTACAAGAACTTTTTTTTTTTCTTGCGGACATGCACCCAAATGCTTTACCAATACCCAGGGTCTCAGTAACATTAAACGTGGCTGTGAACCATGATTCTTGCATGTAGTTCACATGATATTAGGCAAAATTATTTGGGAAGCTTGCATCAAAGAACTTATAGTGAGTGCCTTCATATCTCTGCTGTCATATCTCCCTGCCTGAAGTCAAACTATTATTAGTGCGAGATATGTTGGAGGTTGTAATGGAAAAACGTGGGTTCATGTGGAAGCAAAGTTGGCGCTCCCAGCAACTTGATTGAAAGGGGGTCCCTCCTTGTAAATTTAGTCTCATCATACAGTCTTCATTCTTCACATTCATTTTCAAAAATTGCATCCATATTGAAAGTTTGCACAGCTGTACAGGGCAGTAATAAGATCCATTTGGTGTGAATTTGACACAATACCAACTCTGTTTTGGATGGGCTGCACATTGCATTGATCCCTTAGATGATTTAGAGGTCTATACATCCAACTTATTTTTGCTAAAGTTGTGTTAGTATTTATTACTCTTGTAAACTGTAATATATGTATGCACAAACATTTAGTAATAATTTTGACATCTCGTTTCGCAGTGAAGAAGATCTTCATGGAAGACATAAACAACTACTGTCACAGTCACAAGAAGGAACAGAATATTGTCGACGAAGAACGGTAGATGAACGATATACACCTGATAATGTCTATGATGGAGAGCGATCTGCTCAGAAAGAAAGAGTTGCATTGTCTTCGGTGGAAAGGGTGTCGGATGACTGGGCAGCGAAGAGCACCTATGGAGATGATTATGCAGTTAAAGCTGAGAAACAATGGCATTCAAGAAGTGATGAATATAGAGAATCATGTTATGAAACAGAACCTGTTATGAAGTTCAAGAGAAAGGTGGACCAAAAAAACAGTTTGGATACTCATTATTCAGATTCTGAAGAAATTGATGCACATGGATTTCAGGAGGTGGAAAAGCGGAGGCACAAAAGGTCTGATAAGCATAAAAGAGATTTGGATCACACTTCTGAATCTGATTCTCAGATAGATGACAAGGAGGCCAAGAGAAGAAGAAAAGATGAGAAAAGGCTACGCAAGGAGGAAAGACATCAAAGGCGTGAAGAGAGGCATCGTAGAAAGTTAGAGCGTCGCGCAGGCAAGCTTAAAGTGAAGGCTGTGGATACTGTTACCCCCCCTTCAGATTTGGAGAAAAATCATGTTGATGAATCAGATGGTGATGCTGCCATAAGAAAGGGTCATCATCTAAATGACACAGAAGAAACAGAGTCGGAGCAGAAGCAGCTTGAGATCGGGCTGCGGGAAAAGGCCCTCAAATCTCTCAGAGCAAAGAAGGCTATCAGTCATTAAATTAGGATATTTGATTTTCACTATTTACTATGCATTCATATGTTCTGTAGTCAGATATTCACCACAGGTGTGAGCATATCCTTTCATATAGCAGACTATTTGATGTAACATTTGTTTGCTCTGGCAGCTGAAGTGGATAGATAAATGAGGATTCCTGAGCTGTACTTTGTGGCATCCTAGTTCAGACTTAGCTGCTAGATTTTCTGGTAATGGTTGCCCTAACTTTGTTTGGATGATTTTATTGTCTTGTAGGAGCTTTAATTTACGTGGAAAACAAACATGGCAATTTGTTGTTTATAGGTAATATCCACTAATTGGTACTGTTCTTAGGATTTCATGTGGTGATCATTATAATGCAAGTTTGGGACATTTCCAGTTTAAAGTTCTTATCAGGTTTCACAGTAATCATCATTTTATTGAATATTTTTCAAGTTAAGACTTAAAATGTTGACATTGATGAAGGAAACAACATTAGGAAATGTTAAATCTGCAAGATTAAAGTTATTGGCTATTTCCTGTAGTAGTGGTTGAAACTAAATTGGTTTTGTGGTTGACTGATAGATGAGAATATTGTCGAGTAAGACTTGGTAGAGATGTCCATGTGCAGAACCACCTTTAGAACCTCAATCAGGTGAAATGTCACACATGCTTTATGGTTTCCACAGAAAGATTTAGTAACTATGATGAAAGCTATACTTAAAATAATTACCATGATTAGTTACCTTGTGTTTTGGTTTAGCCTCTGGATGATTGGCAGCTGGACTCGTTTTGGGGACTTACACAAATATGCATCAGGGTGTTGTAAGCTTCCATCTCATCATAGCTTCATAGTCTTGTCAAGCTGATAATTCCTGTTGTGGAAGTC
This sequence comes from Metroxylon sagu, assembly GCA_017589505.3. NCBI lineage: Eukaryota > Viridiplantae > Streptophyta > Magnoliopsida > Arecales > Arecaceae > Metroxylon > Metroxylon sagu. The sequence goes on from JACVBY030000633.1 coordinate 474,970, forward strand.
GTCCCAGTGTATGTATATGTGCTGTGTAAGAATATATGTTATGTTTTATATGTTTTTTTATCAAAATTGATACCATTATAACTTGACAGCTAGTACGTGTAATATTCTTGCTCTACATCAAGTTATTGAAAATAAGATTTTGGGTAAAGCTGCTTAAGCATAATTTAGTTTGCATTTCATCACATTAATTCTTTATATAGTTCTCTTTCTGTTATAGCCGTGCTAAGACTGATTCTGAGCAGTTGACACGAAAGTTACTGCCTAATGTTGGGAAAGTAACTAGAGCTTTTGTTGCTCATTTACAGTTTTGTGACCAAACATGGTATTTCTATTCATGGTGGCACTTTTCTTTTATACGTGTATACCCTAATCTAAATTTAGGTTTGATACTGAGAAATGGTTTGAATGTCTGAATTTTTAAGCATCTTTATCGTGCACAAAAAAACTACATGTTCAAACCCAATAATGTCGAGCTATATTTCTGACAAAGCCAATTACCTTGTAATTAATCTTGTTGTTTGATTTTTGAAAAAAAATATTATTCATTGTTTTCTGTGGTGTGAGTAATTACTGCAAATGCATAATTATAGCTTAACATTGGATAAAGTTCTAAATATAACTAATTCTTGTACTGTTCTTCTGATTATGCTGCATTCTCTATTTTTCTACTGTCATCTGTGTGTTGTATTGAATTTTTATTTCGTTTATACTGAGGAGCCTTGTCTGTTTTGGATTTACCATGTATTCTGCAAATCAAGTAGTTAATTGCTGTCTATTGGGAGTCTTCCGTTCATTTTTTATTTAACAGCTTGGCCAGCACTCAGAACGTGTCCCCAGGTTATAGCGTGTTGCCATGGAGACTTTGTTACATGATGTTTGTATAATGCTAAATTAGTGAAAATATAAAAAAAAATGGTAAGAATGGCTACTGAAAATAGATAATTTTTACTTGCTAGTAGGGTAAGGTGGAAGTACTTTTTTATTGACGTATCTGAAAGCTTGATTACTATCATGGTGACAACTCGACTGGCTCAGAGAAATGCTCCAATTTATCCCCCGAGTATCTTTTCAAAAACTTACTTATTCCATCCAGGGTCGTTAAAAAAAAAAAAAAAAAAAAAAAAAAAGGAAAAACAAAGAAGAAAAGCATATGTCTGGATTCTACACAAAATTCATGGTTCAAGGCTCTACTATTTCACTGATCTTTGCCAACGCCATTTTCCTTTTCCTTTCTCTTCTGGGAGCGGCCAACATGTTTCAGTTACATTCATCATCCACCTTGTCAGCAGCATTTGATGTTCGAGGAGTAAATTTCTAGGTTGTTAGCCTCATTACTTCCGCTGATCATTTGCGTATGCTCCCGCAGGTGTAAATCTTTTATAGACTGCAAGATTAATTTGCTCTCCTGCACTTGTGCTTTTATCACCATTCTCCTCTATGACATATGGAACAGTATCAGATGAATGACTCTAAAATAGAGTGTAACAGAGTCCTTTATTTCAATTTCTAAATTTAATTTGTTGAAAATTATTTTATTGTCAAAACTTCGTTCTTCCCGTGAGAATATTTGAGCATAGACATGTGGAACATATTGCAAAAGTTGTTACTGTGAATCCTTGCAAGATACTATCGCTGCAAAGCTAGTTATTCTTTTTTATTTTTGTACTGTCGCTATATTATATGTGAAGATTTTTGTTTAAACAAAATCTGTCAAAAGCTAAAATTATTTTTATGGGATTACTAAATCATTGGAGCAAATAAGGTATCAAAAATTGAACTCATAAATGGTTTTAACTGTGTGTTTTAGATTTTATCCTCTTCCTCCGCATTGACTTCTCTTAATCTTTGGCTTATTCAATTCCTACTCTTGGGTTTGCTCGTCATCCACTGATATGTTATTTTTGAATGCTATCAAGCAATCGAAAAACAAAAGAGAAACTTTCAATTTAATATTTCCGACGTATGGTGGGAAATGGGGAATGGACCAATTAGATGTCTAACTCGCTTGTCGCCTGAAACAAAATAAGAGCGTTGCATTAAATTTGATATGAATGTGTAATTTAGTTTGCTTGACTCATACCGATTGATACTACTACTACTACAAGACCATGGTGGTTAGATCTTCTATTCTTTGCGGTGGTCAAGGCACCTCTTGCCCAGGAACTCTGGGCCAAGTAGTCCGCACGATTGTCTGGTGTCGAAATTTCCCGTTGCGGATAGGTAATCCACACGTGGCATCATTTTAAAGGGCCACTGGCTTCCATCCAATCCAGAAGAGCGAATCACAGCAACCCAACAAACTTCACCGAGACGCACGCAGCCGAGCTCCCCATCTCCTGTGTAGCTGGAGGGGCCTTGTTGCATCGCGCTCTCCCCTCTATCATGGCTCCGGCCCTCACCTCCAACTCGTTCCTTCCATCCTCTGGTTTCGGTACCAAACCCGATTCCAGGGTGCCTTCGAAGGCAGCGTCCGTCATTTATGCCAGGCAAAACCTTTTTGGGTTCCGAAAGCCATCCGAAGACGGCACCCAAGCCGAGGGTTCTGCAAAACCCAACCGTTTCGCCATCGATTTCGGCAAGATTCCAGACGCCAAGTCTGTCATCCCGTTCGTGAACTCTCCATCCACGTCTCTCTTCGTCAGCCGGGGGCGAAAGGATCCGCGAACGGTTTTCGTCGCCGGCGCCACGGGACAAGCGGGCGTCCGCATTGCCCAGGCCCTCCTCCGCCAAGGCTTCGCCGTCCGGGCCGGCGTCCCCGACCTCCCCTCCGCCCAAGAGCTCGCCCGTATCGCGGCTACCTATAAGGTGAGCCCATCCATCCGATAGATTGTTTGGATTGGAGTCAAGGGTGGTCGATGATGTGTGGTGTTTGCACGTACAAGAAATTGGTATCATCAGAACCGTCCGATATCTTGGCAGATCATTACGCCGGAGGAGTCGAAGCGGCTTAATGCGGTGGAGTCGACGTTCGAGGAGGCGAAGTCCATCGCCAAGGCCATCGGCCCCGCCACCAAGGTGGTGGTGACCATCGGCCCGGCGGAGAAGGGGCCCTCGGCGGAGGTCACCACCACCGACGCTCTCCAGGTCGTCCGCGCCGCCCAGCTGGCCGGGGTGGGCCACGTGGCCGTGGTCTACGACTCGGCGGCCGGGATATCAGGGCCGTCCACCTACAACGTGCTTGACGGGATCACGTCCTTCTTCTCCAACCTTTTCGCTCGGTCCCAGCCGCTGACGCTGGGGGAGTTCCTCTCCAAGCTGGTGGAGACGGACGTGACCTACACCCTGATCAAGGCCTGCCTGACCGAGGACTACGCCACGGAGAGTTCCTATGGCTTGGTCGTCTCCAAGGAAGGGACCACCGCGGCAAGACCGAGCGAATCCAAGGTGCAGACGGATTCCGATTTTGTTTTTATTGCTTCAAACAGTTGCGTTATTCTTCCTCACAGTCACTGGTGGTGGTGGTGCGTGTTACAGGTGGCCAGATCAAAGATTGCTACCCTCGTCGCTGATGTTTTCTCCAATACTTCGATTGCAGAGAATAAGGTATGCAGCAACTCTTTGATACATTCAGCATTACAGAATCGGGATGGTGTGTGGCTGCTCTGGTGTACATTTAGGCCATTTATTCTAATTGGGAATGGACTTTTTGGCTACACATTTACTTTCATGGCATTTATCATATTCTTGTTCATCGGCTTTCACGCTTCAAACTCTTTTTTTTTTTTCTTTTTTCCCAAGATTGTTTGAAGCCGAACGTTTACCAACACATGCCTCTGCAATTTTTTAGCAATGGTCTTTTCTTTTGAATGATCAAGATCTAGTCCATACGCAAACGTTAAAGCCTCTGGTGGTTTAATCACTGTTGAGAGTGGATCTCCTTCAACCGCGTGATGAGAAAACGGATTATCTTTTCTCAATTGTGGAAAAGATGGAAAAGAAAAGAGAGAGATGCTGACTAATTTTTTCATAAAACCAGAACGCTTACAGAATAAATTTGGTTAAAAAGAGAATAATTCTATATCAATTACTTACCAGACTAGAAATCCAATTAAAATTAAACCTAATGCAATCGAATACTGACTGATAGACCTCTAGAACCCTGGCATCCTTTAACATTCACTGATCTTTTCTAAATCATTCGAAAGAATGCATATATCTGCTACTTCTATCCTGCTAAACCAACAACTTGATCTTTGAGAACAACTGTGTGAATGCACAACTCCCAGTACTGATACTAACTTGAGCAATCAGGTGCCGGTGTCACCGCCCTAACATGGCCAACAATCCACCTGAAAAGCAAATTAGTGGGTGATTATCATTTAATCTAGTTTTAGGGATTTCTTAAACCTGTGTATGGGATTTGAGTTTTTTTGATTTTTCTTTCAGGTCGTTGAAGTCTCTACCAGCCCATCTAAAACCTCGAAGCCCATAGCCGATTTTTTCAGGTGATCGGTTACTTCCCTCATATTTTCTATTGTTATTTTTAAGAAAGGTTTTTTTGTAATTCTTAGTATTGGTTAAGAATTAATGCAAACTAGTGTTCTCTGCACCACCAGTCCATAATCACCCAGCCAATCTCATTAGCCCTGACAAATTGTAAACTATATTCATCATGTAAAACCCTTGCCCGTCCCTGGAGCATTGGTCAAGTGCAATATTTTAAATGTCTCAAAACCCCAAGAAAATCTACATCTTGAAAGAACTTAGCATTTTAACTGTCAGGTTTCCTCTAAAAGTGGTATGAGCAATCTTATGCAACTTAGTCATGACTCTATTCTTGTTGCTTATTTTCTTGCGATTTTTAGTAAATGTAATTGCTGTCATGTATCAGTCTCTACGCTGTGGAGTCATCACATTTTAGTCATGATGATCACATAAGGGATAAGCAATACAACACATATAAATTAAGAGAAAAGGACCACAGGGGCAATGGAAGTTCAGTCCTAGAAGAGCTGTGTCCTTAGTTGGAGATTCCAATAAATAGTTCACCACAATAGAGCTATTATAATCTATTTACAACATGTTATAGTTACCCATAGTGTTGTCAAAAGAGCTAGCTGCTCATGAGCCAGCTTGAGTTTTGCTCACCCAATTAGGAAATGAGCCAAGCTAGAGTTAGGCTTTGGTTGCTCAAGCTTAGTTTAAATTTGTTTTTGATGTGAAACATAAATAATTTATAAGTGCAGTATGTTATTTTAAATATCATTAATTACATAAATAATTATTTTTATCATTATTTATTGTAAATCAACATTTGTTATGAAGAATAAAATGTATTTCTATTATAAAATTAAAATATAACAGAAATTATCACTGCAAACTATATGAATAAAAGCTTCAAATGACTTTAAACTCTTATTGAATCTTTTAACTAAATCTTTTAAACAAGCTGTTTGTAAGCAGCTTGAGCTCAGCCCTATTACAAACAAGCTGAGATTGAGCTAAGCGTAGCTTGACTTGTGTTCGAGCTTGTTTCCACCCCTAATTACAAGAGATAATGCTCCTCTGTTAAGGACACAAAAATACAAATAATGAGACACAAGGAAGATGGCCATAGGACTATGAGCAGCCTTGAAGGACAGAGGCCTTTTATTATTAAAATCTTAAAGACTTTCTTCCTTGTGATGCCTAACTCTCCTGTTCTCTGCCTTTTCTGCTTCCGAAATGGATGCCCTACCCACTAAGCTACAAGGACTTGGTGAAATGCTTTTACAGACTCTAATTGTCTTATGCAACACAGTTTCCCATAGTGTAGTATGTTTAACAAATTTTAAGTTTCTACAATATGAAATTTTGTTACTTCTCTACTGTTAATGAAGTTGCCAAAGTTGCCAGCATCAGATCATTATGTTCATGTCCTCCAATTAACTGGTTTTGAGCATTTGGCTTCATTTAGCTTCAAGTATTTTAAACCAAATGAACTTTCCCTTATTCAGTGCCATTCCTGAAGATGGAAGAAGAAAAGCATATGCAGAAGCTCTGGCAAAGGCGAAGGCAGAGGAGGAAGCCATAATAGCCTCAGAGAAAGCTCGTGAGGCAGCAGAGACTGCTAAGAAGCTTGAAAAAGAGGTGAAGAAATTGTCAGAGCAAGAAGCTTTGGCTGCTAGACTCGCTGAAGAAGCCCGAGAGAGAGCAGAGGCGGCAGGGTCTTCACTAGATAATCTCTTGAGTAGGGCAAAGGGATTTGGTGCAGAATTCTCTTGGGAGAAATTGAGTTCACAAATAAATACTGCAGTTTCTCCGAAGACGGATGACAAACCAAGAACGCAAATTGCCACCACCATCAGAGGCCAGGCCAAGGCTCGAAATCTGCCACCTCAGAAAACAGTTATAAAGCCACTGGCACAGAAGCCAAAACCTAAGCAGCCAGAGAGCCCAGATAATAAACCAGAGGTGAGGAAGGTCTTTGGTGGCCTTTTGGCACAGAAGCCAAAACCTAAGCAACCAGATAGCCCAGATAATAAACCAGAGGTGAGGAAGGTCTTTGGTGGCCTTTTCAAGCAAGAAACAATTTTTGTAGATGATGACTGACTCTTGCAGCTGGTATCCAGGGGAGGCAATTATTTTTCAAATTGCATAGCTAGTATCTTCTAGAATTATTGTGGGACTTGTTGAAAGCCTATCAACATCATTTTCTTTTCTTTTCTTCTTTTCTTGAATCGGTGATTTCCTGAAGAACTATATAAACATGATTCATTTCTTGCCCACGGTCAGTATTGGATTTTATCTGTCTGGGCTGCTAAGAGTTTACCAACTTTAACGCTTAAAATGCAAACAATGACGATGAATCTTTAAAGCATGCTTTATAGATCTTTTTATTCATTCTTGTCATCGGGTTGGGCAACCATGTTGCCTCTCCAACAGCGCATTTTGTCCATGTAGTTAGCTTAGGATATTTCAATGTTGTTCGGCCTGAGAGAGCTTGGCCACTGTTAATTTAGGCAACAGCGTGCGCGCAACACTTGGATCTTGGGCTCGTGGTCCATGGTTTAGATGCTTTGGGCGAGGCGTGGCTGGTTGGTACCCAAGTGAAGCCCGGTGCTCGTGCGAGTCCAAGATTTAGTTAGTACGGGCCTAGCCCGGTACCCAAGTGAAGCACGTCAGCCGGCCTTGGCTCGCCCATGAGAAGTCTCCAGTGAGAACACGAGCTGGCGGGGTACCTCGCTGGCTGTTTGAACTGGGGGTAGGTCAGTCAGGTTGGGCTCTGGGCCAGGCTGCCGATGGTCACGGGAACTGAGTTGGCTGTCGGTTTCAAGAAAAATTTCACGGTGAAATAAATGTGCTTCATCTCACCACCATTCGCACAGGCTAGCCTATCGCTCGCATGGCCCTTGTCTTGTGCACTGTACTAATCCTCCACTTCAACTGGGGGGGATTGCTGCTCTCATGCACTGCACTAATCCTCCACAGAATTTCTACGTGCTTCTGGAAAGCAAGGCGTGGGAATGCGATGAATGAGTCTTGCGGCGGTATACCTCAGGCATTGGGTAAAAATTCCACCCCCCCCCGGATGGACCTTGCGGATGCCGCCGATGTAGAATTTTTGTCAAACGTTTGGGAAACAAACTCCCAAACAGGAGGACGTTGCTACCACTGGGGACTATAAAATCCAGTTTGCATGACAAAGTGGTCCTCGAGTGTGTCGGATAGAGCTTGTATCACGTTGATTGCAAGTAGCACCGAGTCTGAAACATATCCCAGTTCATCAAACTCTTTGATAGCAGCATATCACTCACTCTACTGGGAGACTCGTTTACATTATCGCTAGAGATTGAATCTCCAAACAACATCTCTAGCTGATCGATTTAATCTCCAAACGACATCTCAGACAATCAGGTTACGAGACCATATTGTTCCAGTACCACTTGAGGAATGGTCCCCCATCTTTGTCCAACTATTGATGGAAAAGCAACCCTAATGGAAGTCAATGTGGAAACGTAAATGCCTACCTAAGCTCTCTCTCTCTCTCTCTCTCTATCTACCCTGCCATCTCCTCAAGGCAAGTGGCGGCCTCTCCTTGAAACAAATCCAAAGCAGCTGCATCGCAGTGTCATTATCATATTACGCAACAAATCAATCCGTTCAATGAATGAGGCAGGACTGGCACATGAGAAGAAGATAGAAAAGGCTGATGCCACGACGTGCGGCAAGAGATCGGCCAGGTGGTCACACGCACGTGGGATAATATGGGATTGGGCCTAGCGACACGATTACTGCGTTCGACCTCATGTCAGACTGGAGCCTACCCACCTAACCTAATGCTTGTTTCCTCATGGGGACAAGATTCTCGGTCACCGGCTTCCTTCAAAAAAAATGTCATTCAAATGGAAGAGCTACCAAGAGCGTCTCTACACATACTTTCAATAAATGCTTATCGATACGTGGATTGCACTCAGACAGTCATCAGTTCTTTCCATTGCGAACCTCAAGCCAAGTCAATCAAAGTACAGGAGAATATAAAACCTTTAGCTGATTGTCTTTTAATTTTTTTTTTTTTTAAAGAAGAGATGACTTGGTTGTCCATTATCTACCTACTTATTTATTCTTTACGCTAAACTGTTAATCTAAAAAATTTAATTGGCTCTTGTACAAAATGCAATTCAAGGTTTTTAATCTATCCCAGAGGATCACAAATTAACCACTTATTATTTACAGATGATTATATCTTTTTATCTCAATGGCAAGACATATGGATTATACCTCAAATCAGTCATTGAATTTTATTTTTTATAGTCTGATCAGGGATAAATATTCAGAAATTCATGTTTCAGATCAATCCTTCAGCCTCTTTGACTTTTGTATCTCAGCTTCAGGATATTTTAGGAATTCGAAGGGTTCTTACTTTGAGGGATTATTTAGGAATTTCTCTTAAGGGTTCCAAACTCACTATCACAGATATGCACCTATTGATGGATCATCTTTTAAAGAGGTTGGATTTCTAGAAATGGAGGCATCTTTCTTTTCCAGATAGAGTGACCTTAATTTGGTAAAGTTATGTGCTTTCTCCTAATTCATGTAGTTTCCAATGTTGTGGTACCTATAAAATTTATTGATTAGTTCTCTAAAGTGATTAAATATTTTTTGTGGGGTCATGATCTTGACGGGGTCTATGCATACTATTTCTTAGGTGATAATTTGTAGAGCAAAATGGGAAGGGGTCTTGGGTATTTATCCTATACGAGTCTAGTGGAATGTTTGCAAGTTCGGCTAACAAGTTGTCTATTACTTCATCCTCAAAGCCTCTCTGCTAGAATCTTGTATGTGGAATATCGATTTGAGGGCAATCGGGCCTCTTACACTCCTCTAGGATTTGCCTCTTCTATATGGAAATTACTATGCCCAAGTACATCTCTGCTCTTTGAGAATTTACTATGGTCAGTGGGTAATGGTCGAAATGTGTGCATTGATGACCAGCCATGGTTTTTTCTTACTCCCCTTAGTAATATATTGCCTATCATATATGATGTTCATGCCACATCTTTTTTATCCACAGTTGATAAGCTGTTATCCACGGTTGATAATGGTGCTTGGGATACCACTTTATTGGAAAGTATTTGTTCCAGTTCCATAGTTCAAGCAATTCAAAGTACCATTGTAGGAGGTGCAGCTGCGGAGGATGCTCTGACACGAGGTCTTAATTATAAATCGTTGGTGTGGCCAAATGGAGGAAACTTTAGATCATTTATTTTTCTAGTGCCTAGGATCTCAGGAGGTGTGGTAATATTTTCAACCAAGGAACTTCTCTTATTTCAATAATATGATTGAAGCTTGGGCTTTTTTGATTGGGGATGGTTTGATCAAAGGGTTGGTAGAGCACCAGATAGTTTTTAACCATGTCCCATGGGAGATTTGGAAAGCAAGAAATGTTGTTTATTTCTAGCACAAATATTTTAATCCAAGATGGGTGGCTTGTTGTGGGTCTACTCAGGCAATTGAGTGGTCTCATTTAATCTCCGATCAGGATACTTTTATCTATGGTCTTTGGGGCACTCCTCCACAGTTTGCTTTGGATTCTACTTTGGTTTCTTGGGTGTCCTCTCAATCCGGATACTTGAAGGTAAATTTTGATTGGTTAGTCCATCCTTCTTCATCTAACGCTGGTTCTGTTATTCATGATCATTCTAAGTGTGTCTTGTTAGCTTTTGGCACTTCTCTTCATATTGATCAGGTTTCTTTTGCAGAAGAGATAAGTAGCATGGTTTGGCATGAGGGGGGTTTGCACAAGGTTATGGTGTTCCAACCTTTCAGGTGTTGTCATTGAAAATGATTACTCCGTGGAGTTATTATCTGCAGACATTAGATGCCTGTTTGTTTTATTAAAAAAAAGAAAAAAAAAAAAAAAAAAAAAAGAGAAGGGATATGATAAGTCGTTTGGCTGCCTAAATATAACGTTATCAGAAATGAAATGAAAGGATAAAAAACAGCACATGTGCTAATTGTGAACTGAGCATTCAAAGTCCATTTCTCCCCTTCTTTCTTCAGAGGAGGGAGGGAGGGAGAGAGAGAGAGAGAGAGAGAGAGAGAGAGAGAGAGAGGATTTTTAAAGCTTTAACTGCCTTGTCAAAGATAGTGGCTGCCTTGTCATATCACAGCAGTTGCTTCAGAACCAGAATTCTATGTAAAACAAAGTGGCCAGGGTGACTTTGCGCATAATTGGTGGCTCATGTGCATAAGCCCTTTAGACTAAAATGAATAAGTTAAATGCTGCAAATAGAACTGCTGGCCAATGATGTAGGTACCGCCCTCTCCATATTCTTCGAAGAAGATAAGGGTTAAAGAGCCGTTCCATTGCAGCGAATTGCCCAGATGTTCGTTATTGACCTCAAGCTTATCGTTTCAATAGAGCGGTTTTTGACAAAAGGAGGTGGAAATCTTTGTGACACAGGCTAGGCAACGAGCCTATGTTCGCAATAAATTAAATTATGTGAGTCCAATTAGGGTCCAGTTCACACATACAGTAAATCGCAGGAAAGCACAAAATTTCATGCTAGACTGTTTTAAAAAGTGATAAGAAGGTTTGGCAAACATTTCATTGTCAATCTTCTGTGTCTATACGAAAATAAAAAACAGCGGACAGAAATGCGAAGCAAGCTCATGGTGCGGTCCCAAGATGAATAAAGTTGACAGCTTCAAACATACTCATCTGAGCTGAAGCGAAGTTTGGACAAGCTAGAGAAAAAAAAAAAAAAAAAAAAAATTGAGTCTATTCAGTTCCCTTCTAGTTTCATGGAATAATGATTGTATACAGAAACAAGGACGACACCAACAGTGCCCCAAATTAATATCTTCTGCACAATAAGGCTCATGCAGTCCACTTTTCTCAAAAGCAAAAAAATGAATTATATAAGGGGAACAAAGAGGTGGGGTTCAAATATATGCTCCACTAATTGGGAAATAGGATATGTTGAATAGCAATCGCAAATGTTCTTGATGCCAAACAATAGTAAAGCTGGTCACATCGTTTTGAAACATTTCCGATGCAGGACTTTTGATTTCAGGAACCAGCAACATTGGCTGGTGAGATCCGTAATGTTGTCGCAATGCAAATTTTGCAAACAAATGGGAATACAGAAGTAGAAAACCAGTAGAAAAATCCTCAGATAGAACGTGAAATGAATGAACAGATGATCACTCCCAATAATCCAAACAAAGATTCATGGGCCAGTGTTTAGACAGGAAATATTTCTTTTTTTTTTTTTTTTTTACTGTGCTTTGAGTTTCCATTTTTTGTGCATGGATAACAAAGGTAAGGCGATGGTTGGCTCAAGTGCTTAGAATCGTCAATTTATGCTTTCAGAAAACCAGAATCTTGTGCATCTAGCTACATTCAGCTTAATTTTTTTTACGAGAGTTGAGAAATAATAAGCCTGTTAGATGTAGAATAACTGCTTCAGCTGAAGAATAGCTTAGCCTAAGCAAGAGAAAGAGACTTCCAAGGCATCACACTGATGAACTATCGAGGCAAGTCAATTGTTAACCACATGTTTGACACAATTGGAGCAAAATGATTTAATATAATCGATACATAAAAATGGAATAATGAAGATCATAAATCAGAGGATAGCTTTGAGAGTAAGTTCTATATGGATGTGCTTCTCACATATAGGATTTCATTGAGCTACTACATAAGTTTTCTGAATGAGCATCAAGATGGTATTTTCAACATATCAAAGTACTAAAAACCTGAGGATGAGTTCACAAGCAGCAGAGTTTGATGCAATAACCAAAATGTCTAGCTGGTGCCATATTGATCAGATTATGAGTGAGAATGGGTTTGATAAGCCCATTAGACTGGCTTGGAATCACAGAATTATTTAAATCGACAATGAATGGATTTGTTGTCAAAATGAGTTGGTCCAAACATGAGCTAGAGAGCTCAGCATTAGGCAACAACAACTCCCAAGCCATTTTAGGAGTTAGAGGTTACTCTAGTAGGGTTAAAACAAAGCCAGTAGGAGTAGCAATAGATAAAACGTGGATTTGGGAGCCCGAACATCATGGTTTAATAGCCTTTGCAAAATATGAAATTGAATTAAAATAAATATGGTTAGAGACCTATGTCCTAGGTACCAGGTATATGTTAATCACATGGAGCCATTTAAATGAAGGAAGTCTGTTTAAAAGCAGGCAGACCTTGTAGATAACTGCATTTAAACAAAGCTCATGAGATCTATGGGCAACAGAATCCATGATTCAAAATAGAAGGAAGATAAAAGCAAGGGTGACCATCTGGCAATGTCAAGAGAAATCTAACTCTTGGTTACTTATAACCTTATAAGGGAAATAAATTATTCATCACTTCTCTAACTTCTAAGAATATAACCTTACGAATGCCATATGTACCTTTCTAGGTTTCAAAAATAAAGAACTGACAAACAAGATTCAGATTACTCTCTCTCTCTCTCTCTCTCTCTCGCACGCACGCACGCACGCACGCACGCACATCTTTTTTCCCCCATTTTTCTGTGCGACAGAAATCAGGCAAATGCATATGAACATGAACAAAAAAGACAAAGGTTAATCTTATCCAAAGACTTGTCTAGATATATTTGAAGGTAAGAAGATAAAATTTTAAACATTGGCAGTATTACAAATGTTAGTCGATTTTCAAACAATGCCAGCAATATTTGAGAATAACTTTGATTAAATTGGTTTCGGGCATAAAGGCCTGCAACGAACAAAAGTTAATTTCTGACGAGTGATATAAAGAATTAGATTGTCTGAACAGCAAACAAATCCCTATAACTTTAAAAGCGTAAGTCAAAAATTAATCTTCATTAATGGTAAGATCTAAGAACATTGTAGATGTTCTAACAAACAAAATTGACTACTACGGCACCTATAACTTAAGAAGAGAGCAAATCGGCGGCACAAAGCAAGACTCAGTAGTCATGAAGCACATGAAGTTTGTGTATGCAGTGAAAAATCACCCAATTCAACTATTCTAGTCATTCAAGTCAAAGGTCCTTGCAAGTTAAGCATAGACTACAGTCGTCTTGGACTCCAAATATGAGACGAAGGTCACAAAACTGAAATCTGGAATCCAGAAGTAACTGCAGTTGAATAAACAAAACTAAGGGCAGTAGTCCAAAAGCTCAAGACAAAGCAAACAAGCTTAGTCAAGAAGCAAGAACAATTTCACCTTGCCCGGTGATTTGATCAAGGATACAAATAAGTGGATCAACGTTTAAGTCTCCGTCGATGGCCTTTGTGGACCCTATGTCCCTCATCCTCATGTTTTTCTTCTGTGTTTCTTTTTGTGCCTTTTGAGTCATCCTTGCTGCCTCATTTTTGTGAAAGATTCACCCGAAACAAGTGCAACACTGTTTCTTACTGAAAATCACATGACTGAACATTTAACTTTTTAAAGATCAAACTTTACTAGTGATTCATCATAGCTAGCTAAACACGCGTTCATCTCAGGAGAAGTGAACATATCAGCAAACTCATGAATCCGTAATTACCAGAGAGCTTGCTTCCCCTCCAAATGTCATAAAAAAATCGGCATAAATGCAGTGTGGCAGCCAAGATGTCTGTTCTACTTAATGTATCATAACGTAGAACAGGCAACAGACGCATGAGATTCTACCGGATGAGATCAGATTAAGTGTAGAAAAGGAACGGGTGGCGGTTCGTACCACTTGTGCACCCTAATAGTTCCCAAAAGTAGGTTGCTTTCCCTAATAGCTTACCTTTTCCATGGCACAAAAGACCCTTTAGAAAAATGCATGAGTGAACATTTCTTTTGATGTGATAGCATGCATTCCAAACCCCCAACAACCTTACCCTAAACTTGTAATAGAAACAACCCATCTAGAGAAGCAATCAATGCACCAAAGAGCAGACGACTTGACCTCTCCGACCCATTCCAGACAAATACCCTAGTTCTTGCCTACCTTGGTTTTTCCTCAACAAACCAAATGCATTCCAGACAAATCAGACTTTGCTCGATGTGTCTACCAAAAATTATTCTGAAGCATTGCACTCGGCAAGTTGGCATGCAAAAGGCTCCAAAAACCATCAGATCGAAGCTACAGCTTCGTTCTCATCATTTACCATAGACCCAGACAAAAAGCAGTCACCAAAATGGCACAATCCCACTCTAATCTCCATGTTCCTCGCTACCTCGAATATTTAACCCTCAAAACTCCAATGGCTGATGCCACATCAAGTGGCCACTCTCTCTCTCTCTCTCTCTCTCCCATACTCCCAAAACCTCAAAAGACAACAAAGCCAGCCTTCCCTTGGCAGGCCTACATAAGAACCACCAAATTAAATAACATATCATAACTCGTATCAAATAAATGAATCCACTCGAGACATATAAGAGAGAGATATTCCAAGCCGACAGAATAAGAAAACGTTTTTTTTTTTTTTTTTTTTTTTTGGGGGGGGAGAAAAATATCTATTAAGACTATCTATCTTTTAACCATACAGCTGATATCACATAACGCAGTACCCCACCATCAAGAGGAATAACGGAAATATATGGTAAATAAACACGAGATAAATAGGGAAGGTGAAAAGGCAGAAGAAAAGCACCACATACTTTGATACTGTCCTCCAATTTTACAACCAGCTAATATCACAAAGCTAAGTTTACAAAAACCATGCAATGACATGAAGATAACAAGAGCCTGATGAAAGACGAGATTTCTAATGAAAACTGAGAGAGAAATCGTGCATAAATATTTTCGTTTGTGAAAATAGTATGGGGAAGAAGAACTTAGAAGGATGGTGGAGGACGAGGAGCCGTGGAAGCCCAAGCACCGAATACGTCATGCGACAGCTGACCGTTAGGCAATAGATTCGGCGGCAAGTTATAGAGCGGCGGCATCGAGCTCGGGTCCGCTCCCATTCCCCCATGAGACTGCTGCGACGACGAACCTCCGTTACCCCCAGGGCTCTGCTGCAATGGCATCCCCTCCGACCCCGGCGGGGCCGCTGCCGTCTCGGGCTCCTCGTCCCCCAGGGGCAGCCGCTCGTAGGTGGCGTTGGTGAACGTCGCAGCGATCACCATCACCGGCCCAGACGCGACCAGCTCCCCGACCACACTCCCTCCGACCACCTGTCCCTGCCCACCGGCAAGGTAGACCGTCAGCCCCGATGCCCCTGGCGGAGATGGCGCCGGGAGGAATGCCCCCGAGAGGGAGAGGATCTCGAAGCGGCCATGGAGGGTGACAACGGCCCCCGGGGGTGCGGCGGGCTGGCGGAGAGTCACGTTGGTGACGACGCCGCTAGCGCTGAGGATGGACACCCCGCGCTGCCTGCGGCGCGCGAAAACGGCAACGGCGTCCACGATGTCGGTCCCGCTGGCGATCTCGAGGACGTGGGAACGGAGGGCGTTTGGGCTCTCCCTGGTGATGATGATGGGGGGCTTGGGCTTGTTCTTGGACCCGGGAGGCCGGCCGCGGGGCCGCCGGCCGGAGCTTCCGCCGCCGCCGGAGCCGGCATCAACGATATCAAGGCCAGCGGCGGGGGAGTGGTCGTCGGCATTGGCGCCGCCGCGGCTGTCGTCGCCGTCGTTGTTGCTGGCGCTGCTGTTGGGGGTGGCGGGGTTGGGCAGGGGGTCTTGCAGTTGTTGGTCGCGGCGGTGAGGGCTGAGGTGGGTGTTGTTGGGGTTGCGGAGATGGAGGGAGGGAGGGGCGGCGGCCGAGGAGGTGACCACCGGGTCGACCCCTCCCATGCCCGCGCTCCCAGCCCACCACCGGTTTGCCAGCTCGTCGACTTTCGGAATTTGCAGAGAGAGGCAAGGGAAGACAAGCACCGGTTGATAATAATTTCTTTCTTTTCTTCTAAAAATTCTCACTGTTCAAAAGGCTCTTGGGAGGATACCAGGAACAAGCATATTATTATTATCCTCCCTCCTCTTTCTTTCCTTCTTTCTTCTTCCCGCTGCACCTCCTTTTAGATCTAGTGGCTGCACCTTCTTCCTTCCTCCTTCCTTAGCTGCTGCTGCTGCTACTACTACTGTTTTTGATTCAGATCCCGTAAGGATATCCTGGCTACATATAACCAAACCTAACGCTACTCTTAATTAGCCCTAGCTACTCGTCTTCCTTTTCTTGCACGGATCCTATTTTTTCATGAAATATTTTCCACCCAGATGCAAACTAAACAAGGGGAAAAGAAGAGAGATAGAGAGAGAAGAGGAGCAAAGGTTAAGAAGGTCTCTGGTCATGAAATGACAAAAAAGAAAGAATAGAAGCACCTGCGCGCAAGTAACTCGTCGTGTATTTCACATGGATGGGAGTCCAACCACTCCCCTGAACAGCGAAGTAGCTGGGCTTTCGTTGGCAATTAGAAATCTTCTCTTTTTCATTAACAAACCGACCGGCAGCCTTCCTCTCTCTCTCTCTTCCCCCCGCTTTCTGACTCCACGGAATACGGCCGATCCAGTACAGGAATGATCCCTTCCCAGGACACTGCGGCCCCTCTCTCTCTCTCTCTCTCTCTCTCTCTCTCCCCCCTTCCTGTCTATCTCTCTTTCAATATAGATCCTACCATCCATCCATCATGAGAGGAAAAGAACATGACCCTCTTCCTGTCTCCGTCTCTCTCTCCCTCCACTCCTGGCTTTGGTTTCTTTTCGGGCGCCCCCTATGGTCGGGTGCTTGCTTCGGTGGAATCTCGGTTTTCCCTGTAGACCACTTCTCTAAATTTTATCGGCATGCTTACCTTTCCATCAGTCTATGAGAGTGAGTGAGAGAGAGAGAGCGAGAGAGAGATGTTGGACTGGGTTTGGCCCATTTGGGAGGTGCCGGGGCTGGCCTGGGGCAACGTGCGCATGACAAAGTGGAGCGGAGTGGGAACGCGTCACTGTCTGGAGTCCCGACACAGAGCCGAAGGCCAAGGTCGGGGACGGGCATCAATTAAAGGGCCCCACTCGCCTTCCCCTTGACCCAGCCATTGCATTCGCCCGGTCTCACATGACAGCCTGAATAAACCACCACCCTACCGCTAGCACATGCGTTTGGACAAATAATAATGCTGTTGCGAATTTTGCATGCCAATCCCGTCTTATTATTTCCCGTCAGCATGAGCTCTGATGCCTAAAGACCAGATACCCATGTCTTTCATAACTAGAAGAATCACAAACTCGTCGAGTTTAGTAAAACTTGCAGCTTAAATGTATCCTTAGCGAGCACCATAGACTGGCAAATACTTGGGTTGCCTTGGTAACCGACTCAGATTTGGCGTAAATTTAAATAAGATGTTGGTGATGTTGCCGCTGCTTATTTGGACCTACACGATTATGGCGCCGTCTTAATTGGAACAGCACAATTTGTCGAACATAGCTAAAATCGTATGATTCATTCACAAGTGACGGATGGTAAAATAATTTTAAGGTGGGAGGGTGCTGTACGGCAGCATCTCATCCGGGAGGAGCTTTCATGTTGAAATCTTCTTATGTAAATATTTTTTCCTTTCGTTTTATAAAATAATTATTGCCATTTTACCACTATTCTTAATTTTTTTTAAAAAAAAAATTAATGGAAAAAGTCTGCGCTGCATTCATTCTCATCTCTGAATTCTCTTATCCTTGTAATGACAAATTGAGTGCTTGTTATGTTTTCCTTTTGTTCTCTTATATTAGAAAAAAATTAATGGAAAAAGTCAGCGCTGCATTCATTCTCATCTCTGAATTCTCTTATCCTTGTAATGACAAATTGAGTGCTTGTTATGTTTTCCTTTTGTTCTCTTATATTAGTTTTAACCAACCATTTATTAGTATAAAGCATTTTATATAAATCGAGCAAATTGTAGAAGTTTCACGAAGATCAGCCAAACGGTGTCGAATTCCGTTGACTCTCGGGGAGGCATGAACCTGCCAGCAAATACTAGTCCATTGAGTTAGGCAAATCTATCTGTATTTTTATGAAATTTTAACTTGATCGAAGTCTGATCCCAGGCAACTTGCAATTTTGAATTACTCCAAGTTTGAAGTCTGATCGCATCTCCAAGAGTTCACCTATACAAGCAGTCATTCTCATACTGCGTTTCTTTGTTGTTATCGTTGCACTATCTCAGCTAGATACCTACCTACTGTCATTAACTCAATCTTGACTGCTTCTGAGCCTCAGCTTGGCATCCATGTCCAGTGCAAAAGGGATGGTTCTCTGAATCGGTCCCCGAGGAAATGAAACGTTCCGTGGTGCACCCAATTTCCGAATAAGGAAACTGTATAGACCCCACCCTTGCTATATAAGAGGCGCAGTTGACACCTACCCGTTGAACCGGCCCCCTAAGTCGACAGCTTGAATTGATGAGGGTGATCTGCTACCCTGTATGATCTGAATGCACTTGGCTTTATGGTTGGCCCAGAGATGACCCTGACCATTGAACTACTTCAGGACCTCAGAATGTGGATTTTGTTGGAGGTGGGGCTCGGCAGCCTGCAGGGGAGAGGGCATGACTGTAGCCTGTGGAGGTTCCAATGCTTGGGACTTGGGGCTATAGCCCAAGGTATAAGGCTAAACGGACGCAAGCTTGCGATATAAATATATAGTATTATATATTCGGGGCAAGTACTCGGAACAAAGAAATGCACGTCGCGTCACATGGGCTTAGGGAGCAGGAGGAAGACAAAGTTAGTGATGTAAATTAATTAAAGCTGCACTGGCCGTCCTCTTGTTCAAAGCGTTAAGCTAGACGCTAGATGCCTGCGGTCTGTCGAACAGAGGAAAGTTTTCAGTCAGTCATCTATCACCATGCCATCCCTGTGGTCGGGTGGGGTCTCTTTTTGGCACCATTAATCCACGTTGCCTCTGCCAGTCACTCGAAAACCGTCTCGTAGACTTTATTTTCCTTCTTTCTTTCTTTTCCCGGAGGAAGGGGGTTGCAGCTAGCTGTAGGAATGTAACCCACTCTGTAAGCCTGCATTTCTTTTACTTGTGTTAATAATCTTTTACCGATGGAAACAATAGGTATAGCCTGATAACTTTTATTAAGAAATAAAAGAATTTTCACTCGTATTAACAATTACTAGTTTTTTTTTTTTTTAAAAAAAAAAAAGAGAGAGAGAAAGTCGTTCTGCAGCCATTTCACTCTCTAACCAAGTGATTAATCACTTATTTGTGCTCTGAACTGCGCTCATTCTTGCAATGGATGAAAAATTAAGGTGATAAACAACGTGTTAAGGGAGATTTGCAGAAAAAGAGAAGCAAGATTTGACTTGTGAACATGTCTCGCTTAGAGCCAAGATAGACCTTCTTTTCAGCTATTGGATACTTAACCGCCTTAGTCGAGGCAAGCATGTCTTGTATAGTACAAGAGGTGTCCTTGGTCGAATTTTTGAGATGTTTCAGCAACAGGGTGGTTTTTTTTTTTTTTTTTTTTTTTTTTTTGAACAGTCTACCTTAATTTTAAAAGAGTTTCATAAAATATTTATCTTCTAATATAATACAAAGGGCTTGCAGTGCAACGTTCGAGATGGCACTAAAAAAATTTTTTGAATAGTCTACCTTAATTTTTTGTATGTCGTTCACATGGCACCTATGAAATGAGGAGTGTAAGAATTTTCTCAGAAAGTCCTCCTCCTATCAGTTCCCGGTTTTCCATGAGACGGTAGCCTCCTTCAATATTTGGGGCAACTTCTGCCCGAAAGTACTCTTAACTCCCACAAAAAGACTTTGTGCTCTTTTCTCTTCTATCTCCCCCTCATCTTCCTAATAAAACCTATGATTTTAACAAAGTTTGCTCATGGAGAAATTTAATTCCCTCATGATTTCCTTAAAAAAAAGAAAAAAAAAAAAAAAGCCATCTATACCTCCCACAGGCAGCACACGTGCCGAACTCCAGCAACTGAGCAATAGCTTGTCGGTTCTGTGCACCGCGGACTGATCTCCTGCAGCAAGCTTCCTCCCATCACAATATGTATGCCGAGTGTTAAGAGAGAGAGACTAGAAAAGTTGATACGGGAGCATACTTGTCCTCATCAACTAATATATAAAGAAAGTCTCTGAACTAGCAGTAACTAGATTTGGCAGGCAAAAGATGGCGATGAATATTGCCCATTTTTTGGTAATGGCATCCCCGTTGTCTGTCTGAAGGGAAGGCAGCCTTGGCTTTCGGTTTGGGTGGGTAGTAGTAGTAGCAGCAGCAGCAGCAGCAGCAGCACCACAGTGTGGCTCCACACGCAGAAGGGAGAAATTTCCGAGGCGGTGAATGGGAAGACAGACAGATCGAATCAACGGCACGCCCACCCCCTCTCTCACCGCCCCTCAGGCTTGCGAAGGCTTGGTTACTGTGCATGTACGCCACACCCTAGGTGCGGCTTCCCTCGTTTGTTTTCTAGCGTTGACGTGCGAGTTAAGAACACCACGGCACCGTAGAGAAGACCAGGAGCCCTTTGAATGCGCCCACAAGCCGGAAGGCTGGGAACGGGATCACCAGCGGTAGCCGCATATCTTATTTCAGATATGGGTGATTATGCCAGTCCCAACCGCAGTCCATAGCTACATAACATCTAATAAATTCTACTTTATTATTATTATTATTATTTTAATTCGAACAGTGAATTCAGTGGACACCATCCATAGGCGGGAGCTTTGAACGATACCACAACCTGCGTTGCATGGTTCATCGTGCGTATCTATCTACCTCATTCCCAAGTTTGCTCAAAAGATCTACGGAATTCTTATGGGTAAAGACGTTTCTAACGCATCTATCAAAATTACATCCATCAAAGCTAACCTAATGAATGGATGTCAAACTATGAATAACGGCATATAAGAACCCTTTTCCTTCCATGGAGGTATGTATGTAAAGAATATAGTGCCTCAATTTTGTGACAGTACCTCCTCCAACCAAGTTTTTAAGCTTAGTCGTAATGCTTGTTGGAACAAAGATTGCGCTACATAAAAAGAGGATAAAATTTTATGATGGACAGAAGTTATGAATAATTTTTTTTTGAGAAAAAATTTTGAGTTGCACTTAAACCGTACATTTTACATAAATGCCATAGTTAATTGATCACGATTTTTTCTTAAAGTAGCATGTACTTACTTTCTTATCAAATCAAACTAATGCTAGTTAATATTGATGGATAGTCTACTTAAGCCTATAGTGCTATCCAAAGCTATTCTTAATATTGATGGAACCCTTTTAAATAAAAAGCATCTGATGAATAAATGATCCATCAACTAATGATTTGCTTTGCATAATGCAAACCTATTACTTATCCCTCAGCTAATGAAAGACTTTAACTTTTTCTAAAAGGAATGCTTCATATACCGCAGAGTGGAAGGGATAGATAACTTTTCTATAATTAATGAATTCACAGTAGAAATTTATAGTGAATTTGTCATCATGATTGAACTTTCAAACTAAAATATAGATGAAGATGGATGAATAATAGATAAAAGACTTTAAACCTTGCATAAATTGAAAGAATTTCAAAGTGATAAGCGCCATATATAGCTAGAATGCTACAAAGAAGTTGACATGCATATATTACAATGAAAGAAAGGGAAATGCTATCAATATGTTGTGGTGTCTATGTCATGACAGTGATAAAACACATACAAAAATAGATAATAGATAGGTGGATAAATGTAAAGAAAGAAAATCCAAGTTGCTAATAAGAGAGAATTATGGCTATTATTGTACTAAAATATTGAAAAAATATATTTTTGAGAAAAAGATGATTAGCTAGCTGTGACGTAGCCCATAAAGACTTCTAAATATAGCCATAAGCTACAACTATCATGAACTCATAATGCATGGGCCTCTTGTTCCTATCCATTCTTTGGCAGTGTAGTAGCTTGAAGAAAACTTTAAAAACACCACTTTCTTGTCGTCATAGGACCTTAAGATCACTCGGACCATACGCAGCTAACGATGTGGTTATTCTTTCACCCGAATTTTTACTTTATTTCTTAAAGTATTGCCCATCATAACAACCATCATTATTTGTTATGGTTGAGAAAAGTGAAGGGGAGCAATATTTCCATATATTATGATTTTTATGTTTTAAATAGATGTATCTATCTATTTGTTTATAAAATTACCCACAAATTATTTTTTTTTTCTTTTTTAATAAATAGTGAAAAGATCTGATAGCGATTGTTGCAATCCTTATTCGCAGCAACAATAAAATAAAACAGTCACAACAACATGAATAGGACAGTTATTGATCTATATATAAAATTATAAATATAATTATAAATATAACGAAGGTGCCCGTCACCAACATAACAGCTACCGTGGAACTATAATTGCCAATTTTTTAAAAGGCAATGCTTTAAGTATTGTTGTGGTTATATATATAAAAAAAAAAAAAAGGTTTAAAATAATGGGCTCGAGGGACTGAGAAGGGAGAGTGGACTTTGGAGTTAATGTCATGTCATGCCATGCCATTTCACAGTCCTTAACGTAGCCGTTCGTGCCTCCAAACCTCGGCCTTTCCCTTTACACAAAACCCCATTCCGTGGTCTGCTTGCAGATCATGAGGGGTACGATATCTGCGTCAAGATTACGAGAGGAAAAAAAGAAAAAGAAAAAAGAAAAAGAAAAGAGGAAGATAACGGTGCCTTTTGATGACTTTGATTCCCACCTTGGCATATATTTAAACACCTTGCTTTCCGACCCATTATTTTCGAGCGCCGCATGCCGGCCGACGCTCCCAAAGGCGCTTGCGGCCGCGACCTTTGCATTAAAAAATTCGATTGAAATGGCATAGTGGATGCCCATGACTCTTTTGAAGCCATTTGTTTTATCCTCTGATGATAGACCGAGCGAGCCATCCCTCTGATTGCCCCGTTTGCTTTCAATAATCAGCCTATAGCTGGATCGGGGGTTATAGATTGCTACACAAATTTTCAGACCTAGCTCTTGGATCCAATTCCAAGGAGAAAAAAAAAAAAAAAAAGGGCATGAGCTCACATTGTTTCGCAGAGAATGAGCAAGTTATTCACATGCTTAAATATGTTGTCACGATTTCAAGAGGAGGCTTGGATTTGATGAAAATAATTTGAATGAGTTTTTATTTTACTTTCATTGTGCGTATATGTATAATTTACAAAGATGTACATAAAATTTTTTTTCTTTATGTCATGATACAATAGTTGTATAAGATATGATCAAAGAAGAGATTTAAGAGATTCTAATATCCTGAGATTTATAATTAAATATAAATTTGAATTTAAATTTAAATAACATTGATCAATTAATCTGTTTATAATTCCCTTTTATGTCAAGATACAGTAGCTGCACAAAATATAGTCAAAGGATAAGATTAAGGGATTCTGTTATTATAAAATTTGAATTGGAATAAGATCGATAAATTAATCTTTTTTAGATGCCCCCATGAGCGAACTGGGAGAGATATCGAACAGTTTTGAAAATAGTCCCTTGATCATAATGTCAGCTACTTGATCAATGGTAGAGATGTAATGAACTTTAAGATCCTTACCAGCTACTTTCTCTTGTATAAAATCGAAATTGATTTCAATGTGTTTTATTCAAGCATAAAAGATTGGATTTGCATCCAAATATATTGTACCAATATTATCATGCCATAAAATAGATGGTTTAGAAAGCTTCACATGTAATTCATGAAGTAAATATTGAAGCCAATAGATCCCATCAGTGACATTGGTCAAAGATCCCATCAGTGACATTGATCAAAGCATGATATTTTACTTTTGTACTTGAGCATTGAAGCCAATAGATCCCATCAGTGACATTGGTCAAAGATCCCATCAGTAACATTGATCAAAGCATGATATTTTACTTTTGTACTTGAGCGAGACATCGTTGCTTGTTTCTTAGCACTCCAAAAGATAAGATTAGGGCTAAGAGATATGCAATATCCAGTATCATCCATAAACCTAGCCCAATCAATATCAAAATAGGTATGGAGGAATGGATGGGAAGTTTTCTTTAAATGAAATCGATAGCTAATTGTATGTTTTGATAGCAAAGTATTCATTTGACCGCAATCCAATGAGCTTCAATGGGTTGATGTATGAATTGATAAACATTGTTGTTTGTAAAGGCAATTTCTTACTTAGTGATGGTTGCATATTTTAGAGCTCTAACTATACTTCGATAATGATGAACATTTGAATATGGATTACCCATTTTTTGGG
This sequence comes from Metroxylon sagu, assembly GCA_017589505.3. Lineage (NCBI taxonomy): Eukaryota > Viridiplantae > Streptophyta > Magnoliopsida > Arecales > Arecaceae > Metroxylon > Metroxylon sagu. The sequence goes on from JACVBY030000633.1 coordinate 499,563, forward strand.
ATGGTTGAAGACCAACAACTGCAGTTGTAACTCCTAGATTTGCTCGATTCATTTTGTTTCATACAAGTAAGCTTATAATATATTTCTTTTGTGATAAAAGGAGAACTTGTAATGAGAGAGATATTTCAATTCTAAGAAAATGGTGCAAGAGGCCTAAGTCTTTGAGGAAGAATACTTTGTTCAATAGCTGGATATGAGAAGCTATGGTACTAGAATTGCTTTCTATGATTAGGATATCATTAATATGTAATATACTAACAAGAGAATAATGTCTTAGGTCATAGTTTGTATGAATAGTAAGGTGTTAGACTTAGATTCAATGAAGCCTAATTCAGTGAGCTGATGAGTGAGTCTTTGAAACCAAGCTCATGATGCTTGTTCAATTCATAAAGAGCTTTATTGAGTTTGCATACATATATTGAGTAATACAAGTCCAAAAATCCATTGAGCCATGTACATATCTTCTTAAATATATCTATGTAAGATGTATTATTTACATCTAATTGGCAGATGGGCTATCCATTAGATAAAGTAAGAGTCAAAATGGTCCTAATAGTTGTGGGCTTAACCATTGGAGTAAAGGTTTCAAAATAGTTAATGCCTTCTTCTTCATTATATCCTTTTGCCACTAAGTAGGCCATATAGCGATCCATTATCCCATCAGATTTTTATTTTACATGAAAACCTATTTTCATCCAATTGTGTTATTTTTAATAAGGAAACAAGAGTCCAAGTACCATTATTAGCTAGAGCATTGTAATCATCTTGCATTATAGCATGCCAATAAGGATGTTTATTTACTTTAGTGAAGCATGTGGGTTCCACTTTAGATTGATTATAATCCAACGGGTGATGGATTGTGTGAAAAGTAATATGGTTACGAAAAGTTTTGATTTTGTGGGTGTGATTAGGAAATCGAGTGACCATTTTATGAGTTTGAGTGGTAACGAAGGATAAGGGATGTTGGGGTTAGTTTGATTCTGTATGCGAGTGATTAAAGGTTTTAATTAGAACCGAATCGAATGATTGATGAACCCAGTAACAGAGGGGGAGGGATGGGCTAAATGTTAGGTTCAGTGAGTGATATAGCATGTATAGATGATGATTGGAATGCACACGTAACATTCAAGTTTGGGACTGATTCATCTGGGCCATCGAGATATAGTACCAGATCATTTAGTGTAGTCAAATAAGTCAAATGAGTGGTAGTAGTGGAAATAAGTGATGGTAAGAATGGAATAGAAATAGTGACAAATGAGCAACTAGAAGAAGTTACAAAAAGAAAAGAATTTCCATTAAGGCATATATGCCGTAAAGTGTAAACTCATCCAAAGTTAATATGAGGACGCCTATGACCTCTTTGAAAAAGGGTAATAACAAAGAAATACATAAGGTACAGATTTTGGACTCAATATATCTTGTTTATAAGGGCCCAAAAATGGAAAACACTTGCATAAAACAAACTCAAAATATAAAGTAATCTGGTGGATGCTTAAAAAGAATTTGAAAAGGAGATATATCTTTAAGACTTGATGTAGAAGGTCAGTTAATAAAATAAACTACATGAGCGAAGGATTCAAACGAAAAGAAATTTGGCGTTAATGCATGAAAGAGAGAGATGTGCCCAATTCAGTAATGTGTTTGATCTTGTGTTTAGTTAGATCATTTTGTTTGGGAGTATGTGGGCATATAATACAATACGTAATGATAGTATTATTCAAAAGAGTATGAGATTTTTTCTTCATTAGCTTAGGCAAACTATCACACTAAAATTGTTTTATGGTGGTGAAAAATATGTCTTCAGTATGGGTTTTGAAATGATGAAAACATTCAACATTAGATGATTTAGCAACCATAGGATAGATCCATGCGAATCTCTTAAAATCATCCACAAAGATAATAAAGTTTTCAAAACTAAAATAAGAGTCAATAAAGGCTGGAATCCAGATATCACGGTGCACAAGTTGTAACGAAAAATTAGAATGTCTTGTGGATAAAGAAAGAGATAATTTTTTGCTTTTGCCTATCTAATATGTATTACACATTTTATAGACATTAAGAAAACTATAAAAATCTAGGTTTCCATATTTTTGTAATTGATTTAAAGGGAATAAAATAAAGATTTTCGTCAACATGCCCTGAAAGAAAAGGAATTCCCATGTGTAAGTCTTTCATAGTATAGCTCAAAGTTAAAAATTCAAAAATGCAAGACTTGTCTTTTGTGAATTGAACAATAGAAAGAAAATTCTTAGTTATTCCAGGCACTAACAAGATATTGTTAAAGCAAAATATTTTATTGAAAGAAGAGAGTTTGGAATTATTAATGTAAGATATAGTCAAGGGGTTACTATTTCCAACAAATATATGATTCGAACTTGTGTAGGGTTAAGCTTGTTGAAGTAGTGATCGGTCAAAGGTCATATAATTGGTGGCACTAGAGTCTGGAATTTGTTCTGAAATAATAGAGGATAGTTGAGGAAAAATATCTTGAGGAAGTTGTTACAGATGGTGACTAGCAAACTGGGTGGGTAAACCACTATTTTCTTAAGGCCGTGTATCTATATCGATAGCGAGCTGTGGCGTGATCCTTTTTAGCACACATTTAATACTTAGCCTTGCACTAATTGTTATCTTGTTGATGTTTAATTGATAGCCATCTATCTTTTGTATCATAGAATGGATAGAATTGCGTTCGGTGTTGACATAAGATATAATTTGATGTAATGAGTTAATACCAATTTGTGTAAGTAGAGCATGTTGAGATGGCACTTGATTAACAAAAAAAGCTGATTGTATTAATGATATATGGGATGAAAAGTCATGGATAAAAAGTCATGCTCGAATTGAAGATAGGATACCGTAGGTAAATTTCTATGATAGTGATAAGACATCATAATCAAGTCCAAGACTATTGAGTGCAAGTTGCACAAGCGTAGAATATGAAACAAGTTCTTAAGCAATAGCAAATGAGTCAGCAATAGATTTAATTGATTGCAAATAGTTTGAAATAGTAGATGCACCCTTCTTGATATTTTGGAGTAGGACTTGGAGGAGAGATTTGTGAGCTTTAGACTGTTGCTGGAGATAGGTTTCTTCTAAACATAGCCAAAGATCTTTAGTGGTGAAAAATTCGAGAGCTTAATGTACCATAGATTTTGAGAGCATCGCATTGGTGCGGCTAACCACGAATCGATCTAGTTTGCTATTTATATAATAATAGATGATGAGGTGGTGCACTGACCATTAGATGTGCCCCACTCAATCAAATAGTAAGATGAATATGAGATTCACTCTACTCAATATATCGTCAACAAGCTTCTGCTGTCATCTCAATAAACAAACAAATTTCCGGTTACATGCTTCTTGTTTTTAGGAAATAATTTCGCGCATACATTATTACATCGAAGCATGCATGGTAATCAAGCAGCTTAAGGCACAATAGGATTATGAATTAAAATTGATTGGGAATATTTGGCCAAGAAAACACAATTAACAAGCTGTTCTATACATGACAGGCTTTGGATTCGTATTCTAACTTGGGAGAAGAGTACACTATATTACAACCATTCACTAGATACTCATTTGGACCTTGGAATATGCCCCGTGATAAAGTCGCAACCTTTTGCCAGGTTTTCCTTTCGTTTAGAGCCAGTCGTCTACCATGAACATCTCAATTCAGTCACATGAACCTCATCTCTGGATGAGATGGCAACCATCTGTCAATTTCTCCTTTCTGATTCAGTCAGCCACGGACACCACAAGAGCAGAACGGTTAAACGGATCTATCCATACAATTTCAGGACCAGTCAAAATTTGTATGAACTGCAACCAACATCATCCTTAACCCCTCGTTATTCATTTATGACCACCTTCAAAACATCAATGAGGCATTCCTTACGCGTCCCATGATAGCTTAATCATTAACAGATGCAACAAAAAAAAGTTCAAATGGTACTTACTTTTCTTTCATGTTAAGCAATCAAGTTGGTCTCCACCGTCGATGCAAGCATTATACATGCCATTATATCTTCTCGGAACTCTTCTCTACAAGTCTTCTTTTCTTGCATTAGGTAAAATCTGCCCTACTGTTTTTGGGGAGAAAGAGACCCTCCAGTACAATGGAGAGTGGTTAAAAGAATCATGAATAGGTTTCGCAATAACTACCTTTTGACATATAATCACTGAAAGGAATCATGTTTGCTACTGTAAACAAGAAGAAGCAATTTCATTCACATCCATACTGGTTCTCCACAGTGCAGACCAGATGAGCTGTCAATGCGATGGCAACACAGCAGCACAGTTCTTAACGGGACTCAGTTTAGTTGGCAAAGTATTCAAAGGAAATGAGAATGGCCCCTCAAAGAAGATGGATATCATTCAAATGATTGTAAAGTTATAATCACTTCATCATCGCTGATTGAATCTCCCAGATCCTTCCAAACTATGGAGCTTTGACCAACATCAAGCAGCCTCACAAAGCTTCAATTTTTTTTTTTTTTTTTACACTTAATTGGACAGAATTCTGTACAAATCAAGAGAGCATTATCAAATCATCTTTGTTTTCTGGGTCATTACAAAGGAAGTGAAGCTTGTTTTCATCGGGTGATCCTCTGCAATTCATCTACTATCTCTTGCAGTATGACTGGTTTACGTATCACACCATGCATTCCATCCTGAAGGCATTGCTCCCTCGTATTCCTTTCAGTATTAGGAGTAAGCGCAACAATCAGCGGCCATTTTTCTGTGCATATTTTTTTGATGCAAGCAGAAAGTTCATATCTATCTTCTTCAAATATTTGCACGTCAATAAGCAGCAGGTGGAACTGGTTTCCCTTTAAATACAGCATCTCCATGCAGTGGTACCTGGAAGACACTATGGATAAATGACATCCAAATTTTCCAAGAAGCTTTCTGGTGAGATATACATTAAAACAATCACTGTCCACAAGAAGAATCCTCATTCCTCTGAATGGACACTTGGTAGCCTCGAGATCCATATATCTTGGCCAAACAAATCCTTCCCCTGACTGCTCATGTTGTAATCTGATTATCAATTTCATATTTTTCTCCAGACTTGCTGATGTGTTGGAAACCGAAATCATCCCGCGCATGAGCTGCACAAATGGATCAAGGTCAATATCGTATCAGAATCTAGTGGCAGAAGGACTTGAAATTGGGCTAGGAACAGGTTTAAAACTTTAGAAGAATATCAGCACATACATCTGGAAAAAAGGATGAAAGAACTGGAAAAACAAAGACAGCTACCAAAATTTTGCTAACTTCTAACCTTATGCTGGGCAGGACAATTTATGGTTTTCTAAGCACATAAACTGTTGACATAAAAGAACACATAGTTCCAATCAGTTCCAATAAGAAACTCCTCTCTTACATCCCAATGACATATCCTTAATGCTCTGTAGTTTGCTTTGATTTGTTCTTGTGTAAATATAGCATATTTAAAGCAAGACAGATATCCTGAACTTTTGCCAAGATGGGGAAAAATAGACCCAAGGCCCCAATTTATCAATTATCAGAAAGCAGGGTGTATTCTGTTTCACGCTCAAGCCTGGAGTACAAGAGCCTACTGGTTCTGAATTTTTTGATCAAGAAAATTGGAAAAAAAAAGACTGCTTCATGAATCACTTTTGGTTGTTACAACTGTTCTCCACAGTTTAAGAGTCCAAGGCTGGTGCACGTTTGACCAGTCTTTCATCTCGGTGGCATGATTCTCTACCTGAATCACTTCAAGGGTGATGTATTTTTATCTCCTGGAATGGCCTGGGGGCTAGAACACTATGAACAAGCATTGGTAAGACTCTGAGTCTTGATGCAAAGTTCCAGTGATAATGACAACATAATATAAATGCCAGAGACATGCATGGTGCATGTATCAAGGACAACCACATGGTTCAGCTGTTGGTGTACATAATGTATAGGTGCATGAAGGTACCGAAGTCTGCACCATATGGCTTTTCCAGAAGAGTGATGAGCATAGACTAGGTAGCGTGAGGCTTAACACTTGAAGCAGAATAATGAGAATAATGTTGTTTCTTCCTGCTAGAGCTGTAATTCGGGTGACCAAATTCCTGACAAGTGAAGGGTAGTCTATTTATCCCTGCCAGTAACTATCCTATGGAGGTATCTTTGTTTGTCCTCGACAACTTGTATCCTCATATTTATTGTGCCATAGCTTCTTTTTGTCAGTGGTTCTACTTTCCTTGTGAGATAATGATAATTCTCAGGTGCTGATGGGGTTCCAAAATACCTAAGACTAAGTTGCATTATTTCTTAGATGAAATTCTGATGTTAAAGAAAAGACCAAATATAAACATGAAGGATCTACAGCAATTTGAGATTTAGAATGCCATAAGATTTTAACATTGGAGTAATTAAGGTATATAATTCAGGTTTGAAGCTGATTTCAAACTTTTGCCATATCTAGTGTTGTTAAAAGCACTAGGTGTACCTAAGCACAAAGAGCTTTTCGAGTTTAAGGTGCAAAGCACAAGCGCACTTAAATAAAGAAAAGCACCTATTTTGAAAATAAATAAAATAATTTATATAAGTAAGATTTATATTATATAAAAAAAAAGTTAAAAAAATCATATTAATAATATATTTAGTCTATAAGCTCAATGAAAAGTCTTCTCTTTCTCAGCTAAAATTTATAATTCCTTAATATTTTTCCTTCTCTTTCTCATATGATAGCATAATTTTTGAACTTCAATTCAAATAGTTCTTTTTTTAAATGAAAAAAGGATTCATGAAGGAAACGAAGAAGAAAAAACAAAAAAAAATGAAGGAACAAGGACAAGGCCTCTGGTTTAAAAAATGGATAGAAATTCATCAAACTAGATATCAATGCAAGAAGTAGAATTGGAATTGCAATCACACCAGCATTCCTTGGTTCTTAAATTGCTCCAGTCTGATGAAAAGATCACTTCGTTTTTTTTTTTTTTTTTTTTTTTTTAGAGGGTGCGGTGTGCTAAGAAAGCTTTAACAGAACCAAGTGCGTTCTCATTCAAAACAAACTTCTATTCTACCATTAATGGAAAATCACAAGAAATTTAGGGATCAACGAAGTACACAAGCAATGCCATAGTAAAATCAAAACAAGTCAAACGCATTCCTTTTATTTTTTCTCCTCCTTTTGAAGGAAAAAGGTCAGCCAATTCTTAACCATTGGATAACTATTCAAGCACCAGAGAAAGAAAAACTCACCTCCGCCAGCTTCCTGCAGAAGGAAAAACTAATCTGGCAGTCACCACCATCAAATTTGGATTCATTCAAATCAGGAATATTATCTTCCTTCCTGAAACCGGTTCTGCGAGCTTCAAACTTGAGCGCAACTATCCCTTTGCCCTTCCCAGCTACGTATTTCCTATCTAAGCTTCCATTACCATTACCATCCTCTATACGCACCTGGAGAGAAACGGTCGCTTTATCACCAGAGCTCAAGATAGTCCCAATCATATATAACAAAACCTGAACTATTCGCCTCTCATCCCCGAGCACAGGTCCAGGAATACCACCGGAGACATGGAACTCAAAGGATACCCCTCGGCAAGCACATAAAAGCCTGGACACGCTCACAACCTCCTCGATCATTGACCGAATGTCAAACGGCCGAAATCTTAGCTCCACTCTACCCTCCTCGAATCTACCAACATCGGCGGCTTCCTCGATGAGGGAGGACAGGACAAGACCTGCTTTCACCATGGCAAGCTGCTCGGTGTTCAATTTCTCCAGCTGCAACGCTGATAAAGCTGCCGCCACCAAACGGATGAGCCCGGCTACCTCTCGAGTCAGCACGCTCTGAAGAGACTTCCGGGCCTCTTTCGCCATCAGAGCTTCGTGGCGGGCTCGATCGAGAGCCATGTTCTGCTCCATGAGCTTTTCCCTCATCAGCAGGGACTCTTCGAGGACGGTGGCGTGGGAGAGGGCGATGGCCACCTGGTCGGCAACCACCTCCACGACGTCGACCTCGTCGGACGTCCACACCCTGTCCCCACCGGGGGGAAGCACGAGGACAAGGATGGCAAACGACGACTCCACGAGCTCCACCATGCCCTCGTTGAATTTGGACACACGGAGCAGCGGCATCCTAATCGCGGCCACCGGGCCAACGGGCTCTGACTCAGTGGCTCGGACCAGATAGGAGTTCGGGTCGAGTATGAAGAGGTCCTTTCTTGTGATTATCTTGGCGACGTCGGGGTCGGCGGTGGGGATGGAGATTGTTTGTTGGTGGTGGGCGAGACGGCGACGGTTGAGGTGGTGTGTAAGGGAGAGGGAATCAGGGGAGGTGGGCATCCAGATGGCGCAGTCGAGGAGGGAGAGGGCGTCGGCGAGTTGGACGAGGGTGGTGTCTAGGATGGCGCGGCGGTCAAGGGAGCGGCGGATCTCAGCGGTGACCAAGCGGACGCGCCAGACGGCGGCCTCCTGGCGGCGCATGCGGCCGAGATCGCGGTCGAGGTCGCGGGCCTTCTGGCGGAGGAGACCGTCGCGGACGAAGAGGCGGAGGAGCTGGGGGATGAGGGGGACGAGGGTGACGGCAGTGGCGAGGGAGACAAGGGCGGTGAGGAGCTTGAGGACGACGAGGGCGAGGAGGAGGATGAAGGAGTGTGGGGCGTAGGTGAGGGCGGCGACCAGGTGAGTGAGGCCACAGAGGACGATGAAGGCGCCAAATTGGAGGATGAGCCATCGGAAAGGAAAGATAGCGGAGCACGTAACGAAGTAGAAGAGCTCCAGTGGTATTGAGAAGTAGGCGAGGGCGATGAGGAAGTCGCTCACCTTCTGGCATTCGAGGATGTTTTCCAGGGTCCACAGGGAGGTCGGGTCCTCCTCACAGCCGCCGCAGCGGGCTAAGGACCAGGACCAGGACCAGGACCACGACCACGACGACGATGACGGCATGCTGTTCGACGAAAGGTCCTAGCGGTGAGCGGCCGTAGGCAGTGATGGCGGCCTCGGAGGCAGGGCATCTCAGAAAAGGACGGAGTAGAGTAAGGTGGAGGGGAGGGGGGGGTGTTTTTGGCTTTCGTTCAATGAATCTGGTTGGAGTGAACATGAGTCGGCAGTAAGAAATTAGCCACTGGGAGATTATTTTAATAATTTTATATCCTCCTCCTCCTCCTCCTTGGCGCTTTCCGAAAAGTCTAGCTCGACGTTCCTTTCGTACGTGACAAGTGGACTCATTTGAATAGAGGAGGAGGAGGAGGAGGAGGTCGGTCTCGCCCGTGGTGGCGTCTACAGTTGCTTTCGCCAGGCCCGAACGTACGGGTATACCAGCACTGCGCTGCGCTCGGAGAGCCTGGGAAATGGTGTGAAGAAGGCCCGTGGAAAACCAGTGGGCCGGGCCGGCCGCATTTTTTCTTTCTTTTTGTTTTAGTTGTAGGTGGGGGCTTTGAGTTGGGCTCGGATCCAATTTTCTTTTTTAAAACAATTAGGTCTCAGCCTGACTTAGACTCGATCCAAAATCCAATTATATTGACTGAATATAATTCGATTGAGTTGAAAATTGAACTAGTGATGTTAATTTTTAATTTTTAAATATTTACACAAAAATAAGTAATATTTAAAATAATTACGTTTAATTATTCTAAAAATTTTGTTATTAATTTATTCTATTCAAATATATCTATTAATCTAAAATACATATTTCTTTTTTATTTCACATTTTTTTATAAAATATTCTTATTTATCTTTTAGATTAAAAAATTAATTAAAAAATTGACCGCCCTTTTAACTTTACATATAAGATGGAACTATTTGTATTAAAAGATTTTTATTGCAATAAAATCCTATATGAAATAGTCGAGAAATAAAGATAAACTATGAAACAAACAATAATTATATTTTTATATTATTTTATCAAATAATAGGTCAATTTATAAAATTTATCTATAAATAATATTTTAAAAAATTAATTATCTTTATTTTATTTTTATTTTTCAAATATAAATTAAAGTATCATACATGCGAGATATATATATATATATATATATATATATAAAGAAAAAAAGTAAACCTCAAGAAGATTTACCTTATCTTTCATTTGTCCATTCGTGTTTAATGAGTTTTAATAAGGATTATTTTTATTTTTCTCTTTTCTACAAGGATAACAGAGTAATTCAAATTGTTTCCTTTTCCACAAGGGTATTTGAATCATCTTCGGCAACTAAATTTCTTAAAAGTCCCTCTCTCATGGCCTCTCTCACTCTCTCTCTCTCTAAAATCCAACTCCCTCTCTCACGTCAGTAGAAATTTTATGTCACTCTCTATCGGAGTCCCTGCTCAAACCCCACTCTCTTAGATCCCAAACACTCCAAATTTAGATGTATCAAATGGAACGTGTTAGGCATGCCCCACCTGATGAACCGTATTAGGCTGCCTCTAGGCCCACGAGTCGTGCCAGCATGATAGCCCAAATGGATTGGAATGGCATGGCTTATGGCCTATCACTAGGCCCATGAGGCACTAATGGGCTAGCCTATGGCACGACATGTTGGGTTGACATGCATGCTAGGCCATGTGCCTAACATTCCAACCAGGGAAAGAACAAAAATGCCACGGCAACGGCTACTTCTAGAGAACATTTCATCCAATTCCCAAAATACCGTTTATAACTACCAAAAATAATAATTTCAACGGTATTCTAGTTTTTTAGTTAAGAATACTTATTTGTCCTTCCCAACGACCATAAAAGATTAGTTTTCAAGATTATTTGGATCATTTGAAAGCCTCCCAACATCTATAAATAGGCTCCAACACCTCTCTCTCACCCAAATCACAAGCTCTCTAAACTTTTCTAAAGCTCTCTTAAGCTCTCTTAAGCTCTCCTAAGTCCTTTTTATCTTCCTACGAGTCTTCTTAATTCTTCTATGCTATTTTAATTTTTTTCTAGTTTTTAATCAGCTATCCTAATCTCTCTTTACTCTTACTCTTTATCCTCTACAATCAATAATATCTAATACTGCTAGCTCTCACCAACCTTACGGCCAAGGATTTAAGTTCGACACCGACACGATAAAGTATAAGGTACACCGGTCATAAACTAAACACAATGTCCTTGAGTCGACTATTACCACTAGTATTGCATCAACGGCCATCAGATCCAAAGCTAGACCCAGGACTTCTGAAGTCTGGTTGCGCTTCGACATTGAAGATATTGCCAATAAGGGACTTTGTGTGATTTGTAAAGTTTGCAAAAAATAATACACTTTTAGAAGAACCGGTTACCTGCCCTAGCATTGGAAAAAACATGAAAGTGCAACAGTTGAGACCACTTAATCTTAGATTAAAATTAGCTAAGGAGGTGAGTCAGGAAGATTTTCTCACTCTCAAAAATTAAATAGGAAAAAATTATCAAAGTTTATTGCAGGCAATGAAATGCCTTTACATTTGCCGAAAGTTCAAAATTTAAAAGATATATGAAAAATGTTTTAAATCCTGCATATAAAAAATATTCAGAAATACTACTAAATCTAATTGTTTTAAATAATTTTATGATTATAAAGAAAATATAATTTGGTATTTCAAAATTTTTGATTGCAGAATAGCACTTACATCTGATATTTGGACAAGTACAGCTAAATTACCTTATATTTATATTATCACGCATTTATTGATTGCCACTGAGTAATACAAAAAAGAATTCTTAGTTTAGATAATACATCTAATAATAATATTGTTGCCGAATTACTCAAACCACATTTGCATTTCATCTTATATGAAAAATTATTTCATGTTAGATGTGCTTATCATATTATAAATTTAATTATATAAGATGGTCTAAAAGTTATTAAATCATATATAGGTAAAGTTAGAGATGCTATTAAATATATACAATCATCGGAAGATAGAAAATAAAAATTTAAATTTTATGTAATGACCATAGATTAAAATATAAATAATATTTATTAAATGTAAAATATAGATGAAATTCACCATATTTAATACTACAATCATGTTTTAAATATAAAGATATTATTACTATATTTTATAATAGTCACTTCTTCAGAGAACCTTTATTATAATATCATTGGCATAATTTTGGTGTTATTATGCAATTTTTATACTGTTTTTATGAAACTATTAATATTTTATCTAGTACTTATTATCCTATATCTCTCTTTGTTTTGCAACAAATATATAATATTATCAATTATTTTTTCAGAATATAAGGTAATAAAAATTTTAAAAGTATAATTTTATCAATGGAAATAAAATTTAATAAATATTGAGAAGAAATTTTATATTTTTATTGTTTAACTTCAGTTATGGATCCTAAGTTAAATTAAAGTGTTCATATATAATATTAAAAGTAATTTTTAAAAATATAAATTATGAAGTTAGTATGAATAGATTTAAAGAAAAAAAATAAAAATTTATTAAATGAAATATTTATATTATATGATTAAAAATATAATAAAGGTAAAATATTCTCTAGTTTAGGATCGACCCTGGATGCTATAGGTGTTTAGTCTTTGTTGTTAAAAAATAAAGAACCACAACTTTATTGTTTCCACCTACTAAATTAAATATTTATTTGACTAATAATATCATAAACTTTTTAACCCAAAGAAATAGTTAATTTTAATATTTTGTCCTACCAGAGAGCGTAAGAAAATAATTATCATGTGCTCTTTGTCATATCTCCTCAAAGAAAATAATTATCATGTGCTCTTTGTCATATCTCTTCATGTCTCGTGATTTACTAATCCCTCTAATGTTCATAGCAGCATCAAAGTCTACTATTAGTGCAGGAGGACAAGTGCAGGACAGGTACTGATGAAAGGAGCCGATTGAAGCCTGACACAATGGAGATGTTGGTCTACTTTAAGGACTGGTACGATACCGAAGAGAAGATATAAGGTTAAAAAAATAATGTTAAAAAATTTGCCCAAACAATAATAAGTGAAGCATTAGAAGACTAAAGATGAAAAAAGACGCAATTTGTTATGGGACGAATGACCATGATGGGTCATGAAAACAATAAGTCCTAAAAAAAGATAAATACATCTAATTTATTTTACTTAATCTTTCTAAAATTAGTTTTAAAATAATAATAAATAATAATAAATAAAAATTTACTGGATAAGTTGGCTCACTGAGCTTAACCACCTAGGCCCATCAAACTGTGTCAGATAAAAGATAAAGATAAAAATCAGAAGTTTGAAGACTTTCCTCCAAACAATTAGAAGATGAAGAAAAGGATCGGACAAGAGAATAATGAGATGATGCGATTGCGATAAACCATTTGCCCACCTATAAAAAAAAAATAAAAAAAAAGGGGTATATGTATAATTTTTTTAAAAATAATATTAGGAAAATTATATGGATTGGCATGCTCATGTGGCATGTGAGTTGGCACAGATGGACCCACTCATGGGCTATGTGGGGCCAACCCTTCGGCATTGGCGGCCTATGCCAGCAAGATCCGCTATAGAACACGGATTGGCACGGTATGGCAGGCCACGGAGTAACCACCATAGCAGATCAGGTCGCGTGTTTGATACCTCTATCCAAATCCTCGCAAGGTTACACCCTTGTCCCCTTCGTTGAGTACCACCACCACCTCTGATAGCAGCTCTCCAAAGCTTCGGTAGTGCCTTGCCTGATGCTAATTGGTTTTCCCTCTCTCCCTCTCCCCTGTCGTTCGGTAGCTCTTCTTGGGTTTCCTTGCCTCCCTGATGCTAATTGCCGTCCAATTACCAGCCAAAGATCGGTTTTTGGAGTTTCCTGGCATCAGGACTTTGGAAATCTGTGGTCTTTCCCTTTGGAATCGCGCTCAGGTGTTCTTTTTATGCGGTGGATGGATTTTTAGTCTTTTATATCCTAACCGGAAAAGATCGGATCTTTGGATGCATTTTGTGGAATGGGATTAGATTCTCTTCGACAGATAACCATCTTGCTTTCCACCAGCATGTGCTGCAAGTTTTTGAGCTCAAATCCGCGGAGGTAACTTTCTCCTCCGAGGCTCTAATGTGGTTTTGGTGCCGGTTTATGGTGTTGGGCGAGGTGTTATAGAGATCTGGAGGCAGCGAATGGGGCAATCGAATAAAGAGGCGTGTGGGTTTTAGATTTGAAGCTCAACCAACCGATGGTAAAAAAACAAAAAAAAAATGAAGTTTTTAACCTTTGAGGTTTCACTTTGATCTCTGGATTATAAAAAGTTTTGCTTCTTTATATTCCCTATCATTATAAAATTCTGGTGCCGTTTGTTTGTTGCTATCTAAGTTCCACATACCTGCGTGGCAGATATTGATTACCTCAAACTCATAGCATGGCATGGCATGGATCGATGTCAACAACTTGTCCTTTAGCATCTCTGCTATCACTGCTTTCTATGGTGATGATGGTAGGAAGAATGGCCGCTTAAGGGTGGAGTGGGCACTCCAGTTTGGGTCATCGTTTAGGACAGCTTGGGAACGTCCTCAACGTCGCTTATTCCCCTTTGTTTTCCTCGAAACCCTTAAAAGGTCGCTCCTCTCCTTTTTGGTCTACTACGCTCGATAACCAAATGTTTGTAGGCTTCTTCTCCGCCTCCGCTGGGTTAATTGTGCTTTCAATGTAATGGCTAGAAACATTTTGGGCTTCTTCTTACATAAACACGGGATAAAAGTTGATAAAAAATAATAATAAAAAAAAAGCCCAGCCAAATATAGCCCAGCCATTATAGATTTTTGGCCATCTACAAATAAGAAGGAATTACAAAGATTACTCAAACAAATTAATTATTTATGCCATATTATTTCTAATTGCCCAAGTAAAGATTCAGCTTTCAGCCCATTATTGATGTTAAAAAATGAGGATAATTTCTAGTGAATAGTCAAATATCAGCTGGCGTTGGATAAAATAAAAAGATATTTGATTTATTTGCCCGAGCTACTGCCACAGGAAGGGGAGAGACCCTTGATGCTGTATATTTTGGCTATTCAAATTTTCCTTGAAAGTCTATTGGCTCAAGACAGGGAAGGTGGATTTGATCAGGCAATTTATTACTTGAGTAGAATGTTCAATGAGGCTGAAATGAAAAATATACCTATTAAAAAGTTATGTTTGGTTGTACTCTTTTCTCGTTCTAAATACAGATATTACACTATATCTAAAGTGGTGTATTTGATTTGTAAGATTAATGTTCTCAAATATATATGTTAAACAAACTAGTTTTATGGAATAAAATTGGTAGATGGATGATTGTCCTATCGAAGTATAATTTTTTGTTATGTATTGCAAAAAGCTATTAAGGAATAAACTCTGATAGATTTTCTTGTCGATCATCCCTATCTAGACGTACCAAAAGTGAATAATATATTTCAATGCGCCTATTCATCCTTTTCCCTTTTCATGGCAAGTCTTCGTGAAATAACTCTGATGGAAAGAAAAAAAGAATACGTATGAAACACACCTCACCCAACCCTGAATATTCTAAGATCCTTTTTCAAACTTCCTCCCATTTAGAGTTAGGAGATAGATAAATAGTTTGACGAGCATTACTTTATGGGTACATATGTTCGATGATTCTCAAAACGAATATGGAGCTTGTGCAAATTTTATTCTAATGTCACCTTTAGGAAAAAAGTTATGGTTGGCATTCCATCTTGAATTTTCTTGTTCAAATAGTTAAGTCATATATGAAGCATTGATAATCGGTTTGAAACTTCTGTTGGAACTAAAAGTGTTTAAAAGAAGGGTAGTTAGAGATTCCCAACTTGTGATAAATCAAATATCTAATAAATAGAGAATAAAATTTTTAAAAAATAAAAACTTACTTTGTTGAAAGGCAACCTAAGCATATTAACTTTGGCCATCACATCCTCATTCAGATGCGAGCCAAAGTGAATGGTACCAAATCTAGAAGGATTGGTCCCTTAGGAGGTGAGGAAGAAGTGCCCTTTTTCATGACTTTTTTTTTTTTAATAGAAAGTTGAGAAAGAATAAGAGAAGAACAAAGAATAGTTGGAAGCAAGGAAGACGATAAGAAAGCAAGAAGGCAAATAAGAGTAAAAAAAGGGAAGCCATATGGTATATTAATAGAATGACAAAGGAGCTTTGATCTTTTATAATAATAAGCATTCTCTAAACACTTCGGATTTCAGAACAAAAGCCTGAGAAATGACATCAAAATGGTTGCATAAATGATAAAACTTGAAAAAGATATTAAAATTAATAGCCCTATAGGATACATGTTGGAATCACAAAGGAACCTAATAAATGTCAATTTAATGCTTGATATAGTTTATTAGAATATTGAGATACGATCCATTGGTATCAAGTCCTCTACTTCCCATAAGGTAGTTAAATAATAGGCTAAAAAGATAAATGCAAACATCTCTTTAATTCTAATAAACCAAAGGAATATTAGCGGCAATTGTTGGCATCAAATTTCGGCCTTCTTAAGAATGAAATAAAAAGCTAACTAGTAAACCAAAACTTTACTAATAAATTCTCTCAGATCAACATGAGCTAAGCTATATATTAACATTTGGACAACTAAGTCGAAAAGAGTAGAAAATGGCTTGAATTCTTACCCAGCAATACTTATCTTGATTGAGACAAGGATATGCAAGAAGACCTAAGAGTAACTATTTAAATTACAAAGTTGGCAAGGAGTCTGAAGGGAAGTTTTCTGTAATGTTTGAAATTAGATAAAAATTATTAGAAATTCCTAATAGTTGTCTGATGTAGTTGTGATCACTACATTATAAATATAGGAAAAGATGGCATTTGCAAGAGAGGATTCAACATCTAGATTTAGAATTGATTTAAATTAAGTTTAGAATAATTACCTTAGGAGCAGCCAATAATTTATCACAGTTAGGAATAGTTTGTAATTTAGTCTTTTTCTCAGCTATTTGTTTTCTGTTTCTACGTCAGACAGAAGTAAAAATTGAATTAATTTAATTGATTGATTATATTTTTTTATATTCAAAATATTTTATAAGCAATGAACGCCTCCATTTTATTCCTTGACATACGTTGCCACGTAATTTATTTCCCGTCGGATCCTCAAAGAGAGAGTTGTTAGACTTTATTTTAACATCTTTAACAATGGGACAGGTAAAATGATATTAAACCTATTACGCTCCGAACCCAGCTGGTGGTGGCTCAGCTGCATGCCAGGCATCCAAGGCATCCAATATAGTATCATTTATAAACAAGAAGGGTTAACAACTATATAACATACAAAATTTAATCCTCCATAATACAAATTATGTAATGTTGGGCAACAAACCAAATTTACAAAATAAATTCAAATGAGGTTACATATAACAAAATATAATCAATTTACATCAAGAAACTCCCAATTATCCCTATTGTTGCCCCTAATAATTCTTTGGCTCTGGAAAAATATTGTAAGATTTAATGAGTTTACACTCAGTAAGTAAGCCTACTATTACATGATATAGCCAAATAAGAATTTTTACAAAGTCAAATACATGTTATGCTTCCAAATTTAAAAACATTTCATCATATTAGAATTATACAAATCTCATATTTGAATAAATTGGAAGCAATTAATATGAAATCATATTTCAAAATACCATTTCCATTCCAAATCACTGTAAATCTTATTTTGTACTAATGTTCCACGTCCACGTAATAAACATCCTAAGGATGTAACCTGTGTTCTCCTAGGGTCAATTAGCATATAATGTTATATCCTGTCACAGCACATCCCTAGGACGTGTGTTCTCCACATATTTCCCCTGTGGAGGTGGGTCCTGGAGTCATGTAACATGTAATGTGGACCGTGACGACATATAATAACATAATCACAAATAACATTTATTCGCATAACAGCAAACATATATCAATTTACTTTTCATATTTTACCAAAATTTAGTAATTTTACATAATCATGTAATAACCAGTTGCATGTATAAAATGCTAATTTAATTTACCAAAATTAACAATAATCAAGTCAAATATCCATTTACATAAATGTGGTACCACAAATATCATTTTTCAAATAATACTATAAATCAATTTCATTATTTCAATAATGGCATAATTTAATAATGATTTAAAAAAAATTATTATAACTGGCTTACTTACCTCACAACGCTAATCCAAAAGCGTAAATCAGCTGTATGGACCTCTGGGTACCTATAACATAATTTTTTAGATTTTTAAATTTCAATTTTAGGATGTCAAACTCACTCCTACACTTAACCCAATCTAATCCTGGGCTCAACTTGGGACTTGAATATCTCCAAATATAGAAGCCCAAATGGGGAAATAAAAATTTTTCGACAAACTAGGATCCATGCTGATCATGACCATATTTTCTTTTATTGGGCCGGGCTCAATTTAGGGTCCGAAAATTTGGCCCAAAGGGGCTAACTGGACTGGGCATTCCCTTTTTTTTTTCTTTTCTTTTCCCTTGCTTCACCCCTGTTCATCACCTGAACGAGGGGTGGCTGATGGCCGGCGGCCTAGGGCCACCGCCGGCCCTCCCCGGGGTCGGCTGGCCGCCGATGACCGGCCGGCGGCGGCGGCCATCCTCTATCTCTTCTCTTTCCTCTTCCTTTTCTTCTTCTTATCTTTTCTCTTACTGTGCCGGCGGCACGGCTGGCCACCGTTGGCCGGCCGGACCTCAGTGGACGCCGCCGGGGCACCGGTGAGGGCGATCGGCCGGAGCCCGGGCCCGGCGAGCCGGCGGGCACACCGTCGGGCCCGGACCAACGTGGGAGCCGATTTGGCTCCCGCGACAGTGGAGGGCCATTCGGCCCTCTCCCTCCAATCCTTCCCCTGCCGGCGACATGGCCGGCCACCGGACGCTGCCCCGGCACTGGCGGGGGTCGCCGGACAGAGATCAGGCCCGGCGGGCATGCCGCCAAGCCTAAACTCACAGTGAAGGGAGGGCCATGGAACGGCCCTCCCCCCTCTTTCCTTACCGGTGGCACGGCCGGCCGGACCCCACCGGACGCCGCCCCGGTGCCGGTGGGTGCTATCGCCCGAAGACCGGGCCCGACGAGCCAGCTTGGCTCCCGCGTCAGGGGAGGGCCCTCCTGCGGCCCTCTCCCTACACGCTCTCTCTCTCTCTCTCCCTCTCCTCGCCGGTGAGGGGGGGCTTATCTGCTGGCGGCGAGGTGTCGAGGATGAGTGGAGGGCAGCACGGTGACGGGATCGCGCGAAGAGGAGGAGGGAAGAAGAAGACGGAGAGGACTGCCAATCCCCTCCCTGTTTATCTTTCAGCGAGAAATGTTAAAATAACTTTTAGATGGAGGTTTACAAAACCAATTTGTCTCGTCTTTCGAGACAGTAGAATGCGTTACGTGGCAATTTTTATCGCTTGTATGGATACTTTGTGATTTAAATTTGTACCATAGAGCAAACTTGTGGTGTAGACTCGAGTCCTAAGAGTTAGGAACCTACGTTAGTTCCCCCTTCCGCAAGCAATAAGAACGGTCACGTACTACAAGGTTAGGTGGCCGAATTGATGGTTGGCATGGTTAGGATGCCGCCACCACGATAAAGATGAATGATATTCTCTCACAATCTTAGCAGCAGATGATGATGATAATAATAATAATAAATAATATTTTTTTAATAAAAATCATTACATATAAGCTAGTTAAATAATATTTAAAATAAATATAATATAATATTTTTAACTTTATTATCTGTATGGCTGCATTAAATAATTTTTAATTCAATAATCTTTTTATCTGAAATTTTCTGTATTCTAAACTTCTTTTATGTTTAAAATTGGTATAGTGTCATTATAGTATTTTTCTTACTATATAGACCAGTAGATTGGGGTTTGATTTCTTCAATATAAGTTTTTTTTTATAATTTTATATCAATTAATTTTATTTTAAAATTTAAAAATAATGTAATTTAATATATAAATTTTATTTATTTTATTTTTAGTTTTTAATTTAGAAATAATAATTTTAAAAATTAAATTTAATGATATAAAATTAAATAAATTATATATTTATTTTTTATTTTGGATTATGTTTATTTTTAAAAAAAACTCTATTTATAGAATATATTTCATCTATTTTTTAATTTATGATTTCAAATAAATTATTTTTTAAAAATAAAAATTTAATATATATATATATATATTATTTATCTTATTTTTATTTTTTTTAATTTAAAATAATAATTTTAAAATTTAAATATAATAATATTAAATTTAAAAAGTAATATAAATTTTATATTTTTATTTATCTTATTGATAAATGAATGCCCGTGCCGCATGGGCATATACAATGGCAGCCGCTCACATGGAAAGTTTAAACTAACCACCCATAATTCAATTAGATTTGCATCTTTTTCAACTAACCCAAATAAAAGGTCTTAAAATTTGATAATATTTTAGTTATAATATGTGGTAACCGCCTCTCTTTGATTACAAGAGCACATTAGCCATTTGCCTCCTCTCCCCTCTCCTTTCTTTTCAATTTAAAACTTTGCGATCTACTCCTTCCTTAACAACGATAATGCATGCGCGTAACCAGGGAGATCTTCTTCTTCTTCTTCTTCTTCTTTTTTTTATTTTTTTTATTTTAATAATATCATTTTATAATTGTTTTGCTGTACATGTGTCGGCTTGCTCCACGCCTAGAGATAAAGAGGGGCGACAAAAGAACACCACTCTTTTTTCTTCTACTTCCACCCACGAAGATGAGCGGTTCCCCTCGTCACAACTACCGGTCGCATATAGCGCACACGCCCCCAACCCCCCCCCCCCCCCCCCACAAAAAAAAAAAAAAAAAAAAAAAAATCTATGGTGGCGATGTCATCTCTTCTGGGTGGCAGTCCCTTATCTGGACCTCTATCGCCTTCCCCTTGTCTGTCCGTCGCATTCGGCAGCACTGCCTCCGTGGAGCCTGAGGCAAAATAAAAAATGGGAAGAAGAAATATTAGAAGACAGTACATAAGAAGTGTTGAACTTTCTGCCACTCGTATAATAAAATACCAAGAGGATGCCAGTATTCCGCAACCGACTGTTTTTAATGATCTCTGCTTGTACTATTCTCTCACTTCAGTGCGACTAAAGTTTTATTTGGATTAGCTCGCTTTTATATATAGCTGTTGATAACCGCTGAGCTATATGAGATAATTATTAATTATATAGCTAGGTCAAGAGCTAATCCAAACGAGCCTAAGCCTCTGTCGTCAAACAAAGAGATGCAGGACCTCCTCAGGGGAAGGGAAGGGAAGGGAAGGATCCTGAAGCATTGTATATTTTTATCCTTCCAAATCTGAAACCAGACTCTTTTTATTTTTAACGAAAAGGACAAACATGTGAGGCGTACGCACCCGTCTCCACGCGGTAGGGTCCATCTTGCGTGCGAAAACCCTGACCGCCTTAACCTTCAATGCGGCATCGAAGGCGGGCCGGTCGTACCGGTCGCCCGTCTCCGACTCGCTCCTCGAGTACTCGCTCAGCGTGGCTCCATTCGACCCCCGAACCCGGTCCAGAAAGAACATGAGAGGCCGGTCGCAGGGGTCCGGTTTAAATGGCCGGGTGTTGAAGGTGAAGGGCCCGTCGCTGAAGCTTCTCCAGGTCCGGAAGGTCTGGAGCGGGACCTGGAGGTCCGCCGGGGCCAGCGCCCAAGGGTACAACTGGACCGTGTAGCCCCAGGACACGGACACCGACCAGGTGTAGCCCTGCCCCGACTCGTAGCAGAAGCACTGTTGGAGAATCCTGGCCGGGTCGAAACGGGACGCGTCCACCAAGGATCGGAGCCCCTCGATCTGGGTGCGGGCAAGCGGAGATATGGGCTTCAGGTCGTCGAGGTGGTGCAATGACATCAGCGGAGCGACCGGGTGCGCCGCGAGCATCCCATACGCATCGTCTCGAATGTCCACCTGGAAATCAAAGTAATTAATATAATGTATCTACTAGGGTAAGAAAAATTAATTACTTTGTCTTGATGCCAGATATAGTTTGCTTAAGTATTATGTCAATTATTAAAATTTTAATTAGAAAATCTTTATTCTTTAAAATAATACTTAATTTCATTGTGAAATTAAGTATAGAAACGAAACGTTCTAAATTGAGACATTAAAGAGACAAAGAGATGAGATTAATTTGTAATATTATATAGATCTATATCATTTTTATCGGACAATATTGACACAAAAAGAGAGAGAGAGAGAGAGAGAGAGTAAAGCTTAAGCAATTTGAGCAACAAAAACTGGCTATTTTATTTTATACTACATATACATGTGACTTAATATGTTATTAAAATTTTAATTATAAATCTTTTATGATGTTTTAAATATTATTTAAATGTGAAAGTTAAACATCGATAAATTAAAATGTTGAAAACCCGAGCTGTGGTGATACTTTTATATAAAAGTAGTTCAGATTGGAAATATTATTTTTATCAGACAGTGGCGTAAACTTAGACGATTTGGCACGCCAACATGGAAGAAAACGCGCCTACACCAGAACGCGCAGCAGCGCTAGGTCCGGGTTCCCAAGCCAGCCAGTCCTTTTTGAGAGAAGGAGCAAAGAATTCCATGCGGCCCGGCGTTAGCCTATGCTTTGCTGAATCGATACTTCGTGGCTTTAAATAAAGAGTATATTTACCGGTATTTAAAACAGAAAAAGGGGAAAAAAAAACGCAGAGAAAATTACCTGGTGGAAACCGGGTTCACGGGTCAGCGGAACGCCGAGCTCGGAGAGGCAGAACTCGACGCGCTGGTCGCTGCCGTAGAGGTTGTTGTAGCGATCGAGGCAACCGTCGATGACCCGGGCGAGCGCCGCCGCTGCCGGGCGGCTGACGGCGAATCCCCCGCCGCCGAAGGCCATGCCGTACGAATGCATCACGTCCTGCTCCACGCTCTCCGATGGCGCCCCGATGTACCACATCTCCTGGTGGTCGTACTTCCCCAGCACTGCCGCCAGGTTTTCCGGGAAGAATACCGTGTCGTCGTCCCCCATCACCAACCACCGCACCCACCCCTCCTCCTCCCCGAGTGCCCGGTACGCCTCCGCCACGATCCGCGCTATCCGGGCCGGCGCCGCCCGCTCCCCGAACCGCGACGCGTCCGCCGAGATCCGGTACGGAGGGCACGTGCCCGGCCACGCCTGCCCATCCGGTGGCTTCTTATCCAGCCACACGTGGCCCCGCATCTCCGCCGGCCGCCACCAGAGCTCCGTGTAGCTCCGCCGGCGGTTCCACGTCTGCGCCGATCCCCCGACGCCGAACGCGATGTGGGAGAGGTTGGTCGGGGCGGGGGCGGGGGCGGGGTCGGGGGAGAGGTTGGACGGGACGGGGTCGTGGGAGAGGTTGGTCAGGGCGGGGTCGCCGAAGAAGGTGAGGATGGCCTGGGCGCAGTCGGGGCTGCGCCACCAGAACTGGCCGGAGGAGACGGCGGAGTAGGATACGAAGACGAAGAAAAGGACGAGGACGGAGGCCTTAACGTGACGCCACCGTCGGCCGCATAAAAATTGCAAGCATTCCATCTCTGGAGCATCGCCTCTCCTGGAACGCGAACGCCCCGATCGAATCAGAGAAAAGCAAATTGTAAGAGAACGGATGAGTCCTGAGCAATCTAATAATCTAACATGGGGAAGGCGAAGCAAAAGAGGAAATCCTTCCCGACCTCGGATCTCACCACCCGTTTCCTTATCTACTCGTTCGTGGTGGTCTCTGGTCTGAAGTAAAACATATAAAATGTAACAGAGGTGATGTCTCTCCTCCTGGATTACCGTTTCATGCCAATTTGATGAGAAGGGAGGTCTTTTCTTTTATAGACAAAATAAAAAAAAGGCATCGCAATCCGAAAGCGAGACGATGCCGGCTCTCTGGACTTCTTTTTTCTCGCGACGAAGGGGACAAGCAAGGGGAAATGACTTTGAAGGAAAGTACGGGAATGCCCTCTCATCTTTGTTTCAAATTAAAATCTGCCCTCCTTACCCGATTGCCGACTATGCCGGGGAAATGTTGCAATGATGTGGCTTTACAACAAAGTTATATATATATATATATGCCAGCAAAAGTCGTAGTAGTTCTTGGTGATGCACCGCCCGGAGGTTGTGGCCTGTGGAGCGGGATTCAACAACAATGATAAGGGTAATTCTGTAATTTAAGTGCACGGGAGGTGCCTTCTTGTTTGTCCGTTAATGTTAATGTGATCTGATCATTTGTGGCACTGGGTGAATACACGTGTAGGAGGTTGGCGTAAACAATCGGTTGTCTCTAACCAATCAATACAGAATGCTTGCTGTATTAAATGTCGCACGCCCCCTGCTATAAAATACGTTAACTTTTATCTATAACCAAAATTTAAGTGTCCTCATGGCAAGGGAACTGAATTTTTTTGTTTTTTTGTTTTTAATTTTTCGACTGCCCGAAGATATTGACCCACTGGCTCTGATTCGGGCAAGTAGAGTTACAAATAATGGTGGGAACAAAGGCGTGGAAATAATTTTAACCACAGGTACGGTCGCACGTCAACAAAACTCGAGCAGCCTAGGCTGTGCCAGGACGTTAACTTTTAGCGGTATTCAAGTCTAACGCGTACCGGTTAGCATATCTCTGCTGTTACGTTTGGACCTAACGAAACCAGCCTAACGCATACTTCCATCCACATATAATTTATTAATGCATAAAAGTTAATTAAGATAATATGAAATCGATGGTTCCAACATTTGGCTAAAAATTTTATGCATGACAATGAAAAAAATAGTAAGCAAAAAATTAAGGCAATATTTAATCCACTTGATTCAAAACAAAAAAAAAAAAAATAAAGCTCCTCGTCTTAGTCATTATTATTGTAAAAGTAGAAGAAAAGTATCTGAGATGTAGAGAGCTTTTCAAGTACAATTCTTCGATATTTAAGTAAGAAAGGAAAAAAAAATAAAGAAAATCAAGAATATACCTTAAAAGCCTTCTTATTTGAGAAAGAAGGTATTAAAAAGAATAAAAATTCTAAGGCTTACGATCAGTGAGATGAAGAAAAAAAAAAAAAAAAAAAAGGAGAAAAAATAGCCTCCAGTGCCTTTAAATGGGGTCTCCTTTTATAAATAAATTTAAATCTGAGTACTAAGAACCGTTCATACCATGGTGGCATACCTTATTACGATGATGGGACCGATCAATGGATACGACTACTTCACCTACCATGAGCCATACTTTTTGATACAAAGATGCGCGTGAGCTTAATTGTCATCTTGTTGCGTCTGCAATGCTACTAGACAAAATAGTTAGGAGCCTCATGGATTGTACTCCTTTAACATTGTCCAGCCATCACAGGTATCAGTGATGTATATGGTTTGAGGGCCATATATCCTGACGCGATGCCAAATTGATTACTAGCTCAATTTGACTCTATTATATGCCCTTACTCTCGAGGCTAAGGTAGCCTGCTCAAATGAGGGAGTAACTTTTAGTGAGCATTAGTTTTGGCGATAGTGGGTTGGTCTTCTGTAATTAAGCTAGGGATCCAAGCCTTCCCCCATACTCTAGGCTTTAGACTTATGAATTATTCTTCGAGGCTAAGAGAAGGGCCTCTGCGAGCACTCTCTTTTCTCTCATAAGGAAGAGTTCTTCTGAGTTGTTGGTTCTACTCTATTTCTTGTATCGATAGGTTGGCATAGGGAGAATTCATCAAGCCTGGTGGTCAGTTGTCAAACTAGTTGGATAGGGCATTGAGGAAGCATTTTCTCAATTTTTGGTTGTAGTGATAATGTCACATTGAATGAGGTGGCCACATGTCACCTTCTAGGCCTTTCTGGTGGACCTAAGCTTCGTGCATCCCTTCTTTTCCTTGTGGAGGTAAGACACATATCGTGGACATAAATCTTATACAGGATTGACAGTAACCAAGTGATGGCACTCCTGTAACTTTAAAAGCAAGTGCTCTGGCTTTTCAATTCCCTTTCTGGTTTACTCACACTTAGCGTTTTTGATACTTTTGGGTTTTCTTTCTGGATTCTTTAACTTCTTTCTCACCTAGTGCTTTACAAGTACGTTTATTTTTCCCTAATCTTCTTTCAGCATAAGCTTTCCCTTCTTCGTTTGGGCTATGGCATCAATTTTTAAGTTTTTTGCTTCTTTAGGTATGGATCATCCTTGATTTACATTTGTGCGGATCAAGGAATATGCTATTGGAAAGAAACGATAGGTGGGGTCCAGTAAAGAGAAACCAATCAATGAAGGCATGGCATTGCTTGGTTCTTCATCTTTGCTGCCTCAGAATGCGGTGCTCCATATGGTAGGACTGTCTCCATTTTTTATGGCAACCATTCCTACTCCTACAATTCCTTTCGCTTTGTTCACTAAGTATTAGTTATCACCTCCTTCTACAAGCCTCTAGGTTTCCACTCGTCTAGATTTATCCTCCCTACTTTCAAGTCAGACATTGATCCATCTTCATTTAGTCGACATGACTCCAGCTCCAGCTCAAGTGGGTCTACACTTGGTATTTTACTTGGTTATTTCGCCGCTGGCCTATGGTATTGCTCCATCTGACTTCCCTACAGCAACTGCTCGGTGGGGTACGATAGTTAGTTCCATAACCTTGGAGGCCATATTTCTAGCCATAGGTATCTCAAAGCTCTTTCGGACTAGAAGCTGGTGAATATCACCTTCCCACCTACGTTCTATCCATTAAGTGCATATTAACCTTCTTCGAGAGGAACCACCAAGAGAGGGCCTCCTCACTTAAAGTCGACAAACTAAGAAGGACGCTGAGAAGGCTTGAAGATCTTCAATAAGAGGTTGAGAGGACCAAGGTAGTGTTTGTGGTGGGGGCTAAATAATTGGAGGTAAAAGTCAAAGGTCATAGTGAAGTTGGTGGAGGCTAAGGTCAAGGTGATCTGAAGTAAAGGTGGCTAAGATTGAAGCCAAGATTTCTGAAATAGATGTAAAGATATGAGTCATTGAGGCCAAGGTGGTGGAGGCCCTTGTGGAAATGGCTTTGGCTAAGGAGAGCTAACTCTTTGCTGAGAGGGGTATAAAATAGTGATAGAAGAGTTTAAAGTATCGACGGAACTGATGCCGATCCTGATGGACTTCTCCATTGAGCCTTACTCTATAACATGATCGAGCATCATGATAAAGATTGTGGCTAGGCAACCGAACATTGATTTCTTATCCTTAGAGGTTATGGAGGAGGCCCAAACAATGGAGGGGGAAGAGGGCATTGCCTTGTGGTTAATGCCACCATGGTCACTGACCAACCTATAAAGAAATCGCTACCTTGAGCTTGGTTTTCAAGACAACCCTAATTAATGACGGGGGGTCAAATTGGGGCCACCAATGGTGCTCATCTCTCTAAATAAGTAGGAAGAAAAGGAGGAGGTCCTACAGCTTTACAGGAAGTCTGAGATTCCCTCAGTTCTAGTTCTACTTGAGACACTCCTACCTTTACCGTGTGGCTTCTTGCAAGTCTTTGCTTTCTTTTTTCTTTTCACTTTTTTTTCTTCTTTTTTTTTTTTTGTGAATGTCAAAAACTCACTGGCAATGAATGGAGGGTTTTTC
This sequence comes from Metroxylon sagu, assembly GCA_017589505.3. NCBI lineage: Eukaryota > Viridiplantae > Streptophyta > Magnoliopsida > Arecales > Arecaceae > Metroxylon > Metroxylon sagu. The sequence continues at coordinate 527,024 of JACVBY030000633.1, forward strand.
GAGCCTTTGCACACTCTAACGTTAAGAGGTTGCTAAACTATATATCTAGACCTGATTAATTTTTCGACAAAGGTTCTCTAGGGTGAGGACCTTAGCCTTGTCCTTTCTCTTCAATGTGGCAACATAGCATTGCCTCACCACTACATGGTCACTTTTGAGCTCCTCGACTATATTTTCAGTAGAAAATGTTATAGCGAGGTGATAATTTGACATCATGGTCCTTAGACTGTTTTGGCTACAGTGCCCCAAAATATCAATGTAACTCGAGGAAGCCTTCATCATGAGAAAATTCAGCATCATTATAGCTTGATGAGGCTTTCTCCATGCAGTCATCAAAAGGTTGATGATCCTTTCGATTAAGATCGAGTTTCCAAAGAAATCGATCAATAGGCTACTAAGGGGCTTCAGGAGGGGCTTCAGGTAGTCCCTGCTGATCCTTATCTTCTAGAAGGCTTCAAAGTAGAGGATATCGATTGAGCTCTTATCATCAATCATTATCCTTTTTTCCTGGTAGTTAGCATAGAAATTATTGGTGCATTGTCGTGGGGGATCTACATCTCCTCTAAATCAATATATCTGGTAAGGATATGACCTCCTCTATCTTCTATCTTTTTCATGCTTTAATCCTATACCATTGAGTGTATACCTTCTTACCTAGAAAACTTTCTCTACCGATAGCAAATCCTTCAAAGGTTTTATCAATTCTCCAGGTGGAAGACTAACAATCATTATAGTTCGGCACTGCTAGAGGGACTGGGGCTTATAACTTGTTAGGACAGGGGCTCATGACTTGTTGGACAAACCCTCGGGGCCTTGGATGTGCTACACAAGATAACCACTTCTAATGAAGCTCTTAGCTTTGCCCTTCAATGGCTAGTATCATGTACTATAGCTGTGGTCACCTTAGTTAGTGAACCTTCCTTCCTAGGGAAGCACCTGAGGCTTATTTTCATCTTTCGGTGTTCCCTAAACTTTAACATGCTTCTTAGCTTGTTGGCTTTTGCTGTCGCTCATAGTGGTCCAAGCTCGAGCTATCGCCTTGGGTTAGGGTCTTTAAATCTCCCCCCATAGGTGAAGGGGAGCACCATGATGTTGGTGTCACTTGCGAGTTGACCTGCTTCCTCCATTCTAGCCTCTAGATTTACAGCATTTGCGGGGCTCACACTTTAAGGGCATTATTGCAGCGAGTTGGTGGTTTTCATTTTCAGGCAGATCAGAGAGGGAGGATATGACACCCAACTTGGTTTGAATAGCATCATGTCTGCTAGTGATAGCTTTCTTCCTAGATTCGAATGACCAAGCCTTCACCTCATTCCCCTAAACGGCACCACTTTGGTACTAGATTCCAATTACAAGACCTCGTGCATAAGTAGGGATTATAAGGTAGATGATAAGCTAGGAATTGAGATAATACTCATTTCATTTGGTCCAACAAGGAAAAACTCTGCACCCAAGTTGACATTCTTGTGAGGATAGAAGAAGATCGTAAGGGGTGCTGGGGACAGTCTGACTAAGGCTCTCCAATGCTCAAGTTAGTGAGGGAAAGAGATAGATGAAGAGGCTAAGGATGGACGTTGTGGCTTTCTTGCTTGAGGAAGAAGATTGAAAAGAACAAGAGGTTTTAAGGCTTTGCTAATGGGGATGAAGATGAGAAAAACGAGAAGGAAAAGAAGAGCCCATGCGCTTTTGAATGGTATCTCCTTGCAGACTTAGGGTTAAGCGACTTAGAGCCATCCATATCGTGGTGGTGTGCTTTAGTATGGTGATGAGACCGATCAATATATGGGATTTGCTTCACATGTCATAGGCCACCTTTTGGTATAGAGATGTGCATGCGCCTGATTGTTGTCTTATCGCATTTGTAGCTCTACTAAGTAGAATGATTAGAGCTTCATGGGTCATACTTCTCCAACATTGTTTGGCCATCACAGATGCCGATGACATTATCCAAAACTAAGCCAATACTGTAGCTCTTGACGAGATGCCAGCTCAATTTAACTTTATCCAAAATAATTTCTTTATGCATTTTGAGTACATGTTTGCTAGCTTTTTATGTGGCACATGAGTTTTAAGCCTAGCAAGAGTTGCACGGCAATGATCCATTTCTTTAACAGCCCTAACAGCCATTTAAAATTGCTAGAAAATTTAAGCTTCTTGAAGGGTCTGCGTGAAGTAAATTTGAGTGACGAGAGATGGCCTTCTTGGCGGCACAAACGAAGGAAAACTATGCCATCGACGGTAGGTGTCGTCTACCTAAATCAATGTTCTGGTTTGATGCATTGGGCACTTGTAAGAGACTGGCTATACGTTTACCTGTTAGAGATTTAACAGCAGCATTTAAGAGAGATGATTCAACTAGCTTTCCACCATCAACCCAGCACCGACCCACCCCCGGTAAAAATGGACGCAATTCAGTACGAGCAGGAAATATGAAGCTTGCTTCCAGCTTGGCAGACAGAGGCCTTTGCAAACGTTTGATGGGCTCGTTTCTCTCTAATAACAAAGCCCAAAGGCTAAATTTGACCCCAGTAGTTGTGATTGCCATCCACTTTATACAAAACTAACATATAAGCCATGAAAGGCAAGCGCGGTATTTGTTTTTTTATCCAATCATTTTCGAAATAAAATATAGCAATTCATCAACTTATTATAAATAAAAGTTTTAATAGTTAAATTTTTATTATGTATTAAGTAATGAATTTTAATGATGCCAAAAACACGGATTGGCACGGCATGGCAGCCCCCGTGTAGTGAGCACGGTAGCAGATCAGGTCGACGTGTTTGATACCCTCCATCCAAATCCTCGCAAGGTTACACCCTTTGTCTCCCTTCGTTGAGTACCACCACCACCTCTGATAGCAGCTCTCCAAGCTTCGGTAGTGCCAATCTATCCTGTCGTTCTGTAGCTCTTCTTGGTTTTCCTTGCCTCCCTGATGCCAATTGCCGTCCAATTACCAGCCAAAAGATCGGTTCTTCGAGTTTTTCCTGGCATCGGGACTTTGGAAATCTGCGGGCTTTCCCTTCGGAACCGCGCTCAGGTGTTCTTTTTATGCGGTGGATTTTTAGTCTTTTAGCCATTTTAGTTATCCTAACCGGAAGAGATTGGATGCATTTTGTGATATGGTATTAGATTCCCTTCCAAAGATAACCATCTTGCTTTCCAGCAGCATTCGCTGCAACTCTCGCAGTTTTTTGAGCTCAAATTCCAAGGGAAGTACCCCTCTCCTCCGAGGCTCTAATGTGGTTCTGGTGCCTGTTTACGGTGTGGGCGAGGTGATATCAGAGATCTAAGGTCTCGAATATCTGGCCACTTGGAAGGACAGAGATATCAAAGGGTGCCGAAGGGGTTGTGATTTCATGGCGTCCAAGGCAGCGAATGGGGAATCGAACAAAGAGGGGGGCATGCGGGTTTTAGGTTTGAAGCTCAACCAACCCATGGTAAAAATAAAATGAAGTATATTACTTCATTTGAATTATATTTTTTATTTTATTTGAAAAAACTTAATTTTTAAGAAAATATTCCATTTATTTTTAACCTATAATTTCAAATTAATTAATCATTTTTTTAAAAAAAATTCAAAATAATTTAATCTGATATATGTATTTTATTTTATTTTATCTTTATTTTTTTAAATTTAATAATATAAAATAAAAATTATATAAATTTATATTTCGTATTTATCTTATCAACTATAGCAGAATCTATGCAATGGATCGATATGTTATTTGATTTTTAATATGTAAGATTTTAAATCCTAATAGAATATTTTATAGAACGTTGAAATGAGTTGTTACTTTTAAGTGATAAAGATATTTCAATACAACATTTTTTTAAGTGATAGGATGATGTATGGTTATTTTAAGTGTGAAGTTATGTTAATAGAATATTTCATGAAACGTTGAAATAGGTTGCTGTCTTGTTCCACGCTGAGCCGAGATGGATTATTGTGTTGTTTCAGGTGTCAAGAATAAGATATTTCCTAAAACATGTAGATCGATTGGTTATTTCAAATGGCCGGATAAGATGTTGTTGTCCCAAAGTCCCAGTCGACGTACTGCGAAACATTTCATACCTCAAATGTGGGGAACTGGGTTGAGGCAACAGCGTACAGGATAGAGGGGACTGTGATTGACAAAATATTATCTACATGAATCCTCGAGTACCGTAAAAGACTAGAGAACACGCTAGTTTTCCCCCCTTTTATATATATATATATATATATATATATTAATTATTATATTTAAAAAAAGGATGACTATAGTATTTAACAAAAGGATGACCATAGTGGCATGGGCCAGGAAAGGCCTCTCTTATCGTCTCAGGTGAGCATTCTCAATCTTGAATCGCTCTTCTCTGTTTGAATCGTTGACAGGTTGGTTGACCCACTTTCAGATCCTCCTGGCGACTTGCAAGCATGTGATGTGCAATCCACTTTTGTGAGGGAAAATAATAAGGTCCGGTAGAAAGAGATTTTGACTTGTTATTAGAGTGTTATATATGCCGTCAGCTGTGATCGTTATAGGTTGTCAGAATTAGCTATGAAATTTATTAGACATTGCATGGTTCTTGAGAAATACAATGTTCAAGATTTCTCTATCTCTTTGACAACATAAATTATTGTATAATGAAATATAAAAGCAACCTGAAATAGTGGTAAGAACCCAATAATCTATCTTTGATTTTGTTTTATTGACTTAGTTATTAATTGAATAAATAAAAAAGGTTTGCCCTGTTTGATTGTGACCTGGTAAAGCGAACGGTGGTGGTGCATGTGATTAGGTATAAAGGTGGAAGTAAAAAAGTCCGACACGCCATCTGTTACTATTTTTTTTTTTCTTTTGAAGCGAAAGCGCCTGCCACTCTGTCGCACCTTGGTGACCCGTAATCGATGGTACCTGGAACGTCACCGAATCTCTAGAGATTTCCTGTCACATGTTTTTTTTTTATATAATGAATAAACTATATTTTTAACCTTTGAGGTTTCACTTTGATCTTTGGATTATAAAAACTTTTATATTATCATTTTTATTTCTTTATATTTCACGTCATTATAAAATTCTAATGCTGTTTGTTTGATGTTTACGTGTGGTACACCTACGTGGGATATCTACGTTCCACATACCTAGCGGATATTGCTTGCCTTCACACCCATTGTATGGCATGGATCGACGTCAACAGCTTTGGCCTCCAGCATCTCTCTGCTGCTGTCACTGCTTTGTATGGTGATGATGATGGTAGAAAGGATCGACCGCATATGATTCCAGGGTGGGTCGACTGGGACAGCATGGGAACGTCCCCTCACTGTCACTCATTCCTCTTTTCTCTCAAAAAAACCCTCTTCTTTTCTGCCTACTTTATCCCCAATTCTTGATGACAACAAATGTTTATAGGCTTCTCCGCCTCCACTGGGTTGCTCAAGTTGCTCTCATTGCTGCATCAGGTGGAACTTTAAGATGAATGGACCCGCTCAACCCATTAGAATTAAAACTAAATCCTCTGAAATATGCTTTCAATGTAATGGCTAGAAAGTTTTTAGGCTTCTTGTTACATAAACATGGGATAAAAAGTTGATAAAAATAAAGCCAAGCCAAATAAAGCTAAGTTGTTATAGATTTTTAGCCACCTATAAATAAATAAAAAGGAATTACAAAGATTACTTTGGCAAATTAATTATTTATACTATTTTATTTCTAATTGCGCAAGTAAAGGCTCGGCTTTCACCCCATTATTGATGTTAAAAAATGAGGATAATTTCAAGTGAATGGTCAGTCGAACATGAACAGGAGGAGGTGGCGTTCGATGAAATAAAAAGGTATTTGGTTTATTTGACTGTGTTAGTGCCGCAGAAAAGGGAGAGGCCCTTGAAGTTACATATTTCAGCTATTCAAATTTTTTCTTGAAAGTTTATTGGCTCAAGACAATGAAGGTGAATATAAATAGATTATTTTTTGTTACTTGAGTAGAATGCTCAATGAGGCCGGAAAGAAATATATACCTATTAAAAAGTTGTGTGGTTGTATTTATTCTTCTTGCTCTAAATAGAGATTTTACGCTATATCTAAAGTGGTGTATTTGATTTGTAAGATTGATGTTCTCAAATATATGTTAAACAAACTGATTTTATGGAATAAAATTGGCAGACGGATGATTGTCCTATTGAAATATAATTTTTTGTTATGTATTATAAAAAGTTATTAAGGAATAAGTTTTGATAGATTTTCTTATCAATCATCCCTATCTAAATGTTCCCTATCTAAACGTACCAAAAGTGAATAATATATTTCAATGTGCATATTCGCCCTTCTCCCTTTCTATGGCAAGTCTTCGTGAAATAACTCTGATGAAAAGAAAAAAAAAAACGCATGAAACATACCTACCCAACCCTAGACATTTTAAGATCTTTTTTCAAACTTGCTCCCATTTAGAGTCAGGAGATAGAAAAATAGTTTGATGAGCATTACTTCATGGGTACATATGTTCGATGATTCTCAAAACAAATATGGAGCTAGTGCAAAAATTATTTTAATGTCACCTTCAGAAAAAAAAAAAAAAAAGTTACGATTGGCGTTCCATCTTGAGTTTATTTGTTCAAATAATCAAGCCGAATATGAAGCATTGATAATCAGTTTTAAAGTTACTATTGGAACTAAAAGTTTTTACGGTAAGGATAGTTAGAGATTCCCAAAGTGTGATAAATCAAAATACCTAATAAATAGAGAATAAAGGTTAAAAAAAATGAAAACTTACTTCCTAAGAAGGCAATGAAGCATATTAACTTTGGCCACTGCATTCTCAAATAAATGTAAACCAAAGTGAATAGTGTCAAACTCAAAAGGATTGATTTTTTTAGGGGTAAGAAAGAAGTATCTTTTTTCACAATTATTTTTTGAACAGAAAGTTAAGAAAGAAAAAAAGAAGAATAAAGAATAGTTGGAAGCAAGAAGGCAAATAAAAGTAAAAAAAGAAGCCACATGAAATATTAATAGAATGAAAAAGGAACTTTGATCTTCTATAATGATGAGTATTCTCTGTATGCTTCGAATTCTAAAACAAAAGCCTGAGAAATGACACCAAAATGATTGCATAAATGATAAGACTTGAAAATGATATTAAAAATAGTGACCCTAGAGATACATGTTGGAATGACAAAAGAACCTACTAAATGTCAAGTTAACACTCGATATAGTTTATTAAAATGTTGAGATACAACCTATCGATATCAAGTCCTCTTCTTCCCATAAAGTAGTTAAATAATAAGCTTAAAAAATAAACTTGAACATCTCTTTAATTCTAATGAATCAAAGGAATGTTGGGGGGCAATTGTTGGCATCATATTTTGGTCTTCTTAAGAATGAAATAAAAAAGATAACTACTAAACCAAAAATTTACTAATAAATGCCTTCGGATCAGCATGAGTTAAGCTATATATTAACCTTTGAACAACTAAGTTGAAAAGAGTAAAAAATGGCTTGAATTCTTACCCAGTAGTGCTTATTTTGACTCAAAAAAAAAAAGGATATGTGAGAAGATCTTAGAGCGGTTATTTAAATTATAAAAGTGGGAAAGAGTCTAAAGAGAAGTTTTTTATAATTTTTGAAATTAGATAGAAGTTATTAAAAATTCCAACGATTGTCTGATGTAGTTATGGTCAGTACATTATAAATAAATAAATAAATAAAGCATTTGCAACAGAGGATTCAAGATCTAGATTTAGAATCAATTCGAATTAAGTTTAGAATAGTTGTCTTAGGAGTAGCTAATAACTTATTATAGTTAAAAGTAGTTTGTAATTTAGCCTATTTTTTATTTAATTATTTTTTATTTTTATGACGAACAAAAGTAAAAAATCAAATCAATTCAGTGTGCTGATTGTACTAGCTTGTATTCAAGATATTTTATAAGCAATAAACATCTCCATTTTATTCCTTGCATACCAACAGTTACCAGTTAATTTATTTCCTATGGGATCCCCCATAAGAGTTGTTAGACTCCATCATAACATCTTTAACAATGGGAGATAGGTAAAATGATATTAAACCAATTTGTCTCGGCCATTCCAAAGAGTAGAATGCGTCACGTGGCAAGTTTTATCACCTGCATGGATACTTTGTGATTTAAATTTGTACCGTAGAGCAGACTTGTGATGTAGACTCGAGTCCAAAGAGCGAAGGAAGGAACCCACATTAGTTCCCACTTCCCACAAGCAATAAGAATGATGCAGTTGGTGATAACGTTTTCTGGCCGAAAGAACCGCGGCTCCTAAAACTGGAAAAACAAACAACCATCACGGTACCACAACGGTAGGTGGCCGAATCGATTAGGTGCGATCTTGAGAGTTCCCCGTAGATTTACTTCCACAGGAATCCAAAGGGCCATTCCACGACGAATATTCTCTCACAATCTTAGCACCAAATGATGATGATAATAATAATAATAATAATTATTATTATTATTATTTTAAAAAAAATAAAAACATTAGATATAAGTTTATAAATAATATTTATAATAAATATAATATAATATAATAGAAATTTATTAACTTTATTATCTATATGATTGTATTAAATAAGTTTTAATTTAATAATTTCTTCTTATCTGAAATTTTCTGCATTCTAAAATTTTTTATGTTTAAAATTGTATAGTGGCATTATAGTATTTTTCTACAGCATAGACTAGCAGGTTGGGGTTTGGTTTCTTGAATATAATTTTTTTTTTCTTTTTTAACTTCATTTCAATTAATTTTATTTTAAAATTTAAAAATAATGTAATCTAATATATACATTTTATTTATTTTATTTTCATTTTTTAATTTATAAATAATAACTTAAAAATTAAATTTAATAAAATTAAATTAAAGAAAATTTATTTATATAAGATTATATTCATATTTTTTTAAAAAAAACTCTATTTATAGAAAATATATTTATCTATTTTTTAATCTATAATTTCAAATCAATAATTTTTTGAAAAAAAATTAATAGATATTTTTATTTATCTTATTTTTATTTTTAAATTTAAAATATTCTAAAATTTAAATATAATAATATTCAAATAAAAATTTATATACGTTTATAATTTTATTTACCTTATTGATCAACGGATGCCCGTGCCGGGTATATACAATGACAGCTGCTCGCATGGAAAGTTCAAACTAACCACCCATAATTCAATTAGATTTGCATCTTTTTTAGCTAACCCAAATAAAAGGTCTTAAAATTTGATAATATTTTAGTTATAATATGTGGTAACCGCCTCTCTTTGATTACAAGAGCACATTAACCATTTGCCTCCTCTCCCCTCTCTTTTCTTTTCGATTTAAAACTTTGCGATCTACTCCTCCCTTAACAGTTATAACGCATATCCATAACCAGGGAGAACTTTTTTTTTTTGCTTTATTTTAATAATATCATATTATAATCGTTGCACTGTACATGTGTCGGCTTGCTCCACGCCTAGAGATAAAGAGAGGCGACAAAAAAAGAACAACACTCTTTCTTCTCCTATTTCCACCCACCAAGATGAGCAGTTCCTCTCGTTATGACCACCGGTCACACATAGCCCCAAACAAAAAAAAAAAAAAAAAAAAAAAACGAAGAAAAAAAAAAAATCTATGGTGGCGATGTTATCTCTTCTGGTTCGCAGTACCTTATCTGGACCTCCATCGCCTTCCCCTTATCCGTCCGCCGTATTCGGCAGCACTGCCTCCGTGGAGCCTGAGGCAAAATAAAAAATGGGAGGAAGAAATATTAGAAGACAGCATATGGCGGTTCGTTACATAAGAAGTGCTGAACTTTCTGTCACTAGTATAATAAAATACCAAGAGGATGTCAGTATTCCGCGGTATATGGTCAACAACGTCAACGAACAGAACGTCAACCGACTGTTTCTAATGGTCTATTATGCTTTGTACTTCTCTCTCTCTCTCTCTCTCAACCGACTGTTTCTAATGGTCTATTATGCTTTGTACTTCTCTCTCTCTCACTCACTTCAGTGTCACATTATGGGCGGACCGACAAAAGTCCTATTTAGATTAGCTCGCCTTTAAATAGCTGCTGTTGGTCCAATTAGTAATTGGACCATTGGACCAAGAGACACAGCTAATCCAAACTGGCCTCTAAGTCTATTGTCGTCAGCAAAGAGACTAATGATGCAGGACATCCTCAAGGGAAGGGAAGGGAAAGGGAAGGATCCTGAAGCATTGTATATTTTTATTCTTCCAAATCTGAAACCAGACTCTTTTTATTTTTAACGAAAAGGACAAACATGTGAGGCGCACGTACCCGTCTCCACGCGGTAGGGTCCATCTTGGGTGCGAAAACCCTGACCGCCTCTACCTTCAATGCGGCATCGAAGAAGCCGGGCCGGTCGCACCGGTCGCCCGTCTCCGACTCGGTCCTGGAGTACTCGCTCACCGTGGCTCCTCCATTCGACTCGCGAACGCGGTCCAGAAAGAACATGAGAGGCCGGTCGCAGCGGTCCGGCTTAAATGGCCGGGTGTTGAAGGTGAAGGGCCCGTCGCTGAAGCTTCTCCAGGTCCGGAAGGTCTGGAGCGGGACCTGGAGGTCCTCCGGGGCCAGCACCCAAGGGTACAACTGCACCGTGTAGCCCCAGGATACTGACACCGACCAGGTGTAGCCCTGCCCCGACTCGTAGCAGAAACACTGTTGGAGAATCCTGGCCGGGTCGAACCGGGACGCGTCCACCAAGGACCGGAGCCCCTCGATCTGGGTGCGGGCGCGCGGAGATATGGGCTTCAGGTAATCGAGGTGGTGCAATGATACCAGCGGAGCGACCGGGTGCGCCGCGAGCATCCCATACGCATCGCCTCGGATGTCCACCTGGAAATCAAAGTAATTAATATAATGTATCTTCTCGGATAAGAAAAATTAATTACCTTCTCTTGATGCTTGCTTTACCTATTATTATTATTATTATTATTATTATTATTAAAATTTTAATTAGAAAAATCTTTGTTTTTTAAAATATTATTTTATTTCATTGTGCAATTAAATTAAGCATAGAAACCAAAAATCCTAAATTCAAAGAGATGAGATTAATTTGTAATATCATAAATCGACAATATTGATTGAGAGAGAGAGAGAGAGAGTGCGTGTGTGTGAGAGTGTGTGTGAGAGAGAGTAAAGCTTATACATAAGTGACTTAAATGTTATTTATGTTATTAAAATTTTAATTATAATTCTTTTATGATGTTTTAAATATTATTTAAATGTGTAAAATTAAACATCCGTAAATTAAAATGTTGAAAACCCGAGCTGTGGTGATACTTTTATATAAAAGTAGTTCAGATTGGAAATATTATTTTTATGCGTAAACTTAGAGGATGGCATGTGGCAGGAAAGGTTCAAATTGTGTGGAGTCCGAATTTGGCACTCTAATATAGCAAACCAAATGGCAGAAACGCGCCTCCATCAGAACCCGCAGCAGTCCCGAGCCCCTCCCATCGAGAGAAGCAAAGAATTCCATGCGGCGAGGCGATCAACTATGCTTCACTGATTCGATAAAATCACGCGCACCACCAAACTCGGAAAACAAGCACGGTTTTTCACTTTTATAAAATATTCTCGCTCAGGAATTAAAAAATAAAAAATAGTGTGCCTCAACTGGCATTCTAATCTGTACCGTATGATGCTGTTGATCCCGTCATCTCTTTCGTGGCTTTAAAATAGAGTATATTTACCGGTATTTAAAATAGAAAAAGGGGGGGCAAAAAAAAAAAAAAAAAATGCAGAAAATTACCTGGTGGAAACCGGGTTCACGGGTCAGCGGAACGCCGAGCTCGGAGAGGCAGGACTTAACGCGCTGGTCGCTGCCGTAGAGGTTGTTGTGGCGATCGAGGCAACCGTCGATGACCCGGAAGAGCGCCGCCGCTGCCGGGCGGCTGACGGCGAATCCCCCGCCGCCGAAGGCCATGCCGTACGAATGCATCACGTCCTGCTCCACGCTCTCCGATGGCGCCCCGATGTACCACATCTCCCGGTGGTCGTACTTCCCCAGCACTGCCGCCAGGTTTTCCGGGAAGAATACCGTGTCGTCGTCCCCCATCACCAACCACCGCACCCACCCCTCCTCCTCCCCGAGTGCCCGGTACGCCTCCGCCACGATCCGCGCCATCCGGGCCGGCGCCGCCCGCGCCCCGAACCGCGACGCGTCCGCCGAGACCCGGTACGGAGGGCACGTGCCCGGCCACGCCTGCCCATCCGGTGGCTTCTCATCCAGCCACACGTGGCCCCGCATCTCCGCCGGCCGCCACCAGAGCTCCGTGTAGCTCCGCCGGCGGTTCCACGTCTGCGCCGACCCCCCGATGCCGAACACGATGTGGGAGAGGTTGGTCGGGGCGGGACCGCCGGAGAAGGGGAGGATGGCCTGGGCGCAGTCGGGGCTGCGCCACCGGAACTGGCCGGAGGAGACGACGGAGTAGGATACGAAGACAAAGGAGAGGAGGAGGATGGAGGCCTTAACGTAACGCCACCGGTCCTCGCCACCGTCGGCCGCCGAAAAAATGTAAGCTTTCCATCTCTGGAGCATCGCCTCTCCTGGAACGCGAACGGCCAAATCGAATCAGAGAAAAGCAACAAATTATAAGAGAACAGATGAGTCCTGAACAATCTAATAATAATCTAACATTGGGAAGGCGAAGCAAAAGAGGAAATCCTTCCCGACCTCCGATCTCACCACCCGTTTCCTTATCTACCCGTTCGTGGTCTCTGGTCTGAAATAAAAACATATAAAATGTAAAGGAGGTGAGGCCTCTCCTCCTGGATTACCGTTTCATGCTAATTTGATGAGAAGGGAGGTTTTTTTCTTTAATATATTAAATTTAAAAAAAAAAGAAAGAAAAAAAAAAAGGGGTCGTCCCTTGGGGAGGGGGAATTAACGTGACCTAATTAACTCCTCTCGTTGAATTGCCGGTATTACGATCCGAAAGCGAGGCGATGCTGATGCTCTGAACTTTGGCTTTCTTGTGACGGAGGGGCGAAACAAGGGGGAAATGACTTTGAATGAAAGTACGGGAATGCCCTCCTATCTTTGTTGCATATTCAAATCTGCCCTCCCTACCCGATTGCCGACTATATGCCGGGAAATGTCGCAATCATGCGGCTTTCACGGCTTACAACAAAGTCCACCTCATTTCTTGACCTTTAACGATGATATTGGAACTCGTTTTTTATCAGTAGAATCAATCAGCATGCCAGCAAAAATCGTAGGTCTTGGTGATGCACCGCCCGTAACTGTGGCCTTCTGGAGCGGGATTCAACAACAATGGTCAGGGTAATTCTGTAATTTAAATGCATGCGTGGTGGTGGTGGCTTCTTGTTGTCCGTTAATGCAATCATTTGTGGCACTCGGTGAATACACGTGTAGGAGGTTCACATAAACAATCGGTTGTCTCTAACCAGCCAATAAAGACAGAACGCTTGTACTAAATGTCGCACGCCCCCTGCTATAAAATACGATAACTTTTTTTTTTTTTTTTTTATCTATAACCAAAATTTAAGAATCCTCATGGCAAGGGAACTGAAAATTTTATTTTATTTTCGACTGGACGGTCTTCCGGACCTTACAAAAGCCGGGGTAATAAGTGCGCGGCTGCCAGAGATATTGACCCACTGCCTCCGGCGTGATTCCGGCAAGTAGAGTTACCAATATGGGTGGGTCGGTCGGTGGGTGGGTGGGTGGGTCGGGGCAAACGCGAGGAAATCATTTTAACCACAGGTACGGTCGTACGTTAACAAAACTCGAGCAACCTAGGCCGTACCAGGCCGTCGGCTCTGGTAACCTTCAGCAGAATTCAAGTTGCCGAAGGACGCCAGTCCGGTTAGCAAAACTCTCTCCTGTTACGTTTGGACCTAACGAAACCAGTCTAACGCATGCTTCCGTTCGCACGTAATATATATTAATGCATAAAAGTTAATTAAGATAAATATGAAATTGATGGTTCCAACATTTGGCTAAAAAGTTTCATGCATGATGACGAAAAAAAATTGATATAACTGAAGATTAAGATAGCATTTAACCCATTTGATCCAACAAAATAAAGCTTTGCATCTTAATCATGATTTCTTTAACGTGCAAATAACAAAGAAAAGAAAATGAAGAAAGTCAAGCTTAAAAATATTTTTATTTGAGAAAAAAATATTAAAAAGAATGAATGTTCTGTAGCTCATTATCAATGAAACAAAAATGAGAGAAAAAAGAAGAAAAAAAAAGCATTCGATGCTTTTGAATAGGATCTTCTTTTATGAATAGGATCAAACTTAGAGTGCTAAGAGCCTTCTATACTATGGTAGTATGTCTTATTATGATGATGAGACTGACTCCTTCATTTGCTATAAGCTGTACTTTATAGTACAAAGATATGCATGAACTTAATTGTTGTCTTATTGCATTTGCAATGCTACCAAGCAAAATAGTTAGAAGCTCCATGGGTTGTGCTCTTCTAATATTATTCAATTATCATAGGTTATAGAAATCTGTAGCTTTGCTAAGTAGAATGGTCATGACTTCCTGCGTCATGCTTCTCTAACACTGTTTGTCCATCAAAGATGCTGGTGACAGCATCCAAAACTAGGCCAATACTGTAGCTCTTGGCGAGATGCCAGCCTAATTTGACTTTTCTCTAAAATGATTTCTTTAAGCATTTTGAGTACAGATTTGTTAGCCTTTTATGTGGCACTTAAGTTTCAAAGTCCGGCAAGAGTTGCACGGCAATGGTCCACTTCTTTAACAGCCCTAACAGCCATTTAAAATTGCTAGAAGATTTCAGCTTGAAGGGGCTGCGTGAAGTAAATTTGAGCGACGAGTGATGGCCTTTCTTAGCGGCACAAACAAGGAAAACCATGCCATTGACCGTACGTAGGTGTTCTCTACCTAAATCAACGTTTTGGTTTGATACATCGGACGCTACCAAGAGACGGGCTGTACGTTTAAGAGAGATGATTCAACTACCTCTTCACCGTTAACCCAGCACCAACCCACCCGCGGTAAAAAAAATGGACGCAATCCAGTATATATGAGTAGAAAATACGAAGCTTGCTTCCAGCTTGGCAGACACAGGTGGGCACCCTCCTCCGGTAAGGGCATGGCAAAGGCCTACGTGAAGATTTGATGGGCTCGTTTCTGTCTAATAATATGCCCAAAGGCTAAATTTGACCCCAGCTGTTGTCACTGCCATAGCTTAAAAAGCCTACCAAGGGTATTTTAAGCATTTATGTACATCTACTTTAGATAAAACTAACATATAACCCAAGAAATGCACGCGGTATATATATTTTTTATCCAATCATTTTCAAAATAAAATATAGTAACTCATCAACTTATTATAAATAAAAGTTTTAATAGTTAAATTTTTATTATATATTAAGTAATAAATTTTAATAATTGCCTAGAAAAACTTCTTGTCATTAATAGAAGTTCTCGTATTGTGGTCTATACCAACCCTATATAAATTAAATATAGTAATATAATAAAATATAATAAATAAAATTTCTATCATGTATTAAATAGTATTTTTTAATAATGATTTAGCACAATCAAGGTAATACCATTAGCATTTATTGTATGCTAAATAATAAAGAAAAAAAATCATTAAGGCTTCCTATATTTTTAACTTAAATCAAACATTTCCCCTGTATTTTTTTCTTTTCCAATCATTCACCTCTCCTAAATTAATCAAAATAGACAATATATCAATCGTATTAGAATATAATGCTAATGACCATTAGAATACGATGCTTCTAGTCTGAGTTGAGGTCAGATGGTAAGAACATACTTACTAATATAGAGATTCACAAAACAAATCTGTAACTGTATTCACATTGTAAATTTAGATGTGTTAGTACATGTTATTAAAAAAATTTTAATTTTATACATTCAATTATTGCTCGTGATTAAATAGAATATGCAGTCCTATTTTGATTTCAATAATTTAAATAAATAATGATAAGATAAAAGCTTTTACTTACTCTGATGGGTACTTTACAAAATTTAATAAGGGATATTTTTCTATCTTTGACTAGAGGGCATCTTTTCAGCCTTAGGCCTTACATTTTTTTACATCCTATTTCCAAATAATCGAAATCTTTTGTCTACAAAGTTTATGGGTAAGTATCAGGAAACAGTTATTTATTCTACGTTCAACTTTGAGTCCTTATATCCCTTATTTCCATGAGAGATTTAAAGGCAGTATTTTTTAGTCATAATCATTTTAATGACTTTTGTGGCAACATATAAGGTATATAGCTTTGTTATGATGAAGATTTTACTTACCATACTTATGGAAGAGCTAGCTGTTTTAAGAGCATGAGGATAATTTCAACCCAGCACAAAAAAAAGAAGAAAGCATAGCTATGGATTGAGTCAATTAGAACTTGAAAGTGGTTAGATGATGAGAATATAATCAAGATTGATAAGCAAATCCTTTAGAGTGGTGATGATGGTGAAGATTTAAATCATTGTGTGTACATTTAGTGCTTCATTTTTTATTTTTGTTCTACAAGTTTATATTTTAAATATGATCATTTCTTTATTTAAAATTTTGTAATAGTTATTAGAAAAGTAAAAAGGTGCCAACTCATTTGATTCTATCTTCACTATGATATATGATACATCTTATAATAGCACATCATCTTCAGCATGTACAAGTTTAATAGATTGGTCATTGGATTATATCATAGGTCAATGGTATCCTTGTATATTGATGGTGACTGGTTTATTAGGATTTAGTCTGGTTTGATGTTATAAAAAAAATACATTAAGAAGAATGATAATCTCTCGATCTAAATCTATTTCCATTTATGTAGTAATATATGATTAGTTCAAATTAAAATAATTTTAAATATAATATAGAAACGAATAGTATGCAAATAAATTTTATATTTTAAAACTTAAACAAAAAAAAATTACTCATTTATTATTATCCTTCTTAAGGGAGATTACTTAATACTATAATTTTCAATAAGAATTATTAGCATCATGTTCTAATGAAATTGTTCTATTGTCTATTTTGATGAATTTAGAATAAATGAGTGATGAAAAGTAAAATGTAGGAACGATGTTTGATTTAAGTTAAAAATATAAGATATCTTTATGATTTTTTTTTAATAATAAGATCTAATGATTGTTGAGTTTATTAATTTTGATGCCCATATTGTAAATGAATAGCTCTGCACAACTTGAGGTTTTTTTTAAACATGTAAAGTGTCTACTCAAAGAATTGTCTTTAGCTATACTCTGTTGGACAGGATGGTTAGATATTCATCCTTTGGAAAGGCTATCATGTGGTCAGAGATTGATCCTGTGGAGAGGCTGTCAGGAGATAACAACCTACTAAGTGAGCTCAGAAAGCATTCCCAAATTGGTGAGCTTCACGCTAGGGGATGTTTTCTACCGAGTGCTGATCGGCGTTAGAAGTGGTGGAGGGACAACTGCCCCTGCCAAAGATTCAACCAAGTCCTGATTAGGAGGCAAAGTAGCTACCTAAAGGGACTCTGTTATCCCATCTAATGAACAACTACTAGAGGTCGATGAAGAAGGACGCAGCCCGAAGAAGAATGGATCTCAGAATAGCGAGCAGGGGAATACGAAATGGTGTTCACCCAAGGGCATGGAGGAGATTGCAAAGACTCAAGACCGGAGGATTAGTGGGAGTGCAAGCCAGTGAAGCCTTGATCACCTAGAGGCGAGTGGAAATCAACGATTGTTGGAGGATGAAGAAGCCCTAAACATTTTAAAGAGCGTAAACGATGGTAATCATGGAATGCTGGAGGAGGACCGACAGCAGTCGCAAAAGCTAGCAACCATACAGAGAACAATGTATCTTATAATTTGTGTTAAAATTTATAAGTTTAAAAAGAAAAGATTTTTTTTGATATTTGAATAGTCCTTCAATTCTACTTTGTGCGGACTTGAAATTTAAAAGATAAAGAAGAATATATTTTTATCCTTATAAAATTTAAGTTCTGATCCATATAAAATATTGTATGTTCCTCTATATAAACATATATAACCATGTAAGTCTTACATGATAGAATCCCAGAAGTAAATTAAAGAGAGTTATTATGAGAGCTCAAGAGAAACCTTGAGAGCTCTTGAATCTCTAATTAGGACTCCAGTCCTAATTCATGCAGACTTGAAATTTAGAAACCAAAGAAGGATATGTTTCCATATCCTTATATAACTTAAGTCCTAGTCCAGATAAAACACTATATATTCCTTTATATAAGTATAGGTAACCCTGGTTTTCATGATAGAATATTGAAGGTAACTTAAAAAAAGTTATTGTGAGAGTTCAGGAAAGACTTTGTTGGGTGTATGTAGGATTAAGAATCAAGAGAGAGTTTATGGTGGGAAAGAATTCCTGATAATTCTAAAGTCTGGTGAGAAATAGTCCTTGTAATCTTCAATTAGTTTTTTGATAATGAAATTTCTACTCTTCTTCATCCATGAACATAAGCTACTGATCGAACTATGTAAATTCCTGTGTTTGCTTTCTTATTTTATTTTTTACCTTTTTATCTTCTTCTTTAGTATTCGATCTCTTTCATGCCTTTGTCACAACAAGTGATATCAAAGTGTGCTCCTATTACAACAAATGATATCAAAGCGTGTAGATCAAGGCAGTGAGCTTCCAAGCAAACTAAAACCTGAAGAAAAAGTAATTAATCCATAAGGCTTAACGCTGATGCAGAAAAGGTCAAGCATATGTATTAGAGTTAATACCGGCGATTATAATTGCATTTAGAAGGACAAGAGAGGTCACAGGAACCCGGATGCATGCTGCTGGCTAAAGATTTTGCTTCAATTTATTTGGTACGGATAAATATTTGCCTTCAAATTAGATACATACAGGTATCATTTCCTGCTTTTGCGAAGCAGTCTGATAATTGTGCCACTTCACTCCTTTCAACTCATACTTATCTCAGAGAAGAGCCCTGCTGCCTGCCGCACATCTAGGAGCCTATAAATTCTGAAGTCGCTCCTGTATCTTTGCAGTGAAGCAGAATAAATGTGAGGATACTTTTAATGTTCCATAATTTAAAGTTCTGGTTTTGTTCTCTGTTCTGAATGTTGGGGGCATCTTGCAGCTTTCATGCCCTTTTGGTTTCAACAGTGCATTCATTGTTCACGCTTAAAAGGACATTGGAGCTGAAATAGGAAAATCAACCCATGTCAGCCCATGGTTGTTCTTTAGTTTGCAACTTATGTTTTGACGTCCTGAGAGGCGCTCCCTGAGGCAACCAGAGCACACGCAGTGCCCATAGATAAGCTTCCTGCTTTCCAGCTCATAAGGGCTATTTAAAGTGAGAGGTATTAAATTCTCCTTATTTTTGATGAAAAAAAAAAAACCTTTCTTCTGTTAATTTTATATTTTTAAAATTAAATATAAATAAAATTTTTAAAAATAATTTATTATACTTTAAATATAGTAATTTTATATATTAGCCAATTTACTTAAGAAGTTGCATGTAATGCTCATTTCAAAGAGTCTCACAGTGGATCATTTCTATTCTTGCATCCTATTCATCAACTGCCGTTGTGTATGTAGTTATCCCGGTTGGCCATTCAGTTTGGACATTACATCACCTGTTTCGATGACTAGATCTCTGACACAATAATAAAATATGGGCAGTCTTCTAAGTCAATCTCTAGTGCCTTATAAACTAATGCAAGCCTGCACTGCCTTACAACTTGAGCTTGATGTTAAGCTTTGGCTGATCTCTTTGTCTGGTTCTACATGCAAGGGTGTCACATTAGCTTAACCATGAAGGATTTATGAAGCTTTCATCACGATATTTTACCTACTTTCACCATTTTAAATTCATTTTGAGCTCACTGGTTACAAGTCAAATTGAGAGGCTAAATCCTTGCAGTACCATTTATTGCAGTAGCATGACTTCAGAAACCAAAGAAGCTGGCTCTAACATCTGCCATAGCTTAATATGGATGGTATGCAGATAATAATGCAGTTCAGGGCAATACTTCTCCAAAGTTGAGAGTTCAGACTGATGGCGCATGGAGAACATCATGATAATGATAATCTTTTTCAATGGTTCTCCCAATCACACATCCAAAAAAGTAGCCTAGGTTCATACTTAGGCGCGCATGCAATAAGTGCAACCCATATATTTATGTCATCAAACCACTCAAAATCTCAATGCTAAAGTGGTATCATTAGATCTGTGAAGAGAGTAGTACAAGATGAATGAGGCTCATCTTATTGTTAGAACGGCATTAGTTATAACCATGTTAAACATGTGCAGTCATATGCTGAACCTAAATCATACATCAAAATAAAGTCAGAAGAGTTTAATCTTGAAAATAAAATACATCATAAGAAATAGGACCCCCAAATCATGCACAAGATGAATGACCAACAATTTTCGCAGAGGCAAATGAATAGACTCCTACCAATGTAGTAGATATATAATGGTAAATCGATGATCCTAACTGTATTAGGAGGATCACACATTCTGGATGACCCTAAGGGATGATCCTATGGTCTGTTTTCAGAAATATGGCTCCATTGTGCCAAGATCATTCACTTGGCATGCATTTATACTATTACAAGAAGCGGCCTATTGAACATATTAACCGATCGGCTGACAGGAAGGTGACAGTTAAGTACCTTAGAACTGCGTTGTCCTAATAGCAATTTTGTAAGCATGACAAATTCTTTTTTTGAGAAAATAAGCATGATGAATTATCTATCAGTAAGTAACTCTTTTAGAGAAAATTCACTCGTATATAGATGAATTGACAAAAACTTGGAGATAATTGTCTTCTTGGTGTCTTCGGATCAGTCATGTGTATGTTTGGTTCCCATTTGTGGAAGGCAAAGAGGGATACGTAGATCATCATCAAGTGCACCACTCTATAACTAAATGCTTATTGAATGCAATAGAAGAGTAACAACAGCAAAAGATCACAAAGTAGCAGCAATACTTCTTCTCTGCTCGTATGATGGAAGAAGGTAGGTACCATAAAGAAAAGAAAAGAAAAGAAAAAAAAAAAAAAAAGAAGGAAAGTTTTCAATATATAGGACTATATTAAACATCTTTAGTTTCCTATCTCCTCTCTCTCTCCTTACTGTTGATTTTTCTTTTTTGTTAATCGCAGTTAAGAAGGATATATATATCATTCTACAATGAAGTGATTATTGATTAATGTTCTCCCTTGTTGCTAATCTAAGTGAACAAACATGAGACTGGATTGCAGATCAGAAAATAATCAGGCCGATAAAAAAGAAAAAAAGAAAAAAAAGGAGTTAACAGCAATACATAACCATCTAAAAGAGCAGTCTACGGCCATTCCACCTCTATACAAATATTCCACTAATATTATAGCTACGAAAGAAAAAGCATCGGGTGACTTTTCTTAGTTTAATCTTCATCCTTTGTGTAAAGCATATGTTAGTGGGAGAAGAAAACAAAACCTTTCCAACAAATCCAGTTAGCCTGGAACCTCCTCTTTATATCAAACAAACTCCTTCTGGTCTGTCGTGGGCTCCGGCCCCAGCCTAAGCTCGAGGTCCAATCCCGTCGTGTCCGTTCCAAGGTCTGACCGCTGGATCTCCTTCACCTCCTCCTCCTCCTCCTCCTGAGGCTCCCCCCCGCGGCTACCCGATGTCTGATCATATCCTCGAGATGGCCTTTCCATAAACAAAGGCAGCTGCTGTGGACTGCCATCATGGGTCCGGGTCATCTCTCCAGGCCTGTGGTGCTGGTCGCTTGGAGCCATCCATGGCCATTGAGAAACGAACCTTCCATCATCACTTCGGGGCAGCGGTGGTTGCGGCATGTAGCCGTAGAAGGGCGGTGGATACGAGGGAACGATGTCGTTGGAGGTGTCAGCAGAAATTTGGTTTTGATTGGGGGATGGCTGTTTGAGCTTGGCTCTGTCCTTCCTGTGGATGTTCATGTGCCCTCCCAGCGCCTGGGCATTAGAGAAGCCTCTCTTGCAGAAGCTGCAGTCGTAGGATCGGGTCTGGACGCCTGGGCCGTCGTGCTCGTCGGACGCGGTCGGCTTGGTCTCGTCAGGGCCGGGATGATCGGCTTCCATCGCCCGCTATGGCTGCTGCATGAAGAGGGGAACAAGGGAACAGAGAGCACCAGCAGCTAGCAGGCCTGGGAAGGTCAACTGAACGAAGGGGTCCGTCTTCGTACCAGCAAAAGCACTGCTTTAATGACCAAATTATAAAATTAGGGAGACATCATCGTGCTGCATTCGGACCAGCCGAAGGTTCAAAGCAGCTTTGGTCTTATAATTATTCACGTCGCGTGTTTGAATAACTCCAATCATCACCGTCTAAGGTGGTAACCTGACCTTGAGGGCATTGATGTTTATTGTAAGAAAAGGACTCACCACGCGATGCATCATTGTTGTCGTCGGATTAGAGCATTGAACGTAGCTAGCAACGCAGGCGTCAGTGTAATAATCCTAAGAGCACAGTGATGAGGCAAAAGTGAAAGTGACTCCGAAACCAACATGTTCCATAGGACTAAACACAAGGGGCTAAAACATCAATTATGGCCGTTCGTTTTCTGACAGACTCGGGGCCTGAGCACCAACTTGGTCCGTCGTCTCTTTAGGACGACTCTTGTGTGAAACTTGCGTGACCTCCTCCTCTCAACTCTTGCGAGTCCACGACTTTCCCACAAGAACAAATTAGTGACTCCGAGAAAAGAAAAAGGTGGTCCTGGCTTTTCGACCACCTTTCAATACATCCAACGATTGCAGCGTATTATGGCCTCTTTACGAGCATAATATTTTTCACCACTCAAAACTTCAAACCACAACCCTCGCTTTGTGACGGGTGCTGAAGGAATGACTCGAATATGATGATCATACGCATAGCAATATTTTAAGTTTCGACCGGATGGAAAGCGTAGGGGATATCAAAACTCAAACGAGGGAAAAAAAAAAAAAAAAAAAAAAAAACAATAGTAGGGAAAGAAATGAGGCTACGAGGATAGGATGGGGTCATTCCCCTGCTCATCGCCGCCCCGGCAATTGTCGTTATTTCGGCGTCGGATGCGATTAACGCGACCATTTCGTTCTGGCCCTCGAGCCACAATTCTCTCTCTTCTCTCTATTTTTATTATCTCTGTTTCATTTCTGCCGCCCGGTGACAGCCGACGTCGATTTCCGGGAAGGCCATGGCAGAACGATTTACATACCGCGTGGCGCGTCCTGAGCCGGTAACCGCGGCCTTCTGTTTTGAGACTCGCTGCAGCTAACCATTAGTCATCATCTTTTTCCTGGCTCCAAACTGGCCGGCCGGAGGGCTGGCCTGCTAGCTGGTGCATTGTTCTTGGAAATTTCTCCAGCGCGTTGTGATTGTTCTAATTAATGATAACTAGAGCCATATACCATATTTGAGTAGCCACCTAGACCCAAATCCAGGATGTTTTACCTAGTTTAATGTGGATATACTAGAGGCGTTCGCGGCATGATAGCCTTGTATTTACGAAGCCTACCACAAGAGGAAGCTAGAAAGAACCGGAATATTGAAATAGAATTATCTGATGGATATCTGAATGGGTTTTCTGTTCCAATGCTAAAAATTGAACTTAATTAAATAAGAGACGACTTAGGTCCAGGTAAAGTAAATCTTACTATCAGTCAATTACCTGCCTTCCAGTTGACTAGCTAGAAGGGATAACTTTGTGCTGTGGAGAGTGAATTTTGTTATGTAAATGATACAATCTGGACCGCTTGTTCTTTATTTGAACGAAACTTAGGTTCAATACATTATGTGCAGGTGCTACAGTTTTATGTTTTTCTTTTTTTCTTTTTTCCTTTTTTTCTTTTTTTTTTAAAATTATCGTTACAGAAGAGATGAGGTAGAGATCAAAATGACTTTAAAAAAATTAAAAAAAAAAAAAATTATAGCATCAGAACATAATGTGTTGCATCTAAGTTCTATTATTTTTTTTTTTATTTTGCTGTAACTTTTTGGATTTGACCAATAGCTGCAAAGGTTTCAATCGACGAAGCAAAAAAGATGATACCAGCATTAATGGCTCATAATTTTGGACTTGAAGGCTGCTTGCACGGCAATTATATGGCATTACAAATATTCAATCCTCCAGCCCAATGTCGTAGAGGCCTGTCCCAATTGTTATTATTAAACGGCCCACAAATTGGTAGGGCCGATCCATGCACGGATTCACCACCTAGGGCACAGCGACAGCATATGATAGTAATGGGATCGATTAAGATAAGTCCATTACCCGAGTCCGTAAGGTGAAGTCCGATCTAGACAACAATAGGAGATTTGTCTTCAGTCAAGATAACCAACCATAAAAATTGGAAATTTTTCTACTCTTGTACTCGGATTCTTGGACCAGTTGGTTGCCCAAAATTGGATTGGGTCAAAGTCACCACTACGCTGACCTATATGAAAGCCCTATATGGTCTGATATATTGCACTTAGATTTTGCTCGCAAAAAAAAAAAGAAAAAAAGAAAAAAAAAAAGCACATATAACGTCAAGTTATCTTTGATTTCTCTCCACATAAAACAGCCCGTCAATTGGATTTCGGAGACTAGAATAATTCAATCTTCCGGCTCGTTTAAGAATACATAGCTCGTAGATTTCCTTCCAACAGTTTTGACCGAAAAAGGAATTATTTAGACAGGGTAAGCAGCAAAGGCAACACGAACACGGCAGCCAGTTCATTCTTGTCTATTGGCATGTTGCTTGATGTGGAAGGATAACTTCTGGGCCAATCACAATCAGAGAACGTAGAAAAGAAAATCTAGGCCTAAACGGTAATGACTATGTTTATTAGATAGATTATGCACCTATACACAAAAAATCTCAAATACCATCCTTGCGGTATCTTACATCTTTGGCTACCATAGTAAGAGTGGGTTTAATCCAAACTTAGTTAAGAACTACTTTCACAGTCACAAAAACAAAAAGAAAAAGTGAAACCCCACCGTGACCTACTATGCTTCTTGTCACTAAA
This sequence comes from Metroxylon sagu, assembly GCA_017589505.3. NCBI lineage: Eukaryota > Viridiplantae > Streptophyta > Magnoliopsida > Arecales > Arecaceae > Metroxylon > Metroxylon sagu. The sequence goes on from JACVBY030000633.1 coordinate 552,016, forward strand.
TCTTCTCTTGTACTATATAATAGCATAGCTTCTATGGATGCTACTACCTACCGTAAATTTATAAGCTCCTTACAATATTTTTCTATAACTAGATCGGACATTACCTTTTTGGTTAACAAATTAGCATGATTTCTATATGCTCCAACTGAGTTTTACTAATTTGCTACCAAACACCTGTTTCACTATCTCAGATATACTCTCTATCATGAACTATTTCTCAAACAAGCCCATTCCACTCGATTTTATACCTACTTGGATATAGACTGAGCTAGCAACAAAGATGAATGCACCGCCACCATGGCTTATATTATATTTCTTGACCCTAATATTATCTCTTGATGTTCAAAAAGGCAATAAACTATTGCTCGATTATCAATTGAAGCTGAGCACTGGATTGTTGCAAGTGCAACTACTGAAATTATTTAGGTTTAAGACCATTTTCATAAGTTGGGTCTCTTCTTCTCTACACTGGTCATCTATTGCAATAATATTGGCACTACTTATTTATACGGCAATCCTATTTTTCACTCTCGAATGAAGCATATAGCAATAGATTTTTCATGACAAGATTGCTAATGATGAATTTCAAATATCCTATATTTCCTCCAAAGGTCAACTTACTGATGCCTTAACTAAGCTTTTGTTCTATCAATGCCTTCAGCTTCTTCGGCTTAAGGTTGGTGTCTTTAATGGAAGTACCATTTTGCAGGGACGTATTAAAAATCATCATAGTAGACAATCAAGGATGCGACAAATCAGCTCAGGATTTCTTCTTCAAATTATATGCTATGATTTAAGAAGATATAAGAAAACCTTGAATCAGGCATAATCACATCTAACTATCAAGGACACTACAAATCAAGTAGGCCATTCAAGATGATGCAAATCAATAAAAGATTTCTGCAAATCAATCAAAGATTTTCTTCTCATGATTTGAGGAATCATGTGTCATGATTTGAAAAATTATGATAAAAAAATTTTAAATCAAATATTAGGTTGTTAAGATAGACTTTTAAAGATGCTAATCAGGTAAGACTTTCTTAACATTTTATGTACCATGATTTAAGAAATCATGAGTTACTAAAATTTTCTTTCTATGTTTTAAATTTTCTAATTAAGTTGAATTGTGTTTGTGTGTATATATATATATATACATTCTTAATATACAATGAAAATTAAATCATCCATTTTTTTATTTTCATCTGTATCCTACTTCCTGCAACCTTTGTGCTATTAAAAATTCCTAAGGTTTTAGAAAGAGGACTCAAAGTTTCAAGTAACATTTGACAACTAAATTCAAGGTTATAATAACTTAGGAATTCATCTTAAAAGATTAGCTGAAAGATATTATTTGGATTCTTTGGCTATACACAAGTATCAAGATCTCTTCAATGTATAGCCAATGAAAAGCTAAATATATATATTGGTTTCACATGTATATTTCATAGACTCTTCTTGTTTAAGCTCTGATATTCAAACCATGTTAAAAATTGAAATCCCATCATCGACTCGTACTTAGTCTCAAAAGCTTGACACTACTTCATTTCCTTATCCATATATACTATAATATTATTTACAACAACCTATAACCTCATTCAAAAAGTTTAGTTAAATTATATAATAACTAGAAGGTATAATTTAATTTTTTTAATTCTATATAAATATAATATAAGATCTCTAATGTATAATTAATATAGAACTAAATATATATTTATATAAATTTTTGTTTATTTAAATCTAAACAAAACCTAATCACAAATATCGGCGTTAGTGTTTGTTCAGTCTGGCATTGATCGCATTGAGAGATCTTTTGGATATGCATGTAATTAGAAAATCGTAATAATACCTCTGTACTTATTTCTTTGGATGAAGTTCTGGTCATTGCAAAGTGGTACGCCACATTAAATTTGCCACAGAACATAATCAAGGTTTAGTGGGTCACTGCACTACTCTAACTAGGGTTCAGTTATTTGTAACCACGGTAAGACATTGTGCCATTGCTGCTGCTAAAACTTTTACACACATGCACATGTTCGTCCCACAAAACGTCCATTTTATTCCTTTATAGTGATGTACATAACAGTTCAAATACTAGCTTTCACTGAGACCCGTCATGCATGCCGTGCCATCCAAATTCCAAGTCTCATGCACATACAAAGTTTCACACCACTAGCCAATATAAAATAAGTCAACTGCTCTAGGTTTATTTGGTTCGGTAGCTGTTAAGTACTAGATGATATAGAAGTTTATGTAGCAGTAGCAAATGATTCACTGCAAAGGTTTTATACTTCAAAGAAAGAAATAATCATCTAAACTTTTCAAGCCCATTTGTCATCCATGGCAAAAGATTCCTAGAGTTCTCGACTTTCCAGCCCATTACAGTGAATTTTTTGACACGGAAACAAACTCGAACTGATTATAATCAAATGCGGGATGCTCCTGACATGCCAGAATAGGACAGACCAACTTGGATGTGCTTGTTGGCATGACTAGAGCATCATCCATTAACATGTCAATCATTCATGGAGTTCTTAGCCGAACATTGCATAAGAAAAAATTAAGATCGACATGGTTTGTTGACGTACAGAAAAAAGACATCTGGCATGCATGGGCCATGAATGACAAGAGAAGTCTGTTGGCATGAGTATGTCAACAAATCATGTTAATGCCATTGTCTATTTAGAATTTTTCTGTTCCTAATGATAATGATACTGCTAACACATGATTATTGTGCATTGCAACAGTGCAAAAACAGTGCAACTAGCGAGTGAAAGGGAAAATATTTAATAGAATTGCTGAGTAGAGGATTCATCCTTTGTTGCTAATTATTGGCCTAAAAAGAGGAGGACAAGGCAACATGAGAATTTGTCTCATATTTTTCCATCCTGACGCTCTGGCCACATTCAGTTGAACTAGCAAAAGCAATTCCTAAGCTCCATGGAGAGAAATGGATGTTTATACTGGCTTGAGCATGTTGATGATCGCGTGCAGTGTATGCATGCATGAGAGAGAGAGAGAGAGAGAGAGAGAGAGAGAGAATCTACAACATACTCTGAACTCTCAAGTGGATAGATTAAGAACTGATCCAGCTGTACATGTAGTCCAAAACAGCTAATAAACAACGAAATAAATGATCTGCACACTTGATTCCATTCTGCTAAGAAATTTTATTAAACCTTACTCCTTGTTAATACAGTGTGCCTCGGTATCTTCAGAGCTCCCTAAACAAGGCAGCCTTTCTCCATGCACAACCATGAGGCTCAAGTCCTCATTCCCCTTGCTGAATTCTATAATCCCTCTATGCCACAAACGACACCCTACTGCCCATGTGCTCCTCCAGCACTACCCTAAACACCTCGTTCACAGACTCCTCTCTCTCCCCATCTGTACTTCCTACATCCCTAGCTGTTCATTACTGTCCAAATTTGTCCCACAACCAACATCCCAACGCAAGACAAGACAAAGCCATTCCTCGATCTCCTTAATGGTCCTTTTGCACACATTCGGGAATCTGCAGAATTCAAGGCAACCAATATCTCCTGTTATCTTTTTACAAAAACCTCTTGCACCAAGGGTGCAACTTCCACCTTTAGGACCCTTCTCAGAAAGCCTCCATCTCTGGACCATTCCCTCAATCACAACCACTCTAATAGCAAGCGAAGCGATTGTTGCGTATGTTCTTAAATTCCTCTGCAACCCATCATAAACTCTTCTGCCATCCATTTAATCAAACTGGAGGTTTCTCTCGAGCATTTAAACATATCCAGATGTACACAGCCATTTTAGTGCACTGCCTATCTTCAAGCACTGAGTTTTTCTTCGGCATGGTGAGCGTGGGCTAGAAATTAGAAGGTTTTGGTTTAGATTTGCATCTAGGAATCATAATCGGTGCAAGAGAAGAAACAAAAGGAGCATAGAGAGTGGTTGGGGTTTATTCTTTCTGGTATTATGAATGGGTGATGGGCTAATACTATAATGGGATGATTCCATGGGGTGGGTGGGTTTGGAGCCTTAGAAAAAGTAACAACAATAGCAGGAAGCAAACAGATGGGATTTATGGAGAGGAGAGATGCTGGAAAACTGCAGAAAAGGGAATCCATGTACTGATGCATCAGATCATATACGTCTTAAAATAGACTCACATGCATGTGGTGTAGTTCTACTGCTGATATGTGTCAGTCAGTGAACTCGGTAGAATGGTAAAAACAGACAACCTCACTCACCATTTCCCATGCACTTCAAATCAGTGCTCTCTCTCTCTCTCTCTCTCTCTCTCTCTCTCTCTCTCTCTCTCTCTCTCTCGCTTCCTGCAACAAAGATTGAGAGTTCTTTTGCACAGAGCAATGTAATAAATTCACTCTCTCTTTGTCAGGGGCTAAGGTAAGGTCTCGGACACAATCTCCATTAGGTTCTCCTCTGGTGTAAAAGGATGAGATTTGTTTTAGGAAATTCCTAGTGGGAAAAAAATGACTACGAATAAAGAGACGGAGGATAGCTAAATACACTTGCGATGCACGAAGATATTCTAGATATATAGGAGATCAACAAATAGAGGGGAAAGTATAAGCATATGCTAGTAGTGATATCGATGGAAACTGACCTTATCGAAGCTAGCGATCCAATGAATTTTTTCATTTATAATGTCCAACTAAAAAAAAAAAAAAAAAAAACTAGCTGCAGAAACATCGATACAAGTAATATTGTGCGGAGACTTATTACTCTCAGCTTCTATTTGAATAAACGATGACTGCCATATTGAACATCTGCACATGACTTCTATCTTATTATCAATGCCCACGTTCATGAGAAGTAGCCAATATACTAATTTTATGACGACTGGAAATTGTGAATATTTCTCCCAAATAGAAGTTTTCAACAGGTGCAAGATCACCTCTTTTCTCTGTGACAATATCAGCCAAAAAAAAAAAAAAGCTATATATTACCATATAATATAAATGTGTGCGACTTTTTTCTAGAAATAAATTTCATTCCATTGTTTGACACTTCAATATGGTTACAATTTTGGACCAAAGAGTAACTTTAAAATTCAAGCATTGAATTTGAAGATTAAAAAAAAAAAAAAAAAAGGCCTTTTGCTAAAGAGAGGAAAAAGAGGAAGACGAAAATATAAGTTCAGGAAGGATACGGGTGACTACAAAAGCAAGAAATACGTGTTCCTTTAAGCACAGGGATTATGCAATTCTACTTTACCCTTGGGGGATCTCCGAGCCTGAGCTCGAGATCTAATTCTTCAACAGGTTTGGGATTAAATTTCAGTACCTGGGGCTGGACTTGTTGCCGGTCATCTGAAGATGGTCTCACAAAGAAAGACGTTGAATCTGTTGTCCTCCCTCTCTTCCTACTGATGGCTTCGTCCTCCTCATCATCTGGATCTCTTTGTGCCTGACAGCCTACTTCTCTTGAACTCAAACTCTCTCTTCCAAGCTTTAACTCTGGGATGGCAGATAGTCCTAGAGGAATTGAATTTCTGGGTGATCTAGTGGCAGAGAAAAGGGATTCCTTCGGTTTTTCTCGGATAACACATGAAGAATACGAAGGAGAAATTAAAGTGCGCTCACTCCAACCTTGTTGGGTGGAAGTTGCCGAGACCTTGGAAGGAGAGAGAGGTGATACTACAACATCACGACTAGGGTTAGGTTTAGGGTTAGAGTTGTATACCAGAGGTCCAGCCTGGGATGGATATTGTGTGCGTATCGGTGGCATACAGAGAGTAAGATGATGATGATGATGATGCTGACTATTTTCGAGGGGTTCACTGGTAGGGCTTGAAGAAGATTGTTTGAGCCTTGCTCGATCCCTCCGGTGCACGTTCATGTGACCACCCAAAGCTTGAGCCGATCGGAATTCTCGCCTGCAAAAACTGCATGAATAGGATCTTGGAGGCCATATGCAGCCACCCAGATGGCCTGCTGAGTCTTCCGCAAAGGCTTGCTCTTCCCACGAGGAGCCGACAGAGATTGGAGGGATCTGGGAGCTGAGAGGCCTCTCATTCAATATCCTTCTGCTCCACGTCCAGTACCTCGTTTGCTCCATGGCACTGTGGATGGACCGAGGAAATCTGAGCAAGAGAGGATCAAAATTGGAAGCTGCTAGGTTGCTTTTGGACAGGACTTTGAGGAAAGGTGGATATGGATGGAAGAAAGCATCATCCGCACCGAGGTTAGAGGCATGGAAAGGAACAGGAGAATCTATGGAGAAGAGAATAGCTGATCTCAGAAAGTCTTTTTGAAGGTAGTTTTGGGTGCTTGTTTTTTGTGAGGTTTCAACTTTCAGTTGTAGATGGTTTGTTCTTCACACTAAGAAAACAGTGACTCGAGGATTTTCTCACCAAGTCGCAAAAGAAGCAAATAAAAATTAAATTTATCTCTGAAAGATTATTGGGAAATAGTTAAAAGGTCAATTCAGATAAAACAAAAACTAAACAGCATCAGCTGACATAAAACGTTTCCTAGCATTCAAGGAATTAAGCAGGGCCTACTCCTAACAACCACACTTCTAAATGGCCTTCTCACACTTCAATAACAGTCTAGTTTCTGTTTTTTGAAAGTATAGGAGGTGGCCAGACCACCCAAATTTATTAATCAATAAACAGTCTAGTTTCACTAGGTCACCAACGAAGCAAATCCAGAATTGGTACGCTGGTTTTTAACTTTTATTTAGCGTTGGTAATTATTAAAACTATAAAATACACATGCATACAAACTAACTGATAGACAACTTCAAGAACTGATATATGTTTTCAAATCATGGACACCTGATTATATATTAGTAGTTCATCATCATGCTTCCAATTTTACCAAGTCTTGATGACTAGAAATAAACTTTGCACAGTTGTCAATGTATAGACTTGGCTGGACCAATGTTCTTATTATAATTAGGGAGGGCTGGAATGCGTATGGACAAGATCAAAAGGCAGTCAGTGCTGTGCGATTAATTTTATGTGAAATTAAGTAAATTAAAATAATATAAACGACAACCGTCCTCCATGCAGGGTCCCATTTGTTTAATAATATTACGGGTTTCCTACAGGCATTCAATCATTATGTTTATTTAAACGACATGTTTCAATAAAAAAGAGATAACTTGTGCTTGTCATCTTTCATTTGTGGTTTGTTTTGCCCGCCGAGTGCTTGTGTTTAGACTACTTGCGTCATATATTCAAGATTAGGTCAATATAATGAGTCAATTAAATCATCTTATTAAAAAAAAAAAAACACTGGATGCAGTTGCAGATATTCTGTTTATTTATGCGATTAATTAGTACTTGATAGTTGGTAAACAAAATTATTTCATCAAAAGATCTTTGATCAAATTCCGTGTTTGTTTTCATGCAGACTATGAGTGGCCTTCCACGGTTTGATCCCTTGAAAGGAAGCACATCATCAAAACTTTCATAAATTTTATATAATAAATTAGGATTTTACTTATCACAGTGAAAATTTGATATATAGAAACTTTAATTGTGGAAATAAAAAGTCCTATTCATTTTCATTGGAGACTTAAAATAAAAAGCTCGCCGCTGAGGTATGTCACTCCCAAATCTATCCCCAGTCAATCTCGGAGGATTAGACAAATAAGAAGCGCTAAGAACACTACCACAATACGAATGTTCTTCAATAGAGATAATACTTTCTCTGTCAAGTAAAAGAAAAAAAAAAAAAAAATCTGAGGAGTGATGCTGTCCTTTGTTACAGCTTTTCTATCCAAATCATCTTTATGCACCACTTGTCTGGAAAGAGAAAGATAAGATCCATCTCCTCGACATACTTCCCGGTTTCCCTCAAGACGAAGACTAAAAAGACAAACATAATGTTTAAAACTGGTGAATTGGACACTGAGACACTGAATGAAATATTAACATTTATTTAGCAGGGTTGGCAAAACAACCAATAACATCTACCTTGCAATGTGTACCTATTCAAAAACATATTTTTTTAAGTTCAATCATACCTTTTCGTGGGCCTATATCTTCTCGCTTATCTCTTGTGTGCTAGGAGATTCTTCATGATCTTAAATAATCTCAACAAAAACTCACGGTATCGAAAGTTAGGTTATGGTATCAATTTATAGATTGTTGGCTTTTGAGGGAGTAGGTGGTGCTGTAGTCCCACATATCCAATCAGAGGAATGGGACAGAAAGAGAGACATCATAGCAGGATTTTTAAGGAATTATCTAGTTGTCTAAGCTAGATGGACTAAATTACAGTACAGTTCACTGCAGTAGTGCTTATGTAGATGACACTTGCGGGTTATGAGCAGTTGCCACTTTGTTTCGATTTTTTCTTGGCCCTTCTTCATGTATGATTTTCAGATTTTTCAATATTTAACTGGCCATTTGTCAAATATTTTAGATTCAATTATGTGACTTGATGGTCTTCTATCATGTGGAATTAAGTATGATAGGGTAACTATTTGAAAGGCGTGATAGCATAAATGCGTGCAAAAAGTGTTGATGCCGTAACGAGTCTCCCTTAGAAACCTCTTTGTGTTTTGGCATTATTTGGGATCTTCTCTTTGTTTGTAAACTTCAAGAAGTTTTGGACGATGATTGCAAAGCAAGCCTACTCCTGGGGATGATTAGGTGCAATAAGCTATACTTAAAGTATTAATCCTTTTATATTTCATCAAAAGAAGTGAGAATCTGTATGTGTTTAGTCCCACATCAATTATACTCTAAGTAAATCTATTATCTTCTTAACTTTTTTTTTTCTTTTTTTTGTAATGAGGTCATGAGTTATTATAAATGGTATTTGAGTAGCTCATGGCTAATATGGATTAGGATCCATATTAGTCATAGGTCTGACTATGTATCTAATAGATTCTAAATACATATAAAGGGATGAAGAACTCAATTATAAGGCCTTTTAGCTAACTTTTTGGATAAGGTTCCGATCATGGATGAGGTAGAGATAGAAAGAGAGATGTATACAACCATGTAGTATAGAGCTCTTTTCTCATCATTATTCATTATATATACAAAGAAGAAAATATATGAAAAATACATCAGGCTCTTAAATTACATTGTTATCTCTATGTAGAGCTAACCAAAAAAAGAGAGGCCCTTTCTCCTTCGATGAGGTTCATGGATTGCAATTTCTGGCTTAATTGAAGAGCTAACCAAAGGCTTAAAAAGCTTCTTTTCCTTGCTTTGATTCATAGCATACTGTAGATAGTCCGCGCGCTTGTAAGTTATGATCTATATTTCTTTCATTAGAGAAATAATTTATGACCATAAATACTCATAGTTAATTTCTTTATGAATGATTTAGGCTACATAAGCTATTTTGTTTAAATGACATCTTCCACCATTTTCAGTCATTTGCACAAATTCATGATATCTAACCAAATGTTCCATTAATTAGCTTATTACTTCTGTTAGTTCTATAGATTATCTTTTTTTTTTAAGTCAAATTTAGAAGGTAGATATTGCAGTGTAACTGGCATTTGTATTAATTAATTACAGATTTATCAAAAAAAAAGAAAAAGTACTTCACCTTTTGTGTAACTAAAAGAACCTAAAAACTAACCTACCTGTCATTCCCTTAAAAAAAAAAAAACTCCCTGTAGAATGCGATAGAACCTTTTATCCAGTCCATTCGATCAAGTTCTTGCAGTCAAAAGCTTTGCCGTTTGAGAAGATATTGTGCATATTGATTAAGAAGAACAGATTAGTGAAAGTATTACAATAAGCAATTCTTGGCTAAAAAAATCCCAGTCTCCCAGTCTCTATTATGTTGGGTTCATGAGACTTTATTGCTCCTCCAGAAAGGAATATAGCCTCCCTCTCTCGCACACACCCGCATGCACGCACAAACGACTTATCAATTCTCTTCCATTTCAAGTTTGATAGTCTTTGTAGGCTTGTCAAAACAGATGGATGCTAGATAGGATGGATATTTTTATATATGTTTTCTTTCATTGACCATGACCATTGAAATTATGATGTCAAATGGGCTTGGCCAGCCAAAAATGGCTACTTTGAAAGTATTTTCATCCCGTTTTCAACATGCTCCTTTTCAACTACCATAAATGGCTAGTTTTCAAAGGTATTTTATCTTTTGGTAAAAAAAACCTATTTATCCTTCTCAATGGTTATAAACAGCTAGTTTCCAAAGTTACTTGTATTATTTAAAAACCCTTTAACCTTTAGAAATAAGCTCAACCCTTCTTCCTTACCTCATACTAAATCATAAGCTCTCTTTAAGCTCTCCTAAGGCCTTTTCATCTTCCTATAAGCTCTCATAATCATCTTAAGCCATCTTAATTTTTCTCTATTTTTTACTTAGCTATCCTAATCTTTCTTTAGTTTCTATTCTTACTTTCTATCTTCTACAATCAATAATGTCTTGTGCTAGTAGCTCTTACCAACCCCATGGACAAAAGTTCGAGTTTAACGTTGACACAGTGGAGTATGAGATATACTAGTCACAAGTTGAATCCAGTGTCTTTGAGCCCATTATTGTCGTTGGTGCCATATCAACCACTAGGTTCAAGGCTAGATTTAGGACTTGTGGGTCTAGCTGCACTTTAACATCGAGGAAATCATCGATAAGGTATTTCATGTAGTATGTAAAATTTACATAAAAGATATGGCACCTAGTACTGATCACCTGATCCAGTACTGGAAGAAATATGAGAGTGCAACTATTGATACCACCCAATCTCAAATCAAAATTAGCCAAGGAAATGAGTTATTTTTCTTAAGAATTAAATAAGAAGGAATTATTAAAATTTATTATAGGTAGTGAAATGCCTTTTACTTTTACCAAAATCCAAAATTTGAAAAATATATGAAAACTATTTTAATTCATGTATTTAAAAAGTTTCTCAAAATACTGCTAAATATAATTATTTTAAACAATTTTTTGATTATAAATCAAATATAATTTTATATTTTAAAAATTTTAATAGTAAAATAGCGCTCACCCCTGATATTTAGATAAGTGCTATTGAATTATCTTATATTTATGTTACTGCGTATTTTATTGATTGTAACTAGTATTAGAAAAAGAATTCTTAATTTTAAATTCATTGAACATCCACACACTGTCACTACTATTCATACTTATATCATATAAACTATACATAAGTATCATATACATGATAAAAAATTTATAGTTAGTTTAAATAATGCATCTAATAATAATATTGCTACTGAATTCTTAAACCACATCTACGTCCCATCATAAATAGAAAATTATTTCATATTAAATGTACATGCCATATTATAAATTTAATTATACAAGATGGTTTAAAAGTTATTGAATTATATATAAGTAAAGTTAAAGATATTGTTAAATATATACAATCCTTAGAAGATAGAAGATAAGAATTAAATCTTTATGACTACCCATGGATTAAAATGTAAATAATTTTTATTAGATGTAAAATATAGATTTATTTTAATATTAAATCTATTATAAATTTATGTAATATATTAATGTAAAATGTAAAATATATTAATAAAATATAGATTAAAATATTAAAATAATTTTATTGATATTATAAAATATTTAATATTACAATCATATTTTGAATATAAACATATTATTACTATATTTTATAATAGTCAGTTCTACGGTGAACCTATATTAGATTCCCATTGGCTTAATTCTAGTAATATTATACAATTTTTATTTGTTACTTATTATCCTATCTCTCTCCTAGTTTTGCAATAAATATATAATATTACCAACTATTTTTTAGAATATAAAAAAATTGAAAGTTTTGAAAATATAATTTTACCAATGAAATAAAATTTAATAAATATTGGGAAGAAATTTTATATTTTTATTGTTTAGCTTTAATCATGGATATTAGAGTTAAATTAAATGATTTATATATAATATCGAAAGCAATTTATAAAAATAAAGTAAATGTAAATAGATTTAAAGATGAAATTTAAAATTTATTAAATAAAATATTTGTATTATATGATTAAAAATATAATAAAGGTAAAAGATTCTCTATTTCAGAACTAACCCTAAGTAGTAGTAGTTTTGGGAGGAGGGTTGGTGGTAAATATTATATTTTATTAAAAAAAGCAAAGAACCACTACTTCGTCGTCTTCATCTATTGAATTAAATATTTATTTAAGTAATGATTTTATAAAATTCCTAACTTAGGAAGAAATAGATAACATTAATATTTTAGCATAGTGAAGAGCATATGAGAATAATTATCTTATGTTTACTATCATGACTTGTGATCTACTAATCTCTTCGGTGTCTATAGTAGCATCAAAATTTACTTTTAATGCAAGATGGATACTTGACAAGAGATGGAGCCGATTGAAGCCCAATATATTGGAGATGTTAGTCTATTTCAAGAACTAGTGCAATATAGAAATGAAGATGTAAGATTAGAAGAATGATGATAAAGAATCCTCTTCAAAGGATATTGAGTAGAGTAGAAGATTAAAAATGAAATACGGCATGATGCATCACGATTTTGGAAACCAGATGAGATGAATGACTATGATGGGTCGTGCTAATAGCAAGCTCTCAAAAAAATAAGTATATCTAATTTATTTTATTTAATTTTTTTAAAAATAGTTTTAAAATCATAAAAATAATAATAAATAAAAATTTATCTTGCAGATTAGCCCAGCAAATAAGATAGCTTAGGATCTGGGCTATATTGGATAAAAGATAAAGATAAAGATTGAAGACTTTCCTCTAAGCAGCTAGAAGATGAAGAAGATGATCGAGTAAGAGAGCAATGAGATGTTGCGATCACGATAATAAGCTACATGCCTACGGGCCAACCCATGTAGCCGTCTGAACAGGCACGATCTGTTTGACACCTCTAACTAAAACCAAGAAACTAATTGGTTTTAAATGAGTATGTAGACAATGCTGGAGAATGTGAAATTAATATCTAATTGTGCGATGTTTAGTAAGTGCTTAATAAGGTAAGAGTTTGTATTTATCTTCTTCTCCTTAGAATCAAGTTCATGAAGATTTTGAGAAGCAAGAGAAGAAGTCGACTTACATTCCTTCTTTTTAAACAAAATTTCATTTTATAAACTTAGTACATCATGGTAATCACATAACAGTCATTATTATAGTGCCATGTTTTTAATATCAAAGTTTCTAGCACAGCTTGCCACTTTGTTTTGGTTCCAATCATGTCCGATTAATTCCCATGTATTGATGCAAGCTTGCTGAATTGTTAACACCTTTAGGCTTTTCTCTGATTTTTCTAGTGGAGCTTGTAGCAAACATTTCAGCAATTTTCTAATACCTAAATTTATTCTATGTGAACTCAATTTGCAAGCAAACTAGATTAATAAAGTGTCGGAGCAATCACCTTCCAAACTCCATATCTAACGAGATATGTGATGATCATTCACATGATTTTTTTTAGTCAGGATATGATCATTCCAATTAGCTGCCACCATGAGGACAATTTTATATACCTACTCAAAGTTCTATATGATGAACATTTCTATATACCAGACAGTTTTGTACCATTTTATTGTGCTTAAATTAGGGACTACTTGGTTTGAATCCTTCATATTGGATAACATTGAACAGTTTTCATCATAAAAAAATAACCACTCGAGCAATGAGAGGTTGCGTGTAGAATTGCCGTAGGTAAGGGGTTATTTATCACTACCTTATTGCTTGCCAACTGATGGCACACCTTTGAACTACTCCATCTTCTTAGATGGTTATGGAATTTATAAAAATTTATGATCATGTTCGTTCTCTAAAGTGGTTACTTTATAACAAAACACATTTGGACCTCCAACTCAATTCAAAATACACTATTTTCTAAATCAAATTGTAGAAATCAAAAGGTAGAATATCACATTTTGTGTCAGATTCCTAAGCGACGTGCTGTAAAGGAGTTGATTGGGAAATCAAAAGGTGATATGGTGTTGATTTAAGAGGCCAAGCTTGTGTTGCCTTCCTCCACTATATTATAGTCAATTTGGTGGCACTAGAATTTTAGATTGAGCAATATATAATGCTCATGGAATGAATGGCTGAAGGGATGCTTGTTGGATGAAACTCTAATATGTTTTCATAGCTTAGATCTATAACCAAAGTATTCTCGGTTACTGTGATGCTGTTTTTTAAGCCATTGAGAATGGAAATTGTTGTTACATTAGTATATGGACCTCATGATCAATCATCAAGGAGGAAATTTTTGGCTGAACTATTAGAGGTTAGGAGGGAGTTTCAAGGTCCATGGCTTGTGAAAGATGACTTCAATGTAACCAAAATCTAAGCAGATAGAAGAGGCAATCCTTAATGCAGAAGAGATAATTTGGCCTTCAGTAACATTAACTTTATCGACTTAATGAGCCTCAATGACACTGAGCACAGGTAGATATTTTACTCGGACCAATGATAGAGAGAGACGTTTTGCATGACTCAAACATTTCCCTTTCTCTTTAAAGTAGGATGGCCTCTTTCTACTTCCATTCAAAAAGCGTTGAGGAGCTCAGTTTCATACCATATACCCATAGCGCTTGATTACAACCCCTGATTTGGGGTTCGAAAACATTTCAATATTTTCATATTTGAAGCCTAATGGATACAAGAGGAAAGGCTAAATGCTATTGTGCATAACTCCTGAGAGCACAAGGGGTAGCAAAAATAATGCTTTGGTGTGGACAACGAACCTAAGAAGACTTAGATCAGTATCAAGGAGATGGTCAAAGGATAGGATGAGGACAAGAAAGAAAATCAAACAAAAGTTGCTGCACGACATTGACTTGTTGGAGAAAAAGGAGGAGGTAGTTGATAGAGTTCATCACCTAGAAGATTACAAAGAAGTCCTTAGCTGATATCTATGAGAAACGATAGTTGCATTGGAAGCAAGGATCAATGATTGACTCGATTAAGGAAGGTGATAGAAACATTACCTTTTTTCACAAGGTGGGTTAGTAGATGCAAGAGGTGTAATTAGATTACCTCATTGATGAATGAGAATGGAGAAGAGCTCAACACTCAAGAGGAAAACTTTGCCAAGATGTTTGACTTCTTCAGAGAATTCTTTAGAGCTTCCCAACCCCCCATAGCCTTCCTTGATTAAAACCATGTTTCTGGTCACCTCTGAGTTGATTTAAGTGCTCTAAAGGAGCCCTTTTCATTGGAGGAAGCTAAGGAGGCATTGTTTTCTTTAAGAGCATACAAGCCTCTAGGGTCAGATAGGTTTTCTCTTTGTTTTTTCTAAAGATACTGAGATCTCCCAAAAGATGATATTGTGGTGCCTTTTAGTGACTTCCATGAAGGTGCCCTTGATATGAAGAGGCTAAATTTTGCTTATGTAATTATAATTCCTAAGAAAGAGGAGCCCCTCTCCATGCAAAACTTCCATCCTATTAACCTCATTAATAGCCTCCATAAGAGTATTGCAAAGGTATTGACCTCTAGACTATCCAAATTCCTACCTTTCCTATTGGATAAAGCCTGATCGGCATTTATTTAAGGAGGATCGATCGACGAAAACTTCTTAACAAATCCTATCCTATTGTAGAAGAACCTGCATGTCAGGCATACTATGCAAATTGGACTTTGAGAAGGTATTTGACAAGGTGAATTGGGGTTTTTTGGCTAAGGCGATAATAGCTTATAGGTTTTTCCCTAAATTGATAGATTGGATTTTTTTCTTTGTTTATCTTTGCAATAGTCAGAATGGTTGTCAATGGATACCCAAGAAAATGGATCAAATGCAAACAGGACCTTCACAAAGGTAATCCATGATCATCTGGTTTGTTCATCTTGATAGCGGATGCACTCACTAAACTTTTGAAACAAGCAAATATTGTTGGTCTGATCAAAGGAATAGGTGGCATGCTCTGTTACTGTGATGTTGGAGCCTTAACTTTGCTAATAATTTTCTTCTTTTATTGTGCTGCTAAGAAGAGAGTCTTATGATAGTTAAAGCTCTCCTACTGTCTTTCAAAAATATATCAAGCTTCAAGATCAACTTCTGCAAAAGCTCGATGATCTATTTGAATGTAAAGGAGATTGTGGCACTTTCTTTGGCTACTGTCCTCAATTACAAAAGTGGCTATCTTCCATTCACATATTAGGGTCTTCTGCTTTGTGATCGAAGGATTCCAAAGCAATTTTGGCAATTACTTATTGAGAAGATTGAAAAGAGACTTGCTTCATAGAAAAGTATGCTACTGTTCATAGGTATGCCTTATTAATTAAGTATTCTCAGCACTTCCATCCTACTTCATATCCATGCTTAAATAACCAAAATGGGTAAGTTACAGAATTAATAAATTAAGAAGAGCTTTTCTTTAGAAAGGTAGAGAATCGATTAGTGGATTTCACTACCTAGCCAATTAGAAATGTGTTTGTAGAGACAAAAAAGAAGAAGGGTTTGATATCAGAAATCTCAACAACATAAATACAATGCTGCTATCTAAATGGGCTTAAAAGTTTCTAAATATGTTCAGTGAGGAGATCAATACTTAAAAAGGGCTCATCTCTAAATCTTACTATTCAAGGTGTTGTTTTATGATGCGGGGAAAGAGTAGATTGCAAAAAGCCTCTTTTATTTAGAAAGATATATGCAGGGATTTAGATGCATTCTAAAATTGTACGCAATTCAGACTTAGTATTTTAGAAGAATAGTTGGATTGCACTCATTCTACTTGCTTACCTTTTTGAAGAACTCTATAACAAAGCTATCAAGAAGTATCTTGCTTGTGCGAGGCATAGAGTAGCAGCATGCAACAATTGAGCATTCATCTGTATGACCCCCTCTCTTTCTCTGAATTCTTAAAATTTCAGCAACTTTAGAGTCTTCTTGCATCCATCCAGCCTTCAACATCAATTGACATATCAGTGTGGCAATCTTGCAGATCAAGTACATACAATGTTGACCTATTTTATAAATTTACCAATAATAGAGGAGTCAAGTATCCTTTCTACAATCTAGTCTGGAGAGTGTTCATTCTCAAGAAGGTAAAGATATTTCTCTTGTTAGCCCTCCTCAATAAATTATATATAGGAGATATATTAGAGAGGAAAGAATGATCAATGAGCAATGGATACACACTATATAAGGCAAACAAAGAGCTAATAAATCACTTATATATTTAATGGCATTTTTCGAGAGGAATTTAGGATTCTCTCGCTTATTGCATCAGGTTAAGTGGTCCACTTGATAGTATATCTTGCTTATAGTCTTAATGACATAAGAGAAAAGTGCAAGCCAATAGAAGGAAATATGAGGACAAGTTGATGATATTTTTCATGTACCATATCTGAAACGAGAAAAACTCAAGAATCTTTTAATGCAAGAGATCTTCATAAGTTTCGCTCCGTTTTAAAGTTATTAGTAGTTTTTTTTGTTTTTTTTTTCTTTTGGAGGAAGTTGTGTCCTGAGAGGTGTATGGACATCCATAGAAACCCTGGAAGGAATCTGTATAGCCTCAATGGACTTAGTTATTTACAAAGAATACCACAATTCATGCGAAAAATCAGTACTAGAGGGTCCATTTCTCTTAGTTTAACGATCGCCGTATCCACTGGGAACAGCAACATAGCAGCTATGAGAGTTCTATGCATTCACATGCATCAACCTAACAAACTTGGGCCCCATCAGTGGCGTTCTTCTTTTTCTTGTTTCCCCTTTCGATGGTCACAAAACTTCATTGTTCCAATAAACAGGGCAACCTTACTTCTTTTATTACGATCCTCTATGAACATTTTTTTTTATGCAAACTTGATTTACTTTGCTGGATCACTTGCGCAAGCTAAGAAGGCGTTATCGCGTTGATGTTTTACGATGTGAGCTATTGATGGGATTGGCCACTTGTTTGCGATTGCGACCGCAACGATAGCAGCTGCTACGTGCCCAGTTTACTGTTCATAATTTATATTGACCAACAGAGACTCATTTTACCAGCCCATCTGTCATCGTGACGATACTCTATGATATGCGGAAACTTTCGAATAACAACAAGAAAGCCAACTTTTAATATTAAAACGAGGCTTCTGGTATGATTCGCAGCAAGACTCTCAAATAATATTCTCGATTGTCTTGATGAAGTTTCCAACAATTTTAATGCATTTTAATGCAAGTGGCCGAGTATGGTGAGGAAAAATGCACTCTGGAGTCAACTTCCTTACTCTAGAAAGCATGTTTACTGAATTTCCTACGACTCTTCAACGCAAAATCTTGTCACAGCAACTAATGGTCAATGATAACAGGCAGCCATTCGACATGGACCGGCGTTAATTACGTAGTAAAAACATCAATTATTTCGCTTGTAAAAGCTTCTATGGACAATAAGGTCAAATACTTCGTAGATAATCTTTAAACATCAATTACCACCCGCAGAGAAGAACGCCGTGCTTTCACGTGGCTGTTGCAGAAGACAACAGAATTTCCCATTGAAATTTAGAGCCCAAATGTAGAATTTGCTGCTAGGCTTGACGGGGTTTTTATAATATCCCAGTTATATTCCAAGGACCAGTTTATTGAAGCTGTAGTATTATTTAGTGCCACAGTGTTTGGTTTTGTCAAACTTGGGGCCTCCGCAGTGCTTGCTGAGTCGTTTTGACGAGTTAAGGAAGGAATCCAGCTGCAGTGATTGTTTGAAGGAAACAAGTATTACTACATACAACTTTAATCGATAAGGCCCAACTCTCCAGGCCTGTTCCAGCCCAAAATAATTTGGACTTGGACCTAGGTTTTAAGCCCGGCCGGCCAGGCCTGGCCTTAAAAAATAAAAGCCGAGTTATAGCGGGTTGGGTTCGTGGCAGACATTAAAGTCCAGCTTAAGCCCGGTCCAATCTAAAGTTTTTTCAGTTAAGTGCATTTGATCCATCCAATTAGAAAGAGAAAATTTTTTTTAATTCTTTCTCGTATTTATTTTTTTAAGAATAAAATAAAATTTTATCAAACAAAATAGCTAATTCCATTGAAAAAAAATAGCTTATCCTATAAAAAAAAGATATTTTTATTTTTATTCCATCAGGCTATTACTTTGTTTTCTCTTTTTTTATTCTTATCTCTAATAATGATTATTATTTTTTTTAAGGATATAATTATCCTATTTAATTTGTTATTATGTCCTTCAATAAATATAGGATAGAATAATTTTTATTATATTCTATTCTTTATTTATTCTGTCTTTTCCTTTATCTTATTATATTCCATATACCAATGTTGCTTAGGTCTTTTAAGTGAACTTAACATAGAATTAGGGATCAAACCTCCATCCTAAAATTTTTTTAATGCTTTTTAACAAATTTTAAATATTTTTAGTATTTAAAAAAAAAAGTTTAAGAAGTGGGATTCCTGTCTTTAGCTCCGAGCTCGAGTATCCTAAACATAGAAGATAGACCAAAAGATGGGACTAAAGAAGAGTCGGGGACTATGACTCAAATGGAGATGATGATCATCAACTCGTCTGAGCACCTTAATAAGTTACTTCTTTGGCACTTAGCTTATCATTAGCACTGACAGCCATTGCACCGACCTTAGATAATTATTCCGCGCTATGACATAACGTTTGATCGATTCATTAGGATGTCTAGTCTTTGTGCGATGACATAATAGTCATTCGCTAGGATGTGTTAGACATAGCTACCCACCTCGACACCATCATAGATCTTCTTTGGCAGTAGCACCCTTGAGTTTCCATTTGATGACATGTTCTTTGATGTTTGCTTAGTATTATCTCTGGTAACATTTTGGATGACTAGATGTGTTGTATGATCTTATTTTTATAACTTCTGTTATTGTCGGGACCTCTCCTCGATACATGCCTCCTCACAGAAATTTGAGTAGAGTTCTGCTAGTCTTATGATATGGATCATAAGGCACAAATGAACCCTATTAAATTTTCATAAGTTACATGCTCAACATACATAACCCTGTTCACAACATATAACTTGCTCGATTAATCACACCTGTCATCCAAAAATAACACATAACTCTTCTTGGTCGTGCTCAGTTAAAAACATATTATGCATACACATCACTATTCACTCTCAGGTTAAGTCTAACATTTACACCATACATTTACAACTTCACAGATACATACATACATACATCACCATCTCAGTCACTACTCTTAGCATACAAGAGTACCTTACAATCCTCTTTACATCCACTAACTCCCTCTCCAAACACTAATAACACATAAAAAAATTATGCTACTGAAACTAAAATGCTAAGCCCACCTGTTCAGTCTTTGAATATTTTGGACTCAGCTGCTAGCTCGAAGATTTCTAATTCTAACCTAAAATAAAATGTGAACAATAAAGGGGTGAGACCTAAGTCTCATGACAGGATAACCATCTAACAATGGGAAGAAGTTGAGAACCACATTATAAACTCATAAGCATATCAACACAACATATCGCGATTGATACATAAATTTTTATAAATGAGATAAGTTAACTTCTAAGTTAGCTTATGCTTCCAATAATATAACTTAAATAAAGAAATGTCATTTTTATAAGATCTCATGATGTCGAGCTGAGTGTGCTACAACTAAGGTACATCCCTACAGTCGCTTTCCTGCAAGTGTACTCTCAGTGGGTGAGTGTATTGAGCGCCGAGGATCCCCGCACCACGTGGCACCCCTCACATGTGCGGTTCACCCCATGTGTGAACTTGCCCCTTTTCCCTGAGCCTCCTACTTGCCCCTTCCTTGGGCTAAATCTCTGAGCCCCCATAGGCTATATAGTACCCTAACTCTTTACTGAGCTGTGATTCTTGCCCCACTGGGCTGATCTAGCTTGTACTCCCCCTGGCCTAGGGATCATAGTACGATTGAGTCGCAAGAATGTGCCGACTATAATAGTGTGTGCAATGCTTATACTATGGTACAGTTTACAGGATGATCAGCCTCATAGATGCCTCAATGCTCTTTATGCTGTATGCTGTAAAAATACTCAAGTATAAGTTTATAATTCAATATACAATCAATTGTACTTTCTTTAAAATATTGCTATTCATGCATGCACATGCATCACTTTGAAACATAACTTCTGAAAGATAAATTCTATATTTTACTGAAACATATGTTTTTATCCAAACCATACTTTTCATGAAGCTCTATACTTTGCTTTGAAACATGCTATGACTCATGTTTCCATTTCCCTTTTTCTTAAATTTATGCTTTGCTGAAACTCTTGCTTGCTTTGACAACATGTTGTAAATCCATGCTTATCTTTAAACTCATGCTTTGTTTTAAAACATGCTTTAAAAATATAATACCATTATAACCGGGTTCTTATTTTTCATATTTGATTTCTGAAGGTATTATACTTAGCATGATACACTCTAATTTGTAGCAAAATATCGTTATATTATTATAAAACATTTCACAAAGTTAGATGAAAAACCCACTCACCTTTTGCTATTTCCTCTTCTCTATTGTTGTTATCCATCTTGAAAAGGCTCTTTTACTTGATTTTTTTGATCTATATTACCACATATGAATTTATTTAAGCGACATATACCTAGGTTTTCATGAAACATGCATGCATGCCCCTTAAATGCACACCAGTAATTTTCTACGTTTTCCTCTTATCATTCGGCTTCATAACTACATGGATTCAACACCCTTACATGCTATCATGCTATCTCTTAAACTATATATGAAAATAGTATAAGAAAAGGTTTCATTCTACGCATGACATACTAGGTTTTCCACTTTTTCCTCCATCAAACGTAAACCCTCATCATTTTTCATAACATGAAACCCTCTCTTATCTTTTTTTCTTTTTTCTTTCTAACATATGATTTCATCATAAATCTAAAGCTTAGAAGGTTAGGGATCACCTTAAGGATGACAAGAAGAGAAGACACCAAGCTCCTTCCCTTCTTCTTCCTCTTTTCTTCTTCTTCCTCTTCTTTTTCTTCTTCTTCTCTTCTTCTTCTTCTTTTCTTCTTCATGGCTAAACTCTTTTCTTCTCTCTTCCTCTCTCTTGATTTTTCTTACAGGTGGATGAAGGAAAGGGTTAAGCGAGGTTTTAATGCTTGGCAAATTTCCAAATTATCCCCAAGCAAATCCCCAAAATGCTCTCTTAAAGTCCACATGGCACACTCTCCACCATGATATTTTTATCCTTCTCCACTCATGAAAAATTCTTGATAAATTCCTTCTTTACCCTTAGAGAAATTTGCAAATGACGGCGGAATCCTTTTTCCCACTTTACCCTTAATCAAATTTCTAAATGACTTTTATATCCTTTTCCTTTATACCCCTCACCAATTGTTCAAATAACATTGATAAAATTTCAAAAGTGCCCCTTCATTCATGATAAATTTTATGCTTCAAGATTAGGATGCCTACTTCGTGATTTGGGATGTTACAGTTATGGCTTGATTTATAACTCTTGTATTTTAGTGTTTTGAGATGTTATGACTATTGTGATACTCCTTTGATACTATATGTTCTTTGTATTATTTTATGATGAGCTTTTTATGTGTTATTTTGATATGTCTCATCTTTCAATTAAAAGCTTTATTTTAATTGAAAACACGTACATAGGGAGAGAGCAAGGATTAAGAAGGAGCTAAGTACAAAAATTTTCAGTATTTGATACTTGGACTAATACTATTTTACTTATTAGTAGTATCAAGTAAAAATTTTATTAGTTCATCTCAGACTATGTTTTTGATTACAAATCAATGGTTTGTCATTATAAAAAATAAAGAGATTGTTGAATCTTAGGGTTTAATAATACATGTTATGATGATAATAATATATTGATTAAGTTCTTAATAATATACTTGAGTTATGATGGCTTAGATAGGTGCATATGTTCAATCAAATTGAATTAAGAAAAACTTCATCTGGCTCTACTAAAGCTCAAGTCTTATCCTAACATATAAGTTGGAGTAAGCGTATCAGTAAATTCAAAGATCATTCGACATGCTAATGTCTGAAGGAAAGTGATCATTGTAAATTTTAATTTTTGCTAATGATCATTTATCAAAACTTAGTAAGTTTTTAAGTGCACAGGACCCAATGAATATTAGAAATAATTTAGATTAAAATTTGAATTATAATTAAAGTAAAACTATCATAAAAATTTAAAAAATTAAATATTAATATATATTTTAAGAATACCAAATAATCCATGCATTATATGGTACTTGAGCTATATAATAATAATAATATTAATCTATGTTACAAAATCAGAGAGGGATGGAATCATTGGAGGTTGACAGTCCAATGGAACAATACCATAGGTATACTATGAGCCGAGTCACACTTCATAACTAGTTATCGGAGTAGCTATATTGATAACCAAAGGAACAACACCTAATATTGTAGAACAACAGGTAAGCTGTTGCCATTTTCAATAATAATGAAGGAGTTGACCAATTTCAGAAATAATTATCCTTTAAAATTATCAAATATAATATATATATATATATATTCTGTAAATATTAAACGTTCCGTGCATCATACGGCTCCATGAGCCTGGCATGTCCATCCATACAGCCATGTGGCAAGTGATCGAACATGCAACATCCCAATCGGAACTTATAGAATCGTGCAATTGAAATGTATTTTCAAATTCTGATAATCCAACGACCATCTTGGTGGTTCCCATTCCTGTCCTTCTAATCCAGTAAATTAGAAGAAATATATTTGACCGGGAGGGAGGAACAAAGAAGGATGGTACAGCCCTTTCTGCATGCCTCAGCGTAGCATTATATAATATTATAACATAAATAATATTATAATTATACCTATAATATATTATATATATATATATATATATATTATAATTTTAATCAAAATCTTAAATTATAATTCAAAATTAATATATATTTTACAAATACCAAACGTTCCGTGCGTTGCACCCGTGCTAGCGGCAGCTTAGCTAGTGGAGTTTCACGAATAAATAGGAGGGTAAAAAGAGCGGGCGATTTTGGAAACCGAAGTTCAAAGCCGTATCCGAAGCGGGACGCGCTCGTTTCCCCCTTCGCAATCCCTGGCATCCACCTTACAATCAGACCATCCGGAGGAATCCAGACCCTCCACGTAGACGATCCGCGGCTACCCCATCCTACCAATCGCAGCGAAGCAACCATCAAAACCCGCCTCCAACTCTCACCTATATAAACGCCCTCTCCTCTCTCCCGTTGTAAACCACTCTTCTCTCTTCCTCTCTGCAAAAAGGAAATCCCGCGAGCCGTCGTTCCGATTCTCTCGGCGTCCGCCTCGGGTTAGGGTATTCTTGACCTCGTTCGGAGAAGAAGATGAGCTCCACGGCTTCGACCAAGGGCGGCAGGGGCAAGCCCAAGTCCTCCAAGTCGGTGTCCCGGTCCCAGAAGGCCGGCCTGCAGTTCCCCGTTGGCCGGATTGCCCGCTTCCTCAAGGCCGGCAGGTACGCCGAGCGCGTCGGTGCCGGCGCTCCTGTTTACCTCTCTGCCGTCCTCGAGTATCTCGCCGCTGAGGTTGGTGGTCGAAACTTTAATCACAGGGCTTTGTTTTTTTCCTATTTCTGTTCCACTCTGATTTAGGGTTCGATTTTTCTGGTTTCTGTGCTATGTTTGATCTTTTTCTTGATTTAGAGTTTGCTCGTTTAACAAGATTTGATTTTATGGGTTTTTGTTCTATTCTTGTGACTTTTTTGATTTAATGTCTGATCTTTTGGGGAAAAAAAAAAAAAAAACGATCTTGTTCAGGTTCTGGAATTGGCTGGGAATGCGGCAAGGGACAATAAGAAGAATAGGATTGTTCCAAGGCACATACAGCTTGCGGTGAGGAATGACGAGGAGCTGAGCAAGCTTCTGGGGTCCGTGACGATTGCTAATGGTGGCGTTTTGCCTAATATTCACCAGACTCTTCTTCCTAAGAAGGCTGGGAAGGGCAAGGGGGAGCTTGGGTCTGCATCACAGGAGTTCTAGATTTCTGATGATGTCAAAATTATTCTGGAAGGTGTGGGGAAATTTTCTCGGTGGGGGTTATATGTCGGTGGGAGTGATAATATGATGTATGAATTGGGTTGAATAGTGTAGTACTTTTGTTATTGAATCAAATGATACCTTTTGCTTTATACAATGAAAATAAATCAATGAGTTCACATTTTTCTGTTTTTGGCATTTGGTTGATCCAAATCAATAATTTATTTATTTATTTATTTTGGTCTTTTTGGTTCAAAATTCGATAATCTAGTTGTTTTTAGTTTTAAATCATATTGTTTGTTGGATGGTGTTTGAGTTGGTGGTTTGGTTTAATGGAATGGTGTTTCTATACTTTGTAGGTGTTGGTTGAAGCCTGAAAGCTGAAGTTTATTGTCTTGAATCTCCTATGACATTGATATAAAGTGTTTGTTATATGGTGCACATATTTTCTATGCATCCAATAAAGATTTTGAATTTTAAACTTTTTCTCCCTTATGTTTGTCAATTTGCGTGGATCAGATGGGACAAAACTGTGATGTTACTGGTGTCACTTTCAGGCTAATATCTGGCTAGGTTATTTGTGTGTTTGATGGATGGTTTGTGGTTGAGGTTGACCCTTCTTCCTGGAAAAGAGAAGAGGGAACAAAAATTCATCTGTTTCCAGTGCCTTTGGTTGTCTTCCAAGTTGCCTAATTTGTGAAATGGAGTTGGGTTTTGTGATCTGTTACAATGGTGTGTGCAGGCTGGGCTGAGGGTGCTGACTGTCAGAACTATGAATTCCTTTAAGTCATCTGTGCATTCTCAGGTCTGGTTGCTTGTGGTTGCAAGTCCTACAAAAATTTGATAAGAAGCTAAGAGAAATGAGAGGGGAGCTATCTCTTGTCAAGGATTTGCAGGGAAACCCTGGGGTTGTTATGTGCTTTGGAGAGGCAAGGCAGTTTGAGCATTTGGATCTTTTCCGTCCATGGGCCTTTTCCTATAGATTGCATGTGAGGTTTTCTTTTGATTAATGTGCATGCTCATTTTAATTTCATGTGCTGGTGTCTTGTTAGTTCAACTTGGACAGTTTTGTCGTAATTTTATGTTATTTATGGGGTTATAATTTAATATCCAACACAGTCAATTTTACTTGTGTGAATTAGCAAAACATGCTTGTCATTTAGCTTGATTTTGGTGGGGCAAATCCACGGACACCGAATGCTGTTTATGGTTCTGCCAAAGATAATATATAAGATGTTACTGCTTTCCTGAAATATGTAGTATAATTGTACTGTCTTGCTATTGTATTTGTTTTGCCTTAAATAAACATTTTAGGTTTGCAACACATTATAGGTGGTTGGGTTTTAAAAGTCACATGCATTGCGCACTATATTAGACTATGGAAATATAACTTGCATATTTATACATGAGGTTGATATTCAAAAAGTAGAGGTAAATGGTTGAGTTCATTGTTATGCACATCACTTAGTGTCAGTATTTCTTAGATGCCCTTTTTTATGTTGCAATGCCTACAAATAATAGGTGTTTCATATGTATCCTCCAACAATACATAAAGTGCAATGTGCCAGTGAGGCTGATTATGGTAAAAATCTTAAGACAAGGTTTAGCCTGCATTGGTACTTTGCTTCTTGGTTATACCTTCTGCCTATAATGGCCCAAATTGTGCTGTTGGTCTTCATCTTTACCAACCATGCACTATATGGGCTGAAGTACTGAGAGGTTTCTTCTTCCCATCAAAATTGTTCCATGTTAGCTTGAATTTTGTGAAGGTCAAGTAGATGTGTGGGGCAACCATCCCTTAAAGAAAATTTATGTCTTGGAATTTGCTAGTCCTGGAACTTTAGTTTTTATCCATTGCATGTTAGGTGTTGAATGATGGTTAGTCCTCAATTTTCATTGTTTTGACATGCTCATTCGTTTTTAATCTTCACATGCTATTTGAGAGATTCTTCTTTTGATCTACTCATGTTATGAGTTTTTCCTGGCTGATGCTTTAAAACAATTCTGCGTTGTAAAACCACACTTACTTTGACACTCCAAATATAAATTATTCAATTTATACAAACGATCATTTTCTGTTTCATTTTTGAATTCTCATAAATATTCATATGTTTTGATTTTTTACCTTCTCTGTAGGCAAGTCTTTTTCTCCTTCTTTAAATCATGGTGATGGTTTTGCTTTTCCTTGCTTAAGGTGTGAAAGTTCTGCTGTAGGTGCCATGGAGACTCCATAACTTGGATGAGTTGAAGCTAAATGAAATTGACACAGCTTCTTTTTCGTCTCCTGTGGATGTGACTTTAGGTTCAATGGAGAGAAACCTTCAACTTGCTGCAGTCCTAGAAGGCCTTGTTGCATGGCTTGGTTTTGGGTTTTCCTGACTACAAATATTGTATCTTCCCCTAGTTTTACTGTTTCTATGGACTTGTTTTGGTGAGTTAAGTTCTCTTTTACTGAACAATATTTTAAAATGCATGGATTAATGTGGCTTATTATTAGTTTCAGTGATACTGAGGAGGGATGTTACACAAAATAGGCTTTTATTTTTGGGGTTTATGGTAATTGATTCATATTTTTCCTCTAATTTAATGATGATTCAGTAAAGACAAATTCAGTGTGCATAATTGAACTTGCTTACTTTTACACCTCAATGTTTTTCTCATTCAAAAAGTTCTACAATTAGCTGTTGTTAGTCTCTTTTTCTTGGGGCTTGTGTTACTGAATATTTGCTTTATGCTTATAAGCTTTCTTAGCAAGGAAACATCGAGAAGATTCACATGCAGTTATGTTTTCTCTATTGTTACTTCTCAGATGGAAATTCTCTTCAGATTTTTCTGAAACTTCTTTTGTTTGATGTTAAAGTCACAACGTGGCAGGTTGTGTGCTGAAATAAAGATGAAAGGGAACTACTTCAAAGAACATAAACTTGAAAAATACTTGCTAATTGAAATAAACGGTGAAAATAGTTAGTTATTTAGTTCTGTCTGAATGTTGGCAAAATAAAAGGAATTGTCAGGAATTGTTAATCAACAGGAAAAGATTAAACTCAAGATATGTGTTGTGCTGATATGTGTTGGCAATCCTGATTCACTAGTCTTCTGTTACTTAGTGTCAAATTTGCTTCTTACTAGAGAAGAAAATAAAGGGCTATGAGAATATAAAACCTTTTCTCCTTATTTTTCTCTCCATAAATTTTTCTATTAGTTTCTTTGCAAGTAAATGGAGTACTCTTTAGAAAAAGAATTTTTGAGCCCTAGTTACATGAATTGATGAAGAATCCAATTCCCATTTGCCTAGCGAATCCTTTTTCTTTCCTGTCATGAGTCCCATATATCTTTTAAGACTGCCTACTTCCAGCTGATGCAAATAAGCTTCTTACACCATGTTATCTATGATATGTCCATGTCTTCAGATGATGTCTGCAAGATCCACCTACCATTCTTCCACGGTTGACTTATGCTGTTGTGTTATTTCCCAACAATCTTGACTACAACCTACAGATTCTTGTTGTTATTTCCTAGCGACCTTATCTACCACTGCACTTATACATTTTACTTGCTGTTAGTTGAATTTCTTAGCCAGTCTGTTTCTCTGAATGCTCTCTCACCGGCCCTGAATAAGATTCTTGCGTACCTCATCCCTTGCACCTCTATTTTCTAGATTACTAGTAATTCATGTTATCATGACGGGCTTCTTATTCTGTTCCATTTTTCTCATTTTTCTTGAGTGGACTTCAATGTTCTTTTTACAGGAAGGAGGCTTAACTGCGTCATCTAACTAATAACATTGCACTGCTGTATGCAAGCCTAGAGGTAAATGATATATGGAGGTCATTAAGGCAATGCAAGCAAGCACAAGCATGCTATATGAAAGTTAATTAATGGTAGGATCTTTCAAACTAGAGTGCTTTCATGAGATGATGCAAAAAGGAAAGAATTAAGCCAAATGCTGTATTAGGTGATGCTTTCCTGACTGATTTAGGGGAGAGGGAATTTGTATTCTGTCTTGTGAGCCTTTGTGCTCCATTGCTTGAATCTCTTTTTAATTGCTCTAATCTATTCCTTTGTTTTGGCTGCTTTCTGATTTTAATCTCTGGGGTCTCTTTCAATGGAAAAGTCAGGAGCCTGGTGCTTGATCTGATCGATCACAATCTGAATCAATGTTTGTGTTGAGCACTCTTTATTCAAATATTTTGTATTTTGTTTTTCCCCGTTGTTAATGCATTGGGCACCCTTCATTCAAATATTCTTTATTTTGTATTTTCCCCTTTGTTCTTATGAAGATAATATGTAATAAATTTTTGTAGAAGTAGGCTTTCTTAATTTCGTCCAATTGGATTGGCTTAAATTTAATTTCAAGAATAGGAGATGTTCTAGACATACGTAATTAAATCATAATAATCATCAACTGGCAATGGCTTGTGTGTTCTGATCACAGTCATGGCCTTTTGAGCACAGGCACTACTGGTAGCGAACATAATGAGATGTATGTTTGGAATATGCTCATTGGAGCTACTAGCTGTGCTTCTTTGCAGCATGAAGGTGATCATTTCTTGATTGCATGCTTGCTTGGAATCCTTCCAGAGGGATACACATATCAAGTCTAGAAGACTTAATGAAAGAAGGATCACTCAAATGTGCAAGCTGGAACGTCTTTTGTGGATCGTGAGTTTCTTGATGAAGTAGGCTTTTTTTATTAGTTTCTTTTTCTCATTTGTTTTAAATTCTGCATGTGCCATTGTCTTCTTTCTTCATGGCATGTTGCATCCAGATGAAGGATAACAATCTTTTGAAAATTTTCTCAAACTCTTTTCCTCAAAGGCTTCCTGCCTGTCTTAAATTTCGAAAGCATATTGTTATTGCAATCAGTGATCTCTTTGCCATGTCATTTAGTTTATATTATGCTTTAAAGCAGCAAAGATATGCTCTAACCAAGGTGCTTATTGGCATATTTGTAGTCTGTTTCACAGCTAGCGGAAAAGCTAGATGTTTTCTGATATTGTATGTATAATGCTGGAAAACCTTATTGGTCTCTTTTAATCAACATTTAAGGTGAATATGCCATCACTTGCTGACACTGTATGCTTACTCATCAAATCAAATACTTTATTATTGGCCTTCTCAATAACAAATTAGTACATTATTAGGTTGCTAGGTGCTCGTAGGCTGTCTTTGTGACCTGTTTATTGAGTATGTGCTAGGGATATAAAAAACATATGATGTGTTTTGAGTAGTGAGTTGTGCTGGAATGACCAATTGCACCTTTTGGTTTTACCTATATGGAACGAGAATGTCAGAGGATAAGTGTTTATACATAGTGATTCAAATCTCAGCAGAATGGGATCTGAAATGGTCAAGACATTTCATCCTAAAAAGATTTTGAAATTAATCTTGATTGTTCTATTCTATCTTATTTTGATCATAATATATTATAATATCAATTTTAAATAAATCTAATTTATCATAAAGATATAATTTTTAAAGTTTAAATATATTTAAAAATTAAATAAAATATTAAAAAATTATTTTAAATAAGTATTGAAGTGTTTGAACGGATCGGAGATCAAGATAAGATGAGACATGAGGCGTATTGTTTTATGAAAAAAATGGGAGACTTATGTCTTATAATATTTAAAACCTTGCTCTACACTATTCCTTTCGTACCATTTATAATTTTTTTAGTTGCAAATTGGCTTTTCTATTTCTCAGTTAGTAGGGTTCTCAAGAACTAGATCATTGTTGTGGATGATGCTTAATTTAACTATTCTCCAAAGAGTTGTGTGAAGGAAGCATATGTTATTTGGAAGTGGACTAATTTTGTTAGTCATGGTAAATCAAAAGAGGAATGGGGCAGCTGATATTT
Organism: Metroxylon sagu; assembly: GCA_017589505.3. Taxonomy (NCBI): domain Eukaryota; kingdom Viridiplantae; phylum Streptophyta; class Magnoliopsida; order Arecales; family Arecaceae; genus Metroxylon; species Metroxylon sagu. Next base: position 582,758 of record JACVBY030000633.1, read on the forward strand.
TGTGGTTTCACCAACCCTAAACCACTTGGTTTGGCTCAGTATGGGATGTTTTATGGGTCAAGGCTTTCCAATTCACCTGATCAGTACACCATAGATTTGATATTGTATGCCTCACATCGAACTGTATCAGTTTTTGATACGATAAATCTTATAATATATATATATAATATTAAATGTTTATGATGGTTAATGCTAAAAACGAAGGCGGTCAACCCATAAATGATATGCCAAGCAAATGCATTGAACCATCAGAATATAAATCAATGTAAATGCCATAAAAGGGCCTTTGTATATCTAATAAATCTATATTACTAATGTAACTATTTTTTATATTTCATAAATTTAGTTTTCGAATCTAGTAGACTAAATGTAGCTAAAGAGTTGTTGATGTTTTCAAAATTGATGTGGCATGGGAGGACGATGTTAAACCAAGAACCGTGATTTTGAGGAACAAAGAATAGTCCTTCAAGTCATTGGGAGGACTGTGCAAGTTAAATAGCTATAAATAGCACTATAAAACTTAGAAGTTCAGCTCATGTTAAATTTTATACAGGGGACTAGGAGAGGATAAGGGAGAGCAACAACTAACTGATTCACCTAATGTCAACTCTAACTATTACATAAAGAGTTTTGTATCGGAGAGATTTATGTTTAATTAGTAATTGTTTTCTATATTAAATCTTTCCCATTGAAACTACAAAGGATAAAACAAACATTAGATATGTCAAGTGTTTCAACCGATTAGGCCAGTAAACGATTAAAGTAGAAGATTAAATCATCTGGGAGGTATAGATCTCTTGCTTTATTCCTCAACTGTGTGCGAGAGAGAGAGAGAGAGAGAGAGAGAGAGAACAAGCTGTGCTACGTATGGGAGATTTGAATAAAAATTGATTCAAGCGGGATTATATTAACTTATTCGGATAATGCAATCTAAGATTTAGAGCATAGAAGAAAACTTGGGGACTCTAGGTCTCTTTGTGGTAGTGCTGTGGCTGCAATACCTGTTGGTTAAAACTTTTGTTAACCTATTAAGGTTGTGTCTCCATGCTTACAATCAATGATTTAAGTCACGATGAGATAGGAGCTAAGATGGCCAAGTTGTTTTGTTCCAAAGAAATTTCAGGATCGACTTCAGTTATCCTGTCTCATTCTGTTTAGACCATAATACATTACAGTATTAAATTTAAATCAATTTAATTTATTATAAAGATATAACTTTTGAAGTTAAAATATATTTAAAAATAAATAAAAATACTAAAATTATATATATATATATATATTTAAAATGATATCTCAAGCAAGTATCGAAACACTTAATCCGATCGGGAATCGAGATGGGATGAGACGTGGGGCGTTGTTTTTCATGAAAAATCGAGGCATCTTTGTTATATTTAAAACCTTGTTCGTGTGTACATCTATACATATGTATAAGATGAGGTGGCTGAGTAGTTATGAATGGCCAATGTTGATTTACTCTGGGACGTTAAATATCAATGCTAATTCCTGACTTTGGCATTTGAAGGAAGGTTTGGAGGAGAGTGAATTTCTCTGTTTTGCATGTTTTTTGAGGATATAATGATAAAATCAAGGCAAAAACAATGTTGAATATTGAAGCAAAACAAAGGTATTACATTCAGATGATGTGGTTCTAATACTTAAGCCAAGGTAGATAGAGTATGATTGACCAGACATCCCTATGACTGATATAATATATAAAAAAGACATCTTTAAAATCTGTTTTTGGCAGAACTATTTGATACCATATAAGTTCATTGGTAAAATTATTGTATTTTTGATGCATTGTATTCGGTGTTTGAGTGCAGTCTTCTACGTACTCAATAAGTTTCTTTTCCTTTTTGCTCTCCCTTGCCAAGGCAAGCAAAAGGTTATTGTAGCCCCTGTTTCTGATTTTGATTCCTTCTCACTTCCCTAATGATAAAGCAAGTTGGGTGGTGGGTCAGCTGTTTCTATGACGAGCACAAACTGCATTTATTTTTGATCAAGGATTTGAATTGAGACCATGTTGCTCCATGATATGGATTTGATTTAGATTGGATTGATACTTATGAGTATTGGTTGTTATGAGCTAACAATCTTATAAATTGTGAGGCTTACTCTGCTTTATTAAACTGTTCTCAATTAGTTTACTTGAACTGCACCTCTTCTGTACTGCTTTTTAGCAGATGTTGAACGGGTTTTCTTTTATAGCACTGGCAGGAGTAGTGACAGAGTATCTTCTATTTGGATATTCTGAAGGAGGGCTTGCAGTCATTCTTAAGGTCCGTTCAGATATTCCAACACCTTGTATTCACTGAATTGGTTTCTGATGCTCCCTATACGGTTGAATACGTTGAGCTGAATACGTTGAGCCTTAGTTTGAACATTTTTTTCAAGCTTTAAAAAAAGTTCAGATTGAAAATTCTTTTAAGAAATTAGGCCTAAGCCTCACTTGAGCCTTCAGATCTTATCTTACCAATTAGATGCCACAATAATTTGTTTAAGTTAAAAAATTAATTAACAAAATATATTTTTTTATTTTTAAATATTTTTAAAAGTAATACTTAAAATAATTACATTAATTATTAAAAAAAATTTCTGATATGAAAAGTTATTCACATATTTTATAAAAAAATTTATATAAAATTTGAAAAGTTGATCATATTTTTAAAGTTTTAGGATTGAATTAGGATTAGATTCATTTGAGGGTCAATTCTTTTGATCTTCTTTGAGCTTGGGGCTTTTGACTAGGCTAAGTAACGATTAAAATCTGGTTTGAAATTTTTTTGAACCCTATTAAAAACTCAGATTTTGATCGAATTAGGACGGGCCATTCTAAGTTAGGTCAGTCCAATGGGCCGAAAGATGGGCCGTAACTCAGCTTGAACCATTCCCAACCCTTAAAATGATGCAGAACCATTTGTTTTATTTATTTATTCCTGGTCCAGTACATGTACCAATCCTGTTAGCTTCGGCACGAGACCGGAGCCAGCGCTCACTGCGTGAAGGGAAGCGAAAGGTCTAGGGTTAGAGCGAGCGTTCGTTGTGAGAGAAGAAACGCGATGGCGGTGGACGCGGCCCGCCCCCCCAAGCTCCGGTGGGGAGAGCTCGACGAGGATGACGGCGGCGACCTCGACTTCCTGCTTCCGCCGCGGGTAGTACTGGGCCCCGACGAGAACGGGATCAAGAAGACGATCGAGTACCGCTTCGACGACGACGGCAACAAGGTCAAGGTCACCACGACCACGCGCGTCCGCAAGCTCGCTCGCGCCCGCCTCAGCAAGCGTGCCCTTGAGCGCCGCTCCTGGCCCAAGTTCGGCGATGCCGCGCACGAGGACGCCGGCAGCCGCCTCACCATGGTCTCCACCGAGGAGATCATTCTCGAGAGGCCTCGTGCACCAGGTTCGTTTCTTCTCTCTATGTTATTTTTTAATCCTCTCAAGATTCTTTTCGTGTTTTTCTTAGGGTTTGGATTTGTTTTTTGGGATCATTGCTTCGGTTGCATTTGATCTCTCTGAAGATTTTAATTTCTCAAAGACGGGATCTGTTTTTGGCTTTTCCTGGGATTGGTTATCCATTGAGTTATTGATTGGATACTTTTGTGCATTACGAAGAAACATAATCCTTCCTGATGAAAATTTTGGCAAAAAGTTTGATGCATCTATGGTACATGGGAACGTTCTTGGCTGAATATTATTGATCAGGCTACTTGCATGTCGTTTTTATTGATTCAGAGTTCTTGAAATTTATCATATATGCAATTATTGATTGAATATTTTTTTTGTCATCGTAAAAAAAGAATCCCCAGCAATGAAAATTTCGGTGAAAAAGTGATGCATTGGTGCTATATGAAAATATTTTTTTGGTATAATTTAATTCAGAGTCATCGATGCATATGCCTTCAATTGCTTGTTCTGTGTCTTCTGGTAAAATTGGCCCTCTTTGGGTCATATATGTGGTCTTCAGAAGATTGAGCAATTTAGTTTTAGGGGAACAGTTTTTTGCCTTATCCTTCAAAAGAATCTTAAAAAAAAATCTTTACTGCTTTGTAATATTTGACTTTTCCCATTTGTGCTTGTCCGATTGCTGGACTGATGGAAGAAAAATCTATATGCATGGTCTCCATGTTTGTGTATGCTTGTGATGTGAACTATATTGCCTTCAGCTTATGACATGATAGGGGAGGATAGATTTTAACAGTCAATTCATATGACCTAGTAATTTCTGAAATATTAGATAAACTTTAGGCTATAGGAATTCTTTAGCACACAGATTTGGATTTGAATAAAACAGATGTTAAGTCATAAGTTCAGTTAAAGTTTGTAACCAGCTGTTGGTGTGGGATTAGTAAAATGATGAAACAAGTGATAGGATGTATTGTTGGTTTCTTGTTTCTAATTAATTTTTAATAGTGTGAGAGGATCACTGGTGCTTTGGAATTGCTTTTGACTGATTTTTGCATGTGTGCTCTTATTGGATGGGTGTATCATAGCTTGTTAAAGAGGCTTTTGGATAAAATTTTAGCTATATGCCATTCTTACTGTTTGCTGCAGCCTACAAATCTCTCCAGCAAGAGGGCTGTTGGTTTCCACTAATTAGTATAGGTTAGAAAGATGTCTAAAAGGCTAACACTAATACATGTGCAGATTTACAGTATGATGGGTTACAAAATTTGGGGTTCTGAGTGATTTGTTCCAACTAAGTGGTGAACTTTTAGCTGGAGCATGGATATAAGCAAGGGAGAAGATGTGAAATAACACAGCTAAGAGTAAACTTTTCAAGCATACTTATGGACATCTGAACAAACCTGAAGGGTTCTGTGACTACTCTTTAAGCATGTTGAGATCAAGCCAAAAGATTGGACAATTCAAGTGCATGCACTCCTTTAATCGCATGTGATATTGGCTATAGACCATGGCCATGAACAAGATGCTTCAGCCTCTTTTCTGAGGTTCAGTGGGAAGAACTTCCTACACTTGAGCGTCCAAATGAGATGCCTGTGTGATTCTTAGGAAGTTACAATAAGTGTTTGAGGCTTTGCCAGACTATAGAAAAATCTAAAGACAATAAAGCAAAATTTTTTATTGACAAAGTGGTGTAAGAGATGATTTTTGAAAGAATATTGGAATTATAAATGGTAAAAGAGACAGAATTTATGAGACGGTTTAGAAGGAAATATAGAGTGTGAGTGATAGAGCTCAGAAGGAACAGGAGGGAAGTTCAGTTTATGGATATTGGATTCTGCATTTTTTCACATAAACATGGATGGGGTTGTTGCCATAAAGGTTTTATGATGCTGGAAATGTGAGTTGTGGAGACGCAAATACATCTTGAGGTATAAACTTGGCATCATCATAAGGTATGAATTCCTATTTATTGTTGTAATAAATCTGGTCATTATTGGTTCAAATGAAAGCAGAAGATGTTAAAAAATATTATGCTAAGTGGGATGATGAGGAAGATAGGCATGATTGGCATATTATATCTTGTAATTTAGAGAGGTTTTTGAATGCTAGTTTAATGTGCTTGCAACACATTTTTTTCTCCTTCCTTTGCCCATCTTCTCTAGTAATTGACTTCTCCAGTTAGCTTTTGCCTTAGTATGTATTACATTTATCCTTCCTTGTCAACGTTTTACTGCATTATGGATCATTTTGCTGTCATGTTGTTATGAATAATTGCACTAGCTCATTCTTGAAATAACAATGGCTGTAAGTGTGCAGACAAGTCTATCTATACTGATAGTGTTTGTTATTTTATTTTTTTGATTTTTGATTTCGTTGTGATAATATTGGTTCTGTTGCTGGTTGTGTTCATCACGCGATGATTATTCTTTGCTTCCTTTGCTGATTTATGATTCCATTCTCAAGTTCAAGTAGTTTGAAGTTGCTTCTTGGTTAATTTCTACTTTTTTCTTTTTAATTTGAATAACCTGCAAGAGTATTTTTAGTTCCGTTATGCAATCTAGTGTAGCCATATTGATACCCTTTAAGTCTGATATTAAACTTTGAGGGCATAGCCAGCTATAAGTCCACCGACTTAAGATCACATGATTTATAATATGGCGGTGTCTTCGTAAAAATTATTTGTATGGTTTAGCAGCATTGTTGAATCATAGCACTACCATACAGTTGTTAACATCACTTCTAAATATCATGTCTGCTGTAATATTTTCAGCTGTGTCAATGCTATTCTCCATAAGGAATATTAATAGCAATTCATCAATTTGTTTTGGCTGGTATTATTTTGTGCTGGAAATCTTCTTCGCTGTGTGATGCTTGAATATTCCAGAGTACCAAATATTGAATTAAACAACAGTCTGATACCTGCAAGTCATGACTCTCTCTCTCTGTGTGTGTGTGTGCGCGCGCATGCTCATGTGGTGGCGTTGGTGAGTGTATACTTACATACCTTTTTCTGTATGTTTTGTTATTTCAACATTATCAAAATTTACAAGCAAATCATCTTCATGGTAGGTGCTGTATAGGTCTCTTAGTTGGTGATGTTGCATTTAGGAAGAGATCATCATCACTATTGCAGCAAGCCTTTGCTAAATTGGAGGAGTTGCACCTTCTTGTCACTTTTTTTCTTTGCATTTTAAACATTGTGAACACTAGAATTAGCTGGGAGTTTGCCAAGTGTTGAGCTTTAGAAGCCATCATGTATAGGTAGGACATGCAGGTGTTTTGGAAAGGATGACTGAAGCAATCCTATTTCTTAGCATTCTAATATAAGTGAGGCAGGGGCATCTTGACACCAGTAAAATGAGTTTCATATTAAGAGATGCTTTTTCCCACCCTCCCACTCTTCAGTTTGTTACATCCTTGTGGATTTCTTTGGTGCTCTCTCTAATAGCATATCATATGGTTTGCAGAATTACTGTTAGGTACAGCATCAGATATGAGAGGCAAATGACTAATATGATTAAAATATCATGTATAGTTGAGTTATTATTATTAGTTTCTTATTTTTTATCGCTTTCTTCTTATTTCATTTGCACATTCCATTAAATCAAGTTTTTGACTCCCAAGTTTCATGTGAAGTTTTAGTGACTTGGTACCACTGACCACAGGTAGCAAAGCTGAAGAAACAAAGGCTGCAGGAGATCCATTGGCAGCTATTGGAAAAGCAGGTGCTGTTCTCATGGTATGCAGGACTTGTGGTAAGAAGGGTGACCACTGGACATCAAAATGCCCCTACAAGGACCTAGCTGCCCAAACAGAGGGATTTATTGACAGGCCCCCAGCTGCAGAACCTGCAGCTTCATCTGGTACCAGCAAAGGAACTTACGTTCCCCCTGGCTTGAGAGCTGGTGCAGATAGGAGCGGAACTGAGATGAGACGTCGGAATGATGAGAACTCGGTTCGGGTGACCAACCTTTCTGAGGATACCCGGGAGCCTGACCTTCATGAGCTCTTCCGTTCTTTTGGCCCTGTTACTCGTGTCTATGTTGCTATTGATCAGAAGACTGGAGTGAGTCGGGGCTTTGGTTTTGTGAACTTTGTTAATAGGGAAGATGCAGAGAGAGCTATTAACAAGCTTAATGGCTATGGTTATGATAACCTTATCCTGAGAGTTGAGTGGGCTACACCAAGGCCTAACTGACTCTATTTGTTCATTGCAATAATTTGGAGTTTTGGCAAGTGCTTTGTTTTGCTAGCAGTTTCCCTATTAGATTTTGCTGTGGAATCGCTGGACTGTTAGGAGGACATATTAACTCTATTTTTGCTGTCAGCAGAGGTGCTTTAGGCACTTGCTGTTGGATCTTGGTTGGATATTGCATGATATGCAATTGTTTACCTTGTTTTTTTTGTTAGCTATAACAGTTTAATGTGTGGCCTGGCTCAATTTATGATAATTTGGTTCATATCTCATGAAAAGTTGCATGTTCCATGTGCAATTGGTAGAAGTGCATTTTTATCATTTTGTTGTCACGACTTATGGTGATCCGCATGTACAGCCTTAATGGAAAATTGGACTTGTAATATCTATTGCCAAGAGGAAATGAATGTATTTTCCCTTTGCAGGTCTTGTTGGTTGTTGTCAGCAGAAGCCGCCTCCACCGTGATGATTCTCTCCTGGTTTTATGAGATTCTTCCTCATTTCCTTATTTAAGACAGCAGTATTTTGTGTTTTTGATTACATGTCGTGCTGTGTTTCTTTCATAATCATCTTTCCTTCCAATTTATCTGTTGTTAATTTATTCGCTTGAGCAACGATTTGCCTCCTCTTGGCAGTGTCTACTAGATGGTATGGTACGGGTAACCCGTCTTCGTGGGAGCTAATAATGTGGCTGTAGGAAGAATTTTACATCTATGTCCTGCATAAGAAGTATCAGACCATCGTGGAAACTTAAAATCTGATGTTCTGAATCGGACGGTGTGGCAATGGATCAAGTTCCATAGAATGTAATAATTCTGGAAATATACATGACACTGAAAACACATCTCAACTCAACTCGATCCATGTCAAATTAGATCTACTGCAAATCCTTTGAGCTATCGTCCCATGCTTATATACAACTGGTCCAGGGTGTTGAATATAATTACTCTGTAAATCCCATAGCCATTGATTCTGAATCAGGACTTAACACTGATTCTCTCAGCCTATCAATCAAATGTAAAATTCAGAAACATGATTAGCAAACAAAGCAGGATAATAACCAACAGCTCCACGACCTTCCCCTAACCCCCGCCCAACGCACGCACGCACGCCGAAATGAGCACAATCAGAGAGATATTTATATTTCTATAATCAATGATGTCGCTTAGTGAAGTAGGATTATAATTAGTATATCAATGACATGACTTGGAATTAACCAAAAAAAAAAATAAAAATAGTAGCATGTTTTACGCATGCAAAATATTAACATATTAAATGTCCATGGTGGGATCCATTCTGATGCAACCAAAAGCTACACAGGAGACAGGCCACCTGATACTGACCTGTGAGCACAGCACAGTGACGACCTCCACAAGCAATGGCCCTCGCATGACTTCCTGTGACTTCACAAAAGGGACCGTCCAAATTCTGAGTCTCTTTTGAAGTTGTTGTTTAGCCAATCCTTCGTATAAGCAGCTAGCTAGCTGACCGGAGTAGAGGCTGTGCGGATACGAGAACCCAGACCAAGTTGCCTTTTCCCTCCATATCCCCACCCCCACACCTGATCAGCATCTGAAACAACAGCGAAACAAAGAATGGCATCGATATTTTTCTTCCCTCCATAAATATGGAAGCTAGAACCTGCAGGCTACACTGAAATATTTAGTAAAAGAATGCATGACCATATTACTAATAGATAAAAGAAGCGACATAACCTGACAATGCTAGCGAATGACGCCCACCAGCAGCTACCGTAGCAATCCTCGCCCTTGTATTAAGTGTGTTACCGTACAAGGGGGTGCCGAAAGAAATTCATCACCTGATGTCGAGCATTCAAGTCCCACTTTAGCTGAAGATAATCTCCTATTCTTTAAGCTCTCATCACCACCTCTGCTGTCATATAACCAGGCGCTATATGACTATTCTTTCTTCAAACCTGTGTGATCTGGGGCTGTGTTGGTGATGGAGATCATGGAGCCCAACCCTAGAGCCGAGCTTGAACAGGCCTGCTACTGCTGTAGGGTCAAGCCTCACCTCAATGCTAAGCCCATCGCAATGCTCAACAAGGTGGGTTCTAGGAAAATTTCTTTGTTTGGCGGCCCCGCAGTTGAACCTGACGGATAGCTTGGACCAACCAAGGGTCCATCTCAACACGGTGACAAAATGGGCCGGGGGGGGGGTTTCCAATATCATCAATAGTTTTATGTATGACAAATTCGATAATACCTATCAGATAAATTCCATTCCTCAATCTAGGATCTAGGGTTTGGTTTTTTTCTTTCTTCTTTTTTATTTTATTTGCAATGCCTTTTTGCTGTGTAGAAGTGTAGGCCTCATGTTCTTACCTTCAAAATAAAGAACTTACTAATCAATATTTTTGTGTCATCACCAAATGTTGCAAACTAGCAGCAAAGACTAATATCCACCTAACCAATCAAGCAATTGGACTTACTCCACTTTAGTATCAATCTAATTCTTCTATTGACTCAGTAGTAATTCACAAAAATGATCCAAGAGTCCAATAACAACTACTCTTCTAGATGCTATATCACATGCTCTTAGTGTTGCTATATTATCAAGCACGAAATAGACTTTATAGTTTAGTATATAAATTCTGTTGCCTTTAATCATATGATTATAATATTTCAAAATGTCTGTCTCTTCAAACTCATTCCTTATCTTATCATACTGCAAATGATTCCAAATTATTAATTTTGAATATTAGTACCATCTTTATTTTCTCCTTCCTAACTATTATAAACATTTTTTTTTTGATGTTTTTTATATTTTCTATTTACCTGCAAATCTTTTATTTGTTGATTAAATTATTAAACAAAAATATTTAGTTTTTTTTTTTTTAATCAAGGCTGCATTGTTCAAGACCTATAAACGGAAAAAAAATGATTGCAGTGGATAAGTAAATATAAAAGATTGTTCAAAAAATTTGTTTTCTTTCTCTTTTTTGGTATTGCGTAGGTAAGTAATTTATGATTTTATGGCGCCATAGGTTACGATATCCATATATCAAACATTTAAAATTAATGTTAAAGTCATGTATATCATTGAATAAAATATTTTTTTATTAAAAAATTTGTATTATAAAAATTATGCTCTGTCTAAAAGTCGTAATAAACATTCTTTTCCAAAGAGTCAACCATAACCATAAGGCTTGAGCTTGGGCTTAGACGTTGCGATTGTTCCAACGCGACCGGTAGAAAGACGAGAGAATAGAGACCTTAAAAAAATAAAATAAAAAAATAATAAAAAAGAAGCAAGAGAAGGCGTGAGAATCACGTGTGAGGAAATCATTGGCGGTGGCTTTATCATCCTCCGTGGCGTTGACGGTGGTAGAGGCCTTTTAAATGCCGCTCTTGGCCGTTTCATGTCCGGAAGGCAAAAAGGAGTCTCTTGGCTTCTCAAAGCCCAGTGAGAGAGAGAGAGAGAGAGAGAGAGAGAGGGAGAGGGAGAGGGTGGTTTCCCATCAATAGAGGGAGAGGAGGTGGCAGGCTTGGAGTCTGGGCGAGAGAGTAGGAGAGAGCGTCTCCATCTTCCGCGCTGAAATTAGGGCAAGAATCAGGCGTGGAGTTTGCTTCTCCTTTGACTTCCGTTGATGGATTCTGTTTTAGGGATTTTCTTCTCATCTTTTGATTCAAGATGATTACTTTTCTCGGTTGCGAACGATGTTATGGGTTATCTTTCGTAGTTTTCTACTCTATTGATCTCTGATCGATGATGATACCTACCTAATCGCTCTTATCTTTAGCCTTTTTTTTTCTAGCAAAGTGGTCATCACTTGTGTTTCGTGGCGAAACTAGATTTACTCAGTTTCATGATTTCGAAATTGGGAGTTTTTTCGGAGCCTAAAAAAAATATATTTGCATATCTGTTAGATCTATGAAGAAAATTCTTTTCTCCTAATTTAGATGTTTCTTAAAAATGAGCAGATTGACGGTTGAGGCCATAACAATGTTGCCGCATGAAAAGACCGTGAAAATTATCTCTTTCTGAAGCTTCCACTGGGCATATATATATATATATATATATATATATATATATATATAGAGGAGGATACAAAGTTGGCTTGATTAAATTCTGTTGGTTATGTTCTAAGAGACGGTAAAATTTTGCTGGAATTTTCGTCTTTGTTGTGATATCTTTCAACTAGATTTCAGCCTTGGTGATTTTTAAGTTTAACCGTTGGAGAGACGAGTCATCTGTCATGGCCATCATCTCCAGCAATGCCGATCGCATTGAGAAATTACTTGCTTCATCCACCATCAAGTTGTGAATCGGAGTATTCTCAGCTTTAGATCTTAGGGTTCTTGGATACTGAGAGAGAGGTAGGGAAAAGTTATGGGCTGCTTGCTGCTTGGTTCTACTGGACCACCCATAAAGCGACGAGCCGGTCTACGTAGGAAACAAGCAGGACGAGGTTCTTACAGAGGCAGTTAGGTACAGTCGAGTGGCTTGACATTCTACCTGGTTTGAAGCACGCGGTTTGACTTGGCCAATGAGCACTGCTACTGCATTGAAGCGGTTGTTGAGGAGTTTATGCCACGACACACAGTGGAAATATGCGGTGTTTTGGAAGCTCAAGTATGGGAGTCATACGTAAGTTATTTCACTTTTCCTTTTCTTAGAGGTGATCTCAAGATCCATGTGCTAGGAGATTATTGAGGTCTTCTTTTTATTAATCCCGTGTTTTATCATTAATTGATGATGTCATGTGTATCCACGAACTGGCTACATCAGAAACCCACCAATTCATTCTTAGCTTGCAGGTGGGGATGCTCCTTTTGGTAATTCTTATTCTGGATCATTACATATCTACTTTGTGATGATGCTTCTGGTACTTTTCAAATTTAAAGCATCTGGTTTTCCAGAAAAAGCTTGATCAAAGCTGTATCAAAGCCTGAAAATGAAGCTGCCAAGCGCCCTTTTTTTTTTAGTTTTTTGTGTAACATTCATGAGAAACAATAATGTGGAACTCATATTTGAGCTACGTTTCCAGATGCTTAGAAAACTATGCCTAAGTCAACATCTGTATTCTTCAATGTTCTGTGTGAAGATGCTCTAAAGGGTTTTCTAGATAGGCATCATATTAAAACACCAACATCAAGCACAAATAGCTAATGAAGCTGGTTCTTGTTTTTTTAACATTATTATATTTTATGTGTATATTATTATGGATAGCAATTTACTTTTAGGAATAATTACATTACAGTGTTTAATTATGCCATAATTACATGGGCTAGAACGTGATTCGACCTTTGCTTTTCTTGGTTCAGGAGTATCTTGAGGTATAGAAACCAGGATACCATTTCATCCTGGGGCACAATTATTTAGACTTCTTTGCTTCTGTTATAGAGTTTGAATTTTGAATTAGCTTTTAGATTTCCTATGAAAGCTGTAAACATGGAAGTATGATTTTTCATATGTTAGTATCCATTTTTTCTGTCTATGGTTATTTTGCCAGGACATTGACATGGGAGGATGGTTATGTGGTCAATGCAAGAGGTGTCACTGTGGAGAATACTTTGGATGATGGATTACCTACTGTTAAACCTGGGTTCATTTCATTTGGCGGTGATAAGGATGCTTTGATTCAAAGTCCTGCAGGATGTCCCATTGAGGTGGTAGTCACAAGCATGTCATGTCAGCTGTACTCACTTGGAGAAGGGTATTCTTGTCTTCTTTTAACAGATATGGATTATAAACTTGTCATATTAATTATTATGTGAATTTTCCTGTACTTCAATCTTTCCAGCAGGAAGGATTTGACCTCACAAAACACTCATTATCTATCTCTATACACTCACACACATGCGCATTATTACTTGGTTGACTTTTGGCTGCAAATCTAAAATCTAACAGTTATGCTACCAAAATGCCAGTCCATGTAGTTCAGAAGCTAATGGTTCATAGGATCTATAGGATTGTCTAATATCCTTCATAGATGATGGCAAACTTGGCATTACCTTGTATTTCATTTCTTTAGAAGAATCTAATGTAATGTTTTTTGTGAGTTGATTGGCATAAATTTAGTGGTTTTGAAATGTTTGTATTCATTGTTTCAATTTTTTTTTTTTTTATTTGACCATATTCTATAACTTTCTTTGGTGGATGTCTACTTTTGGTCTTAAACCTGCATTATTCTTTGACAGATGCAACCTGCTGTCCACAGTACATATAACCATTTTTCCTTATTTTGGTTATTAGAAATTTAGAATTAATTTTTGTGAATATGCTTCTACCATTAGCTAGTTTACCCTGGTGGCTAAAAAACATTGTCACGACTATTATTGCTTAGTATAGTGTAAAATATGAAGCAATGTGTGGACTGAGAACATTGTTGGATGCAGTGTAAACATGTTTTTCAGTTAATGCAGATCAATATTCACTTTATTGTAAGAATGTCTAGGTCTCTTGCTTACCTTCTACAGTTATCCATATTTGCAAAGATTTTGCAATTCAAGTACCTAGAACCTCATTTTAGTCCAGAGAACTTATATCTGTGTAGTCATGTCACAAAGTAGTGTTAATCGATTTATGCATTTCATTGCTTCTTTGGAGAAATTAACATATCTCCTACTTGTGTGTTCATGTTAGTATCGTGGATGATGATCTTTCTTTCATTTTTCAAAAATAGTATACTGCTGTCTTCAGATTATTTGTCCACTTGTCCAAAATTTTATGGAGCCCATACAAACCTCACCTACAACTTTGTTTCCAAATAATGGGTATCTGTTCCGACAACTTTATTCTTCATCAAAGCTCTGACGTTCTGTTTGACATAACTTTCCATTATTGTGAGTAAATGCAATTTAGAGTTAAGTGCATCAAGCAACCTGAGTTTCTCAAACACCTTATTATTTTACTCCAGTTAAACATCTTCTTGTTCTTGTACCAATGATCTTGCAGTTTGAATTCTTATCCTGCGATATAGGAATGAAACCAATATTTATGAGAGCTATTACTTTATAAAACTTGCTCGATAAATAAAGTTTCTGTAGATGTAAAGATTTTGACAGTGTGTCGATCATCTTGAACATAACTAGCATTTATGTACAATACTTCATTCAATGGATCTTCCTTTTTCCATATTGTTAACACTTTTTCTTGACATGCACTCCTTATAATGGTAAAATTGCACTTTCTGTCCAACCCAATTCTTTTCCTTTTCTTGTTAACCACAAAAGTTCTCTCCTTCACTTTCCCCGCATGTGTTCTCCCCATCCTTGGTGAGGCTTGAAAGATATAGTCAGAATGAACTAGATTTTGTTCCTGCACAAACAGAATAAAGCCCTGTCCTATTTACATTATTCTACCTCATCTGCATAATGCCTGGCTTCATATGCAGGTTGCCTAGGCTTGTTACAGGGCGACCAAGGCAACATGTACCTAGGCAGCTTTATGGACCACTTTCTAGAGAAGTGTGTGTATCATATAGTTTGGCAGAAATATAGATACCTTGTTCTTGCCCATCTGCTTAAGATGGGAAAGCACCATTCATAATTTCATTTCATGGGGAAAAAAGGTGAGACACCAAAGGTGCACACAGACTAAGGAAACAAGAAGTGCAAAAGTCTAAATCATTAATCAAAGTAGAAACCTTATCACGAGGCCCATTCAAGTTGGTGTCTCCTTCATATTAGTTGATCTTTGTTGTGTCAGATTTTTGGGAATCTAGTATGTTAGTTCATTAAAATTATATGTAGAGTGTTACACCGCCCCTCCACAAAAACGAAAAAAAAAAAAAAAAAAAAAATCTAAAGAGTTCCTTGTGCTGTGTAATTTAAGTACATGCTTATTATGTAACAGGATTATTGGCAAAGTGGCCCAAACAGGGAACCATCGTTGGATTTTTGCTGGTGAATTCAACTCTAAATCACCATCAGAGGTGAGATATTAGTTGATCACTCCTATTTTGAAATTGACTAGTGTTGTGTTTTGACTTAGAATAAAAATGTGGACTAAGGCAGACATTGCTAATTACAGTGCAGTGAGAAATGGGAACTTCAGTTTTTAGCTGGTATCAAGGTAATTGAAATCTTGTAACTGTAATCATTGGATATGATATGCTAGTTTATTTTTTATGGAATCCTCCATGCATGACAGCGGCTAATGTACTCACTGGTCATTCTTTTATGGTTTCGCAGACAATTCTGCTTGTACCTGTTACACCTCATGGAGTTGTGCAACTTGGCTCATTAGATATGGTGCGTTCTGTTATTACCATTTTCATTGCTTGATGGTTGAATGTCCTTAAAATGATGAATAATGAAAAAGTCCAACTCGTAGGTTGTTGGCATAAGGCTTGTCAGTTATGATTTTCTGCATTTTTTTTATCAATTGTCCTTTTTTACTGCAGAAATGCTTAATTGAGGTTCATGCTACAGGGTATTTCTTTTGACTTAAAATATTTTTCAGTGGTAAACTCTTGTATCAGATAGCTGAACATTGCTATATTCCTTTTATTTTCCTTATTCCTTGTAAGGCATAATTTTTCCAGTTTGTTCTGGTTAGAGCACCTAATACATATTTTATTTAGGATTATGGTATTTCATCTTCTCAATTATCATAACAGGTGTTTACCATCTGCAGTGAAGCAATGAGCATGGCCCTCCTAAACTTTTAGAAGTAATAGCTTCTGTGCTTGTTTCTTCAGGATCAAATTTACCAATAGGAATCTTGATTCTAGAACTTCATGGTTTACATTAATATTTTCAAGCTTGTTCTGGAAGCATACTTGATATTCCCTATACACCATATAATTATTGCATATATCCCCCTGATATGAATTTTCTTTTCCTGCAAAGCACAGGTCCTGGAAGATTCAACATTGGTGGTTCACATTAAAGATCTATTTTCTACACTATATCATATCTCTGGGACTTGCAGTTCTTTAGCCCCAAGGATTGATTGTCTGAATCCTTTCTCACCATTCACTATGCCTTTGCTGGGGAATTTTTCAATTTCTTCAGCATGTACTGGTGGCTTGTTTAATCCTATCGAGATACAGCAGTTGCCGATGGTTAGCCCTCACATGCTAGAAGATAATATTCCAACCTCTCAAGATGTTATGGACCATATGCTTGATACAAACACAAGACCATGTAAATATGACAGCTTATGGAATGCAAGGTACAATGACTCATGGATGGATCCTACTGAAGAGCCATGCTTACTGAATGGTTCTACATACTTTGATAAGATACTTGAGGGTGATATTCCCTTCATTGATGATGAAATAAATTCAATCTCACACCCTAGTGATTTGAATCATAAGTTGACTTCTGAACAGATTACCATATCAAATTCATTTGTAAAGGATGAAGAACATGGTGGATATGATCTTTGTAAAGTCAGAGATATGACAAATCAGGAATTTAGAAGGGAGAACACTGATATGAATGGCAGAGTTGTTAATTTTCCCATTGACTCTGAACTACACAAAATACTTGGGCTTGGTTTTAGTAATGAACATGGCAACTGTCTAATGAGTGCTACTCTACCAAAAGTTGATGAACTACGAAGCTCAACTGCCATCTGCCAAACAGCAGGACCTGAATTTAAGGGGTCATTGGTTGAGGAATCTAATGCATGGTTTGCAAAAGAAATTGACGCAGATCATCTCTTGGATGCACTGTTAGCCAGTTTACAGTATCCAGATGACAGTTCATTTGAGACATTCAGATGTCTCAAATCATGTGGTAACTCATCAGAAGAGTGTATGGATTCTTGCCTGACACACTGTAAAAATGAATACGAAGTCCTCAATTTGGGATACTCATCTCCATCAAATTATGAAATGCTTACATTTGTCTCTGAGAATGAAGGTTCCACAAGTAATCCAGCTGATTCTTCATCCAAGAGCATTTGTATGTTGAACAATGAAAAACCGAACAACTTCATGACCTGGGACAAAAACATCAGGGGCCCGAAGTCATCTCCAACTAACGAAAGCAGCAGCAGAATTAGCAAACTTCACAAACCAAGGCCTAGGGACAGACAGTTGATACAAGACCGAATTAAGGAGTTGCGAGAGCTTATTCCTGATGGATCAAAGGTGATTCTAATTGTATTTATGCATTTTGTCCATGTTTGTGACCAAATTTGTCTACATGTGCATATGGTACACCACATAGCTGGCTTTATCTTTACATCATTTTTGCTTTATTGCAATATGGAAGACATTTTGAATCAAGAAAATCAGCCTTCTGATGTCATCTTCTTCTATGATACAGTGCAGCATTGACGCACTTCTGGATAGAACTGTAAAGCACATGTTGTTCCTTGAAAGTGTTTCCAGCCAAGCTGAAAAATTGAGAAAGTTGGCAGTTCAGAAGGTACATTAGCCATTTTGGAATATATATTTGAATGACTAACTATAAGATATTCTATGAATCCAGATTAAATATTAGCTCCGCTTGATTGTTCATTTGGACTCTCTAAATATAGTGTGAGAACTGTAAAACCACAACATTTCCAGCTTCTTGGCAAATCTTAGCTAATTCCTCTTGGAGTTCTTAATTCATCCAGGAACAGGGCTGCATGAGTGTTCTTGCATATATTAGTCTTGTGTTTGGAGCCTTGGGTTTTTTCATCATTCTTGCATTCTTTTGGACAGATTTGACTTGTTGAGGAAATGACAAAATCTGGCTGCTTCCTTGTTTCCTCAAGATATCCTTGCTATAATTACAGATGCATTTGAAAGTTGACACATTAATCCCATTAAATATGGTGGTGGCTAATGATAACCAGAAAATAATGCCTGTTCCCTGAAACTACTGGGGCCACCCAATATCATTCATGCTTTTAGACAATACGTGAAATTTGGGACTAACGTCTCTTGTTACTTATTTCTTTCAGCCACAAGACTTGATTTCTCTTTTTATCTAAGGCTAGCAGTTTCTTTTTCTTTTCCATGCTTGTTTTTATTTCTTTAGTTAAAATCATTGCGTTTCCACATCATCTTAGAAGACTAAAAATTGATGATACAGATGCTCTCTATATGTTTAAGCAATCAGTTATTCCACGGTCATCATTATGGTGCACTAAATGCTCTCCTGCTTTATGCATTAGCGAACCGATGCCAAGTAACCCCACATCAATTTACAGGTTATAGGTGAGGATGGGAACTTGGAAATTCCTAAAACTCAGCAAAATGGAGCCAGTTGGGCTTATCAGCTGGGAAGCCAACCTGAAATTTGCCCTCTTAAAGTTGAAAACCTTGACCAGCCAGGCCAAATCCTTATAGAGGTACAATATTATATCAGTGATTAAATTCAATGCTACGCAGTAACTTATCACGTGCATTTCTGCAATTCAGATGCTATGCGAAGATTATGGGCTCTTTTTAGAGATTGCTCAGGTTATCAAACAGCTGGAATTGATCATCCTGAAGGGTGTTCTAGAAAGCAGATCAGACAAGCTATATGCTCACTTCATTATTGAGGTTTGTATGTAAATTGCATGCCTCTCTGCTGCAAAATTCTCATTTTAAAGAATAGAGGTGCTACATAACACAAACATTTGTTAACAGGCTCCCAGCGGTTTCCACCGAATGCACATTCTTTGGCCATTAATGCAGTTACTGCAGCGCAACCATGCCTCTTTTCAAAGCAAGTTCTGATTGCTAGGCAAATATGTAAGTGCTCTAGATGTGTGATCATCTGTTGGCTGATGTGAGCCACTTTTATTTAGGTGACATGAACTATATTTGAAAACCAATCTGTGTAATTCTTAACTGATCTAGAGAGCTGTCTTTTAAGCTGCATAAATTATTACAGAAAATAAGAAAGCAACTACGGGCTACAGAACATTCCGGGACCTACATGCATGTGCTTTTATTCAACAGCAGATAATTTGCATCGCTGTGGGTGAAGTCAGTTTGTAAACTATGAGCTAAGGGTGGACGTGGCCCGGGCTGAGCTGAGGATAAAAATTTCAGCCCGAGGCCTTGGGCCGGCCCGGACTGGGCCCAAAGTTGGGCCGCATATAGTTGGCCCGGGTTTGTATTTATATAAGTGTCAGAGAGCGCCAGCATTTGTTTGGCCAGAGTCCCGCTCTTTTTAACAAGCGATCTCCAATTCGAATCTCCAATTCAATTACAGTTAATTAGGTCTCAATCAGACTCAATTGGGTCTGAATTAGGCTCAATTGGATCTAATTACAGACAGTTGAGTCCAATCAGACTCAATTATAGCCAAGTGGAATTAGATCCAATGGCAGTCAATTGGGTCTCAATCAGGCTCAATTGGAAGCAACGTAGAAGCTTTTCTTAAGCTATTGATTTGATTGGGCTAAAATTTTAGCCCTTGTTATGAAAATTTTAGGATTAGGAAAAAAAAAAAACTTAAAAAGTTAGAAACTATTGACCATGTGCTATTTGTTGAGATAAATAATAGATAAACATCCTTGAGCACGCTCACTTTGATGATTAGATATTCATAAACTTTTATATTATATTGTTTATTAAAATAAATAATTTATAAAACTTTTGTGCACAATTGTCTATATGATGTTGATATTTTTGACATGGTCTAATGAGTATGATATAACATTATGACATCATTTCTTCATTATATTGAATTACAATCAACAAATTATAATTAACATTGTAAATGGGTTGGGTCAACATGCATTGTAACTTGATTTTAACTTACTCAAGTTGGATCTTATTCATATTTTTTTAAAAAAAAGTTAAGTTAGATTAAGTTTAAAAATTAAATTAGATTAGGTCTAAATTTTATATTTTTAAATCCTGTGCAACCAACTCGATTTGTATATTTCAGGGATTATCGGTTGGAACATAGCAAGATTTCTGAGTTGATTTGAGAACAATCGATGATGATTGCTTTCAATGTAACCTAGATTGGAAATATTTAGAAAGGGTAATCAAAAATATTATCAAATGGGAGATCTATATGAAAAAAAAAAAACCATAATCAACGTAAGCGCGCACGAGGTTTCATGGTTGATCCGGGTCGCGTAAGTTATGCCCTGGGACGCACGTCTGTTTCGAATTTGTGGCCAATGGGCAATCCACAATCTATAATCGGCTCAAACTTGACCTACAAGCCCCAGAAGCAAGCGGTTCAGCTGTCTCCATCGGACCGACTGAAACCCGGCCTCCCGGTCCTCCCTTTCTTTCTTTCTTTCTTTCTTCTCTTTCGTTTGCCTTTCCCTCTTTTCTATTTTCTTTGGCGAGCCCAAACCCTCATTTACTTTACCTCGACTTCCACCGTCCCGGGCCCCTTTGCCGAGATGGACGACGGCGAAATATTCGAATACGACAACCAGGGGCCGCGGAGCCCCGGATCCGGCGGCGGCGGCGGAGGAGGGACGAGCATCCACATCACAGCGCTGGACGGTATCATCAACGTGAACTCCCTCTTCACCCTCGCCGTCTTCGTGGGCCTCGCCTGGAACCCCTCCGATCCCTCTGCCGGAAGCCTCGCCTCCGGCAACTGCGCCGCCGGGAACCGGGTGGCGAAGGACCTGGTCTCCTTCCACGTCTACTCCTTCGCCTCTTTCCTCTTCTCCAGCCTCGTCGCCCTCTGCCTCAAGCAGGCCATCCGCCTCGTCCACCCGCCCGGCGGCTCCCGGGCCGCGCGCGTCAACCGGGCGCTGCTGCGCGCCGGCATCCTCGCCTCCGCCGTCGGCTCCGTATTCGGGTGCGGCTTCCTCATGCTGGCGCTCGTGAACGTCGTCCAGATCAAGCTCGGGCGGCTCGGGTGCGGTGGCTCCGCTTCCACTGGGGCCATCGTCCCCCTCGTCACCCTCGTCCCCGCCGCCATGCTCATCTACGCCTCCATCGTCTTCTACGCCTTCACTCGCTAGTCATCATAATGATCCGTGTCAACCAGCCACCCACCAACCATATCTAGAGTTAGGGTTAGGATTGGGTTTTGGTCCATATGAATTAGTCTTCGATGAGGTTCCGAATTCCTTCTTCCCGTTTATTTTATCTTTGTTCCTCTTTTGTGTGTGAAAATCTTGATTTGAAATTTCCAATGTTGTGAATAAATTCTCTTGTCTTTTATGAAGAATTTTAAGTTTGGTCTTGTGTCTTTTGTAGATCATTTTATTGGGAAATGATGATTTATATATATAATTGATTAGTTGGTGTGAGCTGTTCAGATGTATGTATTTCCTCAGCATCATTAATGAGACTATTAATGAGACTATGAGAGAGCTTGGACTCGTTGGAAGTATGAGAAGTGGAGACATGGTTCCATACCTAAAACTGCTAAGAACCAGCATTTTCCCATAGGTAATACTTGACAAATTCTGCTTCCAATTTAAATCTTGTTAAACTAAATTCATATTCTTCACCTTGAGATCTGATATAGCCTTCATATGATTTCCTCCTTTGTAGTCTTCAACAATTGGCAAACAATCGACACAACATCTCCTTTCCTTTGTGCTCTGCATTTTGCAACTATGCCCACCATGTAACTACAAGCAATCATGTGTAATTGGGACGAAAATATATCTACAAACTAGATGCAGTGAGGGGTAGGGAGTTCAGGAAGGAGGCTGGGGTGCTTGACAGTGCTAGCTATAGGAATGATGGGGAGGGAGGTTGGCGAAGGATAAAGGACATCTCTGATGTTTGAAGCACTGAAGCCGGACTCCACAGCAGAATGGACATGTTTATGTGCTAGCAGCTGGATCAGTGCTTTCTGGTTTCTTTTGTGGGCATACAATCTGCCAGCGTTGCAGGCTCTCCGATTTTAGTGTTAGATATTGGTTACACATTTCTTACTAACTGTTGGTTTGCTTGAGGAGTTTTTCTGCAGGATTTTAGAGAGGGAAAAAGAGTACTCATGGTGAAAGGTGAGGTTGCCTGAAACAGAGCAGTGTTGCCATTTACTGCAAGAAAGATGGCAGCTGTTGAAGTCTTTTTCTGTGCATTTTTAGAGGAGCTAATGTAAAGGCTAACAATGATTACTGAAAAAATGCCTATTTCCGTGGGATTGAAGCCGTTGTGCTACAATGTTTATGTGCTAGCAGCTGGATCAGTGCTTTCTGGTTTCTTTTGTGGGCATACAATCTGCCAGCGTTGCAGGCTCTCTGATTTTAGTGTTAGATATTGGTTACACATTTCTTACTAACTGTTGGTTTGCTTGAGGAGTTTTTCTGCAGGATTTTAGAGAGGGAAAAAGAGTACTCATGGTGAAAGGTGAGGTTGCCTGAAACAGAGCAGTGTTGCCATTTACTGCAAGAAAGATGGCAGCTGTTGAAGTCTTTTTCTGTGCAATTTTTAGAGGAGCTAATGTAAAGGCTAGCAATGATTGCTGAAAAAATGCCTATTTCCGTGGGATTGAAGCCGTTGTGGTGGGTATTAGTGCTACGATAAACAAACTGTAATTGATGTAGTGCTGTTGCCTGCATTAAGGTGATATAGGCTATGCGATGGCACTTATCTATATATGTGAATAATGTCTTCTAAGAGCTTTCTCTAGCCATATATATGCCGGCGGAATGGTTCACGGTCTGTGCATTAGAATGGATGGAAGTTACAATGAAGCACTTCTGCCTTCTGAGATTGTTTGTGGTTGCAAGCATTGTTGAATTGGAGAGTGCTGATGGCGCTGGGGAATGTGGGAATGCTCCTGTTGATAGAATGGTACTTCGGATGGCTCCGTGCGCAGCAGCATCACAAGATGAACAGGCTGAGGTTTCACAGGTGAAGAAGCTAGGCCAGAACCCAAGTTGCCTTTGTGTTGTCATGCTCTCAAATACTGCAAAGAGTTCTGGAGTCTAAGCCTGAAGTTGCAATTACAATTCCCAAGAGGTGTAACCTAGCTGACCATCGCTCTGTAGCTTACAAATGTGGAGGTGGGTTGAGTATTCTATTGTTTTATCTTCTATTGTTTTCTTCGTTGGTCTCATTTGCAACTTTCTTGAGAACAAATTGTGTTACCATTGTTTGCAGGTTATACCTTGTCATGAAGAACATGGTGTTAAAGGAAAATATTGACTGCAGAAAAGAATGGAACTGCCGGTAGCTGCTGGTGTGAGAGTTATGATGTTGTATCTCCTATAAATAGGATGATAGAAATGCTGTAATATGTTGCAGGTAGTGTATGAACATAATAAATAAATGAGTGGTTGAACATAATCTTGGCTCCTGGTCTGTTCATGAAGCTCTTAAGCAAATTGTCATGTTGTGCTTTAGACCACTTATATACACCTGATTTCTATATCAAGAGAGGAACTTGGTGGTCGCCTATCCTACTCTTGCTAGATGATTTGCAGGAAGTTATCCTAATTGATTCAAACCTAAACTGACCTACTTTCTTGATTTTTAATATTTTTGTGTGTGTTCATGACGCCTCCTCCTCCTCTCCTCGTATTAATACCACTTCAATAGGTGTCAAAGTAAACAGGGACGCACAGTTTACAAACAGCAGCATGCTGTTTAATTGCACGGTTGCACCTAATTTCTCCATGAACTAATGGTTAGCTTGAGCCATGTAAATGTTGCTAGATTGCTGCAAAGAATAATTGCACGGTTGCACCTAATTTATCCATGAACTAATGGTTAGCTTGGTGTTCAGCCATGTAAATGTTGCTAGATTGCTGCAAAGAATTTATCCAAATCAATCCATTGACTAAACTCTTTCTTTGAGTTTTTGATACCTAGATGTCCGTGCTGCTCTTTGATCTAAAATTCAGAATCATATGCACAAACTTGTCCATTTCCTTTCCAGTAGTTGTTGGTTCGCTAATGGTGACTTAAGCTCTACAATTCAGCATTGCATCTTAGTTATTTTGGAGCAAGACGAGAGGTAACGCTGTCTAGTTGTATAACACGAGGGAACTCCAAAACAACCGCATGTCTCTTCCCTGCTCTTTATATATATATATATATATTCACTGGAGAAAAGTTGGATCTCAGTCATGGTTTCATCTACTCGCTTGATTTGAGCCGTAGAGCTTTAAAGCCACAAATCCCAGCAACTTATAACCACCCTTGCCTTTCGAGCTATTTGTTTCTAAGCCTATAAGACACATGTTAGGAGTTTGCTGACCAAATTATATAATTTATATGATACTTTTTTAATTAGATGGTGAAATCACACGGCAAGCATCAGAACCATCCATACAGAACATTGGAACCATAATGCTCATCTCCTAGACTGCTTTAGGAAGATGGCCAAAATTATTAACTAGGTAAAATGTGGCCAAATTGTCCATGGCTGGACTTTAGTTGCTTTCAATATTAATGAAGCATTGTTTAATTCAGACATTAGAGGAAACTGGTCATAAATAAAGGTTAGCTAAAACTTAGTATTGTTTATGATAATTATTTACCATATCTTTCTGATTTAAAAATGCATCAAAATTAGAATAATATTGTCTACATTAGAGCAGATAGCAAAATCAACTTACAAACATGTCCTTGCTATTTGTTCATTAAAATTATACATAGCTAAATCATCTATCATTTTCACTGCAATTAAAAGGTCCGTTATGAAATCAAAAACAAGCCATTCCAACTGTTGCATGGTTTGTTTACTCTATTGCCTCAGGTAATGAACTTGATAGATACATAGTAGCAAGCTCCTTGAAGTACCTGTTGACATAAAAATACGGGAAATGTAAATTAGAAAAACCAAAAGCAACGCTTACAATTTAAAAAATACGAAATAATTGAGAATTAAAAAGCAAAATCGAAATAAAATACATGTCTCATGAATAAAAATCTTAAGCTTAATATTCATTTTTTAAGGATTATTTTCAACACTATAAAGCGTTAAGATGGCATTCAAAGGCTACTAAAGTACTTGAATAGGATCATCATCAAACAAACTTTGAATTTATAAATATCTAAATGACTATAGTGATAAAAATAACCCTTCATATAGATTTCAAAGCAGATAAATTAATCTATGACTTTTATCAATGGCAGCATTGTAGCTATGGGGAAAATAGATAATGTAACTAAAGTAGTTAATACTTGCCATCTATCTTAAACAAGTCCACAATGCATGCAGTTCTATTTTTGTAAGGTAGTAAGAATATCATGTAGTATTATAACAAGAAATGCATAATGCGCAAATGGCTATATTTATGAAATAATTTAAAAAGAAACTAAGTTACACTTTAAACTTTCAAGAGATTAAATTAGTTAAAGCTAAAATGATAATTAAATAGGAGCAATGTAAGAAGTCAATCTTTTGAACTTCCATCCACCAAGTACCTTTTTATAATAAGAGAGCAAGATAGGCAATATCATCAATAGTAAAGTGACCCTGAAAAAGTAAAAAATTAGAGAGAATAAAAAAATTATTTTTAAATAAATTAATTTACATAAATTCTTTAGAATCCTAACATCATACCTTGCCACCAATCTCCTCTAGTAGCAGCATTTGAGTTAGTTATATTGTCTTCATCATTGTTCTTATCCTGTAAAAATTTAAATATAAGACAATACATATTATCAATATCACTTTATCTATAGCTTCATCTTCTTAAAATGATTCATGTAATAAAATTAGAATTTATCTGCTTAAAAAATAAAATAAAAATTAATTTGATTATATATATAAATATAAAATATTTCATAATATTTTATAATATATATGTTATATTTTAATTATTACTTACAGTTTTAAAAGTTTCAGAAGTACGTGCGGATGGTGAGCTGCTATAAAATTCTCTGCCACCATAATATAAAGATGAGCCAAAGTATGCCGACTCTAATGCTTCAGAATAGCCTAATTTTTCATCGTTCTTGTTTATAATGTGACATTTGTCCAACTTGCTTTGAGGTTTGACATCTGAAAAAAAAAAAATGTATATATAATCATTTTATCACTATTAATTATATATATGAAAAAATTCACAGGTGATCTAAGAATTATAAAATTGTATGCAAGTGTATAAAAAGTTAGTTCCAAAATTTTCAGGTGGTCTATAATATATTCCATCTTCGATGCCATAAAATGACTTAAAACTAAATTAAGAGCAGTAGTTTTAAAAAAAAAAATTGTTTTCTCACTTTACTCTAGAAACACTATTCTAATATAATCAAAATAGTGAAACACTAATTACCAATCTATAAAAAATTGATTAGATGGAGCATAACTACAACCTTCGCTATTTTTTTTTAAAGTACAAACTATATTTGAAGTATTTCATTCTCAAAAATAAAAAAAAAAATGAACCTTCTTCATTTCTTAATGGTATGTTTGTTTGATATTATTCTTTTCCAAAGGTATTTCGCTATATCTAATATCGAATTGAATCTAATACTCTAATATACTTATATGACTTTTGTGAAATGTCGGTCATAAGTTGCTAATCATTTCACATGATCAACAAAAGGAAAAAGGAAAAAAAAAAAAAAAAAAGCATTTAGCGATAAATGCTTTGGTTGAGGGTTCAAAAAAATAGAAAACTAAAGATTATCGAGATTAAACACCCAAAGTTTAGACATATATGTTATCTTTTTTTTTTTTTTTTTCTCTTTTAATCTAGAAAAGAGATCATTCCTAGATTAAACTCTCAGCAAATATTTAATAGGAAGAAATAATTCTCTTGCACATGCATGGAGCACTTGACAATACCTAGTGCTTGCATGGTACATACAAAAATTTCTAGAGTGCTTGTGAAATAGAAACACACACAACAAATTTTTTTTTTTTTTCAGGAAAAAAATCAAATTCTTTATAAAGAAAAATGTTCAAAGCATCCACAGCCAACAAAAGCTTATAATTCAAGCAGATATAACCAACACGTGCAATGACATAGAAAGGGAGCGAAGGCAAGAAGCGTATTCAAGAACCTGCCATCATGCTTCCAGAACGTCCAATCTGACCCTCACTTCTCTGCTTAAAGAGGATCCAGTGCAAGTCTGAAGGTGATAAATCTTTTCCCATAACCTAAAATCATGAAACAAAGAATGCTAACTTCCGACTTGTTTAAAAGAACAAATAATAGCAGATCATCAGAACCTATAGAAAAAGATTAAAAAAATGAAAAATGCAAAACACAATGAAAAATAAGACTTCACATCTTGACTCTAGCACCAACGTGACTGCTAAATCATACGTCCCCTTAAAGAACTCCAAAACCCATCAGACCTCACAGAGCTAACGATTCACAAACCTATCAACTCGTTCCAATCAAAAAGGGAAGTCACCCTGCAAATCCTAAGATCCATTAAGTTGTAACAACACACAAACTAATTTATGAACTCAAACCGTCAAGCCCTTGCTCCCTATGAACTTTTTTTTTTTTTTTTCAATAATATAGAGGAAATGAGCAGTCCATGTAAGCATTAATGGCTAAAGAGAAGCAAGCCAAGCGTCAGTTCATTTCGACCACAGTTCATAAACCTATTTCTATCAAAGAGCGAGGACGAAGGATCAAAAACTCCTCTAGGAAAACGTCCAGAAGAGAAGCAAGAGCGGATAGATACCATGGAGGCAGGAGGGAAAACGCTACTGAAGTAACCGGAGGACGATGATGACTTGGAGGGGGAAGCCGTCTCTTTCGGTTTGGAAATCTCTTCGGCAATCAAAGTAGAAGAAGAAGCGGTGGATTTCTCGTCTTCCATAGCCTTTGCTTTCCTCTCTTCGTATACCTAGCAAAAGAGAAAATGGGGAGGTCAAAAGTTCAAGCAAAACCCAACTCCCCACCTCCCAAAAAGCCAGTACAGTAGAGAAAAGGGGAGGAGAGGGATTAGAAACGAGGAAGGATAGAGCGAGGAAGATGCTTAGAAGTAGCGAGGACAGCGGTGACGCTGCTCCCATCTGCGGGCATTTATAAACCCTGAAATCTAATCGAAATCCCAGAAAATCCTCTTAATTAGAAGATTTAAAAAGATATGCTGGTGTCTTCTTTTTTGATCCAAGATACGCTCGTGGGTTCGGTTCTCACCCACGTCTTCTTTCTTTTTCTTTCTCATTTTATAATCTGCTCACGTTTCGATTTGCCATAATTTTCTTTTTATTATTATTATTATTAAAATACCCTCGAGTCCTTACTTTTTTTTTTTTTCTTCACATGATGCGAATATATTGTCTGATTAATAGAATGATATGCTAGCGAATCTTAATTGATCTTAGGGACAATGCAACGGTCTTACAATATGAACAACTAAACTGTGAGAGAACCAAATTAAATTTTGAGTGATATTTTGAGGAGCAAAGAATTTTTTTTTTTTTTTTTTTTAATGTTTTTGTTGGAATGATCTTGGAAAGGATAAGCGTCATACCGGTCAAAGTACAGATGGACCCAAAGCTACACGTGTCGCAAATGGATAAAATCCCCTCTCCGCCCATCCTAGTCTGTGGTCGATGCCAATGCGTGCGCGGTGCGCCCACCGCCCATTCGGATGTGGACGTCCAGTTCCTGGAACATCCGCGGCTGGTGACCCCATTCATTGTAACATCTGATCTGAGATTTGACGTCATGGAAAAGGTTTGGCAGCGAACGAGTGAGAGAGTAGGTCCAGGCCAAAGCGTCGCGTTTCCGTGGCCGGATCTACAGGAGCTTCTAGTGGGGAGGGAAGCAAACTTGGCTCTGCCTTCCTTTTTTTCTCGTCGAGGACCAGGGGAATTGCACTTGGCTTGCATGAAAAATAAAATAAAAAAAACAAAACAAAGGTTAGCAGTGCTCATGGTGGCCAGGTTAAGGCAGTTTATGGCCGTGATCGAAGACGAGCAGGGCAAGAAATATACGACGTCGAGAAAAAGTTTGAGAAGATAAAAAGTCTATGGGCGACGATGATAACTAGGGTGACATCAACCAAGCGGTGCGGTGCCCACAGCGGTCCCCGCATGCTAACCGACGATGCCAAGGACTACCGATAACAACGGTCCCCGCTTGCTAGCCGACGATGCCAAGGACTACCGATAACAACGGCACGGCACTCGCCGTCTGAACAAGAAGTGATGCTTCCCTTTCCATGGATAGCTTATGAGGGGTTTTGGATTTTGATGTTATAAGAGGGTCAGGTTATATTATAAAAAGCAATGGAGATTCCACCATATTAAATATTCAAGGACTTCAAGTGTAAAATTATTTTAATTTATAAAAATTTTGAGCTCCAAAAATTATATTTTAAAAATTATAATAACTTAAATTTATATTAAAATTAATTAATTAGTCAAAAAGATATTATTTAAGTTTCTTTACTTTATATAAGTATTTAGAATCTTTTCAATATATAAATGTATGGAATCAAACGCTCATCGTATAAGCTCTCATATGCTTTCTCTATTTAATTTTTGATATTCTTGTTAGATTAAAAAGTTCATATCTAAATCTATATCTAAATTTAATTGAATCTAATTAAAAGTATAAATTTAATCGAATCCAATTATAAACATATAAAGTCCATTTGTAGTATTTTCTAGTCCTCAATTGCCATAGATATTTGCAATAGATAACTAATATGGATGTAAACACTTGTGAGAAGCGATGGGTATGGATACGGTCCCTTCTATTTGCAATCAATCAAGAATCA
The DNA here is from genome assembly GCA_017589505.3 of Metroxylon sagu. NCBI lineage: Eukaryota > Viridiplantae > Streptophyta > Magnoliopsida > Arecales > Arecaceae > Metroxylon > Metroxylon sagu. Next base: position 612,849 of record JACVBY030000633.1, read on the forward strand.
TTATGGATAAGCCTTGCATGGTCCTCATTGATGAGCCGGTCGCCAGTGCGCTTAAAGCATGCGTGCATTGGCTACAAGTTGTGCAGGATCCTTCGACATCCCAGCTGCAAATATCCTAGTCAACTAATAAGTGATGCTTCGTTGTCGTTGCATCCGATCCTAAGCTTCAAAGAAAGCAGATGCTCCAGTCGAGCAAATTGCTTGCGCTTCGGATACATACAAGCCACGGATACATACTGCCTCGTTTGAAGATTCTATTTGCCACCTGCCTAACGGTGTTTGATCCATTAAGGACCACAAAGAACCATTATTGCGTGTTCCAATCAGCAGTGATTCGATCGTATATGTAGTGGTTACCAGATCAGGTCCACTCGTAGTCTATAATCTTAGCAGATGGGCAGACGCGTCAACCAATTCTCATCCAGAATCCAACAGGGGGCTTGACAGATGGGTGACAAATGGCGTCTGTCGTATCCGATTGTAGGCCTCTTGGACTCTCCTGCTCTCCAAATTCCAGCCCAAATTTCTCTAACAGCCCTTCGTCATCCTGTAGGGCCATTTCGATTGGTGTGCCAGCTGCCCGTTCTGCTGCTTTTTCTTACTTGCCAGGGGACTGACTCCATGATGGTGGTGGGCATATGATACGAAGGAGAGATGCCTTGGAAGTCCAAGGATTGGAAGAACGCCAAAAGAGGAAGAGTTGTAGGGTTGGAAGAATGCCAAAACTTATCTACTCGACATGGGCCACCACGAGATGGCTCTCAATTTGGTGTGTTCCGAACCTACCAACTTGGCCAGATTAATTAACTGTCTCATCCTTATCCATTCTCCTCACCATCACGAGTTTATCCAGTCTAAGGATGGCACCGAACAATAAGATAAGAATGCCCTCCACGCATGATAAGCTCATGCTAACTGTCGCAACTCACATTTAGATTACATAACTGGGATTGAATACCATGAATCATGGCGATCACTGGACCCTATAATGCCAACAGAGTCCAAGGTCTGCCAGCCTATGTTTGTACCCTCAAACTTAACCCTAGTCTAGCCTGGGCACGTGCAGCCCTGCACACGACCTGGAAAGCCTAGTAGGTTACACGTGTGCTAGCGAATGGGCTAAGCCCAATTTTCTAGATCGGACGTATCAGAATTCTATACTGATGCGAGAGAATTCTGATCGAAAGCTTATTTTAGATGGAAAAAAAATTAAGCAGAGGATGTGTTAGGTAACAGCGAACGGTTCTACCTCAAATTCTACATAATATATAAAAAAAAAAAAAAATGAGAGGAATAGCATATGCTTTTTGTCCCCTTGTGCTCTATGAGACAAAATAATAACGCTTAATCAACGTTGTCCACGTAATAGTTAAATCAATGAGCCATACTGTCACGCCCCGGACCTAGCTGGTGGTGGCCCAGGGGTGACAGCCCGCCGCATGCCAGGCATGCAAGGCATCCAGTACAATATCAATTATAAACAAGGAGGGTTAACAACTATATAATATACAAAGTTTAATCCTTCATATACAAATTATGTAATGTTGGGCAATAAACCAAAGTTCCAAAATAATTCCAAATGGGGTTACAAATAACAAAATAAAGTCAATTTACATCAAGAACTCCCAATTACCCCTGTTGTTGCCCCTGATAATTCTGTGGCTCTGGAAAAACATTGTAAGATTTAATGAGTTTACACTCAGTAAGTAAGCCTACTATTACATATTATAGCCAAATAAGAATTTTTTTATCAAGTCAAATACAAGTCATGCTTCCAAATTTAAAAATATTTCATCATATTATAAAATTGTACAAATCTCATATTCGAATAAATTGGAAGCAATTAATATGAAATAATATTTCAAAATATCATTTCAATTTCAAATCACTGTAAATCTCATTTCATACTAATGTCCCACGTCCACGTAATAACATCCTAAGGATGTAACCTCCTTGTACGCCCCCAGTGGAGGAAGGGTGCCGGAGTCAATTAGCATCTAATGCTATATCCTGTCACAGCACATCCCTAGGATGTGTGTTCTCCACATATTCCCCCTGTGGAGGTGGGTCCCGGAGTCATGTAACATGTAGTGTGGACCATGACGACATATAATATCACAATCACAAATAGCATTTATTCGCATAATAGCAAACATGTATCAATTTACTTTTCATGTTTTACCAAAATTTGGTAATTTTCCATAATCATGTAATAACCAGATGCATGTATCAAATGCTAATTTAATTTACCAAAATTAACAATAATCAAGTCAAATATTCATTTACAAAAATGTGGTACCACAACTATCATTTTTTTTCAAATAATACTATAAATCAATTCATTATTTCAATAATGGCATAATTTAATAATGATTTAAGAAAAATCATTATAACTGGCTTACTTACCTCACAACGCTAATCCAAAAGTGTAAATCAACTGTAGGGATATCTAGGTACCTACAACATAATTTTTCAGATTTTTAAATTTCAAATTTTGGATGTCAAACTGACTCCTACACTTAACCCAATCTAATCCTGGGCCAAACTTGGGGATTGAATATCTCCAAATATAGAAGCCCAAATGGGGAAATAAAAATTCCCCGACAAACTAGGATCAATGCTGATCCCGACTATATTTTTCTTTTATTGGGCCGAGCCCAAATTGGGGCCCGAAAATTCAGCCCAAAGGGGCTAACTGGACTGGGCCGAACCCGGCCTAGTCCCGGTTTTTTTTTTTTTTTCTTTTTCCCTTCTTTTTTTTTTTTTTTCTCTTCCCCTGCTTCACCCCTGGTTCACCCGAACTAGGGGTGGCTGGCGGCCTAGGGCCGCCGCCGGCCCTCCCGAGGTCGGCTCGCCGCCGACGATCGGCCTTCCAAGCCGATCGTGCCGCCGGCGGCCCGACTTCTTCCCTCTCTCTTCTATTTCCTCTTCTTTCTCTTCTTCTTCCTTTTCTTCTCCTCTTTCGTCACCGTGCCGGCGGCACGGCCGGCCACCGTTGGCCGGTCGGACCTCACCGGACGCCGCCCGCGCCGTGAGGGCCGCCGGCCGTAGCCCGGCCCGGCGAGCCGGCCGGCACGCCGCCGGGCTCGGACCAACGCGGAGCCCCGTTTGGCTCCCCGCGCAGGGGAGGGCCATTCGGCCCTCTCCCTTCGCGCGTCCCATGCCGGCGGCCGGCCGGCCACCGGCGGTTGGTCGGACCCCGCCCGGACGACGCCGCCCGGCGCCGGTGGGGGTCGGCGACCAAGGCTCGAGCTCGGCGGCGCTCGTGCCCGGCGGTTCCGGCGGGGCACGCCGCCGGCTCGAACCCACGGTGAAGGGAGGCCGTGGAACGGCCCTCCCCCCTTCTTTCTTGCCGGCGGCACGGCCGGCCACCCCTCGGCCGGCCGGACCCCACCGGACGCCGCCCGGCGCCGTGGGGGGCCGCCCAAGGACCGGGCCCGGCGAGCCGGCGGGCACGCCGCCGGGCCCGAACCAAGCGCGGGAGCCCGCTTGGCTCCCGCGTCAGGGGAAGGCCTCCTGCGGCCCTCTCCCTCTCTCTCCACGCTCTCTCTCTCCCTCTCCTCGCCGATGAAGTGGGGGGGGGTTTACCGGACGGCGGCGAGGTGGCGGGGATGAGCGGAGGGCGGCACAGGAGCTCGCGAAGAGCAGGAGGGAGGAAGAAGACAGGGGGAGGGGCTTCAGTCCTCTCCCCAACCATTTTCCCTTTTTCTTTTAGCGAGGGGAGGGCTGAGCCCTCCCCTGCACCCCCATGTGCGCGCGCGTGGGCGCGCGCGCGCTGGCGCGCATGTAGCGCGCCGCGTGTCGCGCACCCACGCCACTTAATTTATATAAAAAAAATTGCCTGACGGGGGTTTACATCCTCCCCTCCTTATAAAAATTTTGGCCTCGAAATTAATGTACAACACGAATAAAATTTTTGAGACCCGAAATAAAAATTACTAGCTGTATTTATCTATCTTTCTGATCAAAATACAACAGTAATTACACTTTTATGCTTATATACAAATATCTATTCAGATACAAATAGATGAGGATATTTCTTTTTCACCTCCTCTTCAAGTTCCCACGTAGCCTCCCGTTCAGAATGATTACTCCACTGAACCTTAACATAGGGAATGCTACGCCGTCTCAGAACTTGGTCTTTATGGTTCACAATACGTATCGGATGCTCTTCGTATGTCAAATTCTTCTTTAGCAAAATGGGCTCCGCTTCTATGACATGACTGGGGTCAGAAATATATTTCCTCAACATAGAGACATGGAATACATTATGTACCCCAGAGAGTGCAGGAGGTAGTGCGAGGCTATAAGCCACTTCCCCCACTCTGCTCAAGACCTCAAATGGACCAACGTATCGTGGACTCAATTTTCCTTTAAGCCCAAACCTCATCACATCTTTGGTTGGTGAAACCCTTAAAAAGATATGGTCCCCAACCCGAAATTCCGACTCCCTTCTTCTAACATCGGCATAACTTTTCCGTCGGCTTCCGAGCTACTCGAGTCTTTCCTTAATCACCGCACTTTTCTCTACCGTCCGCCGAATCGACTCGAGGGCCCAATAATTTTCTTTCCCCCACATCATTCCAACACAAGGGAGATCTCGCATTTTCTACCATACGAGCTTCAAATGGAACCATTTTGATCTTTGGCTTGGTAACCGTTATTGTAAGCAAACTCTACCAAAGGTAGGTGGTTGTCCCAAGCACCACCCAAGTCCATTACACGAGCTCGCAACATGTCCTCTAAGATCCGTATGGTCCTCTCCGATTGTCCATCCGTTTGGGGGTGAAAAGGCGTGTCTTTGAAATTCAGTTTGGTCCCCGAGCCCTATGAAGACTCTTCCAAAACTCGGGACACAAACCTCGGTATCCCGATCCGACACAATCGACTCGGGGACACCATGAAGTCTCACTATCTCGCTCAATGTACATGGTGGCCAATCTCTCGCTTGAGACCCCAACTCTGAACGGCAGAAAATGGGCTAACTTGGTCAATCTATCAATAATAACCCAGACCGCATCATTGCTTCTGGGAGTTTTGGGTAAACCAGTCACAAAATCCATGGTGATCTTCTCCCATTTCCACTGAGGGATCATTAGAGACTGAAGAGGTCCCACAGGCCTTTGATGTTCGGCCTTCACTTGTTGGCACACTAAGCACTTGGCCACATATTGAGCAATTTCTCTTTTCATTCCTTTCCACCAGAAATTTTCTCGTAGGTCTCTGTACATTTTGGTGCCTTCTGGGTGAACAGTATAGGGAGAATAATGAGCCTCCCTCAAAATTTCAGCCCTTAGATCTTCCACATTTGGCACACAGAGCCTAGTATTAAATCTCAGGGATCCATCATCATTTATTCTGAATTCATTCTGAACCCCTGATTGCACAGCTGCCTTTATCTTTTGTAGTTCCAAGTCTTCTTTCTGGGAAGACTTAATCCTGTCAATCAGGGTTGGCTGAAGTACAAGTGTTGCAAGAAGCCCATCAGATCGCTGTACTCGCAAACCAACCTCCAATTTTTCAAGGTCTCTACGAATGTGAGGCTGAGAAGTAATTATGAAAGCTAGCTCTGAGGAGGACTTTCTACTTAAGGCATCAGCTACTACATTGGCCTTCCCTGGATGATAATGCAGGTTCAGGTCATAATCCTTTAATAGCTCCAGCCACCTCCTCTGCCTCAAGTTTAGCTCTTTCTGGGTGAAAATGTATTTTAGACTTTGATGGTCTGTATACACATCACAAGTCTCCCCATACAGATAATGCCGCCAAATTTTCAGTGCAAAGATCACGGCGGCTAACTCCAAGTCATGAGTAGGATAGTTCTGCTCATAAGGCTTCAGCTGCCTGGAGGCATAGGCTATCACCTTCCCTTCCTGCATCAGAACACCTCCCAATCCCTTTCGAGAGGCGTCAGTGAATAAAGTATATCCTCCAGATATAGATGGAAGAGTAAGGATAGGGGCTGACACCAGGCGCTGCTTGAGTTCATGAAAACTTCCCTCACCCTTCTCTGACCAAACAAACTTTGCTCGCTTTTGAGTTAAGCGAGTCAGAGGCAAAGCAATGCGAGAGAAGCCTTCCACGAATCTGCGATAATAACCAGCCAGCCTCAAGAAGCTTCTGACTTCTGATACATTGGAAGGCCGACACCAGTTCACGACGGCCTCAATCTTCTTAGGGTCTACTGATATACCGTCTTTGGATACGATATGACCCAAGAAGGATATTTGGCTCATCCAGAAGTTACATTTCTGCAGCTTGGCATAAAGTTTCTTTTCCCGAAGAGTCTGCAGAACAATCCTTAAGTGGTTTTCATGCTCCATATGACTTTTAGAATAAATCAAGATATCATCAATAAAGACCACTATAAACCGATCCGGTATGGTTTGAAGATTACGTGCATCAAGTCCATGAATGCCGCCGGGCATTAGTCAACCCAAACGGCATCACCAAGAACTCATAATGGCCGTACACGGTTCCGAATGCGGTCTTAGAAACATCCTCACCTTTATCTTGGTCGATGGTACACGATCGAAGATCAATTTTTGAGAATACCTGAGCTCCTTGAAGCTGATCAAATAGATCATCAATCCTCGGCAAAGGGTACTTGTTCCGCACTGTTACCTTATTAATTTCTCGGTAATCAATGCAGAGCCGAAGACTGCCATCCTTCTTTTTAACAAATAATACTGGAGCACCCCAAGGAGAGACACTAGGTCTAATAAATCCTTGATCCAGAAGCTCCTGCAACTGACATTTTAACTCTTTTAACTCAGCTGGAGCCATACGGTAAGGAGCTTTGGATATAGGTCCAGTGCCAGGGGCTAAATCAACAGTGAACTCGACTTCACGATCTGGGGGTAATTCCGTCAATTCCTCCGAAAAGACATTGGGAAACTCTCGAGCCACTGGAATATCTTCCAACTGGTGTTCATCCTGCTGAAGGTCCCTAACCATAGCAAGAAACCCCTGACCACTTTTTCTCAAGTATTTCCCAGCTTGCAGAGCTGACACTAATACCGAAGCCAGATGTTCCTGACTCCCACTAAAACTGAATTCCAGAAGATTAGGAATTTTAAAGATTACCCTTTTTCCTGAAACAGTCAATAGAAGCATGATAGGAGGCCAACCAGTCCATCCCTAGGATTACATCAAAGAATTTCAGTGGGAGGACTATCAGATCAGCGTTCAACCTCCTATCTTCCATGTCAATCAGGCAAGATTTACACACTGAGTCTACCATCATGACATCTCCATTAGGAAATGCAATATGCAACTCTTGCTCTAGAGGAACGGGTGTCAATGATGCATTCTTGGCAAGAAAACTATCAGATATAAATGAATGTGTGGCACCCGGATCAATTAAAGTTTGAGCATAAGTGTTGCCTACTTTAAACATACCTGTCATAAAGATTAACTTAACTTAGATGTCATGCAGCATCATATGTTTTTTCCTCTATCTACTACCATAATCCATGCATTATACCAGGTATGAATGCAATAATTTTTAAAGAAATAATTTAATTTAACAGACATACCTGTCACCACAGTGTTAGAGGCAGCAGCGTCCTGCTGAGTGAGGGTAAATACCCTCCCTTGGGTCCTGGGCTGCTGCTGGCTCTTCCCCTGATCTGGAGGGGGCTGCTGATCCTTCCGAAGGGGATAGGTGGCCATTTTGTAGTCCATCTTCCCATAAATAAAGCAGGCACCAGTCAGCCTGCGGCACTGCTTGCCCTGATGGGCCTTCCCGCAATGAGGACAACGGGTCTCCTTATCCTTCTGTCCTGAGGAAGCCTGAAGGAAACCCTTCTTCTTCTTAGTCTGCCCTGAAGACTGGCCAGAAGGAGGTCCTCTCCTCTTCATCTGCTGCTCTCTCATCTGCTGAATGGCAGTCATGTCCCTCTCAATGACCAGAGCCTTGCTCACCACTTCACTGTAAGTGGGGAGCTCAAATGCATTGACTGCCTGCCTCAACCTGGGGTGCAGTCCCTCAGTGAATTTGGTGATCTTGGCTCTCTCGGTCATAACAAAATCTGGGGCAAATCTGGCCAATCGTCTGAACTCGGCTTCATACTGGGCCACAGAAAGGTTCCTCTGCTCTAACCTCATAAACTCAGACTCCATCTGTCTCTGAACACTCTTGGAAAAATACTGGCGATAAAAGGCCTCCTTAAACTGTTCCCAAGAGATGGCCCGCCCTCCAGAGTACTGCTCCAACATCAGCCACCAATCGTATGCCTCCCCCTGGAGGAGGTAGGCGGCAAATCTGATCCGCTCCTCCTCCGGGCTACCAAGGGCCGTAAAGGCCTTCTCAATCTCTCTTATCCACCTCTCCGCATCAAGTGGGTTGGTGGATCCAGAGAAGGGAGGAGGGGCCAAGCTCTTAAACTCAGAGAAGCTACGACCCCCTCCCTGCCAGGGCTGAGATGGAGCGGCCGAGTAGATCCGATCGAGCCGGGCCGGCGGGGGTGCGAGGAGTAGGAGGGGCGGACGGAGTACGCGGAATAGTAGAGCCGGATATAGCAGGGCGATGTCTGCCGAATCTGCTGCTGCATGGCCTGAATAGCCTGAGTCACCCCCCAGAATGCCCGGAGTAACTCGGCCTGCAGCTGCTGTGGGTCGTTGCCAACTGGGGCAACGGAACCCGCATCTGGTGAGGCTTCCGGGCCTCCCTGCTGGTCAGGGTCACCAGCCTGAGAGTCCCCCTCATGTCGCTGACCACTGGTGCGACGATGCATTATGAAATCTGCCATGGTTAGATTCCAATTAATATCATAATAAATCATCAAATCTCAAGTATTTATTTAAACAAGTCACTTGAATTTTTCTAATGTTATTACCCTCCTGATGTCATGTCAATATTTGGCCTAATGTAAATCATGTGTTTGGCCCTAATGTCAAACCAGGCTCTGATACCACTACAAGCTGTCACGCCTCGGACCCAGCTGGTGGTGGCCCAGGGGTGACAGCCCGCCGCATGCCAGGCATGCAAGGCATCCAGTACAATATCAATTATAAACAAGGAGGGTTAACAACTATATAATATACAAAGTTTAATCCTTCATATACAAATTATGTAATGTTGGGCAACAAACCAAAGTTCCAAAATAATTCCAAATGGGGTTACAAATAACAAAATAAAGTCAATTTACATCAAGAACTCCCAATTACCCCTGTTGTTGCCCCTGATAATTCTGTGGCTCTAGAAAAATATTGTAAGATTTAATGAGTTTACACTCAGTAAGTAAGCCTACTATTACATATTATAGCCAAATAAGAATTTTTTTATCAAGTCAAATACAAGTCATGCTTCCAAATTTAAAAATATTTCATCATATTATAAAATTGTACAAATCTCATATTCGAATAAATTGGAAGCAATTAATATGAAATAATATTTCAAAATACCATTTCAATTTCAAATCACTGTAAATCTCATTTCATACTAATGTCCCACGTCCACGTAATAACATCCCAAGGATGTAACCTCCCTGTACGCCCCCAGTGGAGGAAGGGTGCCAGAGTCAATTAGCATCTAATGCTATATCCTGTCACAGCACATCCCTAGGATGTGTGTTCTCCACATATTCCCCCTGTGGAGGTGGGTCCCGGAGTCATGTAACATGTAGTGTGGACCATGACGACATATAATATCACAATCACAAATAGCATTTATTCGCATAATAGCAAACATGTATCAATTTACTTTTCATGTTTTACCAAAATTTGGTAATTTTCCATAATCATGTAATAACTAGATGCATGTATCAAATGCTAATTTAATTTACCAAAATTAATAATAATCAAGTCAAATATTCATTTACAAAAATGTGGTACCACAACTATCATTTTTTTTCAAATAATACTATAAATCAATTCATTATTTCAATAATGGCATAATTTAATAATGATTTAAGAAAAATCATTATAACTGGCTTCCTTACCTCACAACGCTAATCCAAAAGTGTAAATCAACTGTAGGGATATCTAGGTACCTACAACATAATTTTTCAGATTTTTAAATTTCAAATTTTGGATGTCAAACTGACTCCTACACTTAACCCAATCTAATCCTGGGCCAAACTTGAGGCTTGAATATCTCCAAATATAGAAGCCCAAATGGGGAAATAAAAATTTCCCGACAAACTAGGATCAATGCTGATCCCGACCATATTTTTCTTTTATTGGGCCGAGCCCAAATTGGGGCCCGAAAATTCAGCCCAAAGGGGCTAACTGGACTGGGCCGAACCCGGCCCAGTCCCGGTTTTTTTTTTTCTTTTTCCCTTTTTTTTTTTTTTTTTTTCTTCCCCTGCTTCACCCCTGGTTCACCGAACCAGGGGTGGTGTGGCCGGCGGCCTAGGGCCGCCGCCGGCCCTCCCCGGGGGTCGGCCCGGCCGCCGGCAACCGGCCTCGAGCCGGTCGCCGCCGGCCGGCCGGCCCTTCCCTCTTCTCTTTCCTCTTCTTTCTCTTCTTCTTCTTCCTTTTCTTCTCCTCTTTCGTCACTGTGCCGGCGGCACGGCCGGCCACCGTTGGCCGGCCGGACCTCACCGAACGCCGCCCCGGCGCCGGTGAGGGCCGCCGCCGGCCCGGCTCCGGCGGCGGCCGGCGGGCACGCCGCCGGGCCGGACCAACGCGGGAGCCGGTTTTGGCTCCCACGGCGAGAAGGGCCATTCGGCCCTCTCCCTTCGCTTCGTCCCATGCCGGCGACACCGGCCGGCCGGACCCCGCCGGACGCCGCCCGGCGCGCCGGCGGGGGTCGCCGACCAAGGCTCGGGCCGGCGGGCCGGCGGGCACGCCGCCGGGCTCGAACCCACGGTGAAGGGAGGCGGTGGAACGGCCCTCCCCCCCTTTTTCCTCGCCGGCGGCACGGCCGGCCACCCCCGGCCGGCCCGACCCCACCGGACGCCGCCCGGCGCCGGTGGGGCCGCCGCCCAAGGACCGGGCCCGGCGAGCCGACGGGCACGCCGCCGGGCCCGAACCAAGCGCGGGAGCCCGCTTGGCTCCCGCGTCAGGGGAGGGCCTCCTGCGGCCCTCTCCCTCTCTCTCCACGCTCTCTCTCTCCCTCTCCTCGCCGGTGAACGGGGGGGGGCTTACCGGACGGCGGCGAGGTGGCGGGGATGAGCGGAGGGCGGCACAGCGCGAAGAGCAGGAGGAAGGAAGAAGACAGGGAGAGGGGCTTCAGTCCTCTCCCCAACCATTTTCCCTTTTTCTTTTAGCGAGGGGAGGGCCTGCACCCCCATGTGCGCGCGCGTGGGCGCGCGCTGGTGCACATGCAGCGCGCCGCGTGTCGCGTACCCACGCCGCTTAATTTATATAAAAAAATTGCCTGACGGGGGTTTACACATACTTATCAGATTCTCGGGTTAAATCAAATCTTGTTACTATCTATAAATCATATCTAATAATATGTCATCAGACCATGTATTAAATATTATAACAAGCGATCAAATGGTAATATTCGTTTTGTTGGTAGCTTGTGCGCTTTGCGATCTAGAATTAATCTTGGAATCGGCTCTAAAATCTAGGAGTTCATTTGCCAACAGGTCTCCCTTACAAGATGTATCAATCCATGAATCATCTCTAACAACCAGACAGTAATTACCGGGCACATACTTGTAGACTAAAAAGCTGATTTTTGTATTGTTGTCATTTCTTAAATAAGTCGTAGCTCGGTGGTTGCACCTGACTTGGTTCTCCCATAGTTTCCCACTTGTTGTCAAACAAGAAATGAAAAGGAGAGATTAATTGTATGATTCCTTCTAGTGAATTACTGCAAACAACTCTTTTTAAATATCCTTGGCAGCTTAAACAACACCATCAACTGCAAGTTATGCTACATAAAAGAAAGCCAGGCCATGCAATTCATAGTTGTTGTTCGAGAACACTTGAATAAAAAACACAAATACCATCTTCTTTCGCCATCAGGATCAGGTTCGGTCATATGATATGAGAGAAGTTAGATGATCTCTAGATTACCGATATGTTTTGACCAGTTATGATGAACGCATTTGCTATAGCCGTCCAGTTGACAGGTTCTCATATTATCGACCAGTCCGATTATAATATCAGGATTCAAAACAATAGGCAATTCCAACTTCTATTCTCACCTTAACGACGGTAAATAAAAAACTGGTTGCTCAATGACAGCAGCATGCTATCATCCTCCATGCTGACGCCATATGTGATGCCCAAATTAGGTGGAATATTTACACTCGAAATGAGCATAGAGGCCGTTTGCTGCATGCGAACAGCGAGGCCCGAAATTTCCGAGAAGTTTCTGGCCACGTCTTTGTCCAACAAGGTGGTGGATTCCATCACCAGAAGAAGCTTCGGCCATGTGTAAACGCGTGGAGCGCTAGGTGTACTTCATCTAGAAGCCCAACAAACGCCCACTCATTCAACCGATGGCAGGGAGGCAAACATCACGTTATTCAATCAAACAGTGATGGAAAATTAGTTAAAACGCACGCAAACCTCTCCCAATGAATTCTCACCCTGTGTATCCCTCCCGAATGACCTTCTGGAAAGCAAAGGTACTTGAAAATTCTATGAGAATATAATAGATATCAAATCTCCCATTGGGGGTTGAAATTAGGATGCCTCCAAGAGGACCTGGACCTCTGGGGACTGCGTATATAAATTAGCATAAAAGCCTTTGGCAGTTGCGCAAGCTCGCTAGCTAAAACAGAGGCATGGAGTCGCAAAGAGCCTTCCTCTTCTGCTTGCTGCTCTTGGTTTGCGCCCGGGATCGCATCTCCTGGGGTGCAGAAGCCAGGCCACCTCCCTCTATCAAACAAGAAAGTAAGCGCTACATACATACATACATATATAACTGTAACTGAAGGGTTTTTTTTTTTTGGTCACTGATTGGTTTTTGAATCATGGCGTGGCTCAGGATATGTTAAAGTGTTGGAGACGCTGGGACTAAACTGCAGGTGCTGCGACGGAGCCGGGGGCGAGTGCAGGAGCACCTGGGATTCCACTTGTGATAAATTGGATTGCCATCCCTGGAAATTCTTGTGATCTCGGCATCAGGATTTTGATTTCTTCGGCTTGTTTGTACACGACTTTTTGATTGCTGTAACTAAAAGCACCTAATAATCCTGTGAATATGTTGTTCCTGATTGCCGCTGACCTCAAGAGGTGGTGGTCGTCCCTGTGCGAACCACAAAAATTGTTGCTCAACGAGTTACCCAATCTATTAGATAGAGTTCTACCTGTTCAAACGAAATCAGCAAGAGAGTGCTTGTCCGAACAAAATAAATAACCAACCAAGAGAGTGAAACATCAAGGCAAGAACTATATGTTCTTACCATTTCAATCCAAATCCAAGTGGAAATAGGGGATCATGGTTCTGATGCTCAGGATTATTTATCAGTAAATGATCAACTGAAATAGACCATGTCACTGGCCATCAACTCTTGATCTCCCAAAGGAACTCAGCCATCCCTTCTCTCTCGCTCCCTGTAACGAAGCTGCAAGCGGAGCTTCTACCTTCACAAAATTTGGCTCACGATCACCAAGTGGGAACTTGGATACTTACGAGAGAGAGATCACTCAGTGCCATTAAAGGGACGTTGAGCTCTGTTCACTCTCACAAAAATCCTATATTGCCAGCCTCCTGATCATCATCATCTTCATCATCAACAACAACAACAACAACAACACCAACTGTGACCGAGAATGGTTGGGTTGTTCTGCAAAGGTGGCTGCTGATGGGTTCATCATTTGTCACTTTCGTTTCCCTCTCTTCTACCACTGCTGCTGCTGCTACTACTTCGATGGCTTCCAAGATAGTACTGCCTGCAAGTGGAAATAAATCTTAAGGCACCCAATTATCTCTCTTGAAGCAAGGCGAACTTTTCGGCACTGGCTGTTCTTATCTACAAAGATTTAAAAAAAGTATTATGCCCACAGAGTTACAAAGAGAATCCCTGAATTTGAAATTCTACCATCAGATTGTTTCTTTTCTTTTTTTTTTTTTTTTGGATGTAGTGGAAAAAGTAAAATAAATTAGGAGGACTTTCTTTTTGAAAGAGAATGCTTTTTTGCCTCTCCAGTCAATTGGAAAAAAGTTTGCCTTCGCAAAGAGGAAGAAGGTTCAGATATCAAGGACCTCAATCTCTTCGATCACACCCTTCTTGTAACAAGGGCTTGGAAATATTTCTTGAACTTTCATGGCACTTAAGGAATGCCATCTCTCTCATCTATTTTAAAAGAGTCAAATCCTGGAGAATCTTTAGAAAGATAATATTTCTTTCTTGGTCGAAGATGGCGCCTCTACGACCTTTTAGAAGCGCCCATAGTATCTCAACCTCCCTCTCTAAGCCATCTTTTCAGACCAATCTCCTAGAAGAAGAATGGTTTCTTCCTGACCTTTTACGAGTGGGTCAAATATGGCAGCCCCAAAGCTAGTCGGGCTACTTTATTTATTTCTAGGCCATCTAGAGTTTTTGGTGGAAGAGGATTGCGAGAATCTTTCTTGAAACATATTCTAATGAGAGGTCCCACTTATGAAGTGCTCTCTTTTCTCAATGATTGGTCCACCCTTTGTCCTCAAAGATGGCTATCAGGATACTTAAAAATGTCGCATAAAATTGAAGATCTAACAAGAGCTCTCAACGGCTGACAGTAGGCGCGCCAGATTTGCTGCCCCTAATGATGAGTCCCAAGGGGTCTATCTTTACCCCAAGCGCATCTTCCAAGAAGCAACTTCTGCTCCCTGCTCGTCTCTTCTTGGGCTAGGCCTAATTCTCTTATTTATAACATTTTCTTCCAGGCAATGGTATTGCTCCAAAGGTTACAATGATGGGTGAATAGAAGACTAGGTTCATCCTTGAAACTTTCCTACTTCAATTACGTAACTTCTTTTGTCATGCTTTGCCTCCTATCAATGACTCCACTACTATTTTTTGGACTCAAAGTTATTAGGTTTTGTCTCTTTTTATTGGTCCTTATGAGACTTGGCAATCATGGTATGTTGTTGCAAGAGCTTTTGTCTATACTGCTCCATTATAATTTCTAAACGTTTCTTTAATTTATTTTGATGGAACTGAGCTTCAAGCTCAACCTCCTCTGCCTTAAAAAATAAAATTAAAAAAAGAAACATTGAAGGGAATGCGTATACCTAGAAGAAAATTAATGAATGAACACATTCTTCGACTTGCTAATCATGAAAACCATAGACTCAAGGCTAGGATTGAAGAAAATCCCAATGGTCCTTATTGGTGATTGAGTTACAGTTAAAATTTTAAGATCCCTGGTTTCCAGCTTGCATATATCTAGTGTTACTGCTTTTCACGGCATGAGATGACCCGATAGCTATGTAATGAGAGAGGAAAAAAAAAAAAAAAATTTCTGGTGGAGAACTCTACGAAGGAAGCTGATACGATGCAAATGCCACTTGCAATGGCATCAATTTTTGTTTTTTTTTTTTTTTGGAGACTGAAACATAGCTAAGAGAAGCAACTCAGCAAGCAACAAGAATTAGAGTACTAAATGAACCATAAATATGTGATCAGCCGATTCTTTCTTTTTATCCTTGAAAGTATGCTACTGATTTTAGATCAAGTTAATCGGTGATACAAAAGAGCAACTTTATGATCCAACTGAATTGGCTCCGTACATGGTCAACTGATTAATATAGTCCTTGGACTACAAAAAAAAAAAAAAAAAAATCAACGAAATGGTTTCCCCCTGCTGATTCACATACGACATTCTACTATACCACCAATGATAATGATTAATTGAACGAGAAAGCCCGTCCAAGACACAAAGCACAGGCATTAGCGGATCAGAGTTCTTCATTGATTCGTGGAGTCGAGGTGACAAGCCATGAGATGACACAGCCCTGTGAGAAATTTCTCCAAACATTTTTTGGGCTAAATGGGATTCTCGCCGAGCAGGAGACAAAAATGGCGAATTTCTGCTTATAATATAACTAGTTATTTTAAAAATATAAACATGATGATAATAGATGAGATGATTATAGTAAAAGTGACAAATCATGTTAATGGATTGTCGGATTAATTTTAAAGTATAATAACAAATGAATGAATTCGAATTTGATCAGTTTATTAATTGGATTAGAAAGAACCCGACTCGTATATATATATATATATATATATATATTACATGAGCTATGTGACATGATCCGTATAACCCATTTAACTTATATAATCTGTATGATCGTGACCTGTATAACTGATATAATCTAATCCGTATAATCTATATAAAACTCGTGTAACCTATATATACATGTTTAATACTAATTTATTTATAAACTAATTATATAATAAAAATCATAACTCATATTTACGAATCATTGTAGTAATGAGGGCAGATATAATATCAAGAACAGTTGTATTTTACAACATTAGTGCTAGTGATAAAAATTAAAAATAATATGAATAAAAATTACTTTCATTTTTAAATAAAAAATAATTTTAAATACTAATAATAATATCTAATATATTTTTAACTTAATTTATATAATTTATTTTTAAAAAATATAAATAAAATTGACGCCAAACAAGTTGTAAAATATCACACTTCAAATTACTTTGATATGTGTGTTATATCTTTCCATTAAATGATCCTCTCCCCTCACATAAATCACTATTATGAGTTAATATTGTACGTTCAAACTCGTAAGATCCTGATCGCAACATTCATACGCAGTAAAAGATGAGAGGAGGCGTTGGACTGTAAACTTCATGCAATGCCCACCGGCCCACGTACATCGGGATCGATGGTGAGATTTACCATCCAGCTTCACCGAGAAAAATACCAAAAAAAAAAAAAAACAAGAATGTTTTTTTTTTTTTTTTTAAATTGCCACTTGAAACATTACCCCTGGTTTTTTCTTTTTCTTTTTCTTTTTTCTATCTTTCGGAGAAAAATCATGGCCAACTTACTGGTACGCTGGACGATATGTTCTGCACATGGGTAAGGCAACTCATTCTCTGAAACTTATTATGAACTTGATCCAATGATGGCAATCACAACACAATTGTTACAAAGCCAAGGATGCAACTAAATGAATGGAGAACTCCAATACGCGTGCTTAATTGCAACTATGGTCCCTGTTAGTCCTGAAATTTGCTTGTGCCATTAACAACAATATCATCATCATTCAAAAGCCAATCTGCACGAGATTTCATTTTGAAAAAATAGACATGGAATACAGTTCAACTAATAAAGCTTGAGTCTCTTCCGCAATGTAGACCTATTAGAAAACAACAGTGTCTAGCATGGTCCCCAGAGTCTGAACTATATTCGATGACATCAAGTTTGAGACGTGCTCTTCCAAATGCTTCTTCGCATCTTGCCTTCCAACATTTGCAATCGCCAGCTTCTCTGGTGGCAGCTCATCTTCCTCTTGAACTGCTTTGTTATACTTGATGGCTAAATTCAGCATTTCCTGCTCATATACCCAACATCACATACCAAGGTCATTAGAAGATGCTGCAGTTGAATAACAAATTCCAAACTAGCAAGCCAGAATTTAAAGATTCTGCAGCAACATTAGGTAATTCTCTATCATGGCATGACATCAGACTGGAAAACAGAGAAACAATAAAGAGATGAATGTCTAGGTAAGCATACCTGCACGGTCTGCTCATTAGTTTTGGAATGGGTATCAAACTTGCGCAAAGTCAATCCATCAGTCCACTTCTTTTTGTGCAGGTTCAGTAACATCTTTTCTTCAAGCTCATTTTTCCGATAATTTATGGCTATAGAGTAGTAATGCCGATTCAACCCATGGATCAGTGCCTAGTGAACAAAAACCATTAAAAAAGATTAATTTTTAAGAAGATAATCATGGCTATAGAGTAATAATGCTGATTCAACCCATGGATCAGTGCCTAGTGAACAAAAACCATTAGAAAGGATTAATTTGTAAGAAGATAATCAAACAAAAGTCACACAGTTACCGCGTCGATGCGAATCACCACAAAACAAGAGAAACACCAATGATAGATGTAACTCAAAGCTAAAGTTAACAAGATATCAAGCCAACATGGGAACCATGCTTCTCATGATCCACATTTGTATACTGATTAATTAAGCTATTAAAATAATGAGCAGCCTTCAATTACGTAGGCTAAGGAAAACATTAACCCTTCAAATGAAGACATTTCATTAATCTAAATGGAGTACAAGATGAACAGTATACATAATAAAATAATTAGAAAACCTGTCTCCAATGATTAGGATTTCAAACTTAAAACCCATCTTGACAAGGTTCAAAGCAAAACCTGCTATTAAATAGGCTCTTATTTAGAACCGTATTAATTTAGGCTTTAATTAAACCTGATTAAAAAAGATTGATGCCTTGTTTAGTTGCAGGAATGGAATTGAATGAACATAGTTATTGCAGTGTTTGCTCGGAGCAGGGAATGGAATGGAATGCCAAATCCATTCCAATGTTTGTTAGTAAAACTGGAAGAATAAAATCAGGTTTATTATAAATTTGCTGTTGTATCCTTATGCATAGAAAGTGGTTTAAAAGTCAATAACAAGTTATATTCTAATATTATATTATATTATAATTTAATTACATTATAATGAAATTTATTATATTAAATTTTTTGGTGATGATGAATATAATATTAAATTTAACATTATAATATTAAAATATAGCAACTTTCATATTATAACATTAACTGTTATATATTATAATATTATGATGTTAAAATTATAACATTACATATAATATTATAATATTATAACAATTTTAATGTTATTATAACTGTTATAATATTATAACATTAAATTTAATATTATATTAATTATTATATTATTATAATGAAAGTTGTTATATTAAATTTTTTGTTGATGATGAGACAAATTATATCAAATTTAATATTAAGGGTAGTGGAATGGAATTATGATTCTCAAGTGGAATGTTATATTAAAGAACCCAGCCACCCACATTATAATATTATAACAATTTTAATGTTATTATAACTGTTATAATATTATAACATTAAATTTAATATTATATTAATTATTATATTATATTATATTATTATAATGAAAGTTGTTATATTAAATTTTTTGTTGATGATGAGACAAATTATATCAAATTTAATATTAAGGGTAGTGGAATGGAATTATGATTCTCAAGTGGAATGTTATATTAAAGAACCCAGCCACCCACACACCTCATCTGTTTTCATGACTTAGAGAACTCAATCATAGCAAACATAGAAAGTTTTGTGGAATAATGATATCCAAAATAATGTGCAGCAAGAATCTTTTACCTAGCAAGAATGAAGCCAACTAGGAGAATGATGGTGGGCCTCTCTTATTATATAATACCAGGGATATAAAAGGAATGGGTGAAAGAAGGGTGTTACCTAGGCTGGCTACCTTTTCTCTTTCTTGTTCTTCTTCACTTGGTAATGCTACCCGATGGATCATGAAAGGCCTACCTTTGGCAGCTTTGTTGATCAATGTACTCACCCCTCGACTTTAGCAAGCACTAGCAGTCCTTGAGGTGATGCCAAAGATGTGAAAAGCTGCCTCCATCCTCTCTCTATTCATAGACAAGCAAGAGATAGGTGGGGAAGAAGCCTTGGTGAGAAAGTCTTGCATCATATTAAGGTGGCATAGGATGTGTATGTGAAAGCGTAGGAGTTGGACTCCTCTTCTAGAAGAGGATGGCTTCCTGTTATCCTAAACCAGATATGGGTATAGGTGTTAAGTCACCATTAGCCAAAATCCAATGGCACCAACTGCATGCCAAGGTTGATGTCTATCCAATTGTATCCAGCCATCTCAAAAATGTCTGAAGATACAAAGCAACATCGAGAGGCAAACATCTAATTTAAAATTGAAGAACCATGCTAGCTAAGTTAAAATTCAGAAAAAAGCTGACCGAGGAATTATCAAATGAGGGACCCAAACCCATCCTACTTATTTTCTGATCCAAAGGTAAAAGCACCTGCTTGAAAAGAAAGGGCTTAGTCCTGATGAGTTATCAACATTGCCAATACTTGAGAAGCTATGCGCTCCTAAAAAAAAATGATACTTCATGAAATCAGAGCCTTTAATGATCATCCACTTCATAATACCCTTCTTACAAAGATGTGCCCAAGCGAACATGAATTTTACAAAACTTAATTCTCATGGCCATCATAAAATATGAATCTTCTTAACAAGTATAAGCATAAACTAACACATTGAGCCAACGCTCAGCATTCTTTGCAACCCACATATTACTAAGTCTTTGTCTATGACAGAGCATCTGGTTCTTAATAAGAGTCAGGTCAACATGTTTTGTGCATTCTCGAGGCAATAGAATTTCCAATATAGTTTTGGTCACTTATTGACAGGTGGCGTTATTACAAACTTTGTATTTTTATAATGGTTACATTGACTCCAGCTTACCTCTGCATTCCTGATTCTTGTAGAAGAGGTGTATTCCCACTTGATTTGCCATGAGTTAATTCGTGATAACTGGAACAAAACTCATCACCTAAGACTAAATGAATGATATGATCCAAATAAACTTGAGTCAAGACATGCTGGTGGCATTTCTGCAATTTTGGTTACCTTGTAACTAAAACCTAAAGGGATCGGGCTTTGTCCCACCTATCAGCTGTTTTGAAACCCACAAATCTTCTCTATAGTATTGTTTTTGACTCAGGACATAGATGACAGATATACGGACATTTTATATTGACTTGAAGATCAAAGAAGCCATCCTAAGAATGAGATTGACACCATCGAATAGCAACCAACGAACCTTTCCCATGCTGAACTCTTTCGAAGAAACAGCACTCATCCACATTAACCACCAGATTGACACACATTATCTTGATATAAGCGCTTTCCAAGTCACCAGATTAGCATGGGAAGTCTCGAGATAAAGATTGGATGAGCTCAAACTCATTCAAGTGATGCACAAGGCAGAGTTCGTTTGGGACTTTTGTTGCCATCCTCCTCCATGCAAGGAGTGCAAGAACCTCGGATGAGGGACAATGGAAGTACCTGCTTCCAGAACATAGATCATTAAACAAGAATTCTTAGCCACTTGCAGATATCTGATAGTTTGTGGGACTGTAACATTATCATTTACCTGATTTATGATCCAATTTCAAATACTCAGAAGGCTTATAGAACTTCCTAGCCTCCAATTTTCAACTCAATCCGGTGGTGGATCTCAACCCAACATTCTTTAGATTCTGCACCAACTAGACTGGAATATCAAGCGATCTACTAATATCTACTGATGCTAAATCTTCTCATATCATGCATGATCACTTGATCAGTGATTGAATCAGCACCCATGAAATTACGCATAATATGCTTACATGGATCAAAATCTCATGGCAATCCATCGGCAAGTTAGAAATGACCGCATCACCTTATTGAAACTGAAGTTGTGTTCTTGAAGCAACAGCTCCTTTTCTTTGAATCTTAGATTTAATTAAAGCCCAAACTATGGCCAGACCTAATCATGGGCCAGGCTGGGCCAGGCTTTGCCCAAAGTTTGACAAGATTTACTTAAGCCCAAGCCCACCCTAGCCTGCCCTCCAAGCCTACCTTCTAGGCCCAAGCCTAGTCCTTACTTGAGCTTCTTGACCATTTTTTTCAATTTTAAAAAATACTTAAAAATACTTTAAAATGCTAGAAATGAAACCTAAATATTGACAACCTACATGCCTATTATCAACAACAATTGTCAATAGATATATCAAATATAGACAAACAACACAAGAAAATAATCATGACAAGAACATATTAAAAACAAATCATGGGTCAAGCCAGTCTCAGGCCAAGTTTTAATCTTCAAGCTCAAGCCTGGCCTGTTTACCAAACAGACCTATTTTCCAGCCCCAACCAAGCCTGTCAGGCCTAAAACCTTGGCCCAAGCCTGCCCAAAAGGCTGCATTCTTGAGAAGGCCATCTGGCCTGTGAATAGATCCACCTATGAGTTAAAAAAGTTTCTAAAATAAGAGCCTGGTCATTGATAGGTTGGACTTCAAATCTCATGAAAAGGCCTTTAAGTGCAAAACCCTAAAACTTATGCACAGGGTTATGCCAAACCCAACATCTAAATTACTTTTATATGTAAATTTCTTTTATCATCTGCAACACTCATATATTATCTCATTATTTTTATGAATAAAAATCTTTTGTACAAAGGTCTTTGTTTCTCAACCATCATGACTAGAGGTTGCTCATTTATTTAAGAGCTTAATTAATCAGGATTTAAGTAGATTGAGGAATGTAGTTCCCACATTTACCCGATTCCTTTATGACTTGAACTCTTGTTTCTCACAAATAAAGTCACATCTATAATTTATGTTTCTATCATTTTGTGGTAATCCATATTCATCAAACAATTTACCTGAATAGATGGCTTGTTGAGATGCCCAACATTGGAAGTAGTCTGGCGAGGTTCTTGGCCTAGCATCATGGTCTGAGGATTGATCAAACGGAATGCATCAATGACAACTTTCCCTTTAACACTTTGGATTGGATCTATGACAACTGCTACTGCCCTTGGATTCAAGGCTTCAAAACTCTGTGATAGGCAATGCAATTTAACAACAGTGTCATAAAGTAGTAAAGCAGTTTAATGACAACAATATATAAGCAGACTCAGCAACAATGATATCATTGACCATAAGCAATATGAACTTCTAGTAAATTTCACAAAGACTGAAACGGTATGGAGTGTTATGAAAGGAGGCATAAGCATCACCAAATCTAGTGGAACAACAGAAGCGAATCACTCTTCTAATGCAATTGAACAACCATGCCATAAAGCAATAAAGCAGTTTAATGACCAGAGCATATAAGCAGACTCGGCAATAATGATAGCATCAACCAGAAGCACATGAATTTCTAGTAAATTTCATAAAGACTGGAATGGTCTGGAGTGATATGAAAGGAGGCATAAGCATTACCAAATCTAGTGGAACAACCAAGGCAAATCACTCTTCTTAAAAAACTAGTTCATGTATACAATTATAATAAACAAGAGAAAGGATGGGTCAGCTCAATCCTTCTCCATTTTCTTTTTTCAATTTATTAAGTTTCTCACCTGCTGTGTATTTATATCAACCCCAGAAAGCCAACAACCAAAGCCAGGATGAGAATGGTACCACCCTACCACCATTTCAGGCCTGCAAAATTAGAATCAAAGTTACTGATTATTCTTTCTGCAGCCTTGCAAAGATTCATTACATCTTAGCCTTGCAAACATCCATTATATCTTATCAATGATATAGTCATCAATGTACAAAATTTAGCAAAGCAAGGTTGTTAAAAAACAAAAGCATTAATTAAGATAAAAATATATAAATAACAATTGTTATGCGTGTGAGTGCTCGTGCCTATGTGCATGTGTATCACAGAGAGAGGGAGAGAAAACACAGAAAGAGGGAGTGAAAAGACGTGGGGATGGAGGGAGGGAGGGTAGCTTGATGGAATAATATATGGTGCCGATCATAAGAAATACACATTTGAACATCACAGATACTACTCCAAAAACCTCAAGAAGAGGTACTACCTTCCTGGAACTGACCCTTAAATAAAGCAATCAAATTAGTAAATAGTATATTTGCAACTTTCATAAAGCTTCCAAAATAAGCCCATATTGCCTATCTTAATAGATTGCAAGGACACTTTAAAATGGCCAAGTAATAAGAAGAGAGAACTCTAGCAGATAATGAACAGTCATATATTGAATCTGACTTAGCCAAATAACCTCTACAGCCTGCTAACAGCTTAAAAATCAGGAAAAAAAAAAAGGCAAAAAATACCTTTGGTCAGGGATATGTTTGAGATAACACCTTTTCCTGCAATCTGTTAATAAGACTGCATACAGATATAATTTCATTTCAACATTACTTTGTTCTCAGAAACACTAAAGGTATAGCCTCTAAATTATGGCAAGACCAAATGAGCAGACGAGTTCTCAGATTCAAGAGATGAAGAAATGCATTGTAGCATGTAAGGCAGATAAATTATCTGAAATTGGCAAATTCAATATAATTTTTATCATGCATAATAAACAACAGTAGAGATGGTAGTACATATAAGAATTATCAATCAATGGGGGTAACAGTGACTGCCGTATGGTGCAGAGAAGGAAAAAAGTACACTTGACTCATTGACTACACTGCAAGGTCAATGTGTCAAACAAGACCCATCCTTAAATTTGTTTCAATTCTACTCTGTAGCAGTGATCAGATAAGGACCCAAAAAGCTTTAGGTTTCCAGAACACTTTAGATCTCTTAGAATCAGAAGGAAATCAACTGAAACTCTAAAACATATTTCTATTATGGAGTTAAAAGCACCATATCCCCTCCCATGCATCCAATGTTGATCTTAGAATCAATAAAATACCGGTAGAATTAGAAGTGCTGTGCTGTCACATTTCCTTAAAATAACAGAAAATTTTCTGATCACCTAGTTCTACAGCCCTAGCACCAAAGGCATCCGGTCTATCTCTCTGCAATTACTTGCAATTACTCAAGTTAATCTATAATTTAAATACATGAGATAGACCCCAAGTAACAAGGTAATTGAAACCCTGGTCTCCCCACTTGCAAAAAGAAATCCATGTACGTTCTCTTACAAGTTGTATAAATAACGACCATGTAGAACAATATAAAACAGGGGAAAAAAAAAATACGTGGAACCATGTTAGCAAAGATAATGCACAAGATCCCAAACCTACTTCTTTCTTCCAAGAGCTAACCAAGTGGAAATCTTTCAATCTCACATGTTACGGAGGCACCTCTCCAAAGTTCCATCCTTCCGAATAACCCATCTCAATCCCAAGCAGAACAAAAAAAAATTTAAAGTGAGACAATATTTGCAAAAAAAATTCTCATATGACATCCATGTTTCCCACATAATGAACTCTAGTTTACAGCTTTCAAATATAAGACACCTTCACTGCACAAATTGCATAATATCTTATAACCAAAGTAAACATGCCAAAAGAAACTGGATCATTTTGATTTATCCAATAAATATTAATATCAAATGCTTGAGAAAGATCCCCTCACCAAGCAAAAGTTTTTATATTGGAAAGGATTTCTAAAACACTCCAGCTAGGTCACACTAAATCACATGTGTTTTATATATATAAAAAAAAAAGCATAATTATTTAGGAATCATTGTTTATTCCGATACAAGAAAAAATAAACTGCTCCACTAACGTAGCCCCTTCTGTACAGTTGCCTTTATTACCATGGACAAGTGTCGGGAATATGATTGCTACAAGTCATTCATTCAGTCCATCAGAGTTCTTCAGGGAAAGTTATTTATTGAGTCTAGACAAAGATGATTAATACCTCTGGTGCTAATAACAAAGGAAAAAAAGAAAAACAAAAGTGGCATTCGAATATTTCGATAAAATCCTTAATTTTTATTAAAGAAACAGAAAAACAAAAGAAGAAATTGGGAAAGGTAAGAGAGAGATGAAGACCTTCCGGTCTGCTTGAGCATATCGAGCATGTTGGTCTGGAAGACGTGGTCGACGGCCTCGACGCTGACGCCGGTCCCGCTCTGCGGCATGGCGAACACGTCCACCACCCGCACCGTGTACTCGTCGACGAACTCCCCCAGCATCAACCCCATCACCTCCATCGGAACCCCAGCCCTCCCTATTTTTGGTTTTTTCAATCAATAATATAATACCAAGATCAAGAAAAAGATATCTTTATAACAAGAAACCCTAATTTGATTTCAAGAGCGCACTTCATGGGATGAGGAAAACCCTAGTTCTGATGGACGGAAAAAGGAAGGAGGCCGTGGTAATTTACCGTGCTTGAGCATCTTGAGGAGAGCGAGGGAGGAGATGTAGACCTGCTCCGACGAGTCGAGCAGCGGGGAGTCCGTGGGCGGGTGCCCCATCCCTCCCGCCCCCGTGAAGATCCGATGCAGCCTCTCCATCTCAATATCTCGCTCTGCGCGGCCTCTCGGGCGTTCTACGCTTCGCTAACCAAAGACCCAGCTCCGTGCTCAGCATGATTTATTTACATAGCGTTGGCGTAGGCTTTTCAGGCTGGCTTCAGTCACTTAGCGGGCTGGGCGTTGAGTCAATTCCAGCCCACAAATCGCATCCTGTCCATTAACTTCAGCCCATTACCAGGACCCGGTGCATGAAACACGATGGGGCGCGTTCAACGCCACTAGTGGACTCCCTTGCAGATATCAATGGCGTAGAACACAAACAAATAATAAGCAAAATCTAACCTAAGAACTAAAACAAATTATTAATCAACACAGTATGGTCTGATATGTGCTACAAAGATCTTATTCCACTAGTCCTATTTGGTGGCACTTGAATAGAAATCAGGCTCAAGCCCTCTTTTGTTGCTAACTTGGTGCACAACCCAGCGAGTCAATCCAAAAGCATATCTCCTTTTGTGTGGTGCTCAGTCTTTTTATCCAAATGCTATGATACCTTAAAAATAACCCTGTATCAAATAAAATAAAAAAAATTTAAAGTGCTTATAATTTAAATTCATCTACTATTAATTAATTTTTACTCAAATTTTTAGAATCACATAATTTCGATCCGCTAACGAGTTAATTGGACTAGCAGATTGGCTTAGGATGTTATAAATGGTATCAGAGCTAATCCAATTGTATAAAAGTTGATGGATAAAAAAAAAAAACTATCTATATAATGATGGTAGAATCTTTCATTCTTCGCCATCCGGATAGTGGTAGGGTTCCGTCATTCTTACAGTACAAATGATCTGACTCGAAGTAGATTTTGAATAACTCATGGCATACGACGAAGACATCGCATTAATGAGTTAATTGAATCAGTGAATGAGCTTAGAGCGTTATATTTGTACTCCTAAATACAATCGAAGACAGGATCTTGGTCACTGCCTCTGCTGCAAAAGAAATTTATCAGCTTGGAAGGCTCTTCCCATTTTTGCCGGAATCTTGCTTTTATAAATTTACCCGTGCGGGACATGCATGGCCCTCGTGCGAAATCAAGAGCACATGGTAGATTATATCAATTTTTGACACATCCATGCAGCAGCATGGAACAAAGAAACGAGATGCATTCTTGCTGTCATGAAGAACTCGTTGATCGTTATCCTACAACCTCACAACAAACCTTAATTTGATGTAAAGAATAGATGCAGCTTGATTCAAAAAACTGGTTAGAATCCGAGAGACCATGATGTCACAAAATTAGAATATCATCTTTATCATCATCATCAAATGATAGGTTAAAAAAAAAAAAAAAAACACCAGCAGTAACTTATATATATATATATTTCTTTTTGTCAATTGTAACATAGTTGACAATCTAACAATGACAACTCACAAGAATCCATAACCCTTCTGCCAGGATACTACCATATGAATCCACTCCATCAGACTCCTAGACGTGTACATGAGTACAATATCTACTGTGTCAAACTACGGACAGGCCCCACAGGCACAGGGACAAGAACTCTCTAAGCGTGGAGATAATTAGCTGCCATCATCAACTCCCAAGTAATTTCAGGTTCAACATGAAACTCCATCTCCTTTCAACTGCCATGAACGAGGGTCAAGATAGGGATCAGCTAAACAAAAGAAGGGCAAAGTAGAAATGGCTTTCAAATCATTCTAGAAATCATACAATGACATCGTAAGTTATCACTAGAGACTTTACATATGAAATCATTCCATGTAAAGCAGTCTTTACATAAGAAAATGACTTTTCTTACTATATACATTTAAATTTACTATGATAGCGTTCATTGTTCCAGAAAATCTCTCAACATGGGAAACTTTCCAGTTTGGATTGCAAAAACAATGAAGACACCGAAGAAACACAAAGGATATAAAAATATTTTGCCTGTGGAAAATTAAAATCCTATTTTGTGCACATAGTAGGCACTGATAAGAGCACAATGAAAGAAATGCCATCTAATTGCTGAATACAAAAGTAACATTTGTTCACCTGTCAATGTTTTATAATTATCTTGTTTGATGAAAATATACATCAGAAAACTTTTTTCCTTGATGTGGTAAAGACTCTAAAATTTTATAAACCAATAATTTGACAGCTTTACAACCTCTCTTGACACCTCTTATGCTCATTGTCAAGAGTTTTGCATCCTTGCCACTGTCCATAGATATAAAATTGATAACAAGTTAGGTTGGAATTATTTTTACCCATCACATTCTAGTCCTAACTTCTCATACCCTACTCCATTCTTATATCATGCCCATGAAACAGTAATTTTAGTCTCCATGCTTGATTTCGTAGGAAATGAAAATCTTAAAGCATCCAAGTAATTATATACTCTTGCGAGTCTCTGCTCTGTTACATCTTATCTCTAGTGAGAACTGAATCTGATGTCCAAAATTTAGTACCATAGACGGGAGATCGCGTGCCCAAATGACCTTGCCATCTTGCTCTCTCTGGCATGCGATTCGGCACATCACATGCATGCAAGAATCACATCAAAACATTCAATAGCACTACTTGTACAGTGCCAATTATATTTCTTTCGGAGAAATTAAAATAATGGTGTCGCCCTTAAAGCACCCCACCCCAAAAGAAAGAAAGAAAGAAAGAAAGAAAGAAAAAGAAAAAAAAGAGAGGGAGAGGGAAAATAAAAAAATAAAAAATAAAAACAGCTCGCCTGTCAGCCATGAGAGCTCAAGCTCGAGCAGCGACATTCTGGACAAATTCTGCGCCTAAAATAGATCACGCGGTAGTTACGAAATCGCTATCGCTATTATCCTGGCGCCACCCGCAACCAGGCTGGAGGGCAAGGGAATCTAAACAACCGGAGACAAAAACGGCTCCCAGTGCTGCTGCAAGCATCGCCCAACGAGAGGCCGACCAAGAGCAACTTTGCGACGTGGACGGCAGATGCTGGCGCCCGCATCGCAAATCGTATGCGTGCGACGTTTTCGCGTTGCCCGCCTGCTTCTCTCTCTGTTGAAGGAGCGAACGTGGGCGCATCCCGGCAGCTCCAAGTGGAGCCAACAAAAAATATTCAAATTTGTAGCAAATTCCTTTTTTTTATTTTATTTTTTTTATTTTTTAAATTTTTTTTTATAGTGATATCGATTATATATATATATATATATATATATCGGGAAATAATACTAAGAATAACGAGGTGGCGATGTTTGGGGCGCATAAAAATGTTCATTGGCTTTTTCTTTCTCGCCATTGACCTCTGGACTTTGCTCCTCGGTCATCTCTCCTCGCCCTTGAAACCCATCGAATTCTTGGCTTTTTCCGCGTTCCTTCGATCGGATCTCGCATCGGGTAGGGTTCCCTCCAAGCCGATCTTTATCCTGTTCGATCCTGTCTTCTCTATCGATTTTGGTTTCGGATCTTGGTTTGTTTGGTTCAGATCGGAGGGTGGAGGGGAGGAGGAGCCGCGGAGATGGCGCACAGAGGGAATCACGAGTACGATTACCTCTTCAAGATCGTCCTGATCGGTGATTCCGGCGTCGGCAAATCGAACATCCTTTCGAGATTCACCAGAAACGAGTTTTGCTTAGAGTCCAAATCAACCATCGGCGTCGAATTCGCCACCAAGACTCTTCAGGTCAGCTGTTTCCATTCTCGTCTTCACCGATCCGTGTTCTTGTTCGTTCCCCTCTGTTTTAATCATAGGAGCAATCATGACTACGAATTCGATTTGGAAATAGCTTTGAAGTCCTGCAATCATGTGTTCGACGCGTAACCTTTTCTCTCTTTTTTTATTTTTTTTTTTGAAAAAAAGGGAAAGTTCCGTGTATAAATTTCGAACAGTAGATTCATATCATTGAGAAATGTTGCTGCTGCGATATTATATAAATTTGGAACGGTAAATTCGTATCATTTAGAAATGTTGTTGCTACAATATTATATTTGCGGTAAGTAATCAAGGGAAAGCGAATTATAGCCTTTGAATTGTGGTCAGTGATGTGGAATAGACCTTGTGATATGCATTCAGAACCCTAATAGTAAATTTTACTCACAGTCATGATCCGTTACGATCTCAATAACCAGGCCCCTCCCATCCCTATTTCTTGGGGGAAAAATAGCTTCATGGTATGTTACATGGAGTTTCCTTTAACTTCTACTCATACTTTTGGAAATTCAAAGCAATCAAATGCTATTCACATTCTCATTCAAGAAAGATAGGGGAAACTCATCCACTAGGATTCATTTCAAAGGGAAACTGAAATGGATTTCATTTACCTCTATGTTGAAGCTATTTTGGATGGATTGGAGCAGATTTATGCCACCAAGACTCTTCAGGTCAGCTGTTTCCGTTCTCGTCTTCTCCGATCTGCGTTCTTGTTCGTTCCCCTCTGTTTTAATCATAGGAGCAATCATGTCCACGAATTCGATTTGGAAATAGCTTTGAAGTCCTGCAATCATGTGTTCGACGCGTAACCTTTTCTCTCTTTTTTTATTTTTTTTTTTGAAAAAAAGGGAAAGTTCCGTGTATAAATTTTGAACAGTAGATTCATATCATTGAGAAATGTTGCTGCTGCGATATTATATAAATTTTGAATGGTAAATTCGTATCATTTAGAAATGTTGTTGCTACAATATTATATTTGCGGTAAGTAATTAAGGGAAAGCGAATTATAGCCTTTGAATTGTGGTCAGTGATGTGGAATAGACCTTGTGATATGCATTAAGAACCCTAATAGTAAATTTTACTCACAGTCATGATCCGATCTCAATAACCAGGCCCCTCCCATCCCTATTTCTTGGGGGAAAAATAGTTTCATGGTATATTACATGGAGTTTCCTTTAACTTCTACTCATACTTTTGGAAATTCAAAACAATCAAATGCTATTCACATTCTCATTCAAGAAAAGATAGGGGAAACTCATCCACTGGGATTCATTTCAAGAGGAAACTGAAATGGATTTCATTTACCTCTATGTTGAAGCTATTTTGGATGGATTGGAGCAGATTTATGCCACCAAGACTCTTCAGGTCAGCTGTTTCTGTTCTCGTCTTCTCCGATCTGCGTTCTTGTTCGTTCCCCTCTGTTTTAATCATAGGAGCAATCATGTCCACGAATTCGATTTGGAAATAGCTTTGAAGTCCTGCAATCATGTGTTCGACGCGTAACCTTTTCTCTCTTTTTTTATTTTTTTTTTTGAAAAAAAGGGAAAGTTCCGTGTATAAATTTTGAACAGTAGATTCATATCATTGAGAAATGTTGCTGCTGCGATATTATATAAATTTTGAATGGTAAATTCGTATCATTTAGAAATGTTGTTGCTACAATATTATATTTGCGGTAAGTAATTAAGGGAAAGCGAATTATAGCCTTTGAATTGTGGTCAGTGATGTGGAATAGACCTTGTGATATGCATTAAGAACCCTAATAGTAAATTTTACTCACAGTCATGATCTGATCTCAATAACCAGGCCCCTCCCATCCCTATTTCTTGGGGGAAAAATAGTTTCATGGTATATTACATGGAGTTTCCTTTAACTTCTACTCATACTTTTGGAAATTCAAAACAATCAAATGCTATTCACATTCTCATTCAAGAAAAGATAGGGGAAACTCATCCACTGGGATTCATTTCAAGAGGAAACTGAAATGGATTTCATTTACCTCTATGTTGAAGCTATTTTGGATGGATTGGAGCAGATTTATTATTATTTTGACTGGAATAGGAGGCTAAGGTACGTCACCTATCCTAGTACTCTATTGCCCAAGCTCATTTAACTGCTGAGGTTAATATACGGCAAGCTTTGCTTTTCTTGGGAAATCCGGCTCCTCTACGACCGCAAATAAATGTAAGGACTGGTTCGGCATTATCGCCCTCTTTGGAGGGTGGATTGAATAAAGATACATCGGAGAGTCCCAAATTAGACCAATAGAATTTCGTCCGCTAGAATAAGAAAAAAAGAGATCAGATCAGAAAATTAGAGATCAAATGCTACCGCATAATTCTTGACATGCTAGCATCTATTTCCAACCCAGTAATACTTTGCAATCAAACAGTTCCATATACATATTTGTCCTTTAAAAGAAGAAAAGAAGAGCTCATGAATGTTTATAAGCACATGCAAACTGTAGAGTCTTTTTTTTTTTATTGTTGGGGCATGTATGGGTAATTAATTGCTTGCATGATTGAAAATTCCTTGCCAAGGGGGAAGAAGCCTAGGTCAGGTGGCCAGCCCAGTCCAGTCCACAGTTTTGTAAGCTTGGACACTAAAAATAAGCTAGTAGGACAGGCCTAGCAAAATAATAGGTTGATCTAAAAATTGGATCAGGCCTGGAGTTTGATAAGCTCTACATACCAGCTAAATAAGTAACCACCTTCTATGCTAAAATTGAAGATGTAATTATGAAATTTTCATCTATGTTTGCAAATGTGAATTGAATTTGTTGAGTGATATTTGAAGTAGTTTAACTTATTTAGCTTTTTTTATCATTTTACCCTTGTATTCTTATTCTTTCTCATTTTTTTTTTTCTCTTTTTTTTTTTTATAGTTATTTTCCCTTTATTATGTCCTTTTCTTAAGGGAAGCTCTTGCATTAGTATTGCAGCAGATCCAATGGATTTACTAATATAATTTTTTTTCTGACATTCTATGTAATGCAAAACTTGTTTCTATTGATAACAAATTCCTGATGTTATAACAATGATATAAATCTTGCATGGAAGTTGATTACTCCAGAGTTAGTTTACTTGGAGATTAATCTTAACTCTTGAGAAGAGGAGTATTGCTTAATGAAGAGATTCCAGGCATACAAAGCAAGTCTGCAGAGGTGGGTATATTGAGGTAGATGTGTGCTGAAACTATAAGAGAGGAAGGGACAGATAAGAATATGTGAAGGAGCTGGGTCAAGAGAGGACATATTGGTGGAGATTGAGAAGTATGGACTTGTGAATTGTGTATGAAGGCTTGGTAAAACAATGGTTCTTATGAAGACAAAGAAGCATAAGGCAAAGAAAAATCTGTCACCTTATTTCAGTCCATCAGTTATTTTAAGTTGGGTTTCTTCCTGTATATATTTATGGTTAATTAATGAACTAATGGCTGGTTTTGTCTTGATTGCACCTCTGCTGCTTGACTTTGTTTTAAATTTGTCTCATGAGCTTCTGGGGGCTTTTGTATCGAGTGAACTTAAGTTGTTGTCTGTTGGGTTGTTTACCTATTGCTGCAAGGCATCAAGGTGAAAAGTCAACCCTGTGATTGTTAGTGCCGTGTGTTAAACATACTAAAATGACAGTTGCAGTGACATTCTGTATTGCTGTAGTTTAAGGTGCAGCTGTTTGTTTGCTTGTTAATTTTGCAAGTGCAAGTTACTTCATCCAAGAAGTTGTTATTCTCATGGATCGACATAGTACTAAATACAACCATGTGGAGCCTGAAATGCATTTTAAATTGGTTAAACATTGAACAGTAATTATTTGCTTTTCTGTTTAAGGAGCCTTGTTCATTGTATGACATGTTATCCCCATATATTGATGCTTCAGTTCAGTATTAAACACCATTCTGTAAGCATCTCTCTCTCTCTCTTTTTAATATAACCATCATTGTGATTGTCTCTAGTGTATCAAGGATTCATCTGATTTGAGGCTCATAGATGGTATTTTATACTAGCATTCCATTCAAGGAATGAATATTGTTTTGTGATCGTGTTTTGCTGCTTTTGCACTATGGATGGATGATATTGGGGACTGGCAATCTAAATATTAAATTGTCTTTATATGTCTGCCATAGTGATTGAAGAACACTTGTACTTTTTTTTTTTTTTTTTTTTGCAATAGCATGAACTCTTGTACATTTTTTTTTCGCGATACTAAATATTAAATCTGAATAAGTTGTTCATGCTGTAATAATCCTTTTTTTCTTTTCTTTTCTTTGTAACAGATAGAAGGGAAGACAATCAAGGCACAGATATGGGACACTGCTGGTCAGGAGAGGTACCGTGCCATCACCAGTGCATATTACAGAGGTGCAGTGGGAGCACTTCTAGTCTATGACATAACAAAGAAGCAGACTTTTGACAATATTCAGAGGTGGCTTCGTGAACTCAGAGACCATGCAGACTCCAACATTGTTGTTATGATGGCTGGTAATAAGTCTGACTTGAAGCATCTACGAGCAGTTTCGGAGGAAGATGCCCAGTTATTGGCTGAGAAGGAGGGGCTCTCCTTTCTTGAGACCTCAGCATTGGAAGCACTCAACATTGAGAAGGCATTCCAGACTATTTTGACAGAGATTTACCAAATAGTAAGCAAGAAGGCACTTGCTGCTCAAGAGGCAGCGAGCACAGCTGGACCACCCATTCAGGGAACGACCATCGCTGTTGGTGATTCGTCTGGAAATGCAAAGAGAGCTTGCTGTTCCACTTAGGTGATTACCATTGAAAAAGGAGCAGAACAGCAGAGTGCATTAGCCTCAGGCAGCTTACAGAGAGAATGCAAACTATGTGCAGATTACTTCTCCAATTTTTTGTGTGTGATTCTGGAGGCTCTGGAAGGTAAATTTCCTTAGATTTTCTTTTTCAGAAGAAAATTTCAGTTGAAAGATCGATGTGGTTCGGTATAGGATGAGTCCATTTGTACTTTGCTTCTCATGGCACTGAAGCATGGCAGAGTAGACAGAGCAGTTAAAAAATGCAGTGCCACTTTGTACTTTTGATTTGATTCTAACTTAACAATGAAGCTCCGTTAGCTTATTGCTGATTAAGATCTTTTCTTTTCGTTGGTCATTTACTATAGCAGTTACTTTGTTTTAACCTTCTGGAATTTTACTTAAGGTGTTTATGAAGTGGTATGCAAAATCCTTAATAGCATGAATGTCACTTAGTATTTGTTGATACACCAAGGGTCAAAATGAATGCATGCATAACCTGCTGCTTATATGATTTGAAAACAAAAAAGTTTGCATGGAATAAGATGGCTAGAGTATGGATCAGAACGACCATTTAAGTAATTTCATGTGATTGATCTACCTATGATCGCTGAGAAAAATACTCTGTGGAAGTTCAAGTTTGTATGGAATATGCTGTTACTATATTTCAATTCAAGTTGGTGGCTTTTGACTTTGCCTCTCCAAATTACAAAGTTCCTTGGTAAAATTCTGTTGACAGTGGAGGTTCATGTCAATGCTTGTTAAAGGATTTGACTGCTAGTTTGCTTCTTCTCTGATGTGGTACTTCCCTTCCCATATGTTATGTGGCTGGAATCGAACAGTGCTCAATAGTCTACTTCAGTAGGTATGAGTCATGATCAAGGCAGAGTCATGCTGAAGTGGACAGCAAACTCAATGTTGAGCAGACCCTCAGCGAATTCAATGCTGAGCAGACCAACGCGAGGCCCGAAAAGCAGCTTCTGGAGTGGCACCTTTGATTTCTCAGGAGCACTCAGAATCTGAAAACATATTTCAAGGAAGTTGGTACGTTATGATCGTCCAGTGTATATGTATATGGTCCGTCAGACTTGGGATAGACTCCTTGGTACGATTGTGCGAGCCAATTAATTGGAACAGTCCTGCTGAAGGATAGAGCCTTGTCCAGCGTATATGTCTATCCCATGGCAGCACTCCAGAAGGAGGTCCTGTATTCAAATTCAGGCAGTTCATATTAGTTCAAAGGTCGTAGCATGGTTCAGCATGGTAATATGGGTTATATGTGAGGGCATGATCTCTCTTCAATGTACTATGGTAATATGGTAACATGTGGCAGATGCCCTGTTTGGCACGCAGGAGCCAAATCTTCTCCACTTGATAGGGACTCTCCAATGTGTGGAGGAGGATTATACGGGCACGGAATTTTGACGTACGTCAAGGTGCTACTACCACCATGTGCTAATGAACTCGATCTCGCCCACTTTTTTTTCAAATCAAAGAGATCTCGCAGTCCAATTCCTCGGCCTCTCGGTCCCAGGATATGTCTAGAAGTTGCCTATCCAATTAACCGATTCTCTCTCTCCCCCCTTTCTTCTTTCCTTTGCCGCAGGACGTCGACGGGTTTGATTGGCATTTTGGTTGGAATTCTTCTTTCTTTTTCTCTCTCTCTCTCTCTCTCTCCTTTGCCGCAGGACGTTGACGGGGTTGGTTGGTATTTGGGAATTCTGCCCACTACTTTTAGCGGCAGCACTAAGAGGGGAGGGGATGGGCGTTTTAGATGTACGCTAGCGCGCATACCAACCAGATACATGTACCTGGACTGGATGCGTTGCACCACTTCCTTGATCTCGAATCCAAGCGGGCCCAATCAGCCCCCGTTGCTTCATGGCCATAGCTCAAGCCGTCGTCACCTTCGTATCTTACTAGCTTTTCCTTCAATTCCAATTTCGTACGGCTCTGATTCTTTGCTTGCTTGTCCCTCGTTTCTTTATTCTTCTGAATCCTACACTTTGCTCTCTCTCTCTCGCGTTAAATCTATCGTTTTAGGTGGTTGTCTTTTGACGAGGATAAATTGGCTTGTTTTTCACATTTTCTACTATGTCATTCCGACTGCATGCCCGGCGGCTGATAGAACACGAGAGTTTGACCTTAGAACAACATTAATTGCAAAATTAGTTTAGGTTCAATGATGTCTCCAAACGGCCTAACCGTGAATTGAAATCAATTATTAATTCTAGTGCACGCTAATGCTGCTATTTAGTCCAAATTCTTTGCTTTAATGGCTTCTTTTCTTGCAAGCTGAAGGCAGGATTGTCATAAAGAGTCCATGAAAAGTGGCATGGCTTCTTTTGAATGCTTCTACTTAGTGGCGTTTTTGTGGCTCACATTACTCAAACAAAAGTAAGCTAGCTAAAGGTGGGGAGGATTAAGGAATGCGGGTGTCGCTTTTTAGCACAGAGAGAGAGAGAGAGAGCAGACGAGCAGTAGCCTCGCCTTTTGAAATCACAAGACTGATAGGCTTTTCAAGCTACGACCCTGAGCAGTGAATTCCCCACTTCCGCTATGTTGCTAGCCAGTCTTACATATCCTAATATAAATATGTATATATACTCTCTGGTCAGAAGTTGAAGAATGATTGTCTCGATTTGTATATTTATTTCTCATTTTTGTGGGGAAGGCAATGGCTTCTCATGATGGCATCAGGATAGAGCCTTGTCGCAGTTGTTTATTCCAAGTCAAATGGATGGGTTTGGTGATTTGGTTTGCCCACTAAGATGAGATAAGCAACCGTTCCCTGTACACACTCACATTGGAGGTCGGATGGTGGTGTGCCGGTGGGTCAGGTTTGGTTGAATTCTAGGGTGTTCCATCCATGTCTATCCCTGTGGTGATTCAGGACTACGATTTCAATCCACTTCGGCATCTAAATGCAAGATAAACTCACATGACTTTCACGAGCCCTCCGACCAATCCACTAGCATTCAAAAAAGTATGAAATGGACATGTAGCAGGTCGTGTTCACGCATCATAATGGTCTTTGTTTTTAGTTTTTTAAAGGAAATAATGATGGAGGAAAATTTTCCTCACATGCAAACTTTATCAAAATCATCAGAATTTACGATAGCAACAAGGAGGTAACAGGGAGAAAAAGATGTTTACAGATATTTTATGAGAATTTGACCACTTCTTGAGGTAGAGATTGCCTCCATAAGTTGCACCTTACGATCATCATCCTGACCTTAATGTGTCGAATAATTGGTAGGATAGAATCATTTTTCGAATACTTTGTCTACTATCATCTATGCTTTAAGCTGAGTGGTCCAAAGAAATTTCATTTTCGTAAATTGATAACCACATATATAATTTCAGAATTGAATGGACAGCATTGAAGCTAAGTCCAAGCAATGAATTCTGAAAAATTTAATAACAACTTTTGGAAGTGTAATGCTATCAAGCTCAGAAATAACAAGGGATTAAATTTTAAGAAGAGAGTTGAATGGGCTTTACTCTTTTTTATCTCTTATTTTCTAACTTATATAATAAATCATCATTAAAGGCATGTTCCGATTTCTTTCCTTTGAAACCAGAGAATCTAAATCATGGAATATCAAAATTTTTAAGCCCATCTCTTGGACACAATAAAGATAGCTCTTGGAGCTAGAAGACGCACTTTCTTTCATCTAAGATTTTTGATACTTCTGTATGAAAGATCTCAAAAATAAATTTTTTGCTTGATTAGATTTGAGCAATCCTTTTTACACAAGAGAAATTCTTATTAGAAAAATATGGGACATTAGCTTTGAGTGCCTCTTTTGCAGTGAGCCGTTGTAAACTGCTTTTCACTTTTTTTTTTTTTGACTTGCTGTTTCATAAAAGAGTTATAAGCTCGATTATGCAATATAATCTTCATCATCTTTGGTGATCCTAGAGAAGATATATTTCCAATGAATGAAGGCTAGCTTAGGACTAGCTGATTTTATTTGCTTAATAGCACCTATAGAAATAAAGGAACAACATAGTCCTCTCTTCCAAATCCTCAATCTTATTAACTATAATACACAAAATTCTTTTTTCTTTTGACTTTAGAGGTTGCATCTCCATTAGTAAGGTTAGAAAAGTCAGCTATGTTACACCTTTTTTTAGAAACTGTTTGGAGTAAAATAGTCAAATTCTTATAATAATTTTTTATTTATGAGAATTAATGATTTTTAAAAAATCAAAGATTAACATCTCTCTTTCTATTAATCTTATATTCCCAAAATTTAGAATAAATAAGGCTCCTAAGAATAATTTACTGTACTTTAAATATTAAAATTTCATATACCAATCAATTTATTGAAGAATTTATATGAAAATATTCACTTCAAATAACTCTTTAATATAAATCCTATGCACATCCTTCCTATTCCTTACAAATATTTTCATCAATAAATTAGGGCACATGTCCTGTTTAGAGTGACAAAAAAAAAAAAAGAAAAAGAAAAAAAAAATTTGAATAATTGCAGGGTTGGCTTCAGGATTGGTTTAGGTTAATTGGAAGTTTATTAATTTGGCTGCTTGAGGCCACTGCAAGAGTTGAAGGTTGCATGCATGATTCATCTATCTCCTTCGTGATGACGCGTTAACTTCGAGGAGTTCCAAGATGAAGCTGAACCTGTCACCGTCACTCAAAACAGATTCGTAGAAACGCCAAGAATATAAGAACATATCCATTGAGACGAAAGCTTCTTTTTCTGAGCTCAAAACGAACGTGAGCTGCGTTGGGACCAACTGAGAACTCTCTTTCGTTGCAAAGAAAAGCTAATGCTGAGAGCAAATTAAGTAGCCACTTTTGTGATAATATACCCCGCCATCAGCATGGCACCAACCTCATGAACAGTCACAGGAACATGATTCCCTCGCGCCAGCCAACCGAATGAATCGGACCGAGAACTACGGCTTTGCTGTCACGCCCTCGGCCACAGGACTGCCAAACAAGGATGTACTAGAGAATCCGGTGGGTTCAGAATCGCTGGCGCCAGTGACGTAGAGAGATTTAGTCTAGTACTTCTTTTGAAGGTTTAGCAAGAGGAATTGTTATTCCCTAGTTCCAGTAAAACCGAGTGATTTGCTTTTACGCAAAGTGCTGCTCGAGTGTCCATTTGACGGCAAAGAGGCGCACTAAACGCCACTACATCGCTTCAAACTATCGCTGGTGGAAGTGCCAGCTTTACGAGAATTTCTGATCTCTGTTGTATATTTGAACATATTATCCACGTGCATGAGAAGTAATAGCAAGCACTATCGAACGATATCAGGTATAGTGGTGCAAGCAGTGCCGCTGGCATCCAACTCATGTTTCCCACCAAAACCGTCGGCCATTGATTAGTTCTTGTCATGTTACATGGCGATTTTAGCGTCTGTGTGCGTGTGTGAATGAATGACTCCTGTTGGATTAAATATTTGGAAACGAGACGCTGAGAACCTCTAGACGAAATTGTTTTTAGACGTTAATCATCCATAAGCATGCACCAAGTAATTATTTTCGGCATATTTAATATGGTCTGAAGGAGGAGAAAAAGGGAAGTATTGGGGAAACTAAAAAAACTAGGTATGTTGTACTACTAAGAAAGATGGTATAGATCTAACAACCCATGGATATATATAACTCACAGCATCAGCACGAGCATATCTATATATATTTATAGAATTTTTATTCTTGATGGAAGCAAAAGTTCGCATAACAAGTAGGTTACTAGATTGTGCATTCTTCCAGCTGAAGGCTCTTGACTCCTGGCTTGAACCACAAAACCCCATTTGTATACCATGGTCTTGCATTCGATACATGCGGTTCTCGTGATTAAAGAGGGCAGGATTCAGTTCCCATAGTTTAGGAAGTTTTTATCTATATAAATTGTACAATTTTATGTTTAGTATCTTTTATATAATAAATCTATTGATTTTTTACGCATAACAACAATAACCGGAAGATAGAGGTTAATTGCCTTAACTTTTTTTATCCATCATTCTTTCCATATGAGAGCAAAGAAGCATGCTTTTATCATGTAATAATGGTGTGGGTGGTCAAAGAGAAATGGAAGTGGCCTCATGAAAAGCATAAATGCAAGGTTTTCATCTTGCTCAATCTGTATTAGAGTTGGACATTCAGCTATATGGTATAATTCACAACTGAGCCTTTATTGTTTCTATCGATGTAAAGTAATATATGTTATTAATATGATATGGATATATTCATAAAGATTTCAAATTATTTTTTTATTAATTTAATTTAATTTAAGATATTAATTTATAAATAGGTCTTGTTGACACCCAAATTTTGTCTCCATATGCCAACAAGCAAAATTAATCTTCACACATATAATAGAGCACTTTTTCAGCCAAATATCCACCTATCTGCATGATCAAAGAAGATAGAGCATCAAGGATCCCAAAGTTATCCTTCAGAAAAAAAAATCCTCTGATGTTTAAAATAACTAAAAGTAAACAAGAAAAAGGTTCTAAGACTCTTAGATAAACTATCCAAAACTCAAATAAAGAGAGATTTTGTTTACCTTTGGTGATTAAGACTATTTTTATGAACGCCCGAAGAAACTATGTTTTGAGCCAGACTCTTATGTTAGATGACTATTTGATGCAGCAAGAGTTCACCATATCTTTTCAAGGTCTAAATCGAAGATATCAATTCCTAAAAAGAAGGCTAATCAAAAAACTCATATAAAAGGGGATCATTAAAAAAAAAATGATGAAACACTATGGAAGTACCAAAAAAAAAAAAAAAAGCATAGTTACATAGCAAACTATATCTAAATAAATTTAAAGAATAATTTTATGAGATTCATGCTAAGTTACAATAATGAGATAAATTATGTTCTGGAAGATCATTAGATTAATGTATTTAATTATTAAAGAATAAAGATTACATTTAGCCTGAGCTTTAATCTATCAGGAGCTGAATTCTTTAAGCTGGGGAGAATTAATGCAGCACAAGACTAGAAAAATAAAACGAATATTTGCTTTTAAGGAAAATTTATTACGAGTTTTCTTAAGAATCTTAATTTTATTCTAGTCTTTGTAGAAGACTTATTCTATTCTCTTTAAGAGTCTAATTTTGTCAATAGGGAATCAGTTTATGATTCCAAGTCTCTTATTTTTAGAAGTATTTTGGTCTTAATCTGATTAAGAGTTCTAATTCTAGTCAGACTTTTATTGAACCAATTTTGCTCTATAAAAAGGTCCCAGTATACCCTATTCAAATATTGAATGATTTAAATAATAAAATTATAAGAGATTTTTCTCTCTTCCTAGTTTGAATGGTGCAAGATCACAACTTCCTTCAGGATGGTTGGAAATGCTGAATCAAACACTCTTAAGGAGTTGGTGTAAGATTAATAGCTATTCTTCTTCCATTCATCTGAATTAGATTTAGTATTAAGGCCAGATCTGCCTAAATCACTATATTAGGATAGATGGGCCATCACGAAGAGAGATCATTCTCTAACTAGGATTTCTTTCTTTGTGTCGGTATCCAACTCTATCACATATCATCATAAGATTTGCTAGCTAAATTTAATCGCACTAGGTCTTTTGCTTTTCATAATTTTGATATCTCGATTAAGATAGTATAAGCAAAGATCATGTAAAATATCTATCCTAAAAGATCTTGAAAGATATCAATATTTTTGTCAGGATAAACTTAGGCCTTGCATTATTTTGATATCGGTTGTCGAGATCTTCAAATATTTCTCTTTTTTTTTTTTGGTTTGGACTAAGATATATGGATATCTCGAATGATTCACTCTCTACCGCCATGTTACATTAACATGGCTAAGATCTCAATTTTAAGAATTATTATATATTTATACATTGCCTTGAGTTATTATTATAATTAATAATCAATCTTTCTTTGAGCAATTATTTTATAATAAACTTTTATTGGCTAAAATATTTATTCATGCTATTTGATTTCAACAACCATTTAACATTTAGTCCCTAAGTCTATTAATGCATTTATTTTTTAGGGCTAATCATATCCATGCTCCATAGTGCATAGAAAATATCTCAATATTTTATGTGGATATGCTTTGGCCTAGATATAGCGATAAGAGCAGTCTTAATTTCAGGATAACAAGGATAGATGCATAAATTTTTTTTTTTTTTCCTTCATTTTATTGGATTTAAGATAATGTTTACCTTTATTATTCCTCTCTATAAGGACAGATGTCATTGTATTATGAAAATTTTATTTATATTATTTGATTTAGTGTCCATCTGATATTGGGTCTTGAGGTATGCTTGTAATTTTCATGGCTAATTAATCACATCCACACCCAACAGCAGCACATAGGAAAAATACCTTTATATTTTATGTGGATATGTTTTGGGTTAGAAGGCTAAACGATATGCATGCCTTCTGAAATTGGTCCAGCTAAACCTCTTTCCATTCAGTCTTCCCATCTGAGGATTCGATTCCTTAGCCCGACAGCGACAGCGACGTTTTCAGTGGTAGGAGAGAATTTCTGTTTCACCCCCTCCAATTTCCAAAATTATAGCAAAAGACATAATTGCACAGCAAAATAAAGCGTCAAATCTATATATAGAGCCATACAACTCCTCCCCCTCCCCATGGTCTTAACTCAACAAGCACCGAGGCTCGCATCTCCCAACTCCCCATCTCCAGTTCCTCTTTGAGAACGGAACTAGTTGCAACCCCACCTGACCCATGGAACCGGAGTTGTTTGAGAAGAAAGGGAAAGGGAAGGGGAAGGCACAAGTTGACGGAGAGAAACGGGTCTATGATTCATCGGTCGATCACAAGGGAAGGGCTCCTCTCAGGGCCTCAACCGGAGCTTGGAAGGCAGCCCTCTTCATCATAGGTAATGGCCCATGAACATCCCAGTT
Organism: Metroxylon sagu; assembly: GCA_017589505.3. Classification (NCBI taxonomy): domain Eukaryota; kingdom Viridiplantae; phylum Streptophyta; class Magnoliopsida; order Arecales; family Arecaceae; genus Metroxylon; species Metroxylon sagu. The sequence continues at coordinate 656,091 of JACVBY030000633.1, forward strand.
GTATGTTGACTAATTTCTCATCAGACGTTTCGCTTCTTAGTTAGTTAGTTTTTTTTTTTATGTCGATCGATAACGTGCGTGCACTGCCTTGGTGCAGCAATAGAGTTCAGCGAGAGGCTGAGCTACTTCGGGCTGGCCACCAACCTCATCATATACCTTACCAAGGTGCTGCATCAGGAGGTGAAGACGGCGGCCAAGAACGTCAACTACTGGTCTGGGGTCACCACCATGATGCCGCTCGTCGGAGGGTTCATCGCCGACGCCTACTTGGGGAGGTTCTCAACCGTCCTCTGCTCCTCCCTCATTTACCTTGCGGTGAGAATGATTAGTCTCATGATACCAATATAATATAATTCTCTAATTCTCTCTCTCTCTCTCTCTCTCTCTTTCTTGATCCTTGACTGATCCTTCCTTCTTCTCAACTTGTTTATACGATGATGAAGGAGTTTAATTATTGAGATTTGAGGGTGAGGACCGGGTAGCCATCCTTCACTTTTCCTCAAAAAAAAGAGGGCCGGGGAGCCAAAAAAAAAGAAAAGAAAAAAAAGCATAAAGAAAATCCGTAAAGGGAAAAAGACAGTGAGAAAAGAGAAATTCTAATGGTGACCTCGCTACGCAGGGTTCGCCTTTAGCCAGAGACTCTTGCCTTTCCTATTCCTTCTTTGGTGAATAATAAATAGAACACGTTATCCAAAATAATTCAAATGTCGGCGAATCAAGATGTGGGCTAAGGCCAATCTTGGGTCAGAGTCGATCCTTGCTCAAATTTTTCTTAGAGAGTCCACAACACCATGGGCAGCAGCATATGTCGGCCAGAGTCGATCACATCCTGCACCTGACTTGCTTAATTCTGTGCCCAGCCTCGTTCTATTCCTGCTACCCTTTGCATGCACTCCAATTTGCAAGCTTACGACCACACGGTCCCATGACATACTGCTCCACCGAAAGTCAGTTGCTGCTTTTTCCTCTGATGCCATATTCTTCGTGAACTCAAAGTTGGCCCATATTCTCTTGGATATTTCTCCTCTGTTTAGCACTTTAACCGTCCAAAAACGAAAAAAAGTTTGGCCCCTCTACGTAACCAGTCAAACTCTCTCGTTATTTTTTTCCTTTTTTTTTTTTTTTTTTTTTGTAATTTTTTAAGGAGAGAGATGCAACAATCAGGGAGATTCAAAACGCAATTTGGAATTTCGGATTTCGAACAAAGTCATATTACATATGGTTGACTTTACATTGATCAGGAAATATCTAAAGATTGTAACATGAAAGAAGGCATCTGGTCTATATAATTCATGTGGAATTTCTTGTCACAGGGCCTCATCCTCTTGTCCGTGTGTCAACTGGTCCCGAGCCTGAAACCCTGCGCTTCGGGCGCTTGCCATAGATCGTTCCGGCTCCATGAGATCATTTTCTTCGTGGCCATTTACTTGGTCTCTATTGGCACTGGGGGTCACAAGCCCTCGCTGGAGAGCTTCGGGGCAGACCAATTCGACGACGACCATGACGAGGAGAGGAAGAAGAAGATGTCGTACTTCAACTGGTGGAACTGCGGGCTGTGCTGTGGGCTATTGCTTGGGGTCACTGTGATTGTATACATCGAGGATAGGGTGAGCTGGGGGGCGGCTGATATCGTGCTCACCTCAGTCATGGGAATTAGCCTGGTGGTATTCTTATTGGGGAAGCCATTCTATCGATACCGGGTGCCGATGGGCAGCCCCTTGACCCCCATGCTCCAGGTTCTCGTGGCAGCCACATCCAAAAGACACCTGCCTTGCCCTGCTGATGCTGGAGAGTTGTACGAGGATCCCAAGTCACAGGAGAGCGACAAGAGACTTCTTTGCCACACCGATCAGCTCAGGTATGAATCTATGCAACTCCCTCCCCTCTGTTAGTCGATTCATTACTGTTCCCGAGTTGTTTGCGGGATTGACTCAACGACTCAGATACCGTGGAACATCTCCCATCCAAGCAATGGAGTGAATGGGTCAAGAGTTTGGGCCTGACAGCATTCTGTCAGCGGCCCAACTTGAAAACTCGTCTCCACTGCTAATTGGCCAGGTGATGGGCCTTTCCAAGTTGTTCCATTAATCTTTGTTGGCCAAACCAAACCACTTCGGCTTTGGTGGCACAGGGATTTTGGACCGATGACTTGGTTTTCCTTTCCCTTGTGATACAAAATTTTTGATGCTGTCGGACGGATTAATAACTCCTGATCGCGCGAACGAAATCGCAGGTTTCTCGACAAAGCCGCCATTATCGAGCATAGAGATGACGAGGCCGCCTTCGCAGCTGAGAAGCTAAACTCTTGGCGGCTAGCAACGGTAACTCAGGTTGAGGAGACCAAACTAATCCTCGCCATGGTCCCTATATGGCTGGCCACCCTGCCATTCGGCATCTGCGTCGCACAAAGCTCCACTTTCTTCATCAAGCAAGGCAGCGTCATGGACCGACAGCTAGCCGGTGGCTTCGCCATCCCTCCGGCCTCCGTCTTCTCCATTGCCGCCATCGGCATGGTCATCTCCGTAAGCTTTTATGACAAAGTTCTGGTACCCTCCTTAAGACGAGCCACTGGGAACGAGAGGGGCATGAGCATCCTCAAAAGGATCGGGGTCGGCATGGTCTTCTCCATCGTCGCCATGGTTGTCGCGGCCATCGTGGAGAGGAAGAGACTGAGGGTGGCTGAGGCAGAGCAAACAAGCGTGGTCTCCATGAGCGTGTTCTGGCTGGCTCCTCAATTCTTAATCTTGGGCTTTGGCGATGGCTTCACCATTGTGGGCCTGCAAGAGTATTTCTACGACCAAGTGCCTGATAGCATGAGGAGCCTGGGAATAGCCTTCTACCTGAGCGTCATCGGAGCAGCAAACTTTTTGAGTAGCCTTCTGATCACCGTTGTTGACCACTTGACTGAGAAAGGAGGGAGCGCGGGCTGGTTCGCCAAGGACTTGAACAAGAGCCGCTTGGACCTCTTCTACTGGCTGCTCGCTGCCATAAACGCAGCAAACCTCTTTGGGTACGTCTACCTAGCCAGCAGGTACTCCTACAAAAATGTGCAGAGAAGGGTTGGAATCGCCAATTTCCCTGGAGAAGATGACATAGAATCTAGGACCTCTTAATATATGCGAGCATCTTTACATGGATCGATGACTACCATGGTTACGCGATAATCTCTTACATAACTACGAATGACATTAGCCATGCTTTACTGTATCACTAAGCATAATAAAACGCATCGTCGCTTTGCACTTTCCGAATCCAAGTCAGTCAGCTTTTGTCATCACCACATGAACAGAACTTTTGATTGGGACATCCATCCGTGAGGAAATTGATCTCGCTTTTTTTATCTTTTCGGTATATACAAACATATGTAATTAGCTAACCTTTTTGTCGAAATTGAATACGGTAAATAGGAGGATGATGCGACAAAAGCTACCAAGGTTAACGTAGTGCCACCCAAAAGTGATAACTCCTCTTCCGTTTCTCCTTGAAGGTGCTTTTTCCAGCACTGCACTTGGATCGCGTCTTCGTTAAGCAAATGGCCCACAAGATAACGCCTCGATGGCTACAGTGCGGCTGATTTGATCGCTGCACGCGGACACCCCAAGCAAATGGTCCTCTGTTTTACGAATCGCGGCCAGGGAGAGCCCCCACGGTCCATCCATCTGCTAATCCGCCGCTAAGCCATAAAGGTGATTCCAGAAAGATGAGCCGGATGAGAGAACTTTTTTAGAGGACAACCATTGATGGCATTGCTAGCCAGCTGAGTGGCCTGATCAATCTCCTAATTATATTATTCTAGTGCACGAGAAGGCAGTGGCATGTGCAATAACCATACCGACCATCAATGGACGGCATCAATCTCCATTATTGATTCTTCTGCAAAAATACTGCACCTTTATAAAGGTGACCCTATACCTGCTTTAACCTTTTCTCTCCTCTGTTTAGCCAACAGCTTCCGAATGAATCGATTCCTTCCATCTTCACATGCAGGAAACACAGGGTTAATTAAATAAGCCATTCATTAATTAAAGTCTAGAATCTTTATTGTTCTCCAATAATTCTTCTGAAAAGCTCTACGGGGCCACGGGGAATTTAAAAACTTGCTTTAAATTTAAAAAAAAAAACAAAAATACAAATTTTATCGTTGTCCACGATTATGAACGTAGCAGTCGGCTTCTTGCTGCTTGGGCTCCTACTCCTAGGGCACCAGCTGGACCCACCGAGCCGCACTCGGCACGCCTTGATTAACAGCGAACGCCATGTAATACCCCGGCGGCGCCACCCTCCCGTCCGGCGGTCCAGTGCAAGAAAAGCAGTACCGATATGGCGCTCCATCTCCACCGCCACTTGACACCTCCACCGGCGGCGAAACGGCTAGCCTGACCATCCTCTGCCCCTGAGAGAATGAGTGGGTTGCGAAGGGAGCGCTTAGGAGGTTCACCTCCACCAACCCCACCACCGGCAGCACCACCTCGACCTCCACCTTGAACTCCTCCCCGTACCCCACCTTCTCCGGCGCTGCCTTGATCCCCGGCTGGAGGTTGGCCTTATCCGGCGAAAGGTACTCCGGTGAGAACGCCTCCACCAGGAGCTCCGTCGGGAATTCCCCTTCGAAGCGGTAGAAGTAATGGGGATTGCTTCCCGCCACCAGGACCCGCCCGTCCGGCAGGAGATTGGCTGTGGAGTGGTACATTCGGGGGATCGCGGTCGGGGTCAGCGCCATGAACCTTAGACCGTCCGGTTCGTTGGGCCGATAGAGGACCGGGTGGACGCACGGCCTTGAGGCCAACTCGAAGCCCTGAGAGCCGGCCTGCGCGCCGTTGATGATGAGGACCTCTCCCGTGGGGAGCATCACCATGTCGCCCATGATCCTCGGGAAGGGCATGTCCTCCATGGCCCAGACCGGGTCCGTGTCGGTTGCCACGATGCGGCCGCACGTGCCTCCGGCCGGCATGTCGATGTCCCGGTGGAGAAAGGCCCCGTACTGGGCCCCGCCGCAGACCACGACCTCGGCCCTGGTGTAGCCGTCCGCCGGGTCGAGGGGAAGCATGGCGGAGGAGCCGGCAGAGGGATAGTTGCGGGGCCCGCCCTCGAGGACAGGGTACTCGCGGAGGACGTCGCCGGAGACCGGGTCGTAGAGGACGGAGCGGGCGTTGGCGAAGACGAAGAGGTGGCCGTCGGGGAGGAGGTGGACGAAGGGGTAGAGGTTGTCCATCTGTGGGTCCGAGGTGGCGGCGAGGAAGGGGAAGGGACGGAGGGGACGGTCCGGCGGGTAAAACTCGACGGAAGGGGCGGCGCGGCCGCCGACGATGATGACAGAACCGTCGGGGAGGATCTGGTTGGTGGCGTACCAGCGGCCGGCGGCGAGGATGGGAGACGGGAGCTCGAACCAGTCGCATGTGCTGCGGCCGTCGAGGGAGCAGGGAGAGATAGTGCGGAGCTTGCGGAGGCCATCGAGGTCGCCGCCGGTCTGGAGGAGGGTGCCGTCGGGGAGGAACTGCCCGGAGGAGCACCAGGTGTCGGTGAGGATGGAGAGGGGGCGAAGGCGGCGGGTGACGGGGTCGAGGAGGGCGGAGTGGGCGGTGCAGTCGCCACGGGGGAGGGCGCGGTCGGTGGGGTCAAGGCGGCAGCGGCCTTTGGGGAGGGGGAGCCGGGAAGGCCCGATGTCGGTCCGGTCGAGGAGGACGACCGTGCCGAACCGGGTGACGGCCGTGTGCATGGAGGCGATACCCGCGTCCTCCACCAGCACTTCCCACGTCCCGGGCAGCTGCGCACGTGTGAGGCTCGCGCTCGTCAGCAGCAGCAGCAGCAGCAGCAGCAGCACGTGCGAGGACATGAGGACCAGGCCATGGATCGGTCCAGTGGAAGCGGAGGCCGCTGCTGCCATGGTTGGAATGTCTGTACTTTCTTCAGAACTTCCGGGGTCAGCGCGGTCAGAGCCGAGTCGAAGTAGGAGTTTGCGTCTCTGAGTTCAAAATGGCGACCTTGATTCGGCTCCTCCTGAAGTGGACGAGGAGGGGAGGGGAGACATCCAAATGTAACGATGAACAATGAAGTGGAGGAGAAAAACCAAGTAACGACGCCCCCACCGAGTCACAGTGGTACGGCATAATCTCAATCTAAAGAGTGGAGGGAATGCTGCAACTGTTAAGCTGGCATTGAGACAGCTATGGTCTTAATTTGGCATCGAAATCTTATACCGGTATAAAGGACCTCGATAGCCCACCGTTTTCGGTTTGCGGCCGGCGCCCGTGGGCGGAGCCCACATCAGCGCTGGGAGATGCCGGACAGGTTAAAGGAGGGCGGCACGTTCCGGGTGTGGTGCTGTGGCACCCCCATCCTCTTCCTCGTGTCATACGATTCTCCTTCCTCTCCTCCTGATGGCGTATGAGGGCACCGGGATCCAACGCTCACCGCTGACCGACGAGAGCAGGTAATACAAGACAAAACAATCCCTTGTTGGGCTCTTGAAATTGAACAGAATATTTCCTGTTCATCTGATTACGACCGTCCACCCGCTAGCTTTATCAGCCTGTCACCAAGGATTGCGGTTTAGATCGGTCGCCACTGCAAACCCCCAGGTGCACCGCACGAACAAATTAACTAAGGGTCCTTCGTTATGTCTATGATCATTTTACTTACAATTTAGCAATCCAACATCTGATATAAGCCCATTATTTCGAGGTAAATGAGGAATTGTTTAGTATAATAGCGAGTTTTTGGTCTTGGTTTAGAGAAGTAGGTCTTCTCGATCCAAAGGAGGAAATGCCGCCCTTTCTTCAAGCTGATGACGGGAATTGAATGCCATAGACCTTACCCCCAGGCTCCAATAAAGATGTCCTTGTCACGCGTGATGGATATGTTGGACACCATATTCTTGGACAACAATTTGGCGATGACACGAAGCTTTGATCCAATAACAGATGAGTTAGCGTCCATTTAGCAGTGAGCACGGTTGATGGGGCACAGAACCCTCCCTTGAAATATATCGAAAGCATTGGTTGAGAAGAAGAGTCCAAAAGATAGTATTGGAGTGCTTCAAAGCTGTGCATGGTTTATAATGACAAACATTTTTTAGGATAAGATCGCGGGCTGGTGGCTGAAAAAGGCCCAAACTATCTTTGGATTGAGCCAGAGCGGAAGGTCGCCTACCCCTCAAAAGTGGTCCTAAGTGCCCTTGCTTTTTTCTTTTTTTCATCCTAGCCCTCTAAGCTAAGCTGTTTGAAGTGGTGTCCGTGGTACCTCTAATAAAACGATGAAATATATTAAGAAGAAGGTTAAGTGAAAATAACCGCATCTCTTCTTCTGAACAAAGAAACGGCTTTCCTTTTTTTTTTTTTTTTTTATGAAATTTTGTTTTGACATTGAATTCTGAATGTGATGTCAATAATAAGAGCTGACCAAAAATACAAATGTGGCATGAGTTGAGTTGTCAAGCTAGCCTAGCAATCATATGCAGTGAACGATCATAAATTGACATGCTGCAGTCAATCAAATTGATATATGTGCGTGTTCTATTTAGACAGAAGTTTTTAATGTGCAGACTAATTTAAATATGAAATTCTTTCTTCAAAGGGCAAACAAATTTGAATAGAAGTTCATTGTTCAATTTGATGGTAACTCTACTAAAGGTGCGGCATCATTTGAGGATTCCAATTCATCCAAGCCATCTATTAGAGTAGTCCAACTTCAATAAAACTTTTTAAAATGCTTATAAAAATAGTCATCGATCTTTCAAATAATATGTTTAACCTAACCTTAAGCTCTTGCATCTAGAGTTCATCTAGAGTTCATGAGCTTGAATTAACTTGAACATTATAGAGTCCTCTAAGAGATAATTATTGGATCTCTTCGATTCTCTTTTTTTCTTTTTGTTTCTCTTATAGGCACACATGAATCGGTTGAGGAAGGCAGTCTGTTGGTCTAAGCCATGACCTCTTCTCATGGTTGATGTGAAGACCAGTTCCAGTGCTAACAGAATAAAATGAGACATGCACGGAACCATAATATGAAATTTTTTTATTATTATTATTATTGCTTTTAAAATACTAGTATCGTAATATGAACTTTGCGAACAATTGGGGGGATCAAAATTTTGGGCCTTGACTGGGTCCATTCTGCACAACTATTTTATTTTATTTTTAGGGCAGACAGGGGATCCAAGCGCGCTTCTGGGCCATTGAATCCATATTGGTGAAATGTCAGGAGGACAGCCCGAGTTGTAGCGGCCACGCAGCCGGGTACCAAATGACTAGCATACGACTGAGAGCGACCTCAAGAGGATGGATGCATCCAAACAGCGGAGACTGTGCATGGGTACCACTTTGTTTTCTCTCGCTTTCTTGCCAGTCTTCACTTCCCGGTCCGTCCGTAGCCTTTAAAAGCAACAGAAGCCGTACAGTAATCGGGTGGACTGGGCCTCGATATTCGGGATCGACGGGAAACTCGGGCGCTCCCCTTCGCTTTCCCTCAAGCAAAAGATTTGGTGCGGTAACTCTGCAGAACTGAAGATGAAAAAAATAAATAAATAAAAAGTAACCTAAACGAAAACCAAGGGAGCAGTACTCTCCCAAAGGGCACTGAAATCTCTCTCTCTCTCTCTCTCTCTCTCCACACTGTTCTTTTAGTCAGAGAATAGACGACGTCACACCTCCCTTAACACCGTCACACAGCGCTGTGGCCTCCAGTAACCCGGATCATTCAGAACAAAGCCAATAATAATCATCCTTCAGGGCGCCGGTACGAACGCCTTCGCATTGGCCGTCGACACGTGGTTAATGATGATGACCTTGATCCACGTAATAATCTTATATTTTCGTATCATCTTCCCCCTGCTCGGCTACCCATTTTCTGGATGCTATCATCGCCATCCACGCCACGGCGCGACGTACACGTGGGATGGAACGTCGCGTTCCCATTTTATTTTATTATTATTATTTTTATTATTTTTTTATTATTTTTACTACGATGCCCCCGGGGCTTCCTCCCTCCCTAAAGTCGCGTTACGTGGGCCTCACTCAACCATGGATCTCATTATTTACGGTGGTGGTGGTGGTGGTGGTGGTGGTGGATGGAACGGCCCCCATGTTCACCCGGGCCCAGCCGCTCCCCGATTGGTAAAGTTATACGAACGGCTGGGATCTTCGCGATGATGATCCGGGTTAGCGAGGAAGGTCCCACCATCATCCGACCTCGAATCCCACGTGCGTCAGCCACGACCGTCCGCTGCACACCGAGTCCGATATTCTCCACTCGATCACAGAATTTAAGCTAAGTTAATTAGTGGGGAATCATTAATTACACAAACACTCCACCGTCACTCCTCCGCTAGCGATCCTCAAACCGGTAATTGGGCCTGCGAGATACGTCCAACGTGGTGGGGTATACATGTCAACACATTTATCGATTTCTTTAATACTTAAATACACTTTCTTTCTTCACACTGGCCTCACTCTCTCTCCCTTCCCCCCCCCCCCTCTCCAGTTCTCTCCTCATCATATCGGAAGTCATAACCTCAATCCCTTTACTCCTTTCGTTTTCACTGCTTCCTCTTTCCATCTCTCTCTTACTTTCTTGCCCCTTTGGTAGAAAGAAAGAAAGGAAGAAAGAAAGCAAGCAGGCTATCTTAATTAAAAAGAAAAGAAAAAAAAATTTTAAAAACGTTATCTAGTGGCACACCTTTCTTCTTCTCCTTCTTCTTCTTCTCTCCAGGAGAAGAGAGTGAGGCGAAGAAGATGTCGTCCGCGGCGGAGCGATTCGTCGTCGGAGGAGGAGAGGAGCAGCTACTCCAACAGCATCCGATGTACCACGTGCCCCAACACAGCCGGAGGGAGAAGCTCAGGTTCCCACCGGAGGACTCTCCACCACCCACCTCGTTACTGTTACTGCACGATCCCAACACCGCCTCGCCACTCTGCCCCGGCGGCACCCTTGCCTCCTTCCCTCCAGCCTCTTCTTCGTCTTCCTCTGCCTATTATTCTCAAAACCCTAACTACGGTATCGCTTCCAGCACCCAATTCTCGGGGCACAGCAACACTCTCTCGTTCCCGACCCACCACCACCGCCACGACCAGATCTCTAGCCAGGGCTTCTCTTTGTCCCTTTCTTCCTCTCCCTCCAACCCTCCTCCTCCACGCCACCAGTTGGGCATCGGAATAAACCACGGAGCGCCGAGGAGCCCGGTTCCTCTCGGGCCATTCACTGGCTACTCCGCCGTCCTCAACCGCTCGAGGTTCCTGGAGCCTGCCCGGCAGCTTCTTGAAGACATATGCGATGCTGGCCGTAGAGCAGCAGCAGCAGCAGGAGGAGGAGGAGGAGGAAGTACTGCTGACGATATGCTTCTAGATGCTGATCCACCGGAGCTATCGCCCCTGGAGGTCCACAACCAGATCTCAGGTACGGAGCAGCAGTGGAAGAAGACTAGGCTTATCTCCATGCTTGATGAGGTGAGCCTCAGCCCTATAAACTTGTGTTCTTCAATCGTTCATGACTCTCTTTCTTCTTCTTCTTCTTCTTTCTTTCTTTTTTTTTTAAAAAAAAAAAAAAAAAAAAATCCACCGCTATGAAAAGACTTTGTGAGAACTTGTTCCAATTATTTCTTTCGGGGCTTAGATCCTCTTTTTGAGCCCTCTCGAATTACGCTAACTTCTCGAGGCGTGTTACTGTGTTAAAAGATAAAGATATCGTGATGTTCTTTCATGTCAAAGATTTTGGATGCAACAGGTAGAATCTTGTGACTGTACGAGATCATGGTCATGTCATCTATTCATCAACGCTGTTACTAGGATTATTGGGACAGCAATCCTTATTATTTTTGAAACAGCAAAATTATATTATCAATAACTTGCATGCATCTTTTTCAATTGATGAAATATGCTTTAATCACTTGGTAGCTGGGATTGTCAGATTCCAGGGTTTACTTGGTACTCCTGAATTCGTGCTGCATTCGAGTGCAAATCATGGCAGTAAGATAGCTTTCTTTTTTGACAAGCTAGAGGATGCCATGGTGAATAACGGCCAAATACTTTGAATTTTGATTTTTAGACATGTTACTCGAAAATAAAATAAAATAAAATAAAGTTTGTTGAGCATGTATCTTAGAAGTCCAGCGGCATTTTAGCAAAAGAAATGAAGACTTGCAAAAGGTTGCAACGTCAGATCATGAAGGAAATTACTGGTGGTAGAGCTTTTGAGACGAGCAGTAACTTGGGGTCAAACTTTTGAGTCCAAATGTTTTGTTGTTATGAGGTCAAAGTTTTTCTCATGTGAGCTTGAATTTATAAATTCTTGAAGATCGTATTTTATTGTGTGCTGCTTCCAACGAGATAAACAACACGGTGACATATTTGTGTTTTGGGGAATTGTTTTGACCAAGATGAGTATCAGTTGTTGACATGCAGGAATCATCATCTCTAATCAGCAGGGTTAAAATATTTCTTGAGAATCACCAGAGCTCCAATAAGTAGTTTTAGCTACCCTATTTCTGCTAATCTGACATTTCATTTAGGAAACAAAACTAATTTCTCATGGTTAAGGTAGTGAAAGGTGAGGAAGTGAACTTCCACATGCCAACCTTTTACTAAGAAGATTAGTGCGTTGCATGTATTTCAAAAGCTGCATGGGAAAATCTTCGGATTCATTGGAACCATGGGGTTGAGTCACTTTAGAAAAAAATGCCTTTATAGTTGCACATGATGACATCATATTTTTTGTATGGTTCATAAAGTTTCCTTGAGTCTAAATGATGTCAATTTATCTCCTTTTCTTTTTTATCATTGAAAGATTTGACAATGTTTGTTAGTGCCATATAGCAAGGTATACTTGGTTGTTGAAAATAGCTAAGCTTTATAAAACAAGATGTCAAAGCATTTACCTGAATAACCACGTGCACTTGTGTTCTGGCTTAACAAAATGAGATATTATATTATTATCAAATTAAATAGATGTTAGTGAGCTTTGACTATTTGCAACTTTGCTTCATTCTCTATGATGTTTGATAATTCTAACGGTAAATGAAAAGAACTCGTGGCAATTTGCATCTACCGCCACAACTAAAACCAAATGGCTTATTGTAAGAGATGATATAATGATTTATCCTGCCTGCTGTGAGGATTCTTCATGCTTCCTTTGAAAGCTTGTTTTTGTGAGTTTGCATACATATTATGTTTCATTTTGGGATGTACTTTGAATCATGAGTCAAGTTGTCTTTGAACATGTTAAAATTGAATGACAAATTAGTTTTAACAAGTAGTTTGGAATGTGTTGATGTTTTGCTTCTTACTGCCATATTAAACTTTATAGGAATGTTCAATATTAAGTAGAATGGAAAGAATAGCTAATTAGGGATATGTTTCTATCTCCATCAAGAATTTGTGCATTTGTAGGGGTTCATAGGGTTTGTTAATGTTGTCATGGTCGTTGCTATTATCTCTGTTATTGTCGTTGTCGTTGTTATGGCATAAGAAAAGATAGAGTAAGAAATGATATTATTTATAAAAAAGTGGAAATAGTACCAATTAAGGACAAATTAAGGGAAGAACGTATTAGATGGTTTAAATATATGTTATATAAACCTAGAAATGCATATGTAAGGAGTGATTTAATACATATGAAAGAAGAAAAAAGAGGTGAAGGTAGATCGAAAATTATATAAAATAAAATGATGAAAAAATATTTAAATTCTTTGCATCTTACAAAAAAAAAAAAAAAAAAAAAAGGAAGCCTCAAAACCGTATTGAATGGAAAAAAAAGGAGTCATATAGTCGAGCTTAACTAGTTTGGTATTAAAGCTTTGTTGTTGTTGTAAGCTGTGGCACAAGACAATCCTGCTATGAACCAACAAGATTGGCATGACAGGTAGGGGTGTAACAACATAGTTTTATTTTAAAAGCGTGCCATTACAAAGCAACCTTTGAGAATTCCTTTAAACTGGGTAAGAGTCTAGATGAGGTGAAAGATAATGGAATTTCGTAGACCAATAAGGTATAGCTAATATGCCGAAGAATAAGTTTAAAAATGCTATTACAGGCATCAGTTCCTTTTGGAGACTCTTAAATTGTTTTCTCCTATTCTTTTGTGTCACGTTTCCTTTATTGTATGCTTTTCACTTGAAATCATTATGCTTGATTTTTTTCTACTTATCGTTATCTACATTTGCTTTCATATATATATATATATATATATAAATAAATTTGGCGACATTCGAATAGAGCCGAATCTAGATTTAGTTATCTCTCCCACTCTTGAATTCACATAGTTCACGAATCTCAAAGATGAAAAAGTGAAAAAAGTGGGGCGGTACTAGGATTCGTGTGGATCAAAGGGTGGGGGATGTGATCGAATTCTGAACTTGGTTATGTCTAAGCTCGATTCGGCAACAATATCTAAAGCCCGAGCCTAGCCTAGGCCCTAGTTATATATAATAGTTACATAATAGATTTAATATACGTGCATTTTATAAAGGAACCTAAACATGGCTGGATGGTTAAAGCTTTGGCTATTAACTTATTATCATTCACCTAAGAGCGTTTTCATGTTTTTCGAATAGGTTTTATATTAAAAAATATATAAAAAATATTTATTTATATATAATATATATATATATATCATATTTTAAATTAAATAAAATATATGTAATATAAAAATATATATTATTGGGCCCGGGCTGAGTCGGGCTTATTTTTTTCTAAGCCCAAGCCTAGCTCGAAATTTCAACGGTCTTAAAATTTTTGGCTCGACCCAACCATGTGGGGTAAAAACTTTGGCCCAGCCAAGTAATTTTTCAGCCAGGCTCGAGCTAGCCCACAGGCTGTCCGGCCTATGCCCACCCCACCAGTAATAGCATTTTTAGACTTATATCTTTGGCATATTAGCTATAGTAATGTTCTTTCATACATACATATACATATACATACATACATATACATATATATAATATATAAAATTGTATGGGTCTTACAACTATGTTGATTGAATTTGCTGTTGTTGTTTTATTGAGTAAATGCTGTACTAGTGTTCCTGGTTTGCTTTGATGTCTTAATAATTTCTGGAGCCTATGCAGCATATCTTATTTGACTGCCTTTGTATATCTCCTTTTCCTAATTTTATCTTCAATGATATCTCCGTAGGTCTATAGAAGATACAAGCAATACTATCAGCAGGTGCAAGCTGTCATCACATCTTTTGAATCTGTAGCTGGCTTAAGTACCGCTGCCCCTTATGCCTTCACGGCCCTCAAGGGCATGTCAAAACATTTCAGGCGCCTCAGAAATATGATATCTAACCAGCTTCATCACACAAACAAGATCCTTGGGCAAGAAGGCCTCGGTGGTGAAGAAACTTCAAGCTACAGGTTCATTAACAATGATGCTTGTTTTCATAGAATGGTAAACAATACAGGTACCTTTGACCAGCCACATGTTTGGCGAACTCAGAGAGGACTACCTGAACGTGCTGTGGCTGTCCTACGTGCATGGCTGTTTGAACACTTCTTGCACCCGTAAGTCGGCATCCCTTAAAAATTTGCTTTGGCTTTGCGGTTGGCCTTGTAAGTTGAGGTCCCATGCTCATTTCCTAGTGGCAATTTTGCTTGTCTGTTGGTCATGGCTAAATTTAATCGTGATTGATGAGTTGAATCTTTTAGTGCCTGACGTATATCCAGCTGCTAGATTTAAAAATTATTTTCTATATCTTCCCTACTTTTGAGATGTCACTAATAGAATAGATGAAATACTGAGAAAACAAAGTCATCTATCCTCGGGCCTTTGGAATCAAGTTTTTATTAGCAGACGTTGACTGTATCATGCACATGTTGGCTTATCCTTTATTAGGAAAATGTGATGGCTTTAACCATCTATCTGGCATCACACCTTGCTTTTCAGCTATATGCTGAAGCATTTCTCACTGTCCAAGCCACGGGGGCAATAGTTTATATGATAAAGGAATGGTGAAAACATTACTGCTGTGAACTTGCCATCTGCTATTCCAAGAAATTAGATAGACTGATGGATAGTTTTATCTGATATTCTATTTGTTACAGATACCCGACTGATGCTGACAAGCAGATGTTGGCTAAACAAACAGGTCTCACAAGAAATCAGGTACATAAAACTTCTTTCTTGCTTATTAATTGCTTCATGGGAAAAAATTGGTTATCTGTTTTCTCCCTTGGATGATCATACGAATTCTCTGTCTTTCTATATTTTAATGTTACAATAATGATAATATTTTAAAATGACACATTGATTTAAGCAGGTTTCAAATTGGTTTATTAATGCGAGGGTGAGACTTTGGAAACCAATGGTTGAAGAAATACACTCTCTTGAGATGCAACAATTGCATAAAGTTTCAGCATGTGATAAAAGCTGTGACACTGATGAGCAATCTCAGCTACAATCAGCTTCTACTGCTGCTCCCCCTACCTCTGAACCACCTCAAATTGCCAACGCCCAAAAGAATCAACACCCAACAACCAAATGCATTCAGCACGATCTCACTCAGATACCCAACCATACCCAAGAGCCATTCAATGTCGTATATGATGTTTTACCCGGTCATCAGCACATTGGAGTTGGCATGGATGTTGCTGCTGGAGGAAATTCAGGTGTTTCACTTACTCTTGGTCTCCACCAAACCAACAGGGTTTGCTTGCCGGAGCCTCTTCCTTTGAATGTTGTTCGCTGCTTTGGTCTTGAAGAGTGCAATGATGCTTATGTAATGGGTACATTTGATGGGCAAGACCGGCAGTTTGGAAAGAACATCGGTGGACACTTTGTTCATGATTTTGTTGGATGAAATTGCTTGTGCGATGACTGCTTAGCCAATATGATGGAGGAACAAAAATTTAAAGATATTAAGAAATACCAATATAGACTTCCAAAAATGTCATCGGGTGATCCAAGGAACTCCAATTCGTCAAGCGTGGTTTTGAAGATTATTGCTACCCTGGAGCAGAAGGTATGCTATTTGTTCAAGCTTCCTATTTTGTTACAGACGTTAGACATGCCACTGTTAGCACCTGAAAAAATTCATATGTACAACAAAATCGCTTTCAGTGTGCAGAAATGTGTTGAGACACTTTTAAAATCATTACATCACAAGCCTCATGACATTGGATGGTTATTTGCAAGCAATGACATGCTAAGAAGAAAATTGTAAAGCCATGTGCCTTTTTTTGTTTGTCCTGCTTATGAAAGCAGCTTTCTTTTGACGGATGGTAAAAATATATGTTGAGGTCTTGACAAAGTTTCCTACTTTTGAGTGTCTGCATATTTGCTTCTGATATTTCAGTACCGCATTGTCCAAATACATGTCAGAACTTTTTCTCATTTTTGTTAGGAAAAAAATTATTGACCGTTCATCATCAAACTAGGCCTTCATGGCCATGTATCTGTTGTTTCACTAATTTTTTTTTTTTTTTTTTTAAATTCTACAGGTTACAGCTGTAATGTAGTCTGAGTTCTACTTCAGAGAAATTGTAAGTTTAGTTATGATACATTTCTTCTTTGTAAAGTATGATGAACTTGTATGCCACTTTAAGCTTGCTAAGAATGCAAAAATTCTGTAAAGCAAGTTTGTGTTTAGGATGGGTGGCCATTCTGTGTCCTTAAGGGGCACGTGTTCCACAAAGGTGAGGCAGCGACTCGTGACTGTAAACGAGTGTTTGTCTGTGTCCGATCGTTACCAAGTATTATTGGATGGATTCTAGGAGGTTGGCCTTAGTTTACACTCAATCCCAGAGCAAATGGATCATTGAGCTTGAAAATGCCCATCTTCTCGTGAAGTCAAAAGGTCTTGGGTCCAGCGTTGCTGCTGTCCTTTGTCTGGTGCCGTTCAATTTAATTTAGTGGGGGCGGGGTATGGGGCTCTCTGCGTTGCTGAATATATTTTATATATTTTAAGCTGTCCGGGGGAGGCCTCGTGTACTGTTTACGCGGTGGCCGACGTATTTTCGTCTCGGAAATGACATGTACTGTTCTCTCGCAGAATAATTGCTTTCTTGGAAATGACATGCACTGCAAGTGATATATCATAGGCATGCCATGATGCCCCGTTCGATATGCATGCACGCTTCCCTTTGGAGTCTTCTATTTGGACTTGCTGTCTCCCTTCTAGATTACTGTCAGTGCAGTGCTCTCCTTGTCATGCGGTTCCTGATGCCCTTCGCTCTTAATTACATGTAAACTGGCACATTATTTTCCATCCTTTACGTTTAGTTGAACTGCTATCCCCCTCTGCCAGCGGAGGGGATACTTGTTTTGTCTGTTCATTGTTCACGTTATGCCGGAGCTTTAAAACTTTTCAAGTGGGATATTGGGTCTCCGTTTACTGAACTAGACAAGATCTAGAAACTTTCATCAACGATGGTTGGTGAATGTAGTATGTGAGGTATTGTCCGTATTAATGCAGCAGCAAAGTAGTGTATATTGTTATGCGATTTCATTTGACTCACGCTAGGCTACCAACGTCCTGTGTGATTAGGGAACTAGTCAGGAATGACGGACTAAAGTTGACGAATGATTGCCATCCAAGAGTCCGCCTCTCATCACCCGGGTGGTAAAATGTTACATGAAGAGTGAATAATATAGCAAAGTATCTTTTTTATAAGTTATCAAACATGTGCAGGTGTGATCTTTTCTCCGGTAGGGCGGTGGTCTTAATTTACTCTATGGATAGGTTTGCTACGGGAGATGCTGAAAACTAGGAAGAAGTCGCTTCCTTATCGCACGTGGGATTGGGATGATAATGGATTCTTTTCATAGGTGGGATAATAAGGGCCGTAGATACCAGTAATTTAAAATGTCGATATATCATCTATGCTGATGGGTGAGTAAGAGGTTGAGATTGAGATGAATGGAGGTTGATATCCCACAAAAAGAGAGAGAGAGAGAGAGAGAGAGAAGGATTGAGATTTTTGGAGGTTGATGTTTTTGAATTGAGATATTAATTTCTTGGTTTATGTTACAAATGTAGGTTAAAAAATATGTTTTAATATAAAAATATAATTGTAAAGTATTGGTTAATGTTAAGGTTGGCAATGGATTCGGATAGGAATGAAGATCTCAATTTCTAGCAAAGAATATAATCTTCATCTCGAAATTTTTTTTTATTTTCATTCGTGTCTCATAGAAAATAATAAATTCCTATATCTACTTATCCCCGCCTCACTTCTTTCCTGATATTACATATAAATTTTTAATAAAAATTATAATGATAATTCTGTATATATGAAAATATATAATAATATAATAATACTTAAGTATGGAGTAAGGGCATACTTATTCTTATTTTTGCAAAAAGTTAGAAATTCTCATCCTAAATGAAGTAAGGCAGGTCCCTATTATATAGGTTGAAATTGTTAAAGGGTTGTAAGCCTATAACTTGAAACAATAGAGAGAGAAAAAGTGCAAAAAGTTCGAAGATTTTTTTTATAAAACTTCGACTCTCTAGCTATTTTAGAAAGTGGAAGAGAAAAACCTAAAAATCTTTTGATTGGTTCTTCAAAGCTTTTGAGCTTAAGTTTAAAACTCAAGTTTTTAAACCCGTTTATCTTTAGAGATCTGAGTTGTTTTTATAAGTATTTAAAAATTTTCTTTTGGATTAAATTATTCATTGATGGAGGGTTCAAATGGACTGAATCTTTGGATAAGGCTATGGTCTTAATGAAGTTCTTTCCAAATAAGACTATATAAAATGATAGAATCCATTTTAAATTAGTCGGTGCCTGACGAAAGTTATCATGGATTGATAGGTGTTTTGATGGAAATTTTTTGTGATTAAAACTTCTTTTTTAAGAGGAAATATGGAGAGATTTTATTGGCTACGCATATCATTTTCTGATCTTAGCATCACGTCAGTTAGTATGAACATATGATTATTGGGGAGGAAAGCGCATGATGGTGATAAAAATCATGATGCTGGGGATGAAAGATTGGCAAAAGGGATGAGCAATAAATACGTCAGAGTGGTTTGAAAACGAGGGATGCACTGCTAACGTAAAACTGTACAAAAGTAATTATCACATTATATATCGTAGTTGGAGATGGGGGGATATATCACCAAGTGCTGGAATAGCAGTACAACTGTTGCCCAATGGTTTCTAAAGCCTGTTTGAGATAGTTGTTAGGAGAACTCAACAGCAATTATTTGTCGTCCACTGTTGGAAATAGTTGTTGTCCAACAATCCTGGTCAATTATTATTCCAAACAAAGCATAAGTAGAAAGCTTGGGCATGGTGTCTGCTCTATCATGAAGTAGTGTGGCAAGGGAATATCTCATTGAATCTCCGTGCCCTTTACAGAAATAACATCATTCATTTTTGTAGACATTATTGTATTTCATGCAATCAATCTACTTGGACATTTATACGAATCAGATTCATGTCATTGCTTTATCCCATTTTATGCTGAAAGGATTGCAATTTTGTCTATTGAACTCTATTATTATTACTCCATCATGGTTCTCTCCATATTGGATGGATGGTTGAGTTTCATGCTCTCTTTATATTAGATGGATGGATGGATGGATGGATGGATGGATGAGCCTCATACTCTATGAGCCTCATATCCCATGGGAGCACCGTCGATCAGTTGATTTTTTTTTTTTTTTCCTACTTGGTACGTCTGGCCTTTTTTTAATTAAAAAACATCACAGATGAGGGAGAAGGAATCTGGTTTGTCTCATTGGGAGGAACCTCTAATTTACAAATGTGGACAGATGGAACGTTGAAAATGGCGGATATTACTATGCATTAGCAATAATTGCTAGTGGAGCTGGATCGTGCGATTAAATTATATTTTATGATGATCTAGAATAGATCTGGTGATACAGATGATGTACATGGCATGAGTCTGTAGTCCACGTTTCTTGGGTCTAGAGGTGGCGGCAACCGAATTAGATGGAACCATTTTCGATTATAGTTATTTTTAATATTTAAATTATTTTCGGGTTCAGATCACTAAAATTCAATCCTAATTTTAAATAATCAAATTGAAATCAATTCAATGATCATTTTCAGATTAACTTAATTTTTTTAAAAAAATTAATATATATATATATAAGTAATTTATTAATAATCAATTTAATTTTTTTATCATTTGTTTCTCTAAATGCTAAATAGGTAAACACAAAATTATAACATAATTAAATACTAATGAAAATAATAGTTCTAAACTTATAAAATGTTAAAATAATATAATTAAGCAACAATATATAAAACTATACTTTTGGAATTCAATAAATATTAATATCAAATTATAAATACAATTATTTAACAAAATGAATGAAATATACTTAATTTCATAAAAATAAAAAAAAAGATAGTAAAGTTATACGTAATTCTAATTTACCACTTCTTCCTTAAAGGTGCTTTAAGCAGTTGATGTCGATTCTTCAATAACGCTTAACTTAAAAATGATACATTTCTAATCCTATATTTATTGAGCAATATTTGCATCAACTATATTATATTAAAAAATATAAAAATATTAAAATATTAATCATATAAATAAATTTAATTAATACTTCATAAAATTATATAAGGATTTTGCTATAGCTTTTTTTTTATTTTTAAATATTATTTTATTTTAAGGGATATACATATTTTATTGATAATTAATTTTAGTCAATTATGTGTATGTTGTTGGTATGCTTTAAAAAAAGTTAAATTTTATGAGCTAATGTGATAAAAAATTATTTTAATTATGCTTTTTTCTTTTTATGGGCACAATGCTATAATCATGATGGCTTCTGATGCGGTAAGAAGATAGAGGAAACATTTTGATAGAAGACTTTGGAGTGAAAAAAAGAGGATTTGTGCTTTCATTGATTTAATCAGTCATAAAAATTAAATGGTAAAAGATCCTTTACTATTAGTTTCGATTTATTTATATATATATTTTTAAAAAAATAATAAAGAAGCACCGCGATCGCTTCCATGTAATTGAAAGCTCGGGCTCTCCCAACTCGCAAGGGAGGGGGGGCTCGTTGGCATGGTTGCTTGCATGGCAACGCGTTTCATGCACCGCTGGCAGCTCATCTTTTTTTGTAGCGCGCGTGTTGATTGGGCTCGCCGGCTTGGGCTGCAGGGCTTCCCCGGAGGAGAACGGCTTCGGCTTGCGTTTGACCTGCCACGTTTGTGGGTAGACGAAGTCCCGCCTGGCTCGCGTACTCTCTAGCGTCGGTTTGACGTGCCAGGGTTTCCCGTTCCCGTCTCTCCCCCTATCGCTTCTTGCTTCAAAAAATCGAAATCGACGTATCGAGCTCAACGAAATCCATCAAGGTTTTTTTCTTTTCTTGCTAGGAGTTGAGTTCGATTTGGGCTTGTCTCCATGAACGTCTGAGCTGCTTGGGCTCGTTTCTAGGGTTTCCGGGTTCACTCTTTCGTATCTGTCAAGCGAACGGCGATGCAGCCGGGGGCGCGGGTCGGGCTGTAGTGATGGAGGGCGGGGGACAGAGGGCTCTCGCCTCCGGCTGCGCTGCCGCCGTTAACGGCGGGGTCCGGCGTCTTTCCTCCGCGCACTACCACCGGAACCGGCAGCAGGATCTGCAGCAGCAGCTACAGATCGGGACAGCGGTGCATCTCCTTGCCGGAGGAGTCGCTGGAGTGGTCAGCAAGACCTGCACGGCTCCCTTCGCTTGCCTCACCATCTTCTTCCAGGTAGGTCATCGCTTTCTCCCAATACTTGTGCTCTTCAAATTTCTTGAATAGGTATAAGCGTAAACTGATTCCACTCATTGAATTTCTGGATTCACAGGATTATCTTCGGGTTATGAATAATATTTAGCATCGATGGGCTGAGCCAGCCAGCTTATCATGTATAGTGTTTCCATGGTGCTGTCTGTGCATTTCTCGTGTCAAATAATGCAATAGATTTACTTTTTTTTGTTTTTTGTTCTATATTAAGTCCCAAGACTTCGAATGGAATGGATGTCCTCAGCTACCCAGGCCATTATGTGAATGCCTGACTGTAAACCATAGGAGGTGTGGTGTTGCTGGTCTAGTGTGAGTCTGAAACTTGGTGGTTCATTGTCAAAATGATACGTGGACTTCATCGTTTTAGCGCCTCCAATGATAATTATTAGTAGCAAAGGGTGTTGGAACAGCCCAGTCTCTTGTGTTGCGTGTCTAAGAGATGATAGGAATATGACAGGCTATACTAGCATTGTAAACAATTTGAAACTCCAGTTCATATGAAAATGCATCTGGCTTGAGGTTAATATGTGTCACTTCTTTTGAATATGAGAAAAGGAATAAACGAAATCTTTTCTTTCTTGTGATTTACCAATCCATGACGATATGTGCCAACCATGTTCATTCCATGTTCTATTTACATACTCCATCATACTTGTTTCAGGTACATGCGGATCATGTAATAGAAAGCATGGTTGGCTGTTGTAGTCTTGGCCGCTTCTGGTCCTCATGTGAGGAAGCATGGAAATACGCGATTGCCTATAACAAGATGGCCTATTTTCTGCTGTCATTAGCTTGATTAAAATTTAGACCCAATATCAATTGTTTACCTTATCTGACAGTCTTTCAATTATAGATTTCTATATAGTTTGCCTACTTGGTTAAATATTCAGTGGTTGGAATTTATATTACTTGAAATTGAGCACTAGGATCACATGTCATGGACTACATCAAACTATATGACATCCCAAAGTGTCTCAAAGAAGGCAGAAGGGAACTCCTCTGACCAGGGGGGCTTATCTATTTTATAGGACTTAGATTCTTTCACAATGCTCTCCACCTCCTAAAAAGAGACCTTTCTAGTGAGCCAAGACCCAGCCTGAGTGATCAGTATTTTCCTGAAAGAGGAATTGACCTTGCCAGGCTGGACAGCTTTGCTTAAGACAAGATTCTACTTTTACTTGAACTTCCTTTCAATGCTCAAACTCGGAACTGAACTCAAATCATTGCTCATTCGTGCTTATGCTTGCTACAACAGTCCCCTTGCCTAAGGGGGTTGACCCTTTCATCAATGGGGCAGAATATGGATCGAATCGAAAGACCAGATGCTCACCTTTGGAATAGAAGGTGGGCCCTTTAGGTTGGTCAAAGTGTGGTCCACCGACGTAAGAAACACACCACTGGTTGACCCATGGCACAACTCCACCCAGAAGTTGTTATATCAAGATCTTAGGCTGGTCACACTTTCCTTTTTTAGTCTCTCTTTTTCTTATCCATTCCACTACTTCCAATTATCCAACCTCTCTGTTATCATTGTGTAAGGACCCGTAACCTCGTGGTTTATTCTCAGATAATCTGTATAGGTTGGTCTTGTAGAGGTACAATCCAGTCTTTTTGGTTTTTCATTGTGCAAAACCTGTTCTCTCAGACCAGTGACTAGTTATGTGGAATTTTGTTTTGTAGGTGCAAGGCATGCATTCTGATGTTGTGACTCTAAGCAAGGCTAGCATATGGCGTGAGTCTTCTCGTATTGTTTATGAGGAAGGGTTTAGAGCATTCTGGAAGGAAAATTTGGTTACTATTGCTCATCGTTACCTTATTCCTGATTAACTTTTATGCTTATGAACGTTACAAGCATGTAAGTATGAAAACTTGCTGGAGAGATATGCACTGGCTTGTCAGCTAACTGGATCTTGTGATTTCTAATTCTATCCCTCCATTCTTTTTATCTTTTGCAGTTTCTGCAGTTAATTCCTGGTCTAGATAGGCATAGAGAGTATGCCATTGCAGATGTATGTGTGCAATCAATAGGTGGTGGTTTGGCAGGAATAACAGCTGCATCTATGATGTACCCATTGGGTATTGTGAGGACGCATCTTGCTGCACAGGTAGTCTGACAATTCATATGACAGGTCAGGTAGCCATTCATTTATTAGTTTCAACTTTACAATTATATCTAAAGGGACAGCTTCTTAGTTTCCCAGATACAAATGGAACAAAAAATTTGGCCTATTGTTCTCTCTCCAAGGTTTTGAATCCATGAAAATTTTAGTTAACATTGTTTTGGGGCGATGATACTGTTTGTAGCTGTGTAGAAGCTTATGCATGATACTGTTATGAAGTACTCTTTCCATAGTTTTTTATTTGCATGAAATTCTCATTTAAGAATTTTGTGATTTGGCCTTGATAGTAATTTTATAAGTATGCAGTAGTCATTATGTGGATTGTGGACAATCTGCCATCGGACTCACAGTCACTATAGTTTCAGCTGTCATATAGAAATTACAATTCTTGCTTATGTTAGTAACATGAATGATGGATAGCCTTTTGTATTGAGTGATTCATCTATTTTGTAAAGCCTTTGGGGCTACTTTCCTTTTTTTGGGAAAAAAAAGGAAATCTAATGAATGTATGCCTTCATCATGTTGCCATAAGTCCATTTTATGCCCGCTTTTTAATCATTCAAGCAGTTTGTATGTGTTTCTTAAAATATATTAGAGCATTATTTTTGTCTGATTTTTTATGGCTTGATTCTCTTGAAATTGCTTGTTCCACCTTCTGCATCTCAATTTGACTTGGTCTGAATTTATTCTTCTAGCAAATAGTGTCTTCAAGTCTCTATTGCTTCTATTATAACGGCTATGAAATTTACATTCATTTGCAAATATTGGAGTGTATGTTACGTGTTGTTCATAAAAGTAATATATCTCATTCCCAGCAATCATAGTTCACTAGGTGATCCCATTCCTTTCCCATTAATCTCTTAAGCCTGCATTCTTATTCAGTACTGGTCTTTTCAAAGGTTTTTCTCATGCTTTCCAATCTATATCCCCACACTATTTCTTAAATATAGATTGAGTACCTCATGTTAGGGCCGTAGTAGGTTTCATTGCTCATGTCATATTATCCGAAAACTAGTTGCTTACTATGACTGTTGGTGAAGATTGATTCATTGAAAAGGGGGAAGGGGGTATGAAAAAAATTAAAAAAATGGTTAAGAATAGTGTTAATAATTGAAACACTTATTTTTTGACATGTTTTACCATATTATCACCAACAATACTTCAAACTGGTATACCAATGTTCTCAAATAATCACAAAATTTCTCAATTGCCTTGTCAAATCACTGGATAGATATGACAAATGAAGATAGTAAAGATAAACACACAAGTGTTAGACATCTAGCGATGATGGAAAATAGCCCAGGTTAGCCAGAGTATGAGGCGATGCTCCTTGGCTGTGCAGCCTTAGTCTAGCTTGATGACTTACTTTCATTGACTTGGGTATTGTTCTGAAGTGCATTGGATAACCAAATCTTCTATTATAATATCTTCAACCTCCATTGATTGATAAAGCACAATTTTTTTTTGCCTTATTTCTATGCTTTTTCTTGGATTTTTTATGTTTTGTCTAATTCATTTTCTCTTATTGCTGCAAAGGCATAAATATCTTCACTATTGCAGGACTTTTTGTTTTTAATGTGTTACATGGTTTGTATATTGTTATTTAGAGCAGGAATTGCAGATATTTTTAATTTAGTATTAATTTGTGTGATTTGAAATTTTGCAGATGAGAACTCTATATATTATAGAGGCATTTCACATGCTTTCTATGCCGTCTGCAGACATGAGGGTATAAAAGGGCTATATAAAGGTCTAGGAGCAACATTACTGGTAAATTATCCATGCAATTTATTTCAGTTTGGACTTTAGTGTTTTTTAATCATTTTGGATTGACATTGACAATTGGTTACCTGCAGGGGGTTGGACCTAGCATGGCAATCAGCTTTTCCATGTATGAAACCTTGAGATCCCATTGGCAACTACAAAGGTGACATGCATGCACTTTGATTAAATATAATCTGGATCTTTATGCGTTGGAAAATTTATTCTTTCCATTGCCTGATTGGTATTGATACGTGGATTTTGATTATGTGGAAACAGGCCACATGATGGTGCAGTCTTTGTTAGCTTGGCTTGTTGGAGTCTTTCTGGTGCCACATCATCAACAGGTAAGTGATTGACAACTTGACAAGATGAAATCTACAAGTTGCATCTGACATAAAAAAAGAGGTTCAAAAGAATGAGTGAGTAGATGGAAACCAGTCCTAGGAATGTGTTAAAATGCTGATAGTGAATGAAATTCTATAGCTGCAGCGCATATTTCCAAGAGTATTTTCAAAGTTAATTGGACTGCACAATGACACTTGTAGATTACGATACTCTGTTCCCTTCCATAAGAAGTAGACCATTGGTTGTTGCATCGATTCAGTTTGAAATTATGTTACTTTAGAATATCTATTCCTTGAGATGTTGCTTTAAAGAGTGCAGGTTAGGCGCTCTACAAAGTGGACACAGGAGACTCAGATTCATGAGTGCCCTTCCTTGAAAGCTAGAAAGAAGGATGGATATTTCGCATCACATGCCTTGTTTATATCAGATACATATCAGATGCTAAAGATGCTAATTTTTGTTGAATACTTCCCTGATATGTATCTGATAATTATGTTAAGTATCCTATTTAACATGGTTTTTTTTAAAGCCTTTGGATACTTCTTCGATGCACTTGGGATACTTTTCCAATACCTACAGAAAATTGGAGGGCATTTTCTTCCTTTTTTATTTTTTTGAAGTTAACCTTCTAAAACTGCATGGTCAATTTCAGAGTATGGTAATATTTTAATATGAAGTATGATAACATAGATTTGAATGATGACCAAATGATAAGCTTGTAAAAGTTGATGCTGTTATATAAAGTATAAAATATGTGATAACCTACTATATCTTATATATTCTTTTCTTTCTCATGCATTCAATAGCATATTTGTGTATATAGTTGTGAAAGTATATTTGTATATGCATGTGATGTGGTGTATTCATTTACGTATCTTAGTGGTATCATATCCCATGTTTTTCAAGATTTCTTATATTAATAAATCCATATCATGTTGTATTCGTATCTTATATCTGTGTCCATGTTTCATGCATCACAAGTTTGGTATGCACTCCTTAGCATGTGATCGTGAGCATGTATCTCGAAGTCTTCCATTTATAGCCGATGGACCAGAAGTGGAATCTCAGTTTCAACTTTGCGGTGGACCTAAACCATATGCTGTTTCTGTTTTCTCTTTAATACAGCATTGAATATAAATTATTTATATTGAAGAGACTTTATATTTTTTTTTAACATGGTGCTAACAGAGTTCTGGATCACCAAGTATTGAATCATGAAAGTGACAAGAAGGGAAGTGGAGAGATGCCACAAGGACTTGATAATGAAAGACCTTGTAATCTCACAATAAATTGATAAGCAAGGGAAACTATTAAATTGCGGATAAAATACCAACATCCTGCTAATGTTGGTTACCATTGAAGTTGTAGTTTTTGGCTCAACTAAAGCCCAAATTGCAATGTCAGCTTTGGTAGGTCAACCACATAAAAGTAGATATTATAGCCTTTAATTTGGGATCTGGGGACCTCTGGCCATGCATGTCAAGCATGAACATTTTGCCTCAAATATTGGAATCTGGCATATATGACATGTTTTTGAGGAGATGGGGAAGATGCTTGGTCTCCTAAACCACAGGCATATGAGATGAGGGAGATATTTCCTTGATCTCTTACAAAAGCCATGTTTGTGGCCATGTAACCTGCAAATGGGGTTTAGAATGTGGCTTCTGCTTTTTCAGCCATAAGCAAGGTTTAAGATGGGATGCTTGGTCTCCAAAATGACAGCCATTTGAGATGAGAGAGATATTTCCTTGATCTCTTATGAAAGCCATGTTTGTGGCCATGTAACCTGCGAATGGGGTTTAGAATGTAGCTTCTGCTTTTTCAGCAATAAGCAAGGTTTAAAATGGGATGCTTACATCTTCTTAGGACTATTTTCTTGATATCAGCCATCAAGTTTTTCCTCTCCCCTTTTAATAGGAATATTGCTCTTTTTTTCTTTATTACAGACTATTGTCCGGTTATTCCTTTGTTTGATAAGAATCTGGTTCTTGGTTGCTAGATTTAGGAGCAGGTGTGGGTGTGAGTGAGGGGAAGTGGATATTTTAGAAGAAACTTTTAGTATAGAAGTGCTGTGGAATTGGGTGCAGGTTTGAAACTCTGGGAAGATTCCAAAGCAAGTGCATTTCCCTAGCTAGAAGATTCCATCTACTAGGATCTGGTTTACAAACATTGGCATCCATGGACCACAGAATGACATGTTGGGCCTCTCTTATTATAACTGAGAGATCATTGACTAAGTTGAAATGATACATTCATTGACTGTTCAGGTGTGCCTTATTGCTCATGTACTACAAACTGCTGGGACGACACATGATCAGATGCAGAAATTTCTGCATATTTGAGATCATGATCTCATTTTGTTGTCCTCTTTCTTGGTTGACTATCAATAAGTTCACAGACCAGTTGCTAGCAGGACTTAAAGATCATCCTGCGTAATAGAATACTTGATTTTGATTTTATTTCTAATGTAGTTATATGCATGCGTTTTTCCATCGGTTCATGAAATTGAATTTCCACCTCAGTCTTGATCTGACTACCTTGTGCAGCCATTAGACACCACATAATCAGGCTGTCTTTCATGCTGTGTGTTCTATTTGAGCATTATGCAACTCTTCGGATAACGCACTCTCCAAATAGAAGTTTACCTCAAGCTTATTGGATTTACTAACATCCTTGTTTTGACTTTGTCCTAGTTCTGATGGGAGTTCAGAATTAACACACACAGAGATCCTTAACTTTTGATGTACTTTGCCATCTCTACTTGTCAATTGAGACTAGCTTGAATCTATTTTTATGTTGCAATTGACTGTTAAAATATGTATGTTATGCTGATCCTGGTGTTTTAATCTATCCATTGTTTGGAGTTTCTATCAGGTGGTGGCATTGAAGAAACTTGGCATTGTGTAAACAAGCAATGAAGATTCTTGGCATTGTGTAAATTATGGCTTGAGTTTATATTTGTTGTTTGCTCATGTTTGGCATTTGGAATGCTGACTCATCTACTATTCTGCAGTGGCATTTCTATTAGATCTTGTAAGGAGGCGGATGCAATTGGAAGGGGCAGGTGGAAGGGCTTGTGTCTACAACTCCAGCCTTTTTGGGACATTAAGGCTTATAATTTGCACTGATGGCTTTCGAGGCTTGTATAGAGGCATCTTGCCTGAGTACTACGAGGTTGTTCCTAGTGTTGGCATTGTTTTCATGACTTATGAGATACTTGAGTCATTCCTGTCTGCCACACTTGATGATGACTAGTGCTGGGATCTTTCTAATGTGGCAGCATATCTATGATCTTTGACTTCCACCAATGACATGCATTTTTGAGTTCTTATTGGAGATGATGAGTCATAGTAGCGTGCAGTAACCCTGAGGAATCACATGGTGGTAAGTTTTGCAATTACTGCCATTGAAAATTTTTCATTCCTTGTATAGATATATTATTATTTCAACGGTATTTCCATGGTGGTAAATTAAGACATGTAACTGCTATACAACTTGCATTTTTCTATTTGTGATCGTTTTCTTATCAACATGTATTTCCATTTTTTTAAAAAAATTGAGACATTTTGATCTGTTCTTGTTAAACATAGCTTTTGATTTGGTGATGGGTGTAACTGGTACCTGCTTTATTAAAAAAATGTTGAAAATCCAGGAATTCTGGAAATATTCTTCTTTTCAAATTAACAGTGGAACATTTAGCAAACTAACACCTGTATCCTGCTAGTTGTCCTTTCAGGAAATTACCAGCTTCAGCAACAGAGAGAACATGGTGGAAGATTATCCTCAAGTGTCATCATGGGCATGGAAAAACATTATTTGAAGGGTGTTCAGGATGCTTTTCTGGCACAGATACTTCAGATGCAGCAAGGTTGTCCTTCGCAGCTTGGATGGTTAACTTCAAGGGATCTAAATCTTTTGAAATACTGTTATAGTTTCTGCTGATGGACCTGACATTTTTATTTTGATCTTCAGAGGACACGGGCAGGATTAAACAAATTCCTCTTGGCAATCAATAGTCAAGTTTTTCTATACTGTTATAGACATGTAACTGCTATACAACTTGCATTTTTCTATTTGTGATCGTTTTCTTATCAACATGTATTTCCATTTTTTTAAAAAAATTGAGACATTTTGATCTGTTCTTGTTAAACATAGCTTTTGATTTGGTGATGGGTGTAACTGGTACCTGCTTTATTAAAAAAATGTTGAAAATCCAGGAATTCTAGAAATATTCTTCTTTTCAAATTAACAGTGGAACATTTAGTAAACTGACACCTGTATCCTGCTAGTTGTCCTTTCAGGAAATTACCAGCTTCAGCAACAGAGAGAACATGGTGGAAGATTATCCTCAAGTGTCATCATGGGCATGGAAAAACATTATTTGAAGGGTGTTCAGGATGCTTTTCTGGCACAGATACTTCAGATGCAGCAAGGTTGTCCTTCGCAGCTTGGATGGTTAACTTCAAGGGATCTAAATCTTTTGAAATACTGTTATAGTTTCTGCTGATGGACCTGACATTTTTATTTTGATCTTCAGAGGACACGGGCAGGATTAAACAAATTCCTCTTGGCAATCAATAGTCAACTACAAGATGTTCTTGCCCTAACAGAAACAGCAACAACTGCAAGCCCCCCCTTGACTGTAGTGGCTCTTTTAAATCATGATTCACGTAGGCAGACACTGAAATTCCAATTCATGATGGTATCATTGATAAAATCCTGTTTGACGAGCAATGATGAAGATGAAAGCTGTTCTGGGAAGGGGGACTTGTTTGAAGATTAAAGATCCATCATAAGAATGTGCTAGTTCTTCTTGATATTCACACAAGAAGTTGATTGTTGATGCAAATGCACATACTTAAATTGCTTTGTCTGGCTAGACAAGTCATAATGTTTGCTATGATTTCGTTGTGTCTGGTTTAGTTGCTGGTTACTGATGTGTCTGTTATTTGACCTATTTGGTGTGATCTGTCATAATAGTTGCAGTCAGCCCTTTTAATTTGATCTTTTCGTGTTGAACGTTGAAGTGGAAGAAAATGGAAGTCAAAGGACAGATTCTTTCCATACGGCCCTGGTACAGGGGAAGATCAGCCCCATGTGTGTGATGCATTGATCTTTTAGAATATTTGAGTGCTATAAAACCTGTGTTTGAAGTCATGAAATTATGACAGCTTGCACAAGATAACCTTGCTTGGGTGCTATGCTATTTGTGCTATGATTTAAGAGCCACCGGCGGGTCACGTACTATTCTTGATACTTAGTGGAGTGATTCCTGCAAATTACCCTCAGCAGGCTGAGATATTCTTGATGGTTAGTGGAATGATTTCTGCAAACCATCAGCAGCAGGTTTATGCGAAGGCTTCCATCAACCCTATGAATGGGACCGTGCACTCATGTGGGAACCAACAGGACTGAAGGCTCGGTTTATGTCATGACCGTTAGCTAAGGTTACTAGAGTTGCTACCCATTTGCCTGCATTGATAATCTCATTTTCTAAAGCCGCTTCTTGGGCTGCCATCATTTGAAAGGATTATAATTATGGAATGGAAGGGCAAGAAAATACATTCTGGAAGCTTGATCATGTTCTCTGCAAGATATGTTGCTGTTCTTTGTTTCTATGAATGAGTAATTTGTTTGACATGATGATGCATCAATCTGTGGAGTTGCAAAAGAGAAAAAAAAGAAGAGAGAGAACTATAGATCATCGTACTGACTGCTGAGTTTTGGTTGCACAGCGAAAGATCGAATTTCAAAAATTTTAGACTTTGAAATCCTAGTCAATCGAAACTCTAGACTGAGGACCCTTTGATTATATTAACTAACAAGGCAATATATTAAGTTATTGAAGAATACTTATAACGTTAATATCCTTTATTCTACTAGGCACACAAATGTATGCCTTCCAAAGATGATCCACACAAGAAGTTGGTTCAAGATTCTAGCTCATTCAAAACTTTAATACTTTAATTCTTGATGCTTAATCCTTTCAAAGGATTTGATTGGTTTACTTTCTTTCCCTTCTATTTTTTTTTTCTTACAAAAAAATCCTTTAAAGCCTCTTGTCCTAAAGAAGACCTGCTTTCTTTTCCTTCTAATTTTTTTCTCTTAAAAAAAAAACCCTTCAAAGTCTCTTATCCTAAAGAAGACCTCCTTGTCCTGTTTAGGTCTTGTCCCGAAGAAGACCTCCTTGTCTTGGTTTAGGACAAGATATATAAGACAAATAAAATAAGAAAGAAAGAGAATTGATTTCTCTTTGGATGGATTTTTTTATATCTTTAAACTCTGGGATGCAATCCTATTTATAAGAGGCGGAGGGATGCATCATCAAAAGGATGCATCCTATCCACACGCCTTACCATGATGAGGCGTGTCCCAAGAGTAGCGCCTCATCATGATGAGGCGCTAAGAGGAGGGGTGCATCTGAAACAGAGTGGAAAGATGTATCCGCTCAGAAAAATTATATGTTACGCCTTATCTATGCGATATCAGACTTCTCACGCTGATAACCTCACCCCACACTTATTTCATGATAATCCAATGGTCCAGATTAAGGCGTCATCTAATGGTCCAGATTAAGGCGTCATCTAATGGTCCAGATTTAGACACCAACTAATGGTCATATTCAGGCGACAATCAATGGTTCAGGTCCTTCATCCAGGGAGCCATCCCATGGTCCAGATCGAGCCGTTAATCAATGGTCCAGATCCATTATTCAAAGAGACATCCAGTGGTTTAAATAAAACCAATTGGGTTCCAACTCTTGACCAACCCACATTAGGTGTCGGGACCTCTTCCCGATACATGCCAACTTATAGAAATTTGGCTAGAGTTCTACTAGTCTTATGGTATGGACCATAAGGCACAAGTGAATCCTATCAAATTCCCATAAGTTACATGCTTAACATATATAATCCTGTTAATAATATTTAACCTGCTCAGTTTAATCACATATGTCATCAAACAACAACAACTAATTTATTTGATCTTGCTCAGTTTAAAAACATCTTATACATACACATCACTATTCATCTCCAGGCCAAGTCTGATATTTACATCATATAATTACAACTTCACAGATATAAATATACATATATTATCATCTCAATCACTACTCTTAATATACAAAAGTACCTTACAATCTCCTTTACATCCACCAACTCCTTCTTCAAACACTAATAACACATACAAAAAAAATTTCAGTACTGAAACTAGGATGCTAAGCCCACCTGCTTAGTCTTTGAATATTTTAAACTCAGCTGCTAGCCCCGAAGAATTTCTAACATTGATCTGAAATAAAAATATGAACACAAGAGGGGTGAGACCTAAGTTCCAGTGACTGAATAACCATCTAACTATGAAAAGAAGTT